>QXTE01000034.1:11648660-12317344 GCA_003942145.1 Platysternon megacephalum
AGCTCTCCCAGCGTCCGGAGCGCCCTCTGCAGGCTGGTGATCCGTTTTGCCACTGGCCCGTGTCCCTCCCAGGACCCCGGTGCCCCTTTCTCTGGGTCTCCCCCTCCCAGGGGAACCCCCACCCACTATCCCCACCTTGCCTCAGTCGTAGGCTACTGCCAGTCACCAACTAGCCCCCGCGCCCTGGGGCAGACTGCAGCGTCAGCCACTCATCATAGGCCAGGTTGGGTTTGGACCTGCTGCCTTGGCCTACCCCCTGGGCTGCCCTCTGCAACCCCCAGTACCTCTTGGCCTTAGACTAGGCCGCAGCCTGGGGCTTTCCAGGCTAGAGTTCCCTGGCTCCCCTGCCTTTCCCCAGCCCTGCTCCACTCAGGTACCCTGTGTTGTCAGATGCTACCGGTGTGGTGCTCTGCTTTCTCCTATCTTGATATTACTTGGCTGCGTGCGTGTGTTCCCTCTGTGTGCTGCCCCAGCTCTGCACAGATAGCTGACCCAGCAGACCCAAAGAGAACCCCCAAGAACAACAGAGTCTAGTAAGATGCAAAGTCACGTTGACTAGGTTTATTGCGACCTTGGACACAGTTGCAGTTCCCTGTAGATTACCGGGCATACTACAAGAAAGTGCCTCTTGGCAAGGACCCAGCTTAGTGGCAGGACTTTCCACTCCCCCTACGGCTGGACAAAGACACCACCCCAGGGATACATTCTTATACACAGGTACAAACAAGTTACACATCACTCCTGACGTATTGAGGTGCAACCCCTCTACGCAGCAAGGTACAACCCCACTACGTAGCAAGGTGCCACCTCTCACCTTGTACAGATTGGTTCGATCAAAACAACTCTATCCATCATTTTACCCTTTTGCCCCTGTCATTGGGATGGGTTGTCCTGTTCCATGTTATCTGTGTGGAATGTATACATTCTGATATCTAGTATTCCGTACCTTTTAGGTATGTATCTTCTTGCAGCATCAGCCCTTTCCTTGCCAGCTTCTGTGAACAGGGCCTGCCTCTGCCTCACAGCTTAACTTTGCTTTATGTTAGCAAAGTCTTGACCATTACTTCAGTTCAGGTCCCAGGCCTCATACTGGGCCTTTATCAGGGCCTTCACTTACTACACCCTGTACCTAGCTCCCTGCAGCCAGGCCCTTCTCTCTCCTGAACACAGAGAGAGACTGTCTGTGCTCCTGGCTCACAGCCTTTTTATAGGGGCCGGCTGTGGTCTGTTTGGGGCGTGACTCCCAGCTGTGCCTACTTCCCCAATCAGCCTGGGAGCTGCTTGCCCCAGCCACAGCCCTCTGCCTTTCAGGGGGATGTGAAGCATTCTGATGGCTGGGCAAGAGGACTTTCATTCATGACCATTCTGCTGCTTGTGCTACTCTTCTCCCACTCAGCCAATTTACTGCTGGATTCCTGTTTGGGGGTTACTCCTTCCTGAAACTAGGGAGAAGGAGTGGGAGATGCCTGGCCCCTCTTCTTCATCATCTTGCCTGTCCTCAGAATGAAGCAGCTTCTCAGAGGGAGTCCCCTTTAGGCAAGAAATACTTTCAAAGGTTTTGCTGACAAACTGGCTTCAACGGAAGAACCCTCTTCTGTTGAGTGACTCATTGACTATATTCTTAATTCCCAACCTCTTCCCTCAAAGCTCTGGAAAAAATGCCCCAGATTCCATTCCTGTGAAAGAGGCAGCCATGGAATATCTAAAATGGCATTTTGCAACTGTTAAAGAGGATACTTCCTTCTCTGCATACAAAGCAGTATCCACAGCTGCTGACCCCAGGGTGGGCTTCTTATGCCAGCCAGCAAGTGCAGACTGTTCTCTGCTGGACTGGGCCATTCATTTAACTCACATTCCACAGGATTCAGATTTGAAGAAATTATTGGTTAGAGAGTGGGGCATTGGCAGTCATGGAGTCACTAGCCAGGAATCAAAGCCAAGGGTCAGAACCAGAGTCAGGAATCAGACCCAGGTGTCCAAGCCAGGAAAGGAGCACAAACACTGCCAACTTAAGTGCAAGAGTGTAATAAAAAAAGCCAAAGAGGAGTTTGAAGAACGGCTAGCCAAAAACTCCAAAGGTAATAACAAAATGTTTTTTAAGTACATCAGAAGCAGGAAGCCTGCTAAACAACCAGTGGGGCCCCTTGATGATCAAAATACAAAAGGAGCGCTTAAAGATGATAAAGTCATGGCGGAGAAACTAAATGGATTCTTTGCTTCAGTCTTCACGGCTGAGGATGTTAGGGAGATTCCCCAACCTGAGCTGGCTTTTGTAGGTGACAAATCTGAGGAACTGTCACAGATTGAAGTGTCACTAGAGGAGGTTTTGGAATTAATTGATAAACTCAACATTAACAAGTCACCGGGACCAGATGGCATTCACCCAAGAGTTCTGAAAGAACTCAAATGTGAAGTTGCGGAACTATTAACTAAGGTTTGTAACCTGTCCTTTAAATCGGCTTCGGTACCCAATGACTGGAAGTTAGCTAATGTAACGCCAATATTTAAAAAGGGCTCTAGGGGTGATCCCGGCAATTACAGACCGGTAAGTCTAACGTCGGTACCGGGCAAATTAGTTGAAACAATAGTAAAGAATAAAATTGTCAGACACATAGAAAAACATAAACTCTTGAGCAAGAGTCAACATGGTTTCTGTAAAGGGAAATCGTGTCTTACTAATCTATTAGAGTTCTTTGAAGGGGTCAACAAACATGTGGACAAGGGGGATCCGGTGGACATAGTGTACTTAGATTTCCAGAAAGCCTTTGACAAGGTCCCTCACCAAAGGCTCCTACGTAAATTAAGCTGTCATGGGATAAAAGGGAAGGTCCTTTCATGGATTGAGAACTGGTTAAAGGACAGGGAACAAAGGGTAGGAATTAATGGTAAATTCTCAGAATGGAGAGAGGTAACTAGTGGTGTTCCCCAAGGGTCAGTCCTAGGACCAATCCTATTCAATTTATTCATAAATGATCTGGAGAAAGGGGTAAACAGTGAGGTGGCAAAGTTTGCAGATGATACTAAACTACTCAAGATAGTTAAGACCAAAGCAGATTGTGAAGAACTTCAAAAAGATCTCACAAAACTAAGTGATTGGGCAACAAAATGGCAAATGAAATTTAATGTGGATAAATGTAAAGTAATGCACATTGGAAAAAATAACCCCAACTATACATACAACATGATGGGGGCTAATTTAGCTACAACGAGTCAGGAAAAAGATCTTGGCGTCATTGTGGATAGTTCTCTAAAGATGTCCACGCAGTGTGCAGAGGCGGTCAAAAAAGCAAACAGGATGTTAGGAATCATTAAAAAGGGGATAGAGAATAAGACAGAGAATATATTATTGCCCTTATATAAATCCATGGTACGCCCACATCTCGAATACTGTGTACAGATGTGGTCTCCTCACCTCAAAAAGGATATTCTAGCACTAGAAAAGGTTCAGAAAAGGGCAACTAAAATGATTAGGGGTTTAGAGAGGGTCCCATACGAGGAGAGATTAGAGAGGCTGGGACTCTTCGGCTTGGAAAAGAGAAGACTAAGGGGGGACATGATAGAGGTATATAAAATCATGAGTGATGTTGAGAAAGTGGATAAGGAAAAGTTATTTACTTATTCCCATAATACAAGAACTAGGGGTCACCAAATGAAATTAATAGGCAGCAGGTTTAAAACAAATAAAAGGAAGTTCTTCTTCACGCAGCGCACAGTCAACTTGTGGAACTCCTTACCTGAGGAGGTTGTGAAGGCTAGGACTATAACAATGTTTAAAAGGGGACTGGATAAATTCATGGTGGCTAAGTCCATAAATGGCTATTAGCCAGGATGGGTAAGAATGGTGTCCCTAGCCTCTGTTCGTCAGAGGATGGAGATGGATGGCAGGAGAGAGATCACTTGATCATTGCCTGTTAGGTTCACTCCCTCTGGGGCACCTGGTATTGGCCACTGTCGGTAGACAGATACTGGGCTAGATGGACCTTTGGTCTGACCCGGTACGGCTTTTCTTATGTTCTTATGTTACCTGTAATGAGGCAAGGCAGGGGCAAAACTGGCTGCAAGGCTGGGAATAGGCACAACACTATAGGAGCCAAGGGCAAATATTTTGAATAGCCACTGAACTGGTGCTGCTGCTGGGCTTAAGAGCTGATCTGCTGATTCTTTCAACCAATCAGGTGGTATAGCCAGTTAGGCAGACTACAACAGGCCAGCTGTGATGATCAGGTTGCCAGAGACTGGCTCTGCTGCAGGCTGTTTCCTGACAGGATTTGGGGTACTATAGTTACTAGAAATAGAAAATCATCATTGAGAACAGGAAAGGCAACACATGTCTAGTTTAAAAAGAGGAGTATCTTTAACAATTAAGTTAATCAACAGTTTCAGCATGATCGCTACTAAAGATGTAGTTCTGTCTGGAGTGTTCCCTGAAGACCATGAACTACATCATGGACTGAAATGTCAGGAAACAAAATGTTTTTGTAGAACTGTATAGAAATATCTGAAAATTATATAGGAGTCAATCTACTGTGATATTTGCTGATTTGAGAACACGGTGTGGTTTTTAGCTACCGTACAATATTTACCTGCAAGACTGGATCCTAGATAAGGAAAAGTACAAAACCATATTAATGAGGCAGTGTGTTTCAGTGTATTAACAGGAAGTGAGCTTAAACACATTACTTAATCTCTCTGTGCTTCTGTTCCCTCCTCTCCCCTTGGTATTTGTCTATGTAGATGGTAAGTTCTTCAAGGCAGGGATAGTCTTTTTTTATGTTTGTCCTAGAGCTGGTCAGAATTTCTCAGATGGAGCGTTTGTCTGTTGGAGAATGCCACTTCATCAAAACTGAAACATTTCATGGAGACACTTTGATTTTGACAAAGTCGTAATGGAAACTAGGCAGGGTTTATGATTAAACCCTTCCTGCCAGGCAGGTTTTAAAACATATCTGGTTTCCTGCCAGCTTACCTGCCCAGCTCCGTAGAAGCCTGCTCAGTGGGCTGACAGATAGTTGAAAGACTTGAAACCCTGGGAGCTATGGCTCCCAAGCTCAGAAGCTCCCTGCTCAGTTGGGGCTTGTAGGCTCCTGACTCACCTTCAGCTCATCAAGTGGCATGAGGGGGAGATGGGGACCTGGGAGCCCTGGGGACAATGGCCCCCAAACTCCCAGGCTTGTGCTCCTCACTAGCCTAGGCTACCAGTGTCCATGGCTCTGGAGCATCTTGCCAGGTGGATGGGCCCAGAGCTGGAGCTTCATTCCCTTTCATGAAGAATGTTTGGATATAGATATGCAGGCCTGCCTGTAAAGGTCTATACTTTAAGAATTTAGGTATATGTTTATCATTTAGCTAGTTATAGAGGTATAAAAGAAAGAATATGTGTAAGGGCCTTCTCTCACTGTGACAGTCTGAGGCCCTGTTCTTAAGCTAAGGCCTTGGGCTAAGCAGCAGAGGCAGCCATAAGCTGGGAAGAGTATGGTCACATCCTCCCATTCAAAACTAGTCATATTGAAATAAGGCAATCTGGGGCTGTTAGAAACGTGATCCGATCTATCACCTCCAGATAAAGGGAAGAGCCTAGAAGATGTAAAAGGAAATTTAGTTTGATAGTTTTCTGTTTGGTAAGAACTCACTTATCAATAGACACAGCTGGGAAAACCTTATGTCTTTATAGATGTAGTTGTGAAATCCTCACTTCTGTATTGTTTTGTCATTATCGTTCCCACTTTGCTATTGTTTATTTGCATGGTCTGTCATTGTTTCTGTCTGCTGTATAATTCATTTTGCTGGGTGTAAACTAATTAAGGTGGTGGGATATAATTGGTTAGAGAATTATGTTACAATATGTTAGGACTGGTTAGATAGATTTCAATAAAATGATTGGTTCAGGTATAGCTGAGAATATTACTATATAAATTAGGGGCAAACAGGAAGTAAGTTGGGATTCGAAAATAAAGAAAAAGGAACTTGGATTTAAGCTTGCTGGAAGTTCACCCCAATAAACATTGAATTGTTTGCACCTTCGGACTTTGGGTATTGTTGGTCTCTGTTCATGTGAGAAGGACCAGGGAATGAGAGGGTGAAGGAATAAGCCCTCTAACAAAGAATTTTTGAAAATTTGGGGTTTTGTTCCAAATCAGAGCAAAACCAAATGTCAAAATATCAAAATCTTCTGTTAAACAGAATTACCTTTCTCCGCACAGTTCTAGCTTGTATGGTGGCTGTTACAGGAGTGCTATATAAAAGAGGAATCTGTATAGATGTAATTAGTTAGTTAATAGATAAATTTACTGGTAGATGGCCCTCAATAATATACAGTATTATGCATGTGTTTTTAGGATTAACAAAATTTGTTGTATACTGCAGCTGGGTTGCCTGGTGTCCAGTTTTTGACCTGAACGCCCAGTTGAAAAGGGACCCTGGCACCTCTGGTCAGCACTGCTGACCAGGCTGTTAAAATTCTGGTCGGCAGCACAACAGGGCTAAGGCAGGCTCCCTACCTGGCTCCACATGGCTCCCTGGAAGCGGTGACATATCCCTCAGCTCCGAGGGGAAGGCACGACCAGGGGGGGCTCCACATGCTGCCCCTGCCCCGAGTGCTGGCTCCGCAGCTCCCATTGGCTGGGAACTGCAGCCAATGGGAGCTGTGAGAGTGGTGCCTGTGGGCAGAGGCAGCGCAAACTGCGCAGAGTTGCTTGGCCCCACCTCTGCCTCACAGCTGAGGAATATATCGCTGCTTCTGGGGAGCCACCTGAGATAAGCACTGCCCAGAGCCCGCACCGCTCACCCCCTCCTGCATCACAACCCCCTCCCCAGCCCTGAGCCCCCTCCCGGAGCCTGCACATCCTCCTGTACCCCACCCCCCTATCCCAGATGACACAAGATGACATTTGGAAAGATGAGAGTTTCAGCTGATGAACCTGCCAGTTAATAGCTGCTGCTTCTGGAAATACAGCAGGGGACTATACTAGACAGATTAAATTCATCAGGCCTTTGGAGAATTTACAAGGGGAATCCAGAAAGTTTATAAATTGGGATTCTGCAGTAATGTACAGGGAACTGAGAGCCAGGATTTCCACTGACTTGCTGTGCAACCTTGGGCAAGTCACATCACCTTGTGTACCTCCAGTTTCTCCTCTCAGCTTTCCCCTCTTCTGGTCTGGGGTAGCAAAGTGTGACTGAGGGGGTGGTACCTCTGTCACAATTTGCTATGAATGTGACAGGCATCAACCCCAGAGCACAGCATGAGAAAGTTCAGAGCTAGCAAACCTTTATGGATGATTGATGCCCTGTCACAATTTGTTACCATTGTGAAATCTCCATTGTAAATGTGGACACAACTATAGAGTGGTATTTTTCAAAATATAAAACCTTTACTATTGTAACAAGATATATAAACAAGAACAATTTAGTTTTCATTTCAACAGTTTTTTTAAAAAAAACAAGCATCTGGACATATTTATAGATAGTTATTAACACATTTTTGTCTCTTGAGTACCTGCCTTGAACCCTGCTGCATACCACCATAACCTTTAAATTGTACCCCATTGCTATCAGCAGTTACCAGTTGCCTATGCCACTACCAATTCTTGCAATACCTGGCAGACTCAGGAAAGTGGTGTGGTCAGAAAAAAAATGAGGCTAAAAACATACTCTTTTTAAATATTATAAAGCTATATAATTAACCATGAAAAGGATATGCTGTAGATAGGTGAGAGAATATTTTCTGCTTTAAAATATTTGAAATCAATTAAATATTGCTGATAAACAGGAATAAAGCTAATAGGTAATTAAATGTCCAATTACTGACAAGGAGTGGGGAATATAGTCTGTAAAACTGGGAAAAAACAGGATATGACATGCTGGTAAATCTGTTATTTTAACCAGAGCAATTTAAGAAGAATGAACTAGAGAATAAAATGATAAATAGTCACTAATGTTTTACTATTATACAGAAGTCATATAATAGTCTAACATTTTTAATATACAATGCCGGCAGTTATATTATTAACTGTAATGGCTTCTGTAAAAGGAAGACAAGCTCACAGGCTTGAGACAGGAATGAGATAAACGTGCAGTCTAATCCAGTTGCATGCAAATGATCTCATCTGAATAAAATTAATGTTTGCATTTTTATAACACACTGAAAACATTGCAATTTCCACTGTCTTGTCTGGAGTTTCTTAATTTTTCTTGAAAAACAGAAAACACTAACCTTCTGGCTAATATATGTGTAAAAATATATATTAGCCAGAAGGTTAGAGATCACTGCAAACTCCTGCACTACCTTGGATTTTTAATTCTCATTTCAGTTTTATAATTCAGGTTTATATTAGATTACATCAAAAATAATTTGTTTGAGATGATTTATGTCATATTGGCAATTTTAATAAAGTGTAAAAAGTTGATTACAAATGTGTTTTTATTTAAAATGTACTCATGCATTTCAGAAGAATGAGATGCCAAGGTCTCACATTAAGATGGATAATATATTAATGACTTTAATTAAAATTTTCATCTACAAAGGAAACTTTTTTTTTTTAATTTTAATTGTAAATTTGTGTTATTTTTCTGCATTTCACAATTAAAGGAATAAAGTAGCTTTGATTATATGTATTTTGTGGTTTTCATTTAGATATATTTCCAAAAGCTGATGTTTTTGATTTATTTAGTGAATGAGCACTTCACAGAGTTGAGTACTATATTTTTCTAAAGCTCTCTTTAGCTATAATGTAAAAAAATAAATAAATCAAGAAACATCCATTCTTAAGATGGTCTGACAACCAGACAAACTTTTCTTCACAGTATGTTAAATAATGAAATGCACTGAGCAATCTGGCTCCAATCTAGCAAAGCATTTAAGCACAGGAGTAGCTTGACTTGAAATCAGTGGAACTACTCACATGCTTAAAATTAAACAGAGGAAGTTTTTTTTTGATGGATTGGGCCCAGATTCCTCAGCATCTTGCAGAACTGAGTCTAATATGAACTCAAAATAAATGTAATTTAAAACATAAATTGCTTTAAAATAAAATGAGGACAACCTGGCTTGTATTGCATGAAACTTGGTGAGAGGGTGCATAGAGCTTCCTTGCCCCTCATATGCCTGCATAACGGTAGAACAGGCTAGGGAACTAATATTCCCTTAAGTGCCAGGTGTTCCACAGCCTTAAGGAATCTGGGGGTGTGGCCATGCCCTCATGCCCATTTGCATATGCTGCTTTGGCAGCAGGCTCTGGGCATGTGTGTGGGAAATGCCTGCGGTTTCTTTTTGAAGCAACAATAAGGAGCTCTGTTGAAGCATGGTGCCTGGAGCCCCTCTCAGCATCCTGCCCTGCATCGCCAACAAGGCTGAGAGACCCTCTGTTCAGGCTCTAGTTCTTCACTAGCCCTGCCCCTCTGCCCCCCTCCCCACCCTCCCCCCCCAAATCTCAAAGTCGTAAAGGCAGAATGTACATATACTGGGACAACCGTATTGAAATTGGATTAAGATAGTAAATCGCATTGGGGAAAGTTAATTTTGTTTTTAAATATAACAATTATAAAATAAAATAAAATAAAATAAAAAGCCTACACAGAAACAAACAAGAGAAGTAATTAGGAGAAAGGAAATTATGAAATTAATAAACAATTCAGCTGCTGAGAGTTAGCTTTCACCTAACCTTTCAACATATGAAAAAGGAAATACAGTCCTGTATATTAACTACAAAACCCAAAAGATAGATAATGTGCCAGGCAAATGTGAGAAGGAGGGCCTTGTTGATTTAGTTGTCTTAACTGCACTCAGATCATTTACTCTCCTCTGTGAGCGGTGGAAGAGAAAAAGAAAGAAAATGAAAGAAACATACACAGCGAGAGAGAGAGATAAAATAAATGTCACTACATAAACTATTGAGGAAATGAAGAACTGAATAATTAAATACTAAATAATGAGGAATGGTAGAACGAATCCCCACTTCCCTGATAAATAAGTGCTAACCAAACCACAGTTCCTATTCTTTAGTGTAATTTAAAGTTCTAAGGAAATTTGGCGGGTTGAGAGTCAAGAGAACCAGTGTTTTAATCCCTGCTGTAATGGTAACTCATTGTGTCACTTCACCATTCTGCCTCAGTTTCTTCATCTATAAAACAGAGATAATAAGAACATAAGAACGGCCATACTGGGTCAGACCAAAGGTCCATCCAGCCCAGAACCCTGTCTACCAACAGTGGCCATGCCAGGTGTCCCAGAGGGAGTGAACCTAACAGGTAATGATCAAGTGATCTCTCTCCTGCCATCCATCTCCACCCTCTGACAAACAGAGGCTAGGGACACCATTCCTTACCCATCCTGGCTAATAGCCATTACTGGATTTAACCTCCATGCATTTATCTAGTTCTCTTTTATACCCTAAAAAGCAACAAAGAGTCCTGTGGCACCTTATAGACTAACAGTTGTATTGGAGCATAAGCTTTTGTGGGTGAATATCCACTTCGTCAGACACATGTAATAGAAATTTCCAGAGGCAGGTATAAATATGCAGGCAAGAATCAGTCTGGAGATAACCAGGTTAGTTCAATCAGGGAGGGTGAGGCCCTCTTCTAGCAGCTGAGGTGTGAACACCAAGGGAGGAGAAACTGCTTTTGTAGTTGGCTAGCCATTCACAGTCTTTGTTTAATCCTGAGCTGATGGTGTCAAATTTGCAAATGAACTGAAGCTCAGCAGTTTCTCTTTGAAGTCTGGTCCTGAAGTTTTTTTGTTGTAGGATGGCTACCTTAAAATCTACTATTGTGTGGCCAGGAAGGTTGAAGTGTTCTCCTACAAGTTTTTGTATATTGCCATTCCTAATGTCTGACTTGTGTCCATTTATCCTTTTACATAGGGACTGTCCAGTTTGGCCGATGTACATAGCAGAGGGGCATTGCTGGCACATGATGGCGTATATAACATTGGTGGACGTGCAGGTGAATGAACCGGTGATGTTGTAGCTGATCTGGTTAGGTCCTGTGATGGTGTCGCTGGTGTAGATACGTGGGCAGAGTTGGCATCCAGGTTTGTTGCATGGATTGGTTCCTGAGTTAGAGTTGTTATGGTGTGTTGTGTGGTTGCTGGTGAGAATATGCTTAAGGTTGGCGGGTTGTCTGTGGGCGAGGACTGGCCTGCCTCCCAAGGTCTGTGAAAGCGAGGGATCATTGTCCAGGATGGGTTGTAGATCACTGATGATGCGTTGGAGATGTTTAAGCTGAAGACTGTAGGTGATGGCCAGTGGAGTTCTGTTGGTTTGTTTCTTGGGCTTGTCTTCCAGCAGAAGGCTTCTGGGTACATGTCTGGCTCTGTTGATTTGTTTCCTTATTTCCTCATGCGGGTACTGTAGTTTTGATAATGCTTGGTGAAGATCTTGTAGGTGTTGGTCTCTGTCTGAGGCGTTGGAGCAAATGCAGTTGTACGTCAGTGCTTGGCTGTAGATGATGGATCGTGTGGTGTGTCCGGGATGGAAGCTGGAGGCATGAAAGTAGGCATAGCGGTCAGTTGGTTGTCGGTATAGGGTGGTGTTAACGTGACCGTCCCTTATTTGTACTGTGGTGTCTAGGAAGTGGCCCTCCCGTGTAGATTGGTACAGGCTGAGGTTGATGGTGGGGTGGAAGCTGTTGAAATACTGGTGGAATTCTTCCAGAGTCTCCTTCCCATGGGTCCAGATGATGAAGATGTCATCAATGTAGCATAGGTAGAGAAGGGGCGTGAGTGGACGAGAGCTGAGGAAGCATGGTTCCAGGTCAGCCATAAAAATGTTGGCATATTGTGGGGCCATGCGGGTGCCCAAAGCAGTGCCACTGGTCTGGAGGTATATATTGTCACCAAATTTGAAATAATTGTGTGTGAGGATAAAGTCACAGAGCTCAGCAACCAGTTGTGCTGTGTCATCATCAGGGATACTGTTCCTGACAGCTTGTATTCCATCTGTGTGTGTGATGTTTGTGTAGAGAGCCTCCACATCCATGGTGGCTAGGATGGTGTTTTCTGGAAGATCTTTTAAACTCTGTTATAGTCCTAGCCTTCACAACCTCCTCGGGCAAGGAGTTCCACAGGTTGACTGCGCTGTGTGAAGAAGAACTTCCTTTTATTTGTTTTAAACCTGCTGCCTATTAATTTCATTTGGTGGCCCCTAGTTCTTATATTATGGGAACAAGTAAATAACTTTTCCTTATTCACTTTCTGCACACCACTCATGATTTTATATACCTCTATCATATCCCCCCTTAGTCTCCTCTTTTCCAAGCTGAAAAGTCCTAGCCTCTTTAATCTCTCCTCATATGGGACCCGTTCCAAATCCCTAATCATTTTAGTTGACCTTTTCTGAACCTTTTCTAATGCCAGTATATCTTTTTTGAGATGAGAAGACCACATCTGTACGCAGTATTGAAGATGTGGGCGTACCATGGATTTATATAAGGACAATAAGATATTCTCTGTCTTATTCTCTATCCCCTTTTTAATGATTCCTAACATCCTGTTTGCTTTTTTGACTGCCTCTGTGCAGTGCGTGGGCGTCTTCGGAGAACTATCCACGATGACTCCAAGATCTCTTTCCTGATTAGTTGTAGCTAAATTAGCCCCCATCATATTGTATGTATAGTTGGGGTTATTTTTTCCAATGTGCATTACTTTACATTTATCCACATTAAATTTCATTTGCCATTTTGTTGCCATATCACTTAGTTTTTGAAGTTCTTCACAGTCTGCTTTGGTCTTAACTATCTTGAGCAGTTTAGTATCATCTACAAACTTTGCCACCTCACTGTTTACCCCTTTCTCCAGACCATTTATGAATAAGTTGAATAGGATTGGTCCTAGGACTGACCTTTGGTGAACAATGTTTACTCACCTATTTCACAGCAAAGGTCTTGTAAGGATTAGTTAATGTCTGGGCAGTACTTTGAACATGTAAAATATGATGATAAATACAAAGCTGACCTAAGAAGAAAGTTGATCCGTTGTGCCATTCACATCTTAAGGATTCTACATAAGGATTTTAATGATCTAATATCACTGGAGCACAAATTCCATAAAATACATAAACACACTTAAGTTTATGCAACTCATTGTAAAAAAAAAAATAGTACAGATAATGTGCACTGTGGCCATTGTAAGATCAGAGCCCTCAGCACCTCTTATGGTCATGCCTAATAGGAGGAAATACAGCACTTGCTCATATCCATTTAAAATCACAGTGAAAATACAGTCATAAATATTTAGTGTTATTTTAACTGTTGAACTGGTTTGATGATTAAACATTTAAGATGTGTTCAGTGTCAAGAATAAAAATTATCATGACAGACAACATCCTTTCAGAGTTTTGTTAATTTCATTCAATAACCAGTTCAATTAATTATGTTCTTTCCATTGATTCTGGCTTTTGTTCAGTTTGGAATTCTATCAGGGGATGGAAAGAGATAGATATGGGAACTGTGCAACGACAGATGGAGCTGGGCAGAAGGCAGTGGTACAAAGCTATTTTAGGTTTCTTCAAGTCATGTGGTGTTGAAAGACATCAGACAACCGGAACAAATTATTCTTGATGGGACAACATAAGAGACGAAGTGTAGATGATAATGAAAGGCACTTCTAAAAACTAGTGCCACACTGGGCAGCTGATGAAATTTAAAGCCAAAGTGTTCAAAAGTGACCACAGATTGAGGCCAAACTGAGATACCCAGAGCCTGATTTTTCAAAGGTGCTGAGAACCGGAAGTCCATTTGAAAATCAATGGAAACTGTGGGTGCTCAGCACCTCTGAAAAATCAGGCTCACGTTGGGCACTCAGAAACAGAGACATTCAAGATTAGTAGGTATTTTTAAGTATATACTGTTTCATTTCAAGTCAGTTCAACATTAAACTGCAATTCCCTAATGTGCTAGGGTGACTTATTGAAATTGTAGTTCTGGTGCCTGATGACCCTGTTCTCTCTTATGGGCCAAGCTTCCTGGAGGAACTAAAACTCCTGTGATATACCCTTAGTCATATGACTCCCATGATGCACCACATAGCTTGGTCAGAGGGGAGACCATGTTGCATCTCAGAGTCAGACATAGTCCAGTCAGGGAGTCTGACCCCTAGAGAGAATGGGGAATGGGATGCCAAACTACAACTCCCATGAGGCAATGTGTCAATACAGGGAAATGCAGTTTAATGTTGAACTGATTCAAAATGAAATATTTTGGCAAAATTAACATTTCCTATGGAAATTTTTGAGTTTGCAGAAACTGTATTTTCCACAATAAAAAATTCATTAGAAAATTCGTAACCAGCTCTACGTAGAACACCATGAACTAGATCTTCAGACAATATAAATACTAATTTACATCATCAGAGGATCTGACTGACCAAGGATACCAAAATGTGACCCTAGAATGCTAACTTTCCTAACTCCCTCACCTTTTCACCTTTTTTTAATGAGATGGAATCACAATTTGTTACAATGAGTGAAAGACATTGGACTCTATGTATGCAGTCTGTAGTGATACTCTCACAATAACTCCCATAACTTATGAAAGTGTTTTAGCTTCAAATATCATATGCCTGAGTATATGGTTTGGGAAACATTAGTACATTTTCACTTTTATAAGATAACTTATCTGGAGAAAGGATTGTATCAGTGTTGTCTACTCTTGTAAGTTTATCATGAGTGTTATGATTTTTTTAAAAGCCCCAGCTCCTAGACTCTCATGATTATATGAAAATCCCAGCTGTCATTTAAAATTAAATTCTTAGCCCTTGTGGTTGCAGAGAAAAGCTTGAAAATGGTAATATTCAAGACTCCAAAACCAAAAGACAAATAAAAAGACCCCAACATTTATTATTTTTTAAATTATACTTTTAATCCAGTCTCGTGATTTGTAGGGGACTGACTATTAATTTTTGAATACTTGAGGGTGGCAATTCTGTGGTAATTACACAAGACAGTGCTTCCATCACATAGTGTCTGGACAGAGAATCTGGAAACCCTCCGCTGAATTGGAATGTTACTCTGGCATATCAATGTCAGACCTTTCATAATAAATGCTTGTGTTTATTCATAGCTCATTTGAAGTAGGATATTAGGAGCTCTGCTATTACTCTTTTAGGCATTGATTTGGTGTAGCATTCTAAAATTGCTGCTTGGTTATTTATCTAACTTTGTGTGGATAAAATCCTCAGCCTTTATCTTTCAATAAAGGTAGGAAATTGAATCCATACCAACTAGGATGGGTAGGCTGAAGTATCCAATGCTAATTCCATCATAATAGAAAACTTTAACAATTGTGTCATTTAGAGTGCAGTAAAAGATTAGCAATATTGTTCCAAGGATATGTTTGACTTTGTAATAGCAATGATAAAGACAGCTTTGCAGAAAACTAATAACTTTATCTGACAATTGTAGAATAAAAGTCAACAATAATACCAAGGAAGTGAGGACCTAAGTGTGGTTGACCAGGCAAGCTAATGCTTTTTCAGTAAGCATAAAAACTTTTTATGAAAATGGTACCGATAGTATGACAAGTCAATTTATTATATAGACACATGCAAAGAATTGTGTCTATAAACCAAACCATAAAATGGAAATATATGCTTCGCAGAATGGGGGGGGGGGGGGGGGGAAAACCACAATGGCTGGCAGTCCTTAGTCTGGAAAAAATAAACGATTCAAAATGTGTGCTAAACTTTGACCCAACTCGTGTCAGTGCCACATCACAGTATCCTGCCTTACCCCGGTTTAGTGCCCTGATCAGATACCACAGCTGCATTTAAATGGTCAATATTTACCAACAGATACAACACTGTATGTCGTGACTTAATGCATGGCAAGCCAGGGTATGAAAGAAATCACACTAGCCTGCAAGTCAATAAGTCACGCTGTGGACCCCACTACTGTGCACTAAATATTCTGTAAGGTGCTTTAACCTACTGCTGTCTAAGTGCACTATGGAATGTTTAGTGCATGGTAGGAGGGTCCACATGGTAACTTAGTGTGTAGCAGGCTAATGGCTGTAGATTTACACCCTGGTTTGCCATGCACTAAGTCACTGTTCAGACAAGCCCTGAGAAAGAAGGATCATGATCTCTCACATACCACTTTGTGGTGGACTTTGACAGATGTTAACTTTTTTAGGAGGATGGTGGTGCCTTGTTTCTATGCATAACATGTTGTACTGGAATTTCACTTGTTATACTCATTAGATTGTACAAAATATCCATTGTATTACATCTTGATCTTTGCTATGGTCCTCTTTTTTCATACCCTCTGCTTCCTTATAAGCACAACATAAACTTTATAGACAGTCAACTATAGAAAATCCCAGTGAAATGAGAAGAGGAGCATTAAAATTAGTATTTACAAATCAAACTTCCAGGAACATTGTTCTGATAATACCAGCCAGTAGAACTTGAAACTTTTTGTGCTTTTGCACACATCCGGTCACTAAATTAACAAAAAACAATTGCTGTAGTAGGATCCCTGCTTATATAGAGATCTATAGCTAAAATGTAGGAACATTTTTGTTCTCATATTTTGTTTAAATTAATGAAACAAAACACAACTTAAAACTAATAATTTTCAGCCACATAGTGTAGATTTTGCATCAAGCTAAGAAACAAGCTTTATTTGAAGACTGCAACAGTGGTGAACTTCAACCAATGAGTATGTGTGTTTTGGATTGTTTCCCCAAAAATATTACTTTGCATTTTCTCAAGTAGAATTGTATTTTATTATTTTATGCACATCCTTTTAACCACTTGAGAATGCTTTATATCAGGGATCGGCAACCTTTGGCCCGCGGGGGTAAGCACCCTGGCGGGCCAGGCCGGTTTGTTTACCTGCTGCGTCCGCAGGTTCGGCCGNCGGCCCGCGGGGGTAAGCACCCTGGCGGGCCAGGCCGGTTTGTTTACCTGCCGCGTCCGCAGGTTCGGCCGATCGCAGCTCCCACTGGCCACGGTTTGTGGCTCCAGGCCAATGGAGGCTGCGGGAAGCAGCGGCCAGCACATCCCTCGGCCCGCGCCGCTTCCCGCAGCCCCCATTGGCCTGGAGCGGTGAACCGCGGCCAGTGGGAGTCGTGATCGGCTGAACCTGTGGACACGTCTGGTAAACAAACCGGCCTGGCCCACCAGGAGGCTTACCCTGGCAGATCGCGTGCCAAAGGTTGCCGATCCCTGCTTTATATTATTCCTTTGTTCTTACTGGTGTGCCCAGCCCATACACTTAAAGAACCTGATTGTGAGAGAGTTAGATCTGTGAGGTGCTGTGCATCCTCACCTCCAACTGATTAGAGCGCTGTGCACCTTGGCAGTTGCGGGTGTGTAACACCTCACCAAATCAGCTCCTATATTGGGTGAGGTTATGAACAACTGGGCATAAGTAGGATTTAGGTGGTACAGAGAATCTTGTGCAGACTTTCTGACGGGTGAAATTCAACCTTTACCATTTTTGTAAATAAGAAAAATACCTAGTCCAGAATATCTCACATGTAAAATCAGCCAAGTTTGGGGCAAGGAGAATCAGAAGTTCAGCCAGATGTAAAATCAAGAAAAATCCACATTGAATATAATAATTGAACCCTGTAGGTAGGCCAAATTAGCTGCAATTATAATTTCTTTAATTAGCTCATTCAATTACTAACATTTTTTTTCAACACGGCAATTGCTACCTGGGGTTCAAATGTGGCTAACAATCCAATTCCTTCAAATAGCATGTCCCTCATTCCCAGGGCAACACTGATGCCTGACCAAATACCCATTGCTTAAAAAAGTCCAAGTAGAAAAAGGTTTCAATCTTCAGTGGCCACAAAAGGCTGAAAATGCAGCGCAGCATTGTTAATCTGATAGAATTTTATCTTGAATAAATAAATGTTGATAGTACACAAACCTCATGATTGTGAGAGACCATAAACTAGATGAAATGCACAGTCCATAGAGCCATTTCATTCCTCTCATGTCTGTAGTTTATGAAATGACAACATCAATGCAGAAAAGGTGAAAAACCCCAATCTCAGCATTGACAGAATGCATTGCTCTGGTCAGGATTAACCACTGTTGCATGACAATCTTCCAACAGTATGTAAAGTGAATTCAAATACCACAATAGCAACAGAGGTAGGTACAGAGCTAATCTTGTGCAATGTACTGAATGACTGCAGATAGCATGAAACCAGTGACCCAGTACAGTAGCCATCACCATCCAGACAATGGTTGCATTGTATTGCATTGTTTGACAAGTCCTTAAAGTCCTGAAGGCCATCTTGTTTTTTAATGTTACAGCTTTCTAAGTTTAGTACCATTAGTCACTCTCATGTATGTGAACCCTGAAGTTTCTTACAGAGCATGACTTTGCAAGGCTAGTCTTCACAAGGCTGCTGAAAATTGGGTGTTCATTTCCCCTAGCATTTGGTTATGGAACAGCACCAAAGCATTGGCAGAGAATGAACAAATAATAAATTAATAATAAATACCTCCTTGCACTTACAAAAATATCAATGGGAGTTGGGTGCCTAAACCCCGTAGGCCCGTTTCTCAATCTTACCCAGAGGGACTTGACTTTTCAGACCCATGGATGGCAAATCTAACTTCCACCTCAGAGGACGTGAAGGTTCCCCGGATAAGCACTAGCATGCAATTAGTGGATCTGATGTTGTCATTGCATAAACTACAGATTAGAGGATCTGAAGGAGTACATAAGAGGTGAAAACTTTTTGCATTGTATAGAGCCCAGTTCAGCAGGTTCTCCCTGCCCATAAGAATGCCAATAGAGGGAGGTAGCCTACAGGTGGTGGTGGGGGAGTGCTGGTGCAGAAGATACTTTTACATGGATCTTCCAGGAATCTGTTTTGCCTCCACGGCAGAGTGCTAATGAACCCATAGAGGGCTACTGGACTTAAGTGACCTTCCCCATACTATGTAGAGACAATCAGGACATCACCCCATCTCACCTCTTCACGCCTATCTTTGACCGCAAATGACATTAGCGGTCTATATAATAACATCAACAATTAAAATAAAATGCCACTACTACTGAACTCTTACATTGACTAGATAGTGGTCTTTTTTGTATGGTGTAGGAAATAATGCCTATCTAGAGATATGCCATGAGATGAAGCCTTCCACACAATACAGATGCACTGAAACATTTCCATATATCATTTTTAAGTAAGCCAGCAGAAGAGTGTATGAAAAGAAATCCTGACTTTCTATTAACATAAAGTCATCTAGACTACCATAGACTTTCTTTAACTGAGTATTTCTGTCATGATACATCCTCTCAGAGTACAAATCCTATCCCTAAAGCTAGAAATAGATTTTGGATTAAAAAGGTGAGCATCTTGGACCTACAGCCTAGTTTCAAAAGTAGAGAATATAAAAAACCAAAACAAATACAAAACTTTTGGACTAGTAATACATCAATAAAAGTTTACTTAAGTGTGATTCTTGCACACTCTGAGCTACTGGCAAGATAAAAGAGATTCATGTCATTAAATTTCCTGTGTATGGAAAAGCAGATGCTACCCCCCATGGACCACTGAACTCTAGATAAAATATTCATGAAAGGTAAGGTATTGTTATTAATAATTCTACTGCTTACCATAGAAATGAGGCATAAGGTTAGCCATACTATTCTGTAGGTTCTTACCCTCCCTTCCCCCCCTCTCTTGCAACCTTGTTTTTGAAAATGAAATTTTAATGAATATTATGCTGCACTGGAGCTGTATCTCCATGTGGCAAATTCATATTATGTTATAATCTGATCCTATGTATTTTAAAGGCAAAAATAGCTGATTTAGCAAAGGAAAAGCAAAACCATCTAAAATGACACATAAAAGCGTCAGCTCTAGCAAGGTACAAGTTAACTCAATGAGACTGCTCACATACCTAACATTAAGGCTATGGTTAGGTGCTTCACTGGATCGGGGTCACAGTTCTCAGTTTGCAGGATTGATCCCCCGGTGATTAAGTTATATAAAACACAATACTGCTGCTGATGAGACTGATAGAGCCCTACAGACCCCTCGACATAAAGGGCCTGATTCAAAGCCCATTGAAGTCCATGGGTTTGGGTTCAGGCCTCCAAACAATAGGGTAATACAATCTTAAGCATTGTAGACCATAACAGGGTTCAAAAAATAACTACTGGTAGATAAATTCATGGAGGATAGGCCCATCAATGGCTATTAGCCGGGATGGGCAGGGATGGTGTCGCTAGCCTCTGTTTGCCAGAAGCTGGGAATGAGCGACAGGGGATGGATCACTTTATGATTACCTGTTCTGTTCATTCCCTCTGGTGCACCTGGCACTGGCCACTGTTGGAAGACAGGATACTGGATTAGATGGACCTTTGGTCTGACCCAGTAGGGCCATTCTTATGTTCTTATGTAAATACAGATATTGAAATGATTATAAAATATATAGATTTGGACACAGATATTACAGCTTGGTTTTGCCAAGACAATACCCATCCAGGAAACTGTAGAGATTTTCTTCTAACAGGGCTTCAAGTAATTGTTGTGGCTTTCAATTATTAACTTAAAATTGCAACAACTCATGATACAGTTTAGTCCTGCTTATATTTCACATGTCATGATGTTGGAAACAATGTTCTGCAACTGTAGTAACAAGTAGCCTTGCATTATTTCCTGATCATGTTATTAACATACCTCATAAGTGTACACTACATACATAGGATGAAATCCTGGCCCCAACTTCCCGTTGACATACTTCCCATTGACTTCACTGGGGCCAGGATTTCACTCAAGAAGTTTTAAACTAGAAAAGAGAATTGTGTATTTCAAAATTAAACTGGTTTAATCTGTAGAGTTATTTTTCCCAAACATAGCAACAGACCACATGTAGAAGGACTCAAATGCTAAAATCACTGAGATATACTGGTTTCCATGACTTGAACATGGAATAAGAATGGAACATCTTAATAAGCAATCAGCAGAAAGGTCATATAAACTAAAATCTCAATTATTTGAGTACTCAAATTGCTCCCTACCTTGTGTATCTTGATTACTTTATAAATTCTCACTTTCGTCCATTATTCGAAGTTTCTACAAGATTTCAAAAAAAAACCCTCCTCTGTTTTCACCTTTTATTTCTAAGCAGGCTGGTTTCTGAATGTGAGATACTGCCTGCCTAGATGTCACTTAGCATTTAAAAATATTATGATTTTAAGAGAGCAGTAAAATGCTGGTTCCCTGGGGCCAAATCTTCCTCTCCCACTTTAAAACCTGCAGTGGTGGGCTCTGGAGGAGGGGATCTCCATCAGAATTCCCTCTGAAATCCCTTAACATCAGGGAGGCAGTTTTTTATCACTGCAGAAAAGGCCGTGGGGCCCATTTACAAATCGGAAGGACCCATGGGAATGTGCATAAACCCTCAAGTATCAGAGGGGTAGCCGTGTTAGTCTGAATCTGTAAAAAGCAACAAAAAGTCCTGTGGCACCTTACAGACTAACAGACGTATTGGAGCATAAGCATAAACTTCGTCAGACACATGTGGTGGAAATTTCCAGAGGCAAGTATAAATATGCAGGCAAGAATCAGTCTGGAGATAACGAGGTCAGTTCAATCAGGGAGGATGAGGCCCTCTTCTAGCAGTTGAGGTGTGAAAACCAAGGGAGGAGAAACTGCTTTTGTAGTTGGCTAGCCATTCACAGTCTTTGTTTAATCCTGAGCTGATGGTGTCAAATTTGCAAATGAACTGAAGCTCAGCAGTTTCTCTTTGGAGTCTGGTCCTGAAGTTTTTTTTGCTGCAGGATGGCTACCTTTAAAAAACCCTATGCTTTTCCACAAGCATCTCCCCCTGCTTCTTAGCAGCTCAGCTTTATTGGAGCCTTGTTATCAGAGATTTCCCCATCTGGGACTGTATTATCTTTTCCAGGGAATCTGTATGGAACTGAAGGGAGGAGATGTGCTCCCAACCCCATCCATGGCCTACCCACTTCTCCCAGATCCTTCTAATCTCTACTTTCTCCCCCAACATGGACTCTAGACCCACAAAGAATGCACCATAGGCATGTGTGGAGGGGAGGAGGAAGTGATACCACAGATAAGCCTGGCCTTTCCACAGCACATGAAATCCACACATGAATAGGGCCCCTTCTGTGTACAGTTGTCAGGCGGATGAGCCAAGCCTTCATTTGTATCAGTATTTCCTAGGTTCACAGTCACTTAGTTAATGATTGCTCTCAATCTTTAAATCATAAACTAAATTCAATTAATTAGAAAAGAGTTCAAATTCAGTTCAAACGTATACCAGCGAAAACACTTGCCCCAAAAGAAACAAGGATTAGACTTGTAAACTCAACTAAGTCCTCTAGGTGTATAAAAAAAACCTTTCACATCATTGAAGTCTCAAATGATTTAATGGCTACAATTAATAGCACTTTTGAAAAGTAGTTTTTATTATTATTATTATTCATTAAGAATTAAGCTGAAAAAAGTGGGTTATAAAAATGTTTGTACCCAGCACTATCATACAATAAACTGTTTCTTCTCTGATAGCTTCAACACTATGTTATTTAATATAATAACAGACCAGACACGTAACAAACAGAATTATTATGATGACCAGGGAAGTATGCTTCACAAAGCAATTAATCCTCTGTAAAAAGGATTTCTTTTAAAACCCTGTGATTATAGCCTCTTTGAAAATATAGGGGGGTTTTTAGTTCTGTTTTTTTTATTTTCTTCATTCTGTTAATCGTATCTATCTGAACCTCACTCTGCAATTTTCCTGCTTATCAGAAAAGATGCTTAATACATTATGATTAGCCCATTGGATGGAGATTTATAATTTATATTCTGTGAAAGAGTTTCATGCTGCCCTAAACAGTTATCTCCTTTATTATATTTCCAGTGTATGCTAATAACCTAGGAGTGAGAGTATTTATTCTTATCACTGAATAAAAGCGTCATATTGGTTTATGAAAGGGAAAAGTGCATTTCAAATGTGATATAGAGGGAAACTGTGAGCAGAGGTATACAAACCAGTCATGGGTAGCACATTAATAGACCTGTCAAAGCTTGACAAAAACAAACTTGCTTGGTTTCCAAAAGCATACCAAGATTCTGCACTTAGTCTAATTAAAATCATACTGTTAATTTATTTTCATTCTCTTATTTGTAATAGCCATTCAGGGAAGGACATTCTTTCTCTTTCGATTCTTTATTTTTTCCATTTATGGAAACTGATGATTTCCTCCTTTCTTTACATTGGAGAAGAATATGTAACATGGTTTTGTTACGTTGTCTTGTTGACTTCCTCCATACAATCATCCTTTATGTCTTTTATACACACAAATCTTTATTTTGCTTTACACAACCAACCATGTGAATCTTTTAGGATGCACCTGTCATTTTAGTAAGTGATATCAGCAATAGTTGTCAAACCTTTAATGGTGCATTCAAAGCCAGATCCAAAGCTTATGCAAGTCAATGGGAGTCTTTACACTGACTTTCATGGACTTTGGGTCAGGCTTTCAGTACATGGAAAGGGGGTATTTCTTGTTTGTGCGCACTGGCAGCTAACATTAGTATCATGCTGTGCTCTGGAAGATGTTCACTCAATGGACTTCTCTTATGTGACACTAGGCAAAAGAAAATCTTCACAATTTTCTGCTGCTATAACTACATTTTTATTGACTTTCCATAACTTGAACAGCTGATGAGAAGTAGGATTTATTGTGAGTTTAGGAAACTATGACTTCTCAGTCATTTTTATTTTTCATTATATTTGAATCTTGAATGAGTATTTGCCCAGAACAGGCTAGTAGTCTTAGCTGGCCATCTAACATAATGAGATTTTACAAGAAAATGTTGTTTTATCCAACCACAGCCAAGAAATTGCAAATGTTACCTCTTCAAAACCTACCAAAACCCTTGCTGACAATGTATGCGTCAATTTAGATCACATCTTTCCCACTCAGATTACTTCTACAGCCAATTATTGATGCTAAGAACTTGTTCCCAATCAGTAAATTTCCCAGACATTCTTTTAATCCGTTTATCAATATTATACCTCACCCATTCACTGGCTGATCCTGTACCAGATTTCACAATGACTAAGTGGAAGAGTAGAAGAACTGTACCACAGAGCAGTACAAGCTGACATAGCAGGTGTGTAAAGAAAACTCTACGTCCTGCACTGGTTTGATGACCATGTTCTCACTCCTCCTCGTTCTCCCTGTCATTGCAATTAAAGAGAGTACAATGGAAAGGGGATGCGTTTGGGAAAGGGAATGCATTTGGCACGGAGGAAATGGTCTTCTACAAATCGGCATAAATAGAACAGCAATAATCTTCTATGAAAATTCCTGTCACGAATTTGAGTAGGAATATGACCGCTGCAGGTTTATAGATTCATATGAATGGTATTCTTGCTGCAGTAACTGACAAATGGGATAGCTACTGGAAACAGGCCCAATGCTTAAAAACAAGGTAACACTACCATCTCAAATTGATTTGTGGATTTGGTGAGGTTTATTAGGCCAATATTTTATGTATACCTTGGTAATGCTGGAAAGTGGCTAACTGAATAATCCAGTGTGAATTTTGGCAATACAAGTTGCTGGAATACTTATATTTTTCAATGCTCAGGGCAGGATTTTGTGGGCTTCTATGTGCATATGGGCAATGTTGAAGTTGGAATTTGCATACTTTTATTACTCATAATGATTATTTTATATTGTTGTTGGACTGTAATCAGAGTTGGAATTATCTGAGTTTTTTTTTTTATAGTTAAAGATTATTAATTTAGAATGATTCTGGCTCAAGCAATCAGGGGAAACTTGGAAAGTATAAAATACTCTATATTCCTATAGTCCATGATTCCAAAACAAAAATCAAGTTCTTACAGGATTAAAAAATGTATTAGTTATATGTTTTCTGTGTTTTGAGTTCTGCATAGGTTGACATATGGTAATAGGGAAATGTGATTTTACAAAGAAAGTAGGATAAAAATAGTCTAAACATATTTTTTAACTCCCTGATTCCCCCTCCCCCCCATAGAGGCTTTGTGACATAGTCAAATTACACAAAAGAGTGACCTGATATGAATGCTTTATGGGCACTTGCTTGGATAACTTTCTGTAATTTTTCTGTCTTGGCCAAGAACGAGTTGTGTTCTCATTCTATACTCACTGTAATTAAAGCTTTATACCACACCATCACATATTCTCCCTCACACTGTATATACATGCACATGCCTAATCACCCAGCTTCCAATCCTTCAGTCTGGGGTAGGAGCCAGGATTCTGCTTCTGTCTTATTTACCAGTGGTCGAATCTTTCAAACAATTAGCTGCAAATCCACTCAGTATTCACTCACATAAAGGAGGGGTTATTTTCCTGTGATCTCTATTAAAATATACAACATGCCAAGATTTTTAAATAATGCATATAAACACAGGTGGGTGTTTGCAAGAATAGGCTAATTTCATTCTTCATCTGAAGCATTTGAATTTGCAGAAATTTAATATTCTTATTGTACATTTCTAGACAGCCCATTTTTTCATAGAAGACAGTCTTGATTAATTAAGAAAAAAATCATGGAATGCCAATCTTTGGATTCCATTTTTTATTTTATTTATAAGTTTGAGAAACATTCAGGAAGAAAATGGGATAAATGTATTTTGACTGCCTCCTTGCAAACACCAGGTCTCTTCTCTGCAAAACTGAGCTGGAGAAACAACTTCAGGGCAAAGGGCAACCCTCATTTAGCAGATTTGATATGAGGTAAGAATCCAAATGCTGACTGTGAAACAGACATAAATTAGGTTGAACAGATGAATTAGTAAAGATTTCAAACTGTAAATTATTAAGAAGGACTCCTATTTAGTGGATGAGACATCAAAAACAATTTAAAGCAAGTTCTGAATTAATATAGAACAGGGAGAATAACACCACTTATCTTTTAAAATTATTTATGAGGAGAAAATGAAAGCGAAGGGATGTTCTCTTAAAAATAATATTTGGCAATCTCAATTTAGAATTTATTGCACTGATAATATGGTACTGTACTCACTTTTTTACAATATAGCAGCTTTTTGTCTTTATAATGTTCAATATCCTTTAATAGAAGAGGAGAAGCCAACACCAGTATCCTCAAAAGCCCAAATAACTTATTATATTAGGTCCACTCAAAATCTGCAGGAAATTTGGTCAAATGCTTGAGAAATTTTAGGAAATTCTGAAATGTGTTTTAAAATGGTCTCAGAACTGAAAACACTATTATGTTGTCTATTTTTTTGTACTTTTACTAGTAGCTGTAAATAAAATTACTTTTTTATTTCAGTGTATTTTTCCCAAAATTTATCCCCAACCCTAAGAGATATTTAATTCCCCCTTAAAGTCTTCAAAAATGTATAGGCCTTTCTTCCCTTCCTTCCCTTAGTCTATGATGAGGACACAAATAAATAAATAAGATAAACCACTGAATAATTTCCAACTTGCAACCTTATTCCTATAGACTGTCCTTCTCCATTAATCTAGCTATACTAGATAAAGCAAAGTTTCTGGATGTTTCTACCTATGCTATTTGCTGTGGAATAACTAGCAGTGCAATCTCTCTGAAATATTGTTTTGGTTTCTCTGTAGGTGAGGAATGGCCATTGCTGATCATTGTTCCTAGTAGGAATAATGCCAAGCTTCGTTGAGGGGAAATGGTGGCTCCTAGTTTGCCAGAAAGCAGAGAGGAGCCACTGTGAGGAGAAGAAGGTGAATAAAGGTAGTGCACATCTTTGTTAAGGGCAGCCCATGGCCTCAGTCTCATTGAGAACACTGGGAGATGGTGACCATTTGGAAAGAGGGTAATTCTTCTTGAATTTTTCCAAAGGAGATTATTATTCTTCCACCTTTACTGAAGGAGAAACTTTCAATAATGAAGTATGATGGGGGAAATGACTAGTAACCTTCAACATTTCTTACCAAAAAATTACTCGCTGTACCATATATACTCAAGTCAATGCCTGAGCTGAGATCATTTGGACCAAAAAAGGTCTGGGTTTAGAGTGCTAAATTTTTTAACATTAATTTTAAAAATGGGTCCTATAAATCAATTTCATTAACAAATTTACCTGTAAGTTTTCAGAAAATTCATTTTGTACTCAAAGAGTAAGTGCTTTAATTTTTGGGTAGATAGGCTGTATTCTTCATACATAAAGTGATTAAATTCCTGCTTTAAGTGCAAAACTCAACTGAGTCTCCACTACGTCGCTGTTACCGAAACCTTCATAATATGCCAGTATATGCTGACCACACCCAATAGCATTCTTCCCATGCTAAAAGTTTACTTTACTAGTTATCTATCTTCTACAAGAAACAATCAGACAATTATGATAATCATCCTGCTCAGTAAGCCATTGCTGACTCAGTACCAATCTAGTTAAATGAATATTACTAAAGTTAAAGGAACATTTTGTTTATTGGGCAAGGTAAAAATCTCTTGCAATCATATGTAATTTTTTTGTATTACATTTTAATTTTCTAACCATTGCTGGAGGCAGCCATTGGCAATTTCTGAAATAGCTAGAAAAATAGATTGGAGTTAGTATGGGCAACTCAATGAAGATGTCTGCTCAGTGTGCATTCATGGTCAAAAAGTGACGGAACTCTTTAAATTCTATCAAATGCTTCAGGATACAAGTAATTCCGCAGCCAAGATTAAGGGATAAAGTTAACCCATGGAATAGTGGTGTACAATTATGTGTATTGTGTGGAGTTCAGAATGTCCACTAAAGCAACTTGCATTGGCCACTGTTTTCATTGGTCTGTTTCCACTCTGTCTTGCTATGAAAATTTGAAGGTACCTATCCTACAAAAATGGACAGGGGAACTCATCAATAAAGGCTGTTCTTATTGGATCACTGGAAGTTTAGAAGACAGGAGTATAGTGGATGTTCCTGGCTATTGGTGCTGCAAATTATCTATCACCTAATAACAAATCCTATTGCTTTTGATTGCCTGCCTCAGGAATGATTTAAACATGTTGCATTTACTCCAGCCTTGGTTGCTGCTTCTGCCTTGATCTTCAGACATGCCAAACCCGTGGAAAAAAACACAGAAATTGGGTCTGTTTTTGGCTTAATTGGCTTGTGAGTTGCTTGTTGGCTAGCTTTTGGCTTGTAGCTTGTTTGGCTTGTAGCTTGTTGCAGCTTGTTGCTTCTTTTTTTTTTATCAGCTCCCAGCAAGCAGGGGCAAGGAGGGGAGAGAGTCAGGGGTGCACAGCAGGCCCACCACAGTCCCAGATTGCATAGTCACATAGAGTGTTGGGGTTCTTAGAGATTGGCTTGTTTTGGCCTTGTTTTGAAATGGGATTAGATTGATTTTTGGCTTATTGTGAAAATCGGGGTGCTTATTTACCACATGAAAGTTGGCAACTGTGTTGATCTTCCTTGCAACCTTCTCCCCTACTCTGAAGCACTAATAAAAGTGATGGGTAAATGAGTATTCTTGTCATGCCTCATTCTTCTTTCTGCTAGTTCTTTTGTTCTTACCCTTCATTTTGTATATTTTATTATCTGTCTCATATTCACAATCCCAAAGCCTGTTCTCATCATCATCATCATCATCATCCTGAGAATTCTCCTTCCAAAAAGAACAAAATAGAAAAAAAAATGTTTATGTACAGTATTTTATTTCCAAATCCAGGAACAAGTAAAATGCCAGCAGCTAAATTGTAGATGGCAATTTCTGCCTCCAACAGTGAAATTGTTTTCCAATTTATTTCTCAAAGGTTTTCTCTAGAGATATTCACCTAAATTTCCTTTCTTCTCATTAGCTAGGAGAAGGCTTCTAATGGTAGCAAATCTATTTCCCTGATGGTAATCCCAATAGATATCTACATTGTGATGTTTGGTTTCAGTCGCATTACTGAAAAATGCGTGTCTTGAATGCATGGAAAAATTCAGAAATTAAAGCTGAAGCATTATTGTAAGGCTGCACTTATGGCTGTTATGATTCACCTGCAGAAAGCATATTCTTCTCAATGTGGAGCATAGTATTATCTCCATGGTTATCAGATAAAACTGCCCATTTTAACAAATAGGGGCAGTTTGATTTTTCCCTCTAGGGGGCACACCACACTCCCCTTGAGCCAGTTATTGGAGTCCTCTGCATGCAGATCATCCTACTTGAAAATTTTGCTGGATCCTGCAGAGCCCTCTGCATGCAGCCATGGGGACTTAGGTGCTCATCTGTAGGCCACCATTTTTTAAAATCTTGGCCTAATCATATCTGGCTAAGTACCAGCTATTTAGCTACAAAACTTAGAGGAAATGTTTAGCATAGAAAAAGAGAGTATTAACTACAGTAGTTAGATGAAATTAAGAAAAAAATGTAGAATATCAGGAAAATTTTCCAACAGCAGCAGAAGGCACAGGGAAGCAATGGAAGCTAAAGCACTGGGCTTTAAACTACAATAGTGCAAACGTACAATAAGCGAGCAATCCAGCTCTGGCAGGAGTTTGGCCTAGAAGGATTTTGTGATCTTTAGGCTCTGTGATTCAAAAATCATGAGTCTCCCAGGTACACTGTGAGAATTGAGAAATAGGCATCTGTCACACCTGACTTTTGCAATTTCTATACTTTTATGTTCTTAAGCATTTATATATATTCCTTTAAAATACTTAAAGTATATATTTCCTAGAACACAAGATATATGGTTTCACTCTGCTGTTGCAACAAGAGATGAGGAAGGAGGATTTCCCCAAAAGAAACAGTCATGAAGACTGAATCCATTTAACAGAACGATGATGTGATGTGAAGTGATTGCAAATTCCAGCAGCTTCTGGAATGGAGTCTATGCTATTCACTCAAGCTTAGTGATAGCTTTCCAAGGGGGAGGGGGGGGGGGAAGAAGTGAAAATTGGATATGTTGTGATGGCTTGGTGGTAGAATACAAAATAAATTGTTAGCCACAGTGTTTAAAACCCCCTTCAGGACTGAAAACATTACCTCTTCACTGTCTTTGTACAACTGGGCATAGCATATGGGAAATCCTAGCAATATAAGCAATTAGCAGCACTTTGCTTGTATTCACTTCACTCTAGGTGATAGATGAGCATCTCAGAGGGAGAGTATATCCATAAACTTAAAAAGCCACAAATTAAAAACACGTGATCATTAATTTAATTAAACAAAATGATCTAAAACTACCTCAGCTAGCATTTTGTGTATTTCACCATGCTTACATACAGGGACTGACTCCACTGTGGTTATTACTTTCTGATGGCATTGCAGCTTGCCATTTCATTGATATGAAGAATACATGCATGCACATTGTATTGTTCTGTATTTTACCTAAAGCTCTTCAAAAAAATAAGATCCTACTTGAGTCTCCATGGCACATCTTTAGAAATGATCATTCATTTTTCAAAAGAGCTGGGCTTCTAGAAGAACTGTTTAAAAAAGCAAAAGTGGGAGGAGTTCCTTTCTGGTGTTGAAGTCTCCCAAATTATTATAAAGACAGAATGGATTAGCAAGGTAGCTAAAAATTCCAAGGATCTTCACGTATTCATTTCATACCAGAGAGACACCACTCCATGACTCTGGTAATAAGTTTCCAGTAGCTACCTACACGTAAAGAAGTGTCAGAAAGTGAAGAGCAAAGCATCATATGAGGAATATGGATTTACGATAAAAGAAAATTTGCAGTGGAAAACGGAAAAAAAAAAAAGAATTAAAGGAAGCACTGAGACAAAATACTTATGCTCCATTGTTTTTCTTTTAGACTTTTCCCATGCCACCTACTACACCATACTGAAAAATGGAAATCACTGATTTCAGATTGATTTTAAAAGTTCAAACTGTAGTCGAAAGATTCATTCAAAATGCTAACACTGTAATAGGAAAATGCTTTGTTGAGTGAGATTTCTTTCTTTGTGAACAGACACTGTAGCTACTGAAATGCATAGTTAAGCTACCAGAGGTTTCTAAATGAAGAAAAACATATAATTATCTTTCCACATAGAGAATGTTTAATTGGCCCTTGATTTGTGGTAAAAAAAAACCAATACAACACACCAACAGCCACAAAAATGAGTATATTTATTCCTTCAGAATAAAGAGCCAGATACTCAGCTAGTGTAAATCAGCATAGCTCCAGTGAAGTGAATAGTGCTACATTGATTTCCAGCTGAGGATCTGGCCCATATGCCACAATAATGTATGAACAGATCTTCCATACCTGATCACACCAATTCATCCATCAAATCTAATATTTTAGCTCCTGTAATACCTATCAATTAATTATTGAGAGGAAGATGAACCTCCATCCCCATGCCAGTTGTTGGGGAAAGAAATTCCTTCCTTACCCCGGCAGGTAATCAATTTATGCCCTGAAACATGAGATTTTAATATCCTCATTTTAGCTTACAGCACTTTATAGTTATCCAGAACTTTTGCCCAAAATACAACGATAGAAACTTTTTTTTAAATGGAGGGGGGAAATGAAGGTAATTGGTCTACAGCAAAATTTTAGGTGTGCATAATCCATGCCAGAAAAGCTGATGACACCCATGCCTGCCATTTTCCCTCATGAGTTGTACAAACTTTTTCTGCTTTATGACAGAATGGATTACAATAATACCATGAATATTTTACTGCAGTTATGTACTTTAACTCAAATCTTATTAGTCATCAAGAAACAAATATTTAATATTAGAAGCACTAAAATAAATCTTGCTCTGTCAAGAGATTACTTTTAAATAAATTTGGAAGCATGGTCCAACAATTGACTCAGATGGGCTCTCTCTCTTGTAGTGAGACCAGTATGCATTCACCTCTGGCATGGCTCAAACGAGCTCCACAGAATTCGAAATGTAGCTGCTGATTTGGATTTGATTACTTTGAGTGAGATGAGGGGAGGGAAGGAGAGAGTGGATTTTTAATAGAATCTCAGTTAGACACATCGGGGGAACTTGACTCTGTCAGTTTAAATGTACAAATCTACCCTCAGCAAAAGAACGTGTGCCAAGAGGATGAATGAAACCTGGTAAACATTATAGTTAATTTATTGCCTGAAACAACAGTCCTTTTAATTGATTGACAAATGAACAGAAGCAAAGAGTAAGAAAAGTAAATGAAAACACCGCAGGAATGGACAGCTTTGTAATTGGAAATTGAAAAGGTCACTAAATGTGGCTAAGTGTAATTTATTTGAATTGAATCATTATTTTATGGAAATCTTTATTTGGAGCCTGAATATGGACAACACTAACTTTAATGCAACCCATTTTATTTTGATTACNGGTCCTAGGACTGACCCTTGGGGAACACCACTAGTTACCTCTCTCCATTCTGAGAATTTACCATTAATTCCTACCCTTTGTTCCCTGTCCTTTAACCAGTTCTCAATCCATGAAAGGACCTTCCCTTTTATCCCATGACAGCTTAATTTACGTAGGAGCCTTTGGTGAGGGACCTTGTCAAAGGCTTTCTGGAAATCTAAGTACACTATGTCCACCGGATCCCCCTTGTCCACATGTTTGTTGACCCCTTCAAAGAACTCTAATAGATTAGTAAGACACGATTTCCCTTTACCAGAGATACCAGAGAGACACCACTCCATGACTCTGGTAATAAGTTTCCAGTAGTTACCTACACGTAAAGAAGTGTCAGAGAGTGAAGAGCAAAGCATCATATGAGGAATATGGATTTACGATAAAAGAAAATTTGCAGTGGAAAACGGAAAAAAAAAAAAGAATTAAAGGAAGCACTGAGACAAAATACTTATGCTCCATTGTTTTTCTTTTAGACTTTTCCCATGCCACCTACTACACCATACTGAAAAATGGAAATCACTGATTTCAGATTGATTTAAAAAGTTCAAACTGTAGTCGAAAGATTCATTCAAAATGCTAACACTGTAATAGGAAAATGCTTTGTTGAGTGAGATTTCTTTCTTTGTGAACAGACACTGTAGCTACTGAAATGCATAGTTAAGCTACCAGAGGTTTCTAAGAAAAACATATAATTATCTTTCCACATAGAGAATGTTTAATTGGCCCTTGATTTGTGGTAAAAAAAACCCAATACAACACACCAACAGCCACAAACATGAGTATATTTATTCCTTCAGAATAAAGAGCCAGATACTCAGCTAGTGTAAATCAGCATAGCTCCAGTGAAGTGAATAGTGCTACATTGATTTCCAGCTGAGGATCTGGCCCATATGCCACAATAATGTATGAACAGATCTTCCATACCTGATCACACCAATTCATCCATCAAATCTAATATTTTAGCTCCTGTAATACCTATCAATTAATTATTGAGAGGAAGATGAACCTCCATCCCCATGCCAGTTGTTGGGGAAAGAAATTCCTTCCTTACCCTGGCAGGTAATCAATTTATGCCCTGAAACATGAGATTTTAATATCCTCATTTTAGCTTACAGCACTTTATAGTTATCCAGAACTTTTGCCCAAAATACAACAATAGAAACTTTTTTTTAAATGGAGGGGGGAAATGAAGGTAATTGGTCTACAGCAAAATTTTAGGTGTGCATAATCCATGCCAGAAAAGCTGATGACACCCATGCCTGCCATTTTCCCTCATGAGTTGTACAAACTTTTTCTGCTTTATGACAGAATGGATTACAATAATACCATGAATATTTTACTGCAGTTATGTACTTTAACTCAAATCTTATTAGTCATCAAGAAACAAATATTTAATATTAGAAGCACTAAAATAAATCTTGCTCTGTCAAGAGATTACTTTTAAATAAATTTGGAAGCATGGTCCAACAATTGACTCAGATGGGCTCTCTCTCTTGTAGTGAGACCAGTATGCATTCACCTCTGGCATGGCTCAAACGAGCTCCACAGAATTCGAAATGTAGCTGCTGATTTGGATTTGATTACTTTGAGTGAGATGAGGGGAGGGAAGGAGAGAGTGGATTTTTAATAGAATCTCAGTTAGACACATCGGGGGAACTTGACTCTGTCAGTTTAAATGTACAAATCTACCCTCAGCAAAAGAACGTGTGCCAAGAGGATGAATGAAACCTGGTAAACATTATAGTTAATTTATTGCCTGAAACAACAGTCCTTTTAATTGATTGACAAATGAACAGAAGCAAAGAGTAAGAAAAGTAAATGAAAACACCGCAGGAATGGACAGCTTTGTAATTGGAAATTGAAAAGGTCACTAAATGTGGCTAAGTGTAATTTATTTGAATTGAATCATTATTTTATGGAAATCTTTATTTGGAGCCTGAATATGGACAACACTAACTTTAATGCAACCCATTTTATTTTGATTACTTTAAACATGAGTGGACACAGCAAATGTGGAGCTGTACGATTCCTGAAACCAAAGAGTGACCAGGCTACTACACAGTGGTTGTGATAATGTGGAGCCAGTGTGAGATCTTTCAACAAATGATATTTCTTTGGAGCACTGTGTCCTTTAGCAGTAAATAATAATGTGTATAAGATACAATTTTCAAAATTGCCTAAGTGACTTGAGAGCCTGAGTCCCATTTTCAAAAGTCACTTAGGATTTTTCTACATGATCATTTAGTTTGCGGCAAGCTGGGGTGTGAATCTACCCCACACTAGACTGGCACAGTCTAACTGTCCATATGGACCCTGCTTATGCAGCACTAACAGTTGGTTAAAGAACTTTAGCCCATTCCTGTTTTAAAGCGGAGTAGATCAAAGCACACTAACAAACTGTTAGAGTATATCAGAATAGTCCACACAGACTGTGCATGGCAGGCAAGCACAGGGTAGATTCACAGCCCTGCTTGCCACAGACTAAATGTTTGTGTAGACAAGCCCTTAGACAGTTAGTAGCTTGAGTCCCATTGACTTTGCAAATGGGACTTAGATGCTTTAAAAAATTTTACCCATTGTTTTTATACATTCTCAGATGAAATAATCACTTTCAAAAGAGGATGGTAATATTCATGATTTAAAGATAAAGAAACGCAGGTACCATGCAGAGATGTGAAGATCACAAACTTACAATGGAATAGAACCTAGATCTTCTGACTTCCAGTCCCTGCTTTACCTACCAACTAACACAACCTCAGTATCTCTTCAGCAGAACACCCACCATTACTATATACAATTATATAAATTAGAGATGGGAAAGACCTATCACATTCTCCTGTCAATCTCCCCCTCAACTGAAGATTGTTCTCTACTGCAGTGGTTCTCAAAGCCGGTCTGCCACTTGTTCAGGGAAAGCCCCTGGTGGGCCCGGCTGGTTTGTTTACCTGCCGCGTCCACAGGTTCGGCCGATCGCGGCTCCCACTGGCCGCAGTTCACCGCTCCAGGCCAATGGGGGCTGCGGGAAGCGGCACGGGACGAGGGATGTGCTGGCTGCCCTTCCCGCAGCCCCCATTGGCCTGGAGTGGTGAACCGCGGCCAGTAGGAGATGCAATTGGCCTGGTTCTCCTAGTCTTCCCCCCAAACTCCCTTTGCAAACTCCCACTCAAACTCCTCTGTTTACAAATCTGTTTGCTGGCTCCTGTGTCGCTGCAGCTGTCTGGGGCCAATCCAGTCTAACACATCCCCTCTCATGAATTTTCCTCCTGATATTCAGCCTATGTTTAACCCAATTTGCAATCTTTTAGCCAACCTCCCAATAGTTAGGATAAGAGGTGGGCAGAGAATGGAAATTTTGTTTCACAGAGAATTTTGAGATTTCAAAATTTATTTCCATTCTGATTTGGAATTAAACATTCACATTTTGAAATGCTCCATTAAAGAAATTTTAAAAAAAAAGAGTTTAAAATCAGTGAAAACATTTCATTTTAATTTTGACTTTTTATTATAATATATATTATAACAGAAAATTTAAAATATCAAAACAAAAAGTCATTTTAAAAGGAAAAATTGAAACGTTTCATTCCAAAAATATTGAAACAGAATGTTTTGACCCTCTCAGAACTTTTTTTTTACTTTGCTTTCCTGCTAAACATAATTCCAGGAAAATCAAAATAATTTCATAAAGTGTCTTGGTTTTGATAGAACAGCCTTTTCCCTGGAAAACTGTTCTGTCAAAGTTCTTCTGACCAGCTCTATTTAGAATAAGGAACTGAAATCAAACCAAGTAACAGACTTCCTGGCACACAAAACCAAATACTTAATTACAAATGCAGATAACTTGAAAGATCACTTGGTACAATTGTGAAAATCGAAACAGAGGAAAACCCCATCAATTTGTGAAAGATCCATTCAGACATTTATGAAAAGCAAACACAGAAATTATTTAAAATCATAAGCAGTTCTTGGGTAGTTCACACACAGGAAAAATGCCAAATTCATAGGATATATTGTTCAGAATATATAGTTAGCCCAGTTCCACCCAGAATGCACCAGAGGGTAAACGTGTAGAGTGGAGGCAGCCTCTATGCCAGTTTCTCTAATCCCTGCTCTTTAGTAGCAAGAAACAGAGCAGAATATAGAAACAGCCACACCTAGTGGAAGGAGTCACCAAAAGAGCAGGATTTTATGCAAATACAACGTCCTAGCCAAGAGTAAGGAAGACGTTCCGCTTTCTTCTAGGAACAGTACTGCTCCTCATCAATTTTGTTGCCTTTCTCTAATTAGTCAATATTTTCCTAATAATAAAGTGTACACGTACGTGAAAGCAGCACTCTATTTGTGGTCACACCACAGCAGTAGCCAGGGACTTACCTTTCTACTTCATTTCTGTATAACAGATCAAAACTGCAAGGGCCTTTTAAATTTATTTTTGCTGCTGAATTGCATCAGAAACTGTTTCCTAATTTGCCATCCCTTATTAGCGCTAGGACTCCTTTCGACATTTCTCCTTCCCAGGTTCCTCCCCTTCTGGATTTTGGTGTATTTTCTCCAGGTGCATTCACTTCATATTTTTCCAAGATGTTTCCATGTTACAATCATTCATGCTCTCACTGCTTTGCACAGCTCCAACAATGCTGTAAACTTCTCTCAACTGGCCAGCTGAGGTGAGTTTATGTCTATTATGTGTCAACAGAGCAGTGCAAAGCTGCTGGAGCCTATCGGAGGATCTGGCCCTTGAAGTCCGTCCCTCTGTATTAGTTCTCTGTATTCAACTATATTTGCAACTCCTCACAGTTGATTAACATCTGCAGATGGCTTTAGCAAGATACTTATTCCCTTTGTAGATCATAATGAAGATGTAAAATAAGACCAGTCCTAACTTCATTCCTTTATTATGCCGCTGAATATGTTCCAAAGGCATGATACATTGCTGTCTTGATACATTGTTTATGGTCCTGAGGTCAATTTTCATTCCCTCTGGTAGTGCTCCTAACCAAGCTGATATGACTATTGAGAACAAGATTTCCTAGGACATGGAATCACGTGCTTTATGAACACTATAATGTATAATATATTCTCTTTCTTTGTAGTCTCTAAGGCCCAGATACTGCAAAGGCTTACACATACGGTTAACTTTATGCACTGCAAGTAGTTCCATGGACTTTCCTGGAATTGCTCAGTGTGGAAAGCTAAGCACATGCATAACCCTATGCAGGATTGGGACCTAGGGACAGATTTGTAAAGGTTTTTAGGTGCCTAAAGATGCAGATCAGTGCCTATTGGGATTTTCAACAGTGCTTTGGCACCTAAACCTCATTCAAATAAATGGGAGTTGAGCACTTAAATCTCATTTAAATAAATCGGAGATAGGAGCCTGGGTACTTCTGAAAATCACACTACGTGCCTATCTGCATCTTTAGGCATGTACATACCATTAAAAATCTGACCCTGTCTTTCAAATTCTTTTTAAAAGGTGTTCAGTTTTGTCATCATGTTAATTATGGTTCCACTGTCCTCTTCAGTTCCCCACCCCTTATCATATTTGTTCATTTATTTTAGAGTGATAGAAGCTAGACTTATGGAATGGCAATTGGCAATAATTCCCTTAATACCCTAGGATACATACCATCTGGACTGCCTTTTGTATGCATGTTCAAATTGTTCAACTATTCCCTAACCTCCTCTTTACCAACAAATATTATACAAGGTCTTCCTTGTTTCTTAATTGCCCAAACTTCTTTTCTTTATTTTTCAAGATTTTCAGAAGTTCTTTAACTCAGCTGTTTTTGAAACATTAATATATTCCACCTCGTTTATAAATTGACTTCTTTTCCTCTAATCTTCTTTTACCTCTGACATATGCATAAAAACCCTTTAAATTGACATTAACTCCTACTTTCTTGATGACTTTACATTTTTCCTACAAACATTAATTGCATATTCTTCTTAAGTTAATGTCCTGCTTTTCAATTTCTGTTATTTGTCTTTTCCCTCTTGTATGCAGACCTTTCTGCAATCCCTTGTGAAGTCATATTTTTTTCCTTCCATTCTCCACCATTGTGACCACAGTTGTTGTACATGTTTACTACTGCCCACAAGTGGATGGAATCAGAAAATTAAATTGTTTTAGGCCCTTCATTGGTAAGAGATGATGGAGTCTCTTTGAGTTCAAGTGTTACAATATTTGAAGTAAGAATTAGAGCTGGGTGAACACCTGAATTTTTTATTTACTGGCAATTCCAAAAAAATGGGGAAGGGTCAAGCCGAAACTGAACATTCTGATTCTTTTCCGGTGAATCAAAAAGAACCAATTGAAATTTTGCTACAGCAAATTAAATGTTTCTTTCAGTGCTAGCTAGAGCCACAAAAATGAGCTGGTAGGGGACCCACCTCTCTTAGCCCACCAGTTAGGGCACTCACCTGCAACGTAGGAGACCAGGGTTCCATTTTTCTTTCTGCCTGATGTAGAAAAGGGATTTAAAGTGGCTCTTCCACCTTTTAGAAGAGTGTTCTAACGATTGGACTATGGGATATTCTGGGCCTGGTTGCTCCTGTTGAAGCTGTTCTATAAAATTTAAATAGTCTTTGGAGCAGGAGAACTGGAACCTGAGTCTCCGAGATGAGCACCCTAACCACTGGGCTAATGGTTATATAGCAGTCTTCCCCTCCTCATTGGCAAATGGCACTGGGTCCCAAAAAAATAAAACTTATGTTTAAACTATTCAGCAAATTCATTAATAGTTTTGGGTCAACTGAAACAGCATTTTTTGTCAAATATAGCATTCATCAAAAAAGAAAACATTGTCCAGCTCTAGTAGGAGTGTCTGAAATCTATCCTCATCCTTGCTTTGAAGTCCCATGTAGCCATTCCGTGTAGCATCATGGTGGCCAGGATGTTTCCAGATGGTCACTAACTTGTCATAACAATTATTTTAAAATTTGTATTTGTAATAACATAACGCTGGCCTCTTTTGCCTATTTTTATTACTGTTGTATAGTTTTAGTGCTCTACAATCCTTAGGTGTCTAAGATACCATATCTTTTTAATATTTTCCTGCTTCAACCAATTTAACAAAAACACATAACTAATACCATAAATGTTTTCCCCAGCCTCATTTTAAATTAATTATTATTATTAAATATTTACTTTGCAATAGCACTCAAATGTTCCTATCAGGATTAGTTCCCCATTGTGTTAGGTGATGTACAAACTCAAAAGTGGAACATATTCCTTACTCAGAAAACTTGTGGGTTTTTCTTAATAGAGAATTGATTCTTTTATGAAACATTTGTCTGTCTTTTAAATACAAAATACATTAATTCAATATAAAATGTCTTAACTTAAAGTCTCATTTTTTCATGAATAACGAAAACTATGTAATACTTGTTATAAAGAGCAGTATGGCTCTATGATCAAGATAACACTATACCTGATATGCCATATAAATGCTAACTACTGTTATTACTTTTTGCCTTGAACATGGACAGCAGTATGTAACATTGCACAGTCTGCAAAATGAGAACTGAACTACAAACAGCTTTATAAAAAATGGTTATTCCTATGCATTGTTAATGGAAAAAACAGACCATGAAGCAGAAGTCTGCAATCACAGGAAGAATGAATGAATGTATTTCTAAAGGACTTCATACATTATGTATCCTACATTATAGATCTTAGATGCAAAACAATGGAATAAAATAAGTTATCTAAAAACATATGCACAAGAGAAAATTCTAATCCTTATGCATATTCCATTATGCTTACTAAGCTTGCTCTATCTTCCAGTAACTTACTGAGATGGGAATCAAAATGTGAAAGTCCATAATAGAGATTGGCAAGGAAGCATAAAAATTCTAGGCACTGTAAAATTAATAGAATCAATAGCCAACTTGATGTAATCCAAACATAAAGTTCCCCTGTTTTGCTTTCAGAGTTAGAAGGAATGAAAAATAACAGTAAACTATTTATCAGTTATTAGGTCTGTCAGAGTTCCTCCTCTTCTCCAGAAGTGCTGCAGAAATTAGCATGACTAGAACGATAACAACATCTATCAAGCAGCAGAGAGAGCAAAGAATGGTGAAAGAGGATAATAGGACGATGACTCCACCTCCAAACTACTCAGGCTGTTCCAAGGGGGAAAAAATCACAAAAATATTCAATTTAATACTGTGGGGAGAAAGGGAAGGATACAGAATAGAAGAGGGGAACTCTGAAAAATTCAGTGAGTAATTTTCTGGCAAGTGCCATCTCCTTCTCCTATACGCCTGCAGAACCATTATAGCAAGAGGACATGCAAGCAGTACCCCAGGTTTGAGCTAGGACCGTTCCTGAGAAGCAGCCTGGAACAGTTCAACTGTAATTGGCTTTTGCAGAGGACTTGAGGCCCACTGGGGAGCTGTTGATGAATATGTGAGATGAACACCAAGTAGCAGTAGGAAGAAAACAAGTCCCAGGAGAAGGCACTTCAACCCACAACCAAGGTCCAAAGGCCCAAGGATAGATTTTGGGGAGCTTGGCATGAATCTGGAGGTCCACCAGTCTTCCAAGCCTCACCCAAGGCAAAGAGACTTTTTGAAAGCCACATGCCCCAAGACAAAGAGAAACATTAATAAATAAAAACACCAATGAAGACTAGGACATGGAGGTTGCTCTCATTGCTCCCAGGTGTTTGTATTTAGAGCGCTAAATGATTTCCAGAGCTAAAAGCCATTCTACGTGCCCTATGTGCACCCTTGGGGCTCTGTCAGACAGGACAAATCTGCCCCAGTCAGACAATGCACAAACAGTAGTCTCTCTGAACCACTAAAGGCACATCAGAAGCCCCAGAGCCACTTTCATGCACTAGATGCCATGATTTTTTTACATGAAGAGAAACACACAAGTTTTTAATTTATGAGTTTGTTCATTTATTTTGAAGGGACAAAGAAAAAGTATAAGAACACATAAATAATGCTATACTATATTAAGGATCATTCATTTCCAGAAACATTGCCATCATCTCCTGGGAAGTGAAGAATAACAATTCCTCGGAGCAGGTCTCCAGTGCTGCTGTGTGGTCTTTCCACTCATAGTTTTACTAGATCTTGTACAGTAGACATTTTTGCATCTGCTGATGCAGCTTTTGGCAGAACAGTTCTCGACAAATAATTCTGCCCTACTGTCATTGAGAGAATGCTAAACAGATGCCATCAAGTTAAAGAATAACCTTGTCCATTTCAATAGACTTTTTTACATCTAAAATATTATTTTGTCAAAGGCCAGTGTCTGGATTTTTTTTCACTTCAGGTAAGGCTGTTGATTCTGTGACTGCACTCAGATGTAGGCAGATATTTTATATTTATTCATGCCAAACAAACTTAGCTATGCTACATTTTCAGCAAACAAAGAGGAAGGGTGCCTCCCCAGTATTTATCTGGAGTCCTGTAGTAGAAGTACAAATATGTCCAATTAAATTATCTTAAAATACCAATAAATATCCAACAAAATCACTGAGTCCCAAATCCACTGTCATCCTTCTCACCAGATAATCACACACACATATAGCAAAATGTGCAAAACAGCCAGCACCAACTTGTTAGAAACCCCTAACCTGCACCCTCCCCCCCCAAAAAAACAACAACCCAGAGCAGTTATCTCAAACGTAGAGGCTAAAAAATGACTACTGAAGTCAATAGGAGTTTTGTCACTGACTTCAATTAACAGGAATTTCATCCAGAAACACAGGTCTTCCCTGGCCACCTTCTACTCACAAGCACATCTCCAAACTCCTTCATTCTACAGTTTCAGGTTCACTGATATATATATATACACACACAGACGTTTGTGAATGCACATGTGCGTCTGTATTTCTTCTAACATTTGTAGATTGAAAACAGCACTCCTGTCTCTGATGCTTTACTTCAGTGAACATTTTGGGGAAGTAAGGACTACTCACCTAAGTAAAGGTTTAAGCTTCAAACGCTAACACTGTTGGGGATATTTTTTTTTACTTCCTCTTAAGTATCAGAGGTTGGCCACAACTGAATAAGGGATACCAAATAGTGTGGACCAATGCTCTGAATTCTCTTTCTAGATGCCTGGCTGATGTGTTTTGCTCACATGCTCAGAGTTATACTGATTGCCAAATCTAGGGTTGGGAATAGAGCTGGTTGGAAATTTTCCATCAAAACTCTGTTCTGATTCTGTTTTTTCAGAAAATCCCAGTTTGGTGAGCCCAAAATGTCTAGCAAAGTGGGTTGAGGTTTCATGAACTTTCAATGAAATGAAATGAGATTCCCAAAGAAGAGACAAGAGGCAGACAGCAAGAGGAGAACAGAAGGAAGCTACTAGTGGTCGTAATAGGTGTAGTGGCCAGAGATGCATTGGGTTACAACACTGCTAAATGCAGATAGCCTGGCTGTGCCATCTTGAGCCCCAAATAAAGTCAATGGGACTATTCACATGCTTAGACATGTGTTTAAGAACCTTGCTGAATTTGGGACTTGGGGAGAGGGAGTGTATAGTGCCTTTTCTAGCCACAAGCTTGAACTTAATACATTTCACATGTAGAAAGTGGAATCTTTTTTTTCCCTTGAAAGCAAAGACCCAATATACAGTTAAGACCTTATTTGACTTTTCTCCACTATGACAGTATATCTACAGCTACAGGAAATATTACAAAACTTAATGGTATGCAATGCATAATATAGTTGGTATGGCTCATATTTTACATTACCATTATTGTACATTATCAATGGCTTTGACTCTAATTCTTCTTAATATGGGCAGTTAGCTTTTAATTGACGTTATGTTAGTATAATGTCAAGATAATTTAAACATTAAAAGTAAGTAAAATAAAATAAAATAACTTGAGACTACTCTCACTAAAAAGTTCTGAAAAGGATAATAAAGATAATTGAACATTGTGATTTTCCATTACTAATGCCTTCACCTTATTAATATTTATGAAAGTCACTAAAAGTTTCTTTTTGTCACAGAGAAATGCAGATGGGTAGGTGACATCTAACAGCTGACATACTTTACTGGAATATGGTATTGTTTCAGAATAACAATTGATGTGTCCAGGCCTATGTGACACCAGACAAGTCACTGACCCTCCCTGTGACCCAGAGATTCTCCATCTGTAAAACTCTTATCCACCTTTAAAAATATATTAAATTGAAAGGACAAAGTATTGATATTACATAGATGAAGACTGGGATATCAGTATAATGAATTATGAGTATGATGATATTGGCCTCTCAAGTCCTCATTTCAATGTCACTACCAACATAAAAATCCAAGAGTAGAGGAGCAATACAGTCTGAAATGCAGGACACCTTTAAGGTGACAACAGAATCCACTTCCCAGAAGATAACAGGCCAAATTCAAAGATGGGGAGAAATCCTGGCCTAACTGAAATTATTGGAAGATCTGCCATTGACTTAAATGCAGCAAGAATTTCACCCATTATGTGTAAATTAAACATTTTTACCACATGTACTCATCAGTGTCTGAGAGACTCAAAGCTATGGTATTAACCAAAAAGATGGAAGAATGTATGAAATTATGTAAATTTAGGTAGGGTAGGCAGCTATATCCTTATAGACTCACTGGGCCAAATTTAGCAGTGATATGTAAGAAGCCATTGTAAATTACAACACTGAGAGTCTAAATGAGTCTAGGTGAGTGTTACTCTGGGGGAATTCTGCACCAAAAATTTAAACATTTTGCACCAAAAAAATTAAAAATTCTGCGCACAATATGTTAAAATTTTGCAAAATTCTGCATATTTTATTTGATAAAATAATGCAATATAATCACTTTGGTTTCAATTATTTTATACTTATTTAAACTACAATGGATGGAAAATGCGAGTGGGGAGCATTGGAGGAAATCCCCAATTCCCCTTGCCTAATAGTAATGTAGCTAGGTTTATATTGGTTACTGACTATATCCAGAAAGGTCAGTAGCAAACAGTTCATGGAGCACACTGTGATAGGAAATTTTTTCAGTCCAAAAATTTAGACCAGTTCTAATCACGAAAGCACCATAAGCATTTATAAGGTCATACTGTCCTTTACACCCCTCTGGCAAAGTAAAGGAGCCTTAAAACTTTTACACCTGTTTTATACTCCTGGGGGAATTTACAAAGGTGATGGGAACAATTCACAAAGAAAGCAGGCTGCTACATTCTGCTCTATCTGAGGGGACAGAGCCTGCCCTGTGCCTACCTCCTCAGAAACACCCTGAAGCCCTGCCCCTCCACGCCGAGCTTTCTGCAATAGAGCTTTCTCTCTCAATTGCATGACTGCCCAGCCCCCCACCTCCTGGCGGTGATTTATGTCTCTACTGGCTGCTCCAGGCACCTGATCCAACCTGCCTGTGCTGCTGGGGAGGGGAGCATGACCGCTCTTGCAGCTTCCCTTTGTTTTCCCGTCAAAAGCCATTTTTTTGTGGGGAAGCAAAGAAATCTGTGGGGGACATGAATTCTGCGCATGTGCAGTGATGCGAAATTCCCCAGGAGTAGAGGGTGTAGAGAAGGTCTAAATTGGCCCTAGAAGAAGGTTTACATTAAAACAACTTAGACTCCCTCTGGACTCATTTAGATTCATCTCTGAAATGAGCTAAATGATAGTCCCTACCCCTTTCCTAAAAAGTCCACTAAGGGTGGTTATGTTAATTCTCTCCCTCTGACCCCCAAATAAAAATAAGGAGAGAAGATATTCTATGAATAATTCATATGTGAGGCTGTGATAGCTATATCTAACACTATCAGTAAGCTCTGAGCAGGCAAATCCATGCAGCTTCTAATTTTCAGCCTAGCACAACAACTACTATTTAGAATTTATATTCGACTAAGTCTTCCAAGTGCTGCATAAACACCAACTAATTTATCTTTACAACACCTCTGTGAGGTAAGTAAATAAGTACTATATCACCGGAAAAGTGGAATGTGAGGACTAGAGCCCTTCAAAAGATTTCAAGTAATGATACATCTATAAACACGTATCTATAGTGTACTATCATGATTAAATAAATGCATCTTTGCTTAGCAGTACATAGATCTGGATGAAATCATTATCCTTATTTAAGGTGGTAAACAAATACAAGTATTTTTGAAACCGTCTGCCTTTAATGAACTCCCTGTTTAAGTACGATAAGGCAAAAAGCTGTTAATCACCATTTTCAACTTTCAAGTGTTGGACTTCTAAATCAAAAGTTATTTATGTTTAGGAAAGTAAGCACATTTAGATACAAATTCCTGAAATTTAAATATGTCTTAATGCACAGGACATTTTTGCTAACAATAAACTCTACATCATATTAATTGCAGATAAAAGGAAAATTAGGCATGATGGGTAAAATTTTCAAAAGTGCCTAAAGTGACACATTTCAGAGTAGCAGCTGTGTTAGTCTGTATCAGCAAAAAGAACAGGAGTACTTGTGGCCCCTTAGAGACTAACAAATTTATTTGTTAGTCTCTAAGGGGCCACAAGTACTCCTGTTCTTTTTAAAGTGACACAGGAGCCTGACACCCATTGACTTTTAGTGAGACAGAGGTTTCTAAGTCACTTTTGAAATAGACAGAGAACAAATCTACACTAGACTATTAAGTCAACCAAGTAAAGTCGATGTACAGCCACCACAGTAATTGGATCAGTTTTACACATCCACCCTGTGCTGTTTGGGTCGGCAGTGCGCATACTGACCAGGCAAACTTGCACTGATTTAACTGCCAGTGTGGGGCATTGTGGAACGGATTCTGAAAAGCAATATGATGGGGTGGGGGTTCCAGTCCAGTCTGGGGTGAATTCACTCTGTCCCTCAAACTGTCCTTTACCTCGAGGCAATGAGACCTAAGGACGAGAGTCGATAGGCTTACCCTTGGCCACAGGGCAGCAAGGACTAGTGGCCAGAGTCAATGGGTTACCCTGATTCCCAGGGTGGCAAGGCCTAGTAGCCAGAGTCAATAGGGTGGCCCAGATTCCCAGGACAGTAAGGCCTAATAGCCAGAATCAATAGGGTCTGATTTGCAGAGCAGTAGGGTCTAGTGGCCAGAGTCAATAGGATGGTGGGCAGCAACCAGGAGGCGGGTGGCAACCGGAGTACAGGGACCTGGACCCTTGCTGCTCCACTGGGTCCCAGCCCAGGGCCCTGATAACTGCAAGTGCATTCGCCATTGAGTCAGCCGGGATCCAATCACAACATGCCAATTACGCTCGGGACTATGGCTGGTCCCTCCCCTGGGCTACTTCCTACCATGACTCCTGCATCCATGGTCTGGGTGGCTTCAGGGGTTTCTCTGCCTGGGCTGTTCCCGGTGGCTTCAAAGTCCATGGGGTGTCTGTAGGTACTGGGGCATCTGCCAGGGTCTCGGAACCTCTGGCTTACACAGTCGGGGTCTGCAGCGGCTCCGAGGCTGGAGCCTGGAACAATCAGGCTCAAGACTGAGCTGATCTGCTCGCTCTTATACTGGTACTGCACTTGGGGCATGCCTAGTAGGGCCGTGGGGGCGGGGCTTCCTCAGTCCACCAGGGGGGGTTAACCCTTTGCTGTCCAGTGCAGGGTGAGTTCACACCATCACAGGCAGCAACAGTCAACGTAAGCAATGCTGTGTCTACACTAACATTGCATTGACTAACTGCATCGTCTTAAGCGCTACATCTCTCACGGAGGTGGAGTTATTAAGTCAGTGTAGTTGGTGAGTTATTATGGTTGGAGCCACATTTTAGTGTAGATGCTTACAGTTAGGTTGACATATGTAGAATAGATCAGGTTGTAAGTCATTTAGGGGCTTTTTAAAAAAATATATCAATTAGTACTGCTGAAGTGTGTCAGGTGGGAGAATTCTCATCTACCCCATTCAGAATAGCTCTATAATCGTTGCCGTTAACAAAACAGAAAAAAGGTGTGTTTAATTTAAGAATGAATTAGAAATTACTCTCCATAGATAGTTGTGTCTATCAGGTTCACGTGCCATGTCCTTACTTCTCTATAGCTGAATTACCAGGTCATTAGCCATATGTGCTAGACAGTAAGATAAATTTGTGGCTCGAGGATATCTTCGTAATTTACTTGATAGTCTTGCCCTTCTGGTATCTGGCATTACTGATCTAAATTGACAAATCAGTCAGGTTACAGAAACATGCACTTGTATGGGTCCATCCAGCAGTGAAACTGAGACCTTCATTGTCTCCACAGAACTGCTATGCTCTCTTTACCTAAGGTCAGTCCCACTGGGAATCTGAAGAACAGACTGATCAATTCTTGCATTTTGGGCACAATGGCTGCTGCAGTTGAATTCATTAAGGAAGAAATTCAGACTGGTAGGCAGAGGCAAGATAATAAATATGTGTCTTTATGTCAAATCGAATTATATTAAAAGTGACATGGTAAATAGATGTGGCTGGTGCTATCATGCTGTGCTGTAATGGTGTTTTATGTAATAGATTTTACCTTGTTCTCTAAACTAAAAATAAATAAAAATGTAACTTTAAAAACTATGGCTATCGTTTATTTCTTCTGTGTTTTTGAAGAACCAGTCAAATTAACATGTACACTAAGCACAAAGTATCAGACTTTAAATATCTGAACAATCCACACTTATCTTCCAATATGGTTACATGATCTGAAGTGCTTTCCCCCCCATTATATTTATTTATCCTTGGCTTCTAATGTTAGTTTACTCAACACTTAAAACATCTTATACACATTAACAATCTACTTTTGTACTAAGCCTGTCTTGAGACTCTTTCTGCCAAACTGAAACTTGTTAATTTCAAATGTGATTTTCCATGTGCAGAGAGATTCCCTCTGGAACTATAGCAAGAGGTAGAATAAATAATATCACGTCAAGAAGATCAAACTTCTCTATCCAAAGTACAAAACTCATGTGAGTGTTACTAGAGCAGGTAAGAGAGTTAGGACTGAAATAATATGTTTAAACACTACAGGTTTACTCATACAGAATGAACAGTTTTAAGGGAATTATGTGATCAACTGCCACTGCAGCAAAAATATCCCTCTGTTATACATGGCTGTGTTTGCAGCTGCTGGTGCTGCTTCATTTATAACACTCCGTAACATCCTAAAACATTTATTTATGATACAACCTGCTATGTTCTGTTGGAGATATGACACTGGAGTCTACTGCTATGATCTATTATGATTATTGCTGTCTACCACCTTATTTAATGGTGGTGGGGGGAAATCAACAAGCTGTATTGTCTCTTTGAACAGTTCACAATGTGCTACTTGTAACAATGGCTTTTCTTCTCAATTTACCAATGTCCAGCCTTAAACCATAGAAAAATCAAAATAAAAATCTATACATGAGCTATACTCTGAAAGTCTTCCACATGCAGGACCCCCACTGACCCAGGGATTTTAGTCAGATGACCAGTCCCAACCAACCCAGCTTGAAATTTGAAATACAAAGCAAAGAGCTGCCTTGATATTTTTACAGGTGTCCAGGTACTGAGAAATTATCTTGTGCTATTATGATGTTTTTGTTAATGCAAAAAAAAAAAAAAAAAAGACAGAATGCAACACATTTGCAAATGTAACTCAAACTTACTTAAAGGCTGATTACTAGTACTCTATAATGTTGAGCCAAAAATTGTGCAATTCTAATCAGAATGTATTACTGAAACAGCATGAACTGAAGTTTAGCATAAGCCCCCTAGGGTATGTCTACAGTGTGATAAAAGACCCATGGCATGGCTGTAGCTGGCCTGGGGCAGCTGTCTTGTGCTGCAGGACTATAACAGATCTTGCGGGGTCTCAAAACTCAAGCTCTAGCCTGAGCCCCAAATGTCTACACTGCAATTTTATAGCCCCACAGCCCAAGCCTGGCAAGCCGAGTCAGGTGATGCAGGCTCAGACTCGGTGGCACAGGCTTGTTATTGCAGTGTAGACTTACCAGTACATTCTTTTACAATTCAGCTGCAGATTCTATCAGGCACAATTGAGTTACAAGCCCTAATTATTGCATAAATACTCCACTGTTTAGACTACTGTGATGCAAGAAAATAAGAATTGTACTCATGAGACATCACTGTGAAACCTATGGATTATTATTTCTTTTTAATATACATAATTGTTCTGTATAAAAATTATCTTGGTTCACTTTGGCATACAGGCCTAAGTTAGACTGGTATCACTATTTATACATTTATCAGTGCTAAGAGCTTGAATTCTTGTTAGTATCAGCAAAGTCAAACTAGACAAACAGAAAGTCTGTGAACTGACTGAGTCCTCCAGGAACTGTCCTCAGCTAGCTTGTGAATGTTTATCAGAGATTACTAACTCCACCAAGAAAATGTGAACTTGTGGTGTCTGAAGAGATCAGGAGATGCATGTAGATTTGGTGAGAGAAATAATTAGCCAGATGCCTTTCTTAACATGCTGCTCTCCAAATAACCAGTGTTACCTACAAATTAATATGCAAGTATAAACATTCATGCTGATAGGTTTTCAGCAATTATAAAGCAAAAAAGACCAAGAATTCAGTCATGTCAGGGAAATGCAACAGAAGTAAGGAACAATGTATATAACATTTCCTATCCATTACTGTCACCCCTTAAAAAATCCATTTAACAATACAGTGACCCAAAATATCTAAATGAGAGATGTAATTTTAATGTTTGCAAAAAATCTAAGGAGTGACATTTAGAACATCCTATAAATTTATTTCACCAGATAAAAATTTAATTTTTTGCTGTATGATGTACCATAAGATCCATTTTTTGCTGCTAGCTGAAAATGAAAGTGATGTGTGTGTGTGTGCGCGCGCGCGTGCACAATGTCCAAGGTTAATGGGACAAATATTTTTCTTTGACCTCCTAGTAAAAAATAGAGATGGATACAGTAATCCATATTAAAACATGGACCCAGAGGAATAAACATGGCATTATTCAGTCTGCAAACCATAACTTCACTGCTTTTTCAGCAGTATAATGTTAATGTGCACTGTGCAGAAGGTTGTTTTCTGGTTATCATTCAAAGTTTCCTTTTCAGCTGTAGAGTAGTAGTGAGCCACTGCAGTAAGCTAATATATTGTAATACAGATGGTGCCATTTACCACAAGGTGAAATGAAATGCTTTGGTTTCAGTGTCATTTACTGTATAATGCAAACAGAATTTGGGGTCCGTTAGACTGATATGCGAGGTTTAATGGAGAGTAGGACATGATAAGTCTTCCCCTTACATATCTTCTCTCTGAAAATCCTCCCACCACCATGGGTCATCCACAGCCACACTACCCTCTTTTGTATTTTTGGTTCTGGTTATATCTGGAGTCTGCAGGTGGAAAGGATAGAAAGGGGAAAATCTATGTGCAAAATTGAGGAAAATTATTTTTGGAACTCAAAAAAGGTTTACATTTTGGCCACAGAGTTGAGGAGATTTTTTGGAGGGAGGGCTTTTTTGTGAGGGAGGGCACATGTTGACACCATAAAGTTCTTATTTGATGTCATCTAGTTCACCCATCAGCAAGCAAAATGTGGAGACTTTTCCTTGCTAGTGATTACAACATAACAAAAGGAATTCATTCTTGGTATACAGCCAAGCCTCTAGTCTTGGACCAAACAGGATGCTTTAGAGAGCATAGAGAAGTTGCTAGTCCCATAAAACAGTGTTAACTATTAAGAGCTAGATTGTGATTTAAAGGCTGTTATGGAGAATCACAGTGGTGCATCTGCGTTGCTCCCCATACTGGTGAGGTAGGGGGATGGCAGTGGGACTACTCAGAGGGCTGATACTTTCATTTGCCCTTGCGTAGGCCATGCAAAAGGGAAGAAGACTGCTTGCACAAAGTTCCTTTATGCACCTGCATAGAGGCCGATCATAATCTGGCTTTATGTATTTTTGCACTTAGAGGGAGAAGCTGGGATTTATCAATACCTCTCCCCAGAATACCACTAGACCACTGCAGTAAAAAATGGCATATAAACAGTATAACAGAGAAATGGGCATTCTTCCTGGATGTCACAACCATGCCGTTGCCTTTTCCCATTGTCACAAGAGTTAACAATATTCCATTTGTCATTGCTTCAAGTGAAATCAAGAGCTCTTGGATATAACTGGCTGGCAGGCACCATTATACAGTAACCTTTACAGCACCTTGAAGAATAAAGACCTTGTCCTGTCCCCACTCTATAGTCATATTAGTAAAGCTGGTAAAAAAAAAAAATCTGACAGAACATTTTTCCATCAGAAAATGTCAATTCTGCAGGGAATTATTGCACAGTTTATTTAGATAAGATTGAAATGTTTCATTTTGACATTATGTGTAGTGTGTTTATACCCGTGTCCGTCCGAGGATATTAGAGAGACAAGGTAGGTGAGGTAATATCTTTTATTGGACACAACTTCTCTCACCAATAGAAGTTGGTCCAATAAAAGATATCACCTCACCCAACTTGTTTCTCATTTTGACATTAGTATTTTGGTTATATATTATAAGATATTTTGATCATATCGAATCAAGGTTGAAACTAGGAGTGGCCAGAAAAAGAACTTCATTTCAAAAAAATGTTTGAGGTTTCAAAATTGGTTTTCATTCTCCACTGGAACCAAACTGAGACCTTTTAGAAATTTTCATAAAAATCTGTCTTGAAACCCAGAATATCTAAGAGCCCAGTGGATAGGGCACTCAGCTGGCAAGTAGGAAATGCAGTTTCAAGTAACTGCTTTACTTGACTCAGAGCAGGGACTTGATGAGTGCCCTAAGTACCAGGCTATAGAGTCAGTCTCTCTGCGTCACTGAACATTTAATTATTTAAGCTCCAACAGGAGAGATTGAGAGTGTGAATCAGGTAGAGCAAGGACTTGACCCTTGGTCTCTCATATCCTAGTTGAGTGCCCTAATCACAAGGCAATAGGCTTTTCCTTCTCTCTCTTCTCCTTTCCCCTCAAAAGAGTTTCACTGAAACTTATTCATTTCCAGGAAAATGTCCACTTTCAACTCAGTATATTCGAAAAAACACAGCTTTTAGTCAAAATTTTTCCATTCTGCTCCAGTTTGCAAAAAAAATAAAATAAAAAAATAAAATAAAAAGTAAATCAGAGATATCTACTTTTTGCCCTGATTCAGGACAAAACAAAATTTTGAAATCTCAGAATATCCCATGGGACTGGAATTTTGTTTTTCAACCAGCTCTGCATATTAATCAAACTTTATAGGAAACCCTTTTTGGTGGAGAATTTCTATCAAACAGTTCCTGTCAGAGATTTGGAAGGGACAGTGTGTTTGTAGGGGAAGCAGGTCAGAAAAAATAACAACAACTACATTTTAAGTGATAGATGTGTCCATATGTCCCAGACTGTTTGGAAAAAATCCTGATTTAAAACATTTTGCAGAAAATTAGTAAATGCTACACTGTGTATAGAAAAAGCCTCCCTGGATATCTTTTTTTTTTTTTTTTTAAATTAATGCTGGAATGTGTAAACTTTTTATCCAAAATACAAACATGAACAGTGTGCTATTCTGCTCCATTATTCATCTTTCTTGTGACATTTTACAATAACACTCCCTTACACAAGAAGCTTGGTCACAGAGGAAGCCTGGGCATCTGTCTTTGAGTAGACAATGTTAAAAAAAATACATGGTAATTGCTTTTGCCATATTTGTAGTAAAAAAACATCTCTGAAAGTTTGACCTTTATCAGATGCCTGCCTGCCTCAGCCACCTTTATTTTGACTTTCTTCTTAATTTATGTGTGAAGTGGGGAAAAGGTATTTCCATTAGATTATGAACAGGTCATCTCCTCCTTTGGATGTCAGCAGCTGTATTTCCTGAGGGTCAACACAATCACAGGCAGTAATGGATAACTGTACTGTAGTTGAGGTGGTAGACTGACCTTCTGAAAATGAAACAAAACCATGTCTAACAACATAGCCTAAAGTTTTCAGTGCTATAGATAGCCCTATTAATCAGGTGTAATGCATTAGACATCTGGGCAGCTTATAGAGCAGATTTTTTTTCCCCAGCAATGTTTTAATTCATTCCCTTCAGCGAATAATTTGTTCAAAAGCCAGGAAGGGATTATACTTCCGACATAATGTATTAATAAGACAGTTTTCAAGCAACAAGGGACATTAACTGTAAAGGTTTGTAACTAAAGATGAGATTCATTAAAAACTTTATGACCCATTTCTTTGGAGTACATGTGTACTACATGAGGAAAATGTACGAGATTTTTCACTTCACTATCTCTCTGTGTTGAACTGTGAATCTGCCAGTAATACAATGCATTCTAAAATGGGTAGAAAAGGTGAATGATATTTCCCTACTCACTGGCATAAAATTTCCATTTAAACAAAAACAAAGTGCTGTGACAATGAAATACCAATTACAGAAGTATCAGAGCTGCTATGCTGATTACTTTCATGTGTTTATTATTTAAATAAAGTATATGGTTTCAACTATGCAAGGAATACAGTAAAGAGCTTCTCACATTGTCTGGGTCCTTGTGCCATCTGGATGAACCCAGGCACTACAGAAATGCACAACAACTAAAAAATAAGGCCAGAAGGGATCATTGTGATCATCAGATTTCCTGCACAACACAGGCCATAGGATTTCCCTGAATTAATTCCTGTTTGAGTATATCTTTAAAAAAAAATCCAATCTTGATTTAAACATTTACAATGATGGAGAATCCACCACAACCCTTGGTAAGTAATTCCAATGGTTAATAACCTTAACTGTTAAAAATGTGCACCTATTTCCAGTCTGATTTTGTCTAGCTTCAACAGCCATTGGATCAAGTTATACCTTTGTCTGCTAGAGTGAACCCCTTATCATATTTCCCCCCCAATTTTTTCTTTTCTTAAGCTAAATATATGGACTTCATCATAAGGTATCAGAGTAATAGCCGTGTTAGTCTGTATCCGCAAAAAGAATAGGAGTATTTGTGGCACCTTATAGACTAACAAATTTATTGTAGCATAAGCTACAGGCGAGAAAAATAAGTGTTTGTAGTGGTTACCACTACAAACTACAAGTTACCACTACAAACACTTATTTTTCTCTCCTGCTGACAACTGATCACTCTCCTTATAATGTGTATGGTAACACCCATTGTTTCGTGTGTATATATATATCTTCCTTCTGTATTTTCTACTACATGCATCCGATGAAGTGAGCTGTAGCCCACGAAAGCTTATGCTACAATAAATTTGTTAGTCTCTAAGGTGCCACAAATACTCCTATCATAAGGTATGTTTTCTAACCCTCTCCAGTCTTCAGCATCCTTCTTGAATTGTGGACACCAGAACTGGACACAGTATTCCAGTAATGGTCACACAGGTGCCAAATACAGAGGTAATATAACCTCCCTACTCCTATTCTATATTCCATTGTTTATAAGGATCACATTAGCCCTTTTGGTCACAGTGTTACACTGGGAGCTTATGTTCAGTTGATCATCCACTGTGACCTGCAAGCCTTATTTTTAGAGTGACTGCTTCCCAGGATAGCATACCCATCCCATTCTTTGTTCCTACATGTATTGAAACATATACCATTTTCTTGCACCCAGCTTATCAAGAGATCCAGATCACTCTGTATCGGTGAACTGTCCTCTTAATTATTTTCTGCTCACCGGATCTTTGTGTAATCTGCAAACTTTATCAATAATGATTTTATGTTTTCTTCCAGGTCATTGAATACAAAAATAGCTTAAGTCCAAGAACCAATCCCCTTGGGACTCCTCTAGAAGCACACCCATTCAATGATGATCCCCCAGTTACAATTACATTTTGAGACCTATCTGATGGTTGTCAGGATAGCAAGTCACATTGTTACACAACCCTGCCTCCAGTATGATGAAACTTGCTTGTGCTAATCTGGGTGTCAGCTCCCTGATTGGCATTAATTTTATTATTCTCCTTTAATTCTTTATTAACTGAGTCCCATATCAGTCATTCCACTATTTTGCCCCAAACTGATGTCAGGCTGACAGGCCTATAATTACCTGGATCACCCTGTTTACCCTTTTTAAATATTGACACATTAGCTTTCTTCTAGTCCTCTGGAACTTCCTTGGTGTTCCAAGAGTTATTGAAAATCAACACTAACAAGTTAGACAAACATTTTCAGACCCCCAAAATATTCAAATTCACTTAATTTGGAATCTGAAGGGCTTCAGTTTTCAAAGCTAGAGACCCACCTTCTCGGGAATCCAATTTCTCAATGTGAAAAGTAATTGTGACCCTTCTATAGACATGAGAAGAAAGTCTACCCTGCTCTGCCCCCCCGCACAAAGCCCTACTTTGTGTAGGGAACTTCAAGGTGTTGAGGAGACAGAATTCACCACCCACATATCTGCAAGCAGGACATAGTGCTGCCATGCAGCCCCTCTGCAGCTGTTGTTCCAGCATACCATTTCTTGTTGTCCATCTGTGGGTTTTGGACCATTTTCCCAATCCAATGAGCATACTCTGCTTTTCATCAGCCTATTTGGGACCAGCACAGAATCTATGTCTGTATGCATTAGCAGTATGGAGACCTTCCTATGTGTTTGGTATGCCTACAACTGCCTTCCCCGCTACCCTCCAAGAGTGTCACCATGGGGCCTATGTGGCACACAGGGCCTTGCACAAGTTTTCCACATAGGGAAAGTTTCACCTACAGTGCATACGTTACTGTAACACAGTGCAAGATAACAATACAACCACGTCCACAGTTTATATGAACGTGTGCGATCGCAGTAACATTTTGTAGTAGGCCTCCTTTGACTGGGGACATTTTTTCATAACCTATTTGTTTTCTTTTTCCCTTTTACTTACTGATAATAAATCTCCACTTTTAATGTCAGCAAAATAAGTGTTTATCACAGTCCATGTTATGTTGGGAATTGCATGCAAGTCTCTGTGCGTCTGACAAAGAAAATCTGATTTTTCAGTTTTAGCAGATGTACATATAAAATTATCTATCACTATTGCTTGTTCCCCGCATTAATTAGATATGGGTTCCATATCTTAATCATGAACAATGAGAATCAGATTATTTCACCAAAAAAAATAAGACTTCTAGATGCTATGTTCAGATATAATTATTTCTATGCACTGCACACAGTGATGACAAAATGTTATCTTGCATTAACACACGATAGTGCTATTGTTATCTTGGGCCAGTGCTGAAAATAACTTATCTTATTACTATAACCACAGCTATTTTATGGTCAAAAACAGTATTTTCATGGATCAGATAAGATGAAACTGGCTATATTTAATAATGGGCTTTTAAACCATGTCTGTAATCCACTAGAGAACCTGCTTCAAGGAATTTCAACCCTCAAAATTCACAGATATGACATTTCCCAACAGGACTGAACTTTTAGAGGTTTGCATCCCATTATAAATACTCAACCAATGAAGTGTTGTTAAAATTAATGAAGTTGAAACTTTGTAAGTGACAGCAGAATTTGGCCAGCCGTCCCAACGAAAGTGAAAAGCAACCTTTAATTTTCTTTTTTAAAGAATTAAGACACCCAGAGAGGAACAGAATATGAAATGATTTGCATTTCAATACATAGCATTTTAAAAATCAGCTCATCATTCATTTGCCTGGTAAATTTTAAGCTCGTGATAGCATTACTCCCAAAATTTCTCCCAAATTTCTCCCAAATTTATTTATCACATCACAAAAAACGCTGAAGCAGAACATTGAATTTTGGAATCAATAGTTGGGACCAAATTTTAGTCTAATTAGATTTGGACTTCAGCGAGCATTAACTGGTTTTCAGTAGTGGTTCTTCAGAAGGCACTTCTTTCTATATGTGAGAATTTCAAGTGAATCTCTCTTTCACCTTTCTTACAGATTAAATGCAGTGAAGTAAATTGTTATAGCGTGTTGACAGCACCTTGCAATTCTTGCATCAATGCCTTTTTCATTTAGCAGCTGAAGCTAGTTTCTTACTGAAGTTGTCATTTTAAAGTTTGTTTTTTTTCAATATTCTTGACTTCTGGACTCTGCAAAAACTTCTTAGATCACGTTTGGATTCACTGAAGAGCGTATGGGAGGTGAGATGTCATGATGCATATATTACAGAACTACACAGAGAGAAAGGACATGGGGATAAGAGTTGATTGTGTGAACTACATTTCTCTTTTCAGGAGATATTGACAGAGGATTATTTTGCAGGAAACTTAAAAAGACGGGCGATTTAACTGAAGTTATTCTCAGAAAAGAATGACAGGAAATATAAGATTCACTGCACATTCTAGGCTAAATCTTATTTGCTTTATTCATCAACACAGTCTCATTGACTTAAGTGGGACTAGTTGCATGAGTCAAATGAGCAGGATTTGTCTGTTGTCACTGATGTTACTAATGTAGGTTGGATATAATTTTAATACATTGGAATCTTCAGTAGAACTGGAATTTGTATCTAGGAACCTTTTCCTGAACTTCAGTTTCTTCTATTTGTTCTGGTTATCACATGTTCTATTATTTGATACAACCGTCTAAAAGAAGAAAGACGAAAAGGAAAAAAATGCCACAAAAATATTGAATGAAATTATATTTTCCAACTCCGTGTAAAATTATATTTTAAAGAGGAACAAAATAGTATTTGTTCCTAGCTTCTTAGGTCACGAACATGACTGTTTGGGGCACACTTAGTACTGTATGTAGTACTAGGCAACAAAAATAAGAAATAAACACTTTCAGAAACATAACAGTATTAATATAATTTCTTACAACTAAGAGAGCAGTATGAATTTCCAGTTTTGAGGCCTGATCCTGGGGGAGTTGACTCCTAGATAATGATAGTATTCCCAATGTGAATGGCAAACTGACTTTTTTCTTCTAGGAAGCAATCTTATACTCGGAGAAGAAATGCTAAGAAATGCACAGAATTCCTCTAAATGAATTTAACTACTTGTTTGTAAAGTTTTTGCCTGATGCAAAATGTAAAAAAAAGCATTACAGACTGTGTTGTTGACACTGTGATTGTTAGCAATACCTGAAGTGAACATTTAGATGGTTTTAAGTGTGTGCTAGTGTATTTAAAATGTTCAGGAGCAAAACTGCCACCAGCCAAGAGTGAATAACACAAAGAGCTATATGGGATTAGCCTAAGTACACAGTGTGTAATTCTGTTGACCAAAAGTGGCACTGTGCACTTACATGGCATCAGGTCATGAATGAATTCAATCTGAAATATTGAGCCAGAATCCTTGTTTTGTCTTTCTTCAAAGATTTAAAAGAAAATCCCTGAAGTTACCAAGGCAGAGCACATCATGAGTGAACACACTGTTGTACCAAAAGAGGACCAAGTTCCTAGTTATTGTATAAGCAAGTGAGCCCTTGCCTTAAAATTCTGAGGGTGTCATGTCCCAGTACCAGATATGGACTGGCTACAGAGCTTGCTTATAGACACCATATGTGTTCATCATAAGATCCTTTCACGCTCTGCCAGGTATGGCTAAGGTTAATTTAAATAGGGTATTTACACAAAGTGCCAGCTAGTGGATGAACAGTATAATACAGTTTACCATTTCATTACAGAGGGAGCCTGACCATTTTTTTTGTGTGTGCATGCATGTGTGCGCACGCTGCAATGAAACCAAATCTTGTCCCATCAAAATCACTACACTATGCACGGGACAGGCCTCCAGATTTTGAAGAGGGGGAAGGTTACCAAGATGATTTTTTGGGAGAGACCACAGAACTAACTGGCTTAATTTTATATAAAACGTGTGTAGCTGGAGGGCTTCTACTCAATGTCCTAAGGCAAAATATGTAGCACAGTTGCTTGACCTTTTCAACTCCAGTAGCTGGCTTACACAGTTTTATAGTGTCAGTGCTATTTATATGAACACCACAACTTTCCTCCATAGAGCCAAAAGTTAATAAGGGAACATCTACACTGTGATAAAAGACCCACGGAACAGCTGCTATAAAATTGCAGTGTAGATGTTCCAGCTTGGGCTGGAGCCCAGACTCTGAGACCCTCCCCCCTCACAGGGTTTAAGAGTCCATGCTCCAGCCTGAGCCAGAAGGTCTATGCTGCAATGTTAGAGCCCCACAGTCTGAGCCCGGCAAGCACAAGTCACCTGACCCGGGACAGCCAGGGGTCTTTTACGGTAGTCTAGACACACCCTGAGTGCCTGAAAGCCCCTTCCAGTGGTTCTAAGCTTAATCCTGTCTCTCACTCACTGCATGTAAACGGGGCATCATTTAACCTCTCTGGGACTGAGTTTCTTTATGCATAATGCATATTTATCTGCCTCACATGTGTGTTGTGAGGATTAAGTTAAATGTTTGAACAGTGCTTTGAAAGAAATATGAAGAATTCTGTCTTTAGTAAATATTACTACTACTTTATGACAATATTATAGTCTAAATTAACACACACACACCCGCAAAAAAACACTAAGCATCCCTGAAACTCCATCCCTTTATAGTTACTTCTGATGAATAACCAGGAATGCTAGCAATGTGTTTTCTATCATGCACTCAGCCTAGACTTTCAGCCTCAACCTTGAACTTTAATGACTTTGTGAATTTAAGTTTGACTCTTAACACTATATTTATACACTTTTTATTTTTACCTTGTTCCTTTTTTATGGCAGTCTTTCTTAGTTTTTCTTTATGGCTATTCTACAGAAATTGGTTTATTAAAATTAGATTAGGTCAAAAAGAACACTGGAAGTATGAGACAAACATTGGTACATCATTAGCGGAACAACTATATTGCATCACTTTTTAAATCAGAGGTGGGCAATCTACGGCCCGCGGGCCACATCCAGCCTGCGGGACCCTCCTGCCTGGCCCGTGAGCTCCTGGCCTGGGAGGCTGGCTCCCGGCCCCTCCCCTGCTGTTCCCCCTTCCCTGCAGCCTCAGCTTGCCGTGCCGCCGGCGCAATGCTCTGGGCTGCAGGGCTCTTGCAGAGCCGCTGCCTGTCCTGGTGCTCTGGGTGGCACAGCTGTAGCGCCGCCAGCCACCGGTGCTCCAGGCAGCGCGGTAAGGGGGCAGGGAGCAGGGGGGTTGGATAGAGGGCAGAGGAGTTTGGGGTGGTGGTCAGGGGGCAGGGGTGTGGATAGGGGGCGGGGCAGTCAGAGGGTGGGGAACAGGGGGGTTGAATGGGGGCAGGGGTCCTGGTGGGAGCAGTCAGAANATCATAAGGTATGTTTTCTAACCCTCTCCAGTCTTCAGCATCCTTCTTGAATTGTGGACACCAGAACTGGACACAGTATTCCAGTAATGGTCACACAGGTGCCAAATACAGAGGTAATATAACCTCCCTACTCCTATTCTATATTCCATTGTTTATAAGGATCACATTAGCCCTTTTGGTCACAGTGTTACACTGGGAGCTTATGTTCAGTTGATCATCCACTGTGACCTGCAAGCCTTATTTTTAGAGTGACTGCTTCCCAGGATAGCATACCCATCCCATTCTTTGTTCCTACATGTATTGAAACATATACCATTTTCTTGCACCCAGCTTATCAAGAGATCCAGATCACTCTGTATCGGTGAACTGTCCTCTTAATTATTTTCTGCTCACCGGATCTTTGTGTAATCTGCAAACTTTATCAATAATGATTTTATGTTTTCTTCCAGGTCATTGAATACAAAAATAGCTTAAGTCCAAGAACCGATCCCCTTGGGACTCCTCTAGAAGCACACCCATTCAATGATGATCCCCCAGTTACAATTACATTTTGAGACCTATCTGATGGTTGTCAGGATAGCAAGTCACATTGTTACACAACCCTGCCTCCAGTATGATGAAACTTGCTTGTGCTAATCTGGGTGTCAGCTCCCTGATTGGCATTAATTTTATTATTCTCCTTTAATTCTTTATTAACTGAGTCCCATATCAGTCATTCCACTATTTTGCCCCAAACTGATGTCAGGCTGACAGGCCTATAATTACCTGGATCACCCTGTTTACCCTTTTTAAATATTGACACATTAGCTTTCTTCTAGTCCTCTGGAACTTCCTTGGTGTTCCAAGAGTTATTGAAAATCAACACTAACAAGTTAGACAAACATTTTCAGACCCCCAAAATATTCAAATTCACTTAATTTGGAATCTGAAGGGCTTCAGTTTTCAAAGCTAGAGACCCACCTTCTCGGGAATCCAATTTCTCAATGTGAAAAGTAATTGTGACCCTTCTATAGACATGAGAAGAAAGTCTACCCTGCTCTGCCCCCCCGCACAAAGCCCTACTTTGTGTAGGGAACTTCAAGGTGTTGAGGAGACAGAATTCACCACCCACATATCTGCAAGCAGGACATAGTGCTGCCATGCAGCCCCTCTGCAGCTGTTGTTCCAGCATACCATTTCTTGTTGTCCATCTGTGGGTTTTGGACCATTTTCCCAATCCAATGAGCATACTCTGCTTTTCATCAGCCTATTTGGGACCAGCACAGAATCTATGTCTGTATGCATTAGCAGTATGGAGACCTTCCTATGTGTTTGGTATGCCTACAACTGCCTTCCCCGCTACCCTCCAAGAGTGTCACCATGGGGCCTATGTGGCACACAGGGCCTTGCACAAGTTTTCCACATAGGGAAAGTTTCACCTACAGTGCATACGTTACTGTAACACAGTGCAAGATAACAATACAACCACGTCCACAGTTTATATGAACGTGTGCGATCGCAGTAACATTTTGTAGTAGGCCTCCTTTGACTGGGGACATTTTTTCATAACCTATTTGTTTTCTTTTTCCCTTTTACTTACTGATAATAAATCTCCACTTTTAATGTCAGCAAAATAAGTGTTTATCACAGTCCATGTTATGTTGGGAATTGCATGCAAGTCTCTGTGCGTCTGACAAAGAAAATCTGATTTTTCAGTTTTAGCAGATGTACATATAAAATTATCTATCACTATTGCTTGTTCCCCGCATTAATTAGATATGGGTTCCATATCTTAATCATGAACAATGAGAATCAGATTATTTCACCAAAAAAAATAAGACTTCTAGATGCTATGTTCAGATATAATTATTTCTATGCACTGCACACAGTGATGACAAAATGTTATCTTGCATTAACACACGATAGTGCTATTGTTATCTTGGGCCAGTGCTGAAAATAACTTATCTTATTACTATAACCACAGCTATTTTATGGTCAAAAACAGTATTTTCATGGATCAGATAAGATGAAACTGGCTATATTTAATAATGGGCTTTTAAACCATGTCTGTAATCCACTAGAGAACCTGCTTCAAGGAATTTCAACCTTCAAAATTCACAGATATGACATTTCCCAACAGGACTGAACTTTTAGAGGTTTGCATCCCATTATAAATACTCAACCAATGAAGTGCTGTTAAAATTAATGAAGTTGAAACTTTGTAAGTGACAGCAGAATTTGGCCAGCCGTCCCAACGAAAGTGAAAAGCAACCTTTAATTTTCTTTTTTAAAGAATTAAGACACCCAGAGAGGAACAGAATATGAAATGATTTGCATTTCAATACATAGCATTTTAAAAATCAGCTCATCATTCATTTGCCTGGTAAATTTTAAGCTCGTGATAGCATTACTCCCAAAATTTCTCCCAAATTTCTCCCAAATTTATTTATCACATCACAAAAAACGCTGAAGCAGAACATTGAATTTTGGAATCAATAGTTGGGACCAAATTTTAGTCTAATTAGATTTGGACTTCAGCGAGCATTAACTGGTTTTCAGTAGTGGTTCTTCAGAAGGCACTTCTTTCTATATGTGAGAATTTCAAGTGAATCTCTCTTTCACCTTTCTTACAGATTAAATGCAGTGAAGTAAATTGTTATAGCGTGTTGACAGCACCTTGCAATTCTTGCATCAATGCCTTTTTCATTTAGCAGCTGAAGCTAGTTTCTTACTGAAGTTGTCATTTTAAAGTTTGTTTTTTTTCAATATTCTTGACTTCTGGACTCTGCAAAAACTTCTTAGATCACGTTTGGATTCACTGAAGAGCGTATGGGAGGTGAGATGTCATGATGCATATATTACAGAACTACACAGAGAGAAAGGACATGGGGATAAGAGTTGATTGTGTGAACTACATTTCTCTTTTCAGGAGATATTGACAGAGGATTATTTTGCAGGAAACTTAAAAAGACGGGCGATTTAACTGAAGTTATTCTCAGAAAAGAATGACAGGAAATATAAGATTCACTGCACATTCTAGGCTAAATCTTATTTGCTTTATTCATCAACACAGTCTCATTGACTTAAGTGGGACTAGTTGCATGAGTCAAATGAGCAGGATTTGTCTGTTGTCACTGATGTTACTAATGTAGGTTGGATATAATTTTAATACATTGGAATCTTCAGTAGAACTGGAATTTGTATCTAGGAACCTTTTCCTGAACTTCAGTTTCTTCTATTTGTTCTGGTTATCACATGTTCTATTATTTGATACAACCGTCTAAAAGAAGAAAGACGAAAAGGAAAAAAATGCCACAAAAATATTGAATGAAATTATATTTTCCAACTCCGTGTAAAATTATATTTTAAAGAGGAACAAAATAGTATTTGTTCCTAGCTTCTTAGGTCACGAACATGACTGTTTGGGGCACACTTAGTACTGTATGTAGTACTAGGCAACAAAAATAAGAAATAAACACTTTCAGAAACATAACAGTATTAATATAATTTCTTACAACTAAGAGAGCAGTATGAATTTCCAGTTTTGAGGCCTGATCCTGGGGGAGTTGACTCCTAGATAATGATAGTATTCCCAATGTGAATGGCAAACTGACTTTTTTCTTCTAGGAAGCAATCTTATACTCGGAGAAGAAATGCTAAGAAATGCACAGAATTCCTCTAAATGAATTTAACTACTTGTTTGTAAAGTTTTTGCCTGATGCAAAATGTAAAAAAAAGCATTACAGACTGTGTTGTTGACACTGTGATTGTTAGCAATACCTGAAGTGAACATTTAGATGGTTTTAAGTGTGTGCTAGTGTATTTAAAATGTTCAGGAGCAAAACTGCCACCAGCCAAGAGTGAATAACACAAAGAGCTATATGGGATTAGCCTAAGTACACAGTGTGTAATTCTGTTGACCAAAAGTGGCACTGTGCACTTACATGGCATCAGGTCATGAATGAATTCAATCTGAAATATTGAGCCAGAATCCTTGTTTTGTCTTTCTTCAAAGATTTAAAAGAAAATCCCTGAAGTTACCAAGGCAGAGCACATCATGAGTGAACACACTGTTGTACCAAAAGAGGACCAAGTTCCTAGTTATTGTATAAGCAAGTGAGCCCTTGCCTTAAAATTCTGAGGGTGTCATGTCCCAGTACCAGATATGGACTGGCTACAGAGCTTGCTTATAGACACCATATGTGTTCATCATAAGATCCTTTCACGCTCTGCCAGGTATGGCTAAGGTTAATTTAAATAGGGTATTTACACAAAGTGCCAGCTAGTGGATGAACAGTATAATACAGTTTACCATTTCATTACAGAGGGAGCCTGACCATTTTTTTTGTGTGTGCATGCATGTGTGCGCACGCTGCAATGAAACCAAATCTTGTCCCATCAAAATCACTACACTATGCACGGGACAGGCCTCCAGATTTTGAAGAGGGGGAAGGTTACCAAGATGATTTTTTGGGAGAGACCACAGAACTAACTGGCTTAATTTTATATAAAACGTGTGTAGCTGGAGGGCTTCTACTCAATGTCCTAAGGCAAAATATGTAGCACAGTTGCTTGACCTTTTCAACTCCAGTAGCTGGCTTACACAGTTTTATAGTGTCAGTGCTATTTATATGAACACCACAACTTTCCTCCATAGAGCCAAAAGTTAATAAGGGAACATCTACACTGTGATAAAAGACCCACGGAACAGCTGCTATAAAATTGCAGTGTAGATGTTCCAGCTTGGGCTGGAGCCCAGACTCTGAGACCCTCCCCCCTCACAGGGTTTAAGAGTCCATGCTCCAGCCTGAGCCAGAAGGTCTATGCTGCAATGTTAGAGCCCCACAGTCTGAGCCCGGCAAGCACAAGTCACCTGACCCGGGACAGCCAGGGGTCTTTTACGGTAGTCTAGACACACCCTGAGTGCCTGAAAGCCCCTTCCAGTGGTTCTAAGCTTAATCCTGTCTCTCACTCACTGCATGTAAACGGGGCATCATTTAACCTCTCTGGGACTGAGTTTCTTTATGCATAATGCATATTTATCTGCCTCACATGTGTGTTGTGAGGATTAAGTTAAATGTTTGAACAGTGCTTTGAAAGAAATATGAAGAATTCTGTCTTTAGTAAATATTACTACTACTTTATGACAATATTATAGTCTAAATTAACACACACACACCCGCAAAAAAACACTAAGCATCCCTGAAACTCCATCCCTTTATAGTTACTTCTGATGAATAACCAGGAATGCTAGCAATGTGTTTTCTATCATGCACTCAGCCTAGACTTTCAGCCTCAACCTTGAACTTTAATGACTTTGTGAATTTAAGTTTGACTCTTAACACTATATTTATACACTTTTTATTTTTACCTTGTTCCTTTTTTATGGCAGTCTTTCTTAGTTTTTCTTTATGGCTATTCTACAGAAATTGGATTATTAAAATTAGATTAGGTCAAAAAGAACACTGGAAGTATGAGACAAACATTGGTACATCATTAGCGGAACAACTATATTGCATCACTTTTTAAATCAGAGGTGGGCAATCTACGGCCCGCGGGCCACATCCAGCCTGCGGGACCCTCCTGCCTGGCCCGTGAGCTCCTGGCCTGGGAGGCTGGCTCCCGGCCCCTCCCCTGCTGTTCCCCCTTCCCTGCAGCCTCAGCTTGCCGTGCCGCCGGCGCAATGCTCTGGGCTGCAGGGCTCTTGCAGAGCCGCTGCCTGTCCTGGTGCTCTGGGTGGCACAGCTGTAGCGCCGCCAGCCACCGGTGCTCCAGGCAGCGCGGTAAGGGGGCAGGGAGCAGGGGGGTTGGATAGAGGGCAGAGGAGTTTGGGGTGGTGGTCAGGGGGCAGGGGTGTGGATAGGGGGCGGGGCAGTCAGAGGGTGGGGAACAGGGGGGTTGAATGGGGGCAGGGGTCCTGGTGGGAGCAGTCAGAAAGGGGGGGGGGTTAGATGGGGCAGCGGGGCGGTGGTCAGGGGTTCCGGGCGCGGTCAGGGGACAGGGAGAAGGTGGTTGGATGGAGTAAGGGTTCCAGGGGGGCCAGTCAGGAATGAGAGGAGGGGTTGGATTGGGCGGCGGGGGGCAGGCAGGGGTTCCAAGGGCTGTCAGGGAACAGGGAGGGGCGGATGGGGCAGGGGTCCTGGGGGGGCCATCAGGGAACGGGGGGGTTGGATGGGGCAGGAGACCCAGGGGAGCCATCACGCGGCGAGAAGCAGGGGGGTCGGATAGGGGGTGGGGGCCAGCCACGCCTGGCTGTTTGGGGAGGCACAGCCTCCCCTAACCGGCCCTCCATACAATTTCAGAAACTTGATGTGGCCCTCAGGCCAAAAAGTTTGCCCGCTCCTGTTTTAAATGGTCACTTTTTAGATGTCTGAACACCAGAGGAATTTCTCAAGACTTGTCGGGCTTTTCTGAAGAGCCTGTGGGAGGACGGGTACACTAATGTATATTCTGTGAGAGTGCCCAGTGATAAATGAGTTCTGGATGAAAGGCTAGTGGAGTTAATGTAGGAGGTGATGTAGTGTGAACTGCCTCTGTCTTCTGAATAGATAATCCTGAGGCATTTTGGGGAGCCGTGATTCTCAGGTATCAAACAGAAATCCACGTATTTTACTTCCTGATTTCACCAGCTTTTCTTTGCCTTTTGTCTTGCTGACGGTCACCTCTTCTAGATCCTCACAGACCATATTGCAAAGGAATTCTCATTGCCTTAAGTTTTAATAATATTAACATTTAAGATAGTGGAGCTCCACTTCAGTATGACTGCTGCCCTGACTAGCAGTCCATGCCCCTGATATATCATTACAATAAAGACTCATTAGGAGCTGGGAGACCCATCCTGAATTACTGAAATTTGCAACTTGGCAAGTAAATAAGGCTAAACCCTCCTCCTAAACATATAAACAACAATTGATTGTGACAATTTATTAACTGATTTGGTTTAACTTTTTTTTTTTAGGTTTAAAAACTGAATTGGATTTTAACAGAGTGCATAAATGAAGAGAAAGAGGACAAAAATCACACAAAAGAGACAGACGTTACCAATAAGATAAAGATAAATATGTGTGAGGTGCATGTGTGCATTAGATAAAGTATATCTCAGGTTCACTTACATAACTAAAATTTACAAAATGCAGTTGTAGTTATGGAATTTGCATAGTTCTATTATGTATTTATACTGTGGTTCTGCCAAGGATCCCCAATGTGCTAGGTGCTGTACAAACACAGAACAAATAATCCACTTCAGTGTAGAGTGACTAACAGGATTTATAAATGTTTTTAGTCTAAAATTAATTTTCAGTCATTTATGGTAGAGAGAGTGCTTCATGCTAGTAAGTACATATGGTTGAGTACCGTACTTTTGAAAATTAAATGAGCACAAACGATCACTCCAATATGAAATCTTAACTGGGAAGTAGGAAGAGGCGACCATTTTGGGGTGCAAAGTATAAAATTAATCTTCACATCAGACCAATAACAAAGCAATATAAATAATTATAATAAAATAGTGATTGTTGTAAACTGGTTGGAAAGGTATAGTAATAAGTAGTTAGTGTTTACTTATTTACATGCATAATAAGAAGTTGCTGCAGCAGCCGTTTAAAAAACATATCCAAAAGCTACAGACACTGCAACACACTTCAGCACTGACAATGAACTTATATTTTCCCTTCTCTGTCATCAAAGTTGGAGCAGTGTGCTTCCTTCCCTGCAGCAGTGACAGAATGAATGACTACAATTACCCTGAGTCTCTTCAAAGTAGTTCTACAGGCCTGGACTCCCAGGTCATTCACAGCAGCCTCCTCTTGTACACTGTCTCCCATTTTCTTCCCCTTTCCTTTTCAATGGCTTCTCTGTCACACCCAGAAGATTTCTCTTCCCCAGCAGCTCATTCTCACTTCAGAAACAGTAGCACCCTGGCTCTGCAGTTGCCACCCCCTGAGGATTTATTTGGTTTAACCTGCAGGAAATATTCTGAACTGCTTCCATGGCCCTCCAGTGTTCCACTTCATCCATAAAAGCAGGAAAGATGGAGTTAAAAGGGCTGCTTTGGACTCCATTTCCCTCTCACATATCAACTGTCCTTTCCAAAAGCCACAGACACTTAGCCCTGGTCTACACTGGGGGGGGGGAATCGATCTAAGATACGCAACTTCAGCTACGAGAATAGCGTAACTGAAGTCGACGTATCTTAGATCGACTTACCTCGCGTCCTCATGGCGCGGGGTCGACTGCTGCCGCTCCCCCGTCAACTCCGCTTCCGCCTCTCGGCAGTGGTGGAGTTCCGGAGTCGACGGCAGAGCAATCGGGGATCGATTTATCGCGTCTACACTTGATGCGATAAATCGATCCCCGGTAGATTGATCACTACCCGCTGATCCGGCGGGTAGTGAAGACCTGCCCTTAAGAGTCCAACATTCCATCTGGCCCTGTTAAAGGGACTCACACCAGATAGTGCATGTATTGTTTCTAGATTATTGTGTACAATAGAATTTATATTAATACAGCTAAAAACCTTGGAAGCATTTTAACCCCCTTTTATATCTATATATAGATAGATAGATTAGTTAGATTAGATAGGAAGAAATGCCATGAAACTTTTATTAAGTTTATTGTGCAACTAAGGGTATGTCTGCATGCAACAGGAAGTATGACTGAAGTATGTGTAGGCATACCAAGCTCACTTGCTAAAAACAGCAGTGAAGCTCCAGTAACATGGGTGGTGTCATGGGGTAGCCACTCAAGTAAGTACACAGGTTCCTTGTACAGCCCATGCTGCCACAGCTCCATTGCTATTTTTAGTCAGCTAGCTTGATCAAAACTAGTTTAGGTATGTCTACGATGTGCTGCTGCAACACCTCTGATTGCACTGACATACCTCTGACACACCCCAAGTAATAATCAGTGTTGCCAACTCTCACAATTTCAGCATGAGTTTCATGATATTGATATTATCCATAAAGTCTAGGGGACACTTGATTACGTTAGAATCTCTGCTTTCATTAAACATTAAAAGTAAATTTCTATCCCTCTAAAACAAGTTTTTAAGTTTCAGGACAAAAACTTAAAAACATGACCCATGTGCACCACAAAGAGTCAAAAAACAAAAGACAAATAAAAGAAAATCTAAATGTTATTATTTTCTTAAAATATGGTTTTAACCCAATTTGACCATTTTTTAATGCTTTGGGGTTGATGCTACTAAAGTGTTTAAAAGTCAGGTGGATGGCAAGAGAGTCAGTTGTTCCTGAGAGGCACTGCTCTGTGTAGGGGGACACTGTACTCAAGAGACAGCATCAGGAGGCAGAATGCACAGCCCACTGCCACTATACCCCTTCTCAGGGTGCAGATTGTTCCCCCGGCCAGAAGTTACATGGGAGGGACAAGCCCTTGTGCTCCACTGAGTGCAGATACTGTCAATATGCTCAGCCCTTTGGCAACCCACATGGGGCTGGAAGACAAGGCTCCTTTTACTCTCCCCCTTTCCTATACAACCTCATAATGCCGAGGCAGAGTCTGGTCCAAAGTTATGTTTGTATTTGCATCCTCAACTCTGCCCTCTTGGGTATATGCGTTATGGTGCTCTATTTGGATTATCTTATTAAATACATTTATATCTCAAATAGGGTGACCAGACAGCAAGTGTGAAAAATCGGGACAGCGGGTGGGGGGTAATAGGAGCCTATATAAGAAAAAGCCCCAAATATCGGGACTGTCCCTATAAAAGTGAGACATATGGTCACCCTAATCTCAAGCAATATGTTACACCATTTTTAGTACAACTTTGGGTACATATCTATAGTATTATGCAGCACTGACTATCGCTCCGATCACTGAGGTTGCTGCAGCACAGAGAAGGCTGCAGGCACAGTTGGAATCAAACAACCTGTTACCGGTGAGGATTACTGTTGGCCTAAGGAGGTAATTGGTTTTGTGATGGGGAGGCTCTATAAGTGCAAGGAACAGAAACTAACGGGAGGAGATCAGAGGGTGAGCTGAAGAGGAGAGGAAGCTGTGGAAGGCTTTGCCTGCTGTATACCTGTGCTGTGTCCTAACATGTTTGGAAACTGAGGATTAAAGAAAAAACAACTAGGAGTCCTTGTGGCACCTTAGAGACTAACAAATTTATTTGGGCATAAGCTTTCGTGGGCTATAACCCACTTCATCAGATGCATAGAGTGGAACATATAGTAAGCAGGTATATATACACAGCACATGAAAAGATGGGAGTTGCATTACCAAGTTGGGGGTCAGTGCTAACAAGGCCAATTCAATCAAGGTGGATGTGGCCCATTCCCAGCAGTTGACAAGAAGGTGTGAGTATCAACAGAGGGAAAATTATTTTTTGTAGTGACCCAGCCACTCCCAGTCTTTATTCAGGCCTAATTTGATGGTGTCAAGTTTGCAAATTCATTCCAGTTCTGCAGTTTCTCGTTGAAGTCTGTTTTTGAAGTTTTTTTTGTTGAAGAATGGCGACTCTTAAGTCTGTTATTGAGTGTCCAGGGGGACTGAAGTGTTCTCCTACTGGTTTTTGAATGTTACAATTCTTGATGTGTGATTTGTGTCCATTTATTCTTTTGCATAGAGAGTGTCCGGTTTGGCCAATGTATATGGCAGAGGGGCATTGCTGGCATATGCTATCTGGATTGACAACTTGACAACCTAGAACTTCTCCTTTGTTATAATTTGTTGGGGGATTTTTAGTAATGTTTCTTTTACAAATCATAGGAATGGCTCCCATATTCATCATCTAAACTTTCCTCCACTCCAAAGAGTGTTTCATTCAAAGCTGTATTTATCATTGTCTGTAATAAATTATGTCAGATAGGCCCTCCCTGTATTCCCACTATCTAACAATAACTTATTTAGATATTGACAGAGCCATTCCAGTTGTTTTTATAGTATTCCATTTATTCTAAATATCCTATTAAATACATTTTAATTTCAATTACATTTTGGTTCCATTATGCTTTCAAGCATACTTCCAAAAGCTGGAATGTACCATTTCCCATCTAATACTTCTGATTTAACATTAATAATAATTAGGAGGTCAGACTAGATGATCACGATGGTACCTTTTGACCTTAAAGTGTATGAGTCTACGAGTCTAATTGGACTTGTTGATTGCAAGTCTATGGAGGATTTCAAAAGAGAATTCCCTTGATTGCTAGGATGCATCATGACCTAAGTTATTAACTTTCCATCTTCCTTTTATAATGACTGACATCATGAGTCATCACTGCATACCAAATCTAGAACCTCCAGCATTAAAAGCTTGAGCCTTTACTACCTGAAATACAGGAAAAAAGCTCTTGCTGGTCATTACAGTAGACCTATCTTCTAGGGACTAGCCAAAGGGGGACCCAAAATACACATACTGAACACTGGATTAAATTTTCACATTAGGAAGATCTTTGCTACACTGAAAGTGACATAATACAACTCAGAATGGAAAACATTGTAGTTTTCTATTTATTTTTTCCACTGTGGCATATATTTTAGTTAATTTTAGCATTCTAAAAATTCTCCCTCCATTATATATTCATAAAACCAATCTAGTGATTAAAAATAAAACCTTGCAAAATTAATGGATTAAAAATTTTGTCTCCAGAAATAACTCTTCCATCATTGCATTTGTATTCACAATAATTGAACTGTCCACAGACAGAACAGATTATATCTATGTGTCAATGGAGCAAGGGCTCCCAGATAAAGCTAATCATAAACAGACATAATGAAGTTTTGAAGTTTTCAACATGTTTCTTGGGAGGAGTTTCTGGGTCTTACACCTACATATAAATGGGAAGCTACAAAAATATTTCAAAGATTGTTGCTTTTGGACATATGAATCTTTCTATATATGTGCTGAAATGATATAACCCATTGTGGCATTATGCCCCATATTCTTCATAGTAATATTATTATGATAGGAGTATGGATGGCATAATTATGATGTATTTTGTGCAATATAAGGCATGTGAGATATCATTGGAAAGGTTATGATTTACTGAATATGATTATCATATTTGTATGCATGTATTATTTTTGTATGTGAAATTAGGAATATTTTCTATGCACCTATTAAAATGTGTTTACACCGGGGGAACGTCCAGCAATCAGTCTAGAGTGCTGGCTGGAAACGGCAATTAGGAAGAACAATAGGTCTTAGAAGACACTAATCTTTCACTGGGAAAGCCTTCCTGGAGATGCTGCAAACAGCCTTTGAGTTATGGCTGCAAGGTAACGTGATCAAGTCACCTGATACTGAACTCCATGAATAATACTAGTACTTTTCCACTGGCCGGGGGTGGGAACCACACTGGAAGATAAAGGATTCCTGCCATATGTAAAACCTATTTAAGGCAGGGGAGTGACATAATCGTGGTTCGTTCTTCACTGAATCCCCGTCCAAGATGACTGCTGTAAATATCTAAGAAACAAAGACTGAATGAGGGGAAAAAGACTGAGCCCAGAGTGGAAGGGTGTCTAGCCTGTGAATGAAATATCGGAAGGTTTAAGCTGCAGGCAAGTGCAGCTGGCCTTCAAGGATCTCTGCAATCTGCCTAAAACATCATTTAGGGTGAGAAATTACTACTGGTAACCAGTTTTTTTAGTATCTTAAACTTAGATTGTATTTTTGTTTTATTTGCTGGGTCATCTGCTTTGATCTGTTTGCTATCCCTTAGAATCTGCTTTGATCTGTTTGCTATCCCTTAAAATCTGTTTGCTATCACTTAAAATCTATCTTTTGTAGTTAATAAACTTGTTTTTGTTTTCCCTAAAACCAGTTTGTGGAATTCATAACTGGGGGGCAAAAGCTGTGCATATCTTCCTCCACATTGAGGGAGGGGGTGAATTTCAATGAGCTTATGCTGTATAGTTCTCTGTGCAGCACGAGATGGTACAATTTTGGGTTTATCCTCTAGAGGGGGGTGTACACTTGAGTATTGGGCAATCCCTTAGCTGAGCCTTCCCATACAGAGCTGATCTTAGCATCTGTGTGTATATAGCTGCAGCTGGGTGTGTCCCTACCTGTGTGTGCGCGGGAGAGGGCTCGAGAGCCTGTCACAGCAGCACAGTGTAAAGGGAACCCATGCTGGTGGGTCAGGCAAGCTCAGTGGTACCCCAGTTTCAAGTGGCACCCCGGGAGGAACCCGTCACACCCATCCTATAATGATCACTAATGCAGTATCGGAAGGATATAATACTTATGAGATATTTAGGCCCGGTCCTCCAAATATTTACATGTGTTTGACTTTACACACTGTCCCATTAATTTAAATGCATGTCTTCGTAGGATCAGGTATTTGGACTCTAAGCTCTTTATGGCAAACAACATCTTTTCATTTTCTTTGTATGGTAACTAGTACCATAGGGCTCCAATCCAAAACTGGGATATGTTCTGATAGCCAGTTTTAAAGATAAGCATATAGTACAGGTGGAGCAGTCTGTATTTGCCCAGGACTTCAGATTTGATTCCCAAACTCTCAGGCATTCCAGAGGCCTCATTTTATCTATATAAAATCTGTCTCAAATGCATTTAATAAAACAAGTATTCACCTAGTAAATCCTAAATGGGAGTGTGGTTTTCTTGAAGCAATATTTGTATAATCACTTCCCTAAGAAGTTAGGTTGGCAGTCTACTTATAAAGTAAACAGTTTTCACATAATAAAACACCCCCTGGAATTGCCTTATCACTATAATTTATTAAAAACTCACAGAGAATTTAATTTATCTTATGGAAACTCCCAGGTAATATTATAATTTAGCAGCTGAGAACTCAAACAATAAATCCCTTCAGAGCATTAAGTAGTAAATCCAAATGTTATAGGGTAAATTCACACCTGTTGGCTCACGGAAGAACAGACTGCTCTCTATACAAACACAAGGGCACAGGCACCAGGGGATAATATATAGTGTTTCCACTGCCACCTTCCTACCAGGGTTCCACTGATTGGGACAGATGTTTTTTCTACTGAAGACTTCATAGGAGCTACTTGGGTGGAGGTTACACAGAGGACATTGAAAATCAAAAATTAGTCTAAAATCTTGGGAAGATAATTAAACTTACTCTGATTTCACATCTTCTGTGAGATATTCCACGTTGTCCCTTCATATTGTACTGTGTAGTATCATACTACTAGACCTTGCTCACATATCGAAGAGATAAACCTGTCTCTTCCATTCCCCCTTCCACCTCCCCCAAATACCATGCTATAGAGATATAGTAACTATGATATAGATTGTTTATTGTGACTCTCTCCATCTGTTTGCTGCATCCAGCTGTTCTTTCTCATCTTATACTTAGAATGTACGCTCCTCAGGGCAGGACCTTATTATATGTTTGTATAGTACCTAACACAAAGGGGCCTTGATATATGACTGGGGTGCCTAAGTGCTATCATAATACAAATAAAAACAATAACATATTGCCAACTCCATGAGTAGAAATTCTGAGTTTTCCCAATACCTCTTCTATGTGTGGTATTCCTTCTTTCATCCCCCATAGAAGAGCCATGATTTGGTCCTCAGTAAGCAGACTGCAATGGGAGGAAGTATTGCACTCCATGAATATGAAAAAATACACTTTAATAAAGGTACAACAAAGCTCCATTAGGAAAAAGGGGGGGGGAGGGACAAAGACAAATAAAATCAGCTAAAACAGAAAACCTATGGAAGTTGTGTCATGCACCTCAGTATGAACAAGCTGTTTGTTATAAGTGCAGTAGAACCAACTAATTCAACATCAAGGTCTCTCTAACGTTTGCTCCTTGAACTACTATTATTCCTCTGCAGTCCAAACCTTATTTGGAAGTAATAGGCCTCCAGAGCTCACTTGCACCGCTCACTCTCTGCACAGGGACACACATTGCATCGGTATTTAGAAGCAGTGCTAATGGCTTCACAAAGCTGTTTACTATGCATATATGGTCCCACTTCTTAAAAGTTTATAATTTTGTTCTTTTAAAGTCCCCTCCCCCCCCCCAAACTCCAAGAGGACTATGGCTTCAATGAGAGTTTTCCCTGAGTCAGAATTCTGCAGTTTCCCCCTTACTGTGTACTATGCTAATTATTTCCTCAAAAAGCATAGTTGTGTCTGGCTTAACAGAGTTATTATAGATCCATCACAAACCTAATTTATCAGCAAGCATGGATTACATGAGTAGATGCAAAATGCCTGCTTGTATCTCAATATAGTGTTCAGTGCTGTAATATCTTTTAGCATGCAAGATAATAGATTAAATGACTAAACTTGGGTTCCAAATATCCAGGAACAACATTCAGTAGCCCATCTATACATGATCAACTGTAATACATTACAGAGACAAATGGCATTGTGCTCAAAGTGTAAGTAGATGGGGGGAAAGGGCAACTGTCTGAAATATACAGGACAAAGCTGATTTTATGTAAGTAGATAGTCACATACTAGTATGGCCATGGCAGTACAGGAGGCAGCTCAGCTAGCCACCCAAGTACAAACCTGCCCAACCCCTTGGGTATGTACTTGGATAGCTGGCCTGAGCTACCACCAGTGACACTGCAGCCACACTGCTATTTTTTAGCACGCTAGCTCAAGCAGAGCTAGTACATGTTTGTCTATCCATGCTGGGAAGCACATCCCCAGCTACGGTGTAGACATAATCAGTGTAACTTACAAAGCTTATCAAAGCACAAAACAGCACAAAACAGCAATATTTATAAATGTATAAATCCCAGGAAGAAAAAAAAAAGGAAACATGTATGTGAATTGCATCTCTTTTAACCTGTCGAGGTCCAGTTGTGAGATGCAAAGTGGCACAAAGGAAAACACTAGGAACAAGACAAATAATTTATTAGTGGAAGTTGGATAGATGTCATCTTGGCTGACACCATGGATTGAACTAGTGAGCTCCTGAACTAAAAGTGTGAGTCTTCACAGAATGAGCCAAAGTGCCAGCCTGTATAACTGAGTGTATAATACATTCAGAATTTCTGTAGATCAGGAATAGAAGAGGACACATAACGCATACTGTCCAGCTGGTAATATATTTCCTCTGGACAGTGGAAAGTCATCCTGAGCATCTGAGACCCAGCAGTTTAAATCCTAGACAAGACCTCACTTATGTGGTGGCTCCCATACTGTCTAATGCACTAGGAATTTAATCAGAGGCCTCCAGAGCTAAAAGAATGAGTCTCTACAGCTTGAGATAAAAAAGGCTCTGTAACTGGGGCTGTAACAGACTGTGGATCAAACAGATGGGACATGTAGTGCACACTGACGAATGGGTTACACAAACACCTCTAATGTGCTGTAAAGTTCATTTTTATATTTCTATAATGCCAGTTTCATGACTCTTTATTTTTAAGTAATTTATTTATAGGAGAAGAGAGGTTTGAAAGGTATTCACAATTTTGTAGAGAAAATTTCATTCACATGATCTGAAATTTGTAATAGTTCATATTCAAACAAATCTGATTTACCTATGGGCAAATCATGTTGCAAAAACAGAGGCTAGGCAAGGATCAGATTATTATTATTATTGTTCTGGTTATTATTAAAAATAAAGCATATGGCACTGTAAATTTACAAATACAAAGAAAAGGACCATGAGGAACCCAACAAATAGGGACTAAGGAGAAACATGAAGAGATGTTGTATTAGATACTGAAGAATAAATCATTGACACCACACTGTTACCACTATTATTTCCTAGTCTGAGCACAAAGAAAAAGTTAGTCTCTCATATAAATGTTGGCAAATCTTGTGTTAAATGTTGGCAAATCCTGACTTCTTACAGATGGCTACTATAAAGTTGTTTAGAAAGAAACCAGACTGAATTCAGAAATGAACGATTTAATTTAAAGTGGAGAAAATCAGCGTAGTTGTATGACTGTATGTGAGAAGAGTAGAGAAAAGTAATTGTGAGGCTAGATTTGAAAATAGGATGATGGTGTCAACAGAAAGGAGCAGAAATGGATGCTCCTCCGTAAAGTGAGAGAAGTCAGACGGACTAACAGACTGGAGACAATAAACAGGGGATCAATAGAACAGGGGTAGAGAAAGAATGAAGGACATGAATGAAAAGGAGATTTGTGATCTTTAGATCTTTCTGAGATCTACATAGTGGTTAGAGGATCAACTCAAAGAAAAATTAAAAAGAGAACAGTGTTTGTTTAAAATAAAATGGAGAGAAAATAAAATGTGAGCTGGGGAGTTAGACTATAGCAGAATGAGTAAAAATGTTAATGGGAGGAATTTAGAAGCAGTGAAATCGAAGGGATTATTATTATTAGAGCAAAGCTAATAATTGTTTTTTTATGTTTCAGGCCAAACCGGAAAAAAAAAAGATATTTTCAAACCAAAACTGATTTTTTTCCACAACAAAAACAAACAAAAATTATTCATGTTGAATAAACATTAAATTTCAAAGTCAAGCCAGAAGATGACAATTCCCCACTTATAATCAAAGTCGTGCTAACCAAACTATAGTCACACAGATTATTAAATTTACCATTTTTAAATATTGGCAAAACTTTAGCTTTTTTCTAGGCCTTTGGAACCTCCCCCAATGTTCATTAAAAACAAAAATAATTGTTCAGAGAGTTCCTTGGCCAATACTGTCAATATTCTTGGGTGCTGGTTATCCAGTTCTGTTGATTAAAAACGTTCAACTTCAATAGCTGCTGTTTGACATCCTCTCTAGTTACTGAGAAAATATAAATTATTTCCTTGTCACAGTATGATATGAATGCATCCTCATGCTTCTTTCCAAATACATTATAGAAATATGTTTGTATACTTCTGGCTTTTCTGCACCATGATTGACAGTTTTACCATCCTTTTTGAGTATTGTATCTGCACCATTGTTAGGATTTCATTTGTTCCTGATATATTGAAATAATTCATTCTTATTTTCCGTAAGTCTATTGGACATAGATTTTACATTGATCCTTTGGTTTCCCTTATAAAATGTCTCAATTTCTTACCTGTTGATTTGTACTATTGCGACCATCTTCCATCTTTCATATTTGTTTTGTTTTATTATATATATATTAAGAAGGGAAGTAAAAGTNGGGAGTTAGGTTGTGAAGCTGAGCCCAGTGATTTGAAGAAACCTCATAAGGGATAGAAAATAACAGTAGCCAAACAAGATGATGCAGAAGGTCAGAAATGAACAAGGGTGACATCAGAGGTTGGGGAGGCACTAGTTTTAAAATGGAAACACTATTACTGCAGCTCCCTTACTGCTGCTATACCAGTCCACATGGTCAATGCTTCATAATTGTCATACTAGCTTATCAAGATCAGGCCTCATCTCTGATACGACAGAACATTATTGATGTACAGGAAACAAATTATACCCCAGTTTTTACCAGAAAAAATATTACATGTGCCAAAATATAAAGTAACACTGAACTATAGGGGAGTTATAAATACAATTTTCTTCTTTCAGGCATACATTGAGACTAAGCCTAACCTGTGATCTGGTAATAGAACTCTAATGTCAGGGAAAGGAGCCCATCACAAACTTTTCCAAATAACTAAAGGAATTATAAAAGTTATAATGCACTAGGTTATTGCCTGCTTAAGTCAGAAAGATAAGAGCTAGAAACAAATATTTTTTCTTGGTTTCCAACTGGATTGGAGAGCTAAATGAAAATGAAATGGCTTTATTAGAAAAAAACAACAACTTAAAACTGCTTATTATATCGGATAGGCTCAACGAGTTAGTGAAAAAGAATAAATGCCATACGGCTTCTACCATCTGACCTACCATAATGAATTCGCACACTAAGTTGACCATCTGTTTTATATTTTAAGATGCATCACTTATTTGGTAATGTCTCACAACCTTTAACTAATAAGGAGATAAGTATTTAATCAGATAAAATCTATGTTTTCAAAATATAATCATGTAAAGAATTCTACACTGTGATATCAATGTATGGTTTTGTAGCATGAGTAAAACATTATGGGGTGATGTTCCCATAAAATCAGCTTTGTCCTGTATATTTCAGACAGTTGCCCTTTTACCCCTTGGAACATAGGAGATCATAGTAAGGCCCTGTAAACAATACATGTTACAAACCTCAGTATGGTAAAGTCTGTAGAGGTCCAAATAGAGCACAGACATTCAGAAAAAAGGATCTACTCTCAGTTCAAGAACATGGAGAAAAAACAGGCTAGCTACTGCTGGAAACAGAAAAAGAGTTCAAACTCAAACTAAAGCTGATTCTGAGCACTTCCAAGATTTAAAATAAACATTTCTCACAGATTATAACCAAGTGTTGATTTTTGGAAGCATGGGACAGTATAAAGTAGAACATGCAGAAGAAAACATGACTGAGGAAAAATGAGATTTATGAATGAATAAATGATTAATTTCAGAAAAGAAGTGTGTGTAAAGTCTGTGCCTCTGGGCATATTAAATTGAATGTATCTACACTTTTGCTTTATGCAGCTGGTAATCCATGCCAACACCAACACTGGCATTATACGGACAATATTTGCCAAAGAACAAAGAGCTTTTTGTAAAAGCTGAAATTATATTGCAATGATACACATTAAATTGGCAGCCTATCATGAAATCTCACCTGATTTCTCATAAATCCTATTGAGCCTTGCTACCACAATAGGAGACCTTGAAGTGTAAAAAAAGAGAGAGAAAGAGGTGGATACATTTAATGCTTATTAATTATCAGTCATTAACATCACCACTAGCATTTGCCACCTGTCATGGTACAAGTCAAATGCTGTATTGAAGGGGACAGCCCTGGATTATCAAGATGAGATCAAAAGAAAACCAATCACACTCTGCAAAACCTACCTGTACTTCATTCCTAATCTACACTTAATTAAAGCATGCAACTAAACCACATTAAGAACAAGCCAGAGAGGCTGCGCAGAGCCCCAGCCAATCCTGGAAGGGCTTATTGGGAGCCAATCAAGTGGAGGCTTGAAAGCAGCCAATCAGGGCCAGGCTTGGTCCTATAAGAAGGCTGCAGGGCACAGAGGAGCTGAGTCTCTCCCTGGAGGACAAAGGGGGAAGAACTGGCAAGACAGAGCAGTGCTGGGCAGGGTTAGCAGAGGCTGGGAGAGCTCTAGGTTGATGACTGCCAGAGTGGGGCCCTGACACATCGGGGCAGAGAAGGTGCTGGCGCTATGGGGAAGTGGCCCAGGGAAGTAGGCAGTAGAGGCGAGTTGGAGGAGGGAAGTAAGTGGCTGCTACTAGAGGGTCCCTGGGTTGCGGTCCTGAGTAGCGGATGAGATGAGAGTGGCTAAGCCAGACTGCAGTTTGCCCTTGGAGAAAGAGGCTAGACTGAGGACTGCAGTGAGCCACTGAGGCGAGTGATAGAACCAAAAGCTGCTGCCCACCTCCCCCGGAATGGGGGGAGAGCCAGCAGAGCGGGCCCAGCTGGAGGGCAGTGTCCAGAAGCGGACGCCGTGGTCCAGGAGTGACATGGGTCTGACTGTGAGGATGGTGGAGACCAAAAGAGTAACGGAGGGTGAGACAGTACTAGCGAGGGCGCACCTCTGAAAGAGCTAATTCCTAAACCAACCAGAAGGAGGCGCCACTGTGGTGAGTCTGCGCCCCGTTACAGGTTTCTTTTTCTCTCAGCAAAAATTAAACAGCAGTTGTATTGAAGTCTCCTACTAATAAGATTTCATTATTTTTACAAAATATACTGTACTTATGTACTATGACATATACTCATAAATAGTTAAAACTAAGGTACAGTTGACAAACGAACAAACTATATTCTGCCATGCATTATCCTTGCCCTTTTATTGGGTGTTCAACTCCTCCTAATTCACAGCACTTAGTCATTCACAAAGGGTCTTCGCAATCATTAGTGGACTAAGTAATTCTACTACACAGTTGCGAATTATTTGCAGGTTAGAAAAAGTTAAATTAAAATCAACTGGGCACATATACACAGGCCTCATTTGGAGCCAGAGGGGCAAATCTTGGTGCCCAAATGAAGCCCATATAAACCAATGGGCTCTGTGCAGTTCCAGGCTAAACAGGATTAGGGTCACAGTCTCGCAATTCTAAAGTTTCTGAAATATTTTTAATATAATTATAATTTATTATTTAGCTTAATAAATAACAATGGGTGATTTTCAAATGGATCAAGGATTTCTTTGCATTATTTCATAATACTAAAAGGGATGAAGTGATTCTGTTTCTAATTACATAACAGCAAGCTCTATGGTCGTTTCTTTGTAATAAAACTCAAAATAGCCTCAAAAATGAAAATCCTGCCTTATTTTATTTTAAATACTTCAATACTTCTTGAAAAAAGCAACATTAGATTCCTCACACTAGGATAAATTTTGTATCTTCCAAAAACATACACATTATTTAGTAGCAGTTTAGAATTAGAAGAAGCAACAATTAATTATTTTTAAATGTATGATGTGGCTCTGATAGAGTTTGGCTGAGTAATTAGAAGATACCATTTTAACAGTGTTAATCTCAAACTGTTGCTTCTTTGAGTCAATGTAAAATCTGCACAGGGGACCAGTAAATAGTAAAAAAATCTATTTCAGGTCAATAGTTCCTAAGAATCTAGACTTTACCACCAGAAATTTGGCAGCATAAGTGCTGGGCCAGATTCTCTCTGAAATTCTGTGCATGGGCACTGGCAAGGCCAGCCTGATTCAGAAGACACAACAGAATGTGTACAGCTGTCACAGAATGGCAGCCAACATTACCTTTCATAAATGAGTTAAAGAGGCGATGTCAGGTGAGGAGGGAAAGATCTTTCATTCCAGGAGTTTGAATTCTCCAGGTATACTAACTAGTGATTTGTTTTAACTAGCACTTGAAAACAAGGCTGCATGGAGGTGTGTTCCCTCCAAAATGCCTCCTCACTAGTGGTGTCATCGTTCAACTTCAGCTGCCTGAGGAGACGAAATCCCAAAAAGGGGCTATTATTACATTTAACTTGGACTCAATGTCTTCCCCCTGTTCTAATGACAAGTCAGCTGTAAACGAGCTAGGACCTCGATGGCCCCTCCTCTGTGACAATGGACTAGTCCCTGCCCAAGAAACAAACACCACCAAATATCTACACCTCATATATAACCATAAACAAAGATATTTCTTTTGCTTTACAGAAGAAAGGCCTTAAAGTGGTACTAAAAGAAAACATGTAAGGGAATAAGGTGGTTGAATAAGCTGTTTAGGTAAGTTTTCAGACCTGCCTAAGTAACTTTTGTGCACAAGTCCCACTCACTTTCAATGAGACATATGCTCCTAAACCACATAGGCACCTTTGAAAATTTTCCCTTTTACCCAGTGGTGTCCAACTCCACTGAGTTACCTCTTTTCTAAGTTTCCAAAACTCTGAGGGGTCAACCTTGTCTGGAGAATGTGAAAGATTTAAGGTAATTTCCTAGCTAAAACAGAGCTAAATAGAGCTTTCGTCAGTATTACAATGTGTCCAAATTACAGAAAATTAATAAGGCAGTACTAGAAAGGAGTGTTATAATACTAAAAAGGCATGATTTTCAGTCTTTAGATTACTCCAAAGACATCTGTCAGGCAAGAACCAGTCAATTATTTCCAAATGTCTTTGTGGTTAAAACAATTATTTATATGGACAATATTTTAATTGTAGAAGTCAGAAGAGTGCATGTTCTTGTCACAGTACTTTGGGACTTTGGAGTCTTTGTTATATTTAGCAAAGTCTATTCCAACCCCTTTCTCTTAGTTTAACATTCCTGGACTTAGTGCTGATACTAAACATTTCCAGGTCCAAGAGTGAATTCATTACAAGTTTGCCAGAAGCGGATACCTTCTTATTCCGTCACAATGAGGAAGTTAATAAGCCCACTAGGAATTCTAGTAGCTCTGCTCCCTGCTCTCTGCTTTTCTTGTTGGTTGCCCTAAAGGTCTCTGTTGGATGCAAGGAAAAAGTTACCCAGCTGCGCTTCCCGCAGCTCCCATTGGCCAGGAACGGTGAACCGCGGCCACTGGGAACTGCGGGGGGCCATGTCTGCAGATGGTTAACATCAGCAAAATGTCTCACGGCCCACAATCAACTTACCCTGATGGGCTGCAGGTAGCTCACCACTCTTCTAGGCAATGGTGGAGCCAGGCACTAGAACTGAGAGCTGGAGCCTGTCTTTCCTGTGCTCTGTTAACTCAGTGCTGGCAGTGGTGAGAAGGAAGTGGGGAGAAGGATGTCATCTGATTCTAATGAAGAGGGGACAAAAGGCAGACTGAGGAGGGGAAAGGAGTAGATTGGGACAAGGAGTCTGGTGAGACTGGGACTGGAGGAAAGGACAGAAATTGTGACTGGGAGCTGGAGGCATAATCTGGAACTGCCTGGGCAAGGAGACCATGATTGGGAGCCAGAAGGTAGAAGGGAAGTTGAAACTGGGAGTTTGGGGTAGTGGAGGCTAAGGCTAGTTGCGCAAGGAGACTGGGACTGTGGTTGGGATTAGTTGTGAATGTTTAGAGCCACTATTCAGGGTGGCAACTGGAGGGCATATAGCAAGAAGGTGAGTGTCTGTGTAGACAAGAAATAAAGACAATTGTTCAATCACCCAGACCACGGTGTCCTAGGTCTCTGTAATCTCTACATGGTGTCCAAGTGGAATTGTATTCGACCCGACAGATCACAGAACATCCTGGCAAGGGAAGAGGGGAAAGGAAAACAGAAAAGTAAGTCCTTCACCCCAGCCAGAACAACCTACAAGCTGCACAGAGCTAGCAGCAAAACAGGCAAGGAAGTAGCCTACAAACACAGAGGACCAAGAAAGATCTGTTACTTTCCTGTAGTCACTCCTGTGACTCAGCATAAGTGACGCTGAAGGTGAGACTATCACCAGTTTGCTTCTTTAAGGGGCCACACTACCTTACTCCTCAGAAAGGCAGCAACAACAAAAAAAGAGGTGGGGGGAATCTAGTTTAGTAGAATTGTAGCGATGGCTACATTTATTCCAGCTTTTGTCCCAAACACCACCTCCAGGAGAATTTGATTTCCAGGATGCTGAGGGACAGCCTCTCTGGGTAAGCAGATTGCAGAGTTTGTCACGTTTCTGGTTTAGATCAGCAATTATAGGAGAAACAATTGAATAACCTGCTCTATACAATGGGACGTGCAGCAGATGACACTATCCTTTCCAGAAGCCCACACAACTGCTAATATGAAAAATTCAATACAGTTAATGAAGAACTGGATAAGTATTTCATGCCATGCTGCAATGTGAAATGTGAGCAGGAACGGTTTCCCTTACGAAGTAAGGGAATGGTGAGTCAGTGAATGATTTCATAACAGCCCTGTATAACCAAATCCAACACTGTGGATATGGAGCAAAGAAATTATCAGAGATAGGCCCATGTTAGGGCTGAGAGATAGCCAGCCAGCAGAAAGACCCCAAAATTATCCTAACCTCTAACTAGAAACAGCCAAAACATAGTACTTCAAAGTTACTACATAAAGAAGGAATTTTTCTGAGGAATCACTTTAAGGTGGAACCCACTGTAGAAGCCATAGACATGGGGAGGAAAATATCTCAGGATGCCCAGAAACAATACCCACCCAGACAAGTACAGGCATGAATGAATCCAGGGAGGGCTATGCTAACATGGAATAAATGAAAGGTGCACAGCAAGAATGTGAAAGAATGCCCATGGTGTGGCAAACTACCTCACAACAAATTACTTTATTCAGCAAGGAACAACACATGCAAGAAATCTATAAAAAGGGTACATTATGCAGCAATCTGCCTGTCTAAATGCATGATAATGATAGTTTTTCAAGAAAACGACCCAAAGGATATACCTTGGAGCCATAGGAGATGACAAAAGAGAACCACAATCTCCTTGAGAAATTATTAAATAGATTTCAAAATAGACACTGGTAAACAAAGCATGAACACTTTAAGAGCTAAAAAAATGATATTGAAAGGTTCATAACAGTCCCCATTAAATGTGAAAGGAAAAAATTTGGCCACTGTAAAATTAGGAGAGAAGACTACATTCTACGAAGTCTATGTTGTAGATGGCCTACATAGCACTCTAGTTGGCTGCCCAGCAGTCACAGTTTTAGGCCTGGTTAATAAGAGTACAACCAGTCACCATGGACCTAGAACTTGAAATCAGGAAGAGGTTCCCCAAAAAATTCCAAGGATTGGGAAAACTATTGGGAGATTATCACATTAAACTTAGACCAAATGCAAACTCATTTGCTCTGTCTACACCTAGAACAGTCTCCTTTCCTTTACTGCCCAAGATGAAAGCAGAGCTCAGCATCACGGAGCAGATGGGTGCAACTTCCAAAATAGACAGCCCAACTGAATGGTGTGCAGGGGCATGGTAGTGGTCCCAAAACCGACTGACAAGGTTTGGATCTATGTAACTTTGCCAAGTTCAGTGAGAATGTCAGTAGAGAATGACATGTATTCCCATGTGTTGAACACATCCTGGGACACCTTAGAGAAGCAAACGTTTTCTCAACATTGGATGCCCAGTCCAGGGTCTGGCAGCTACAACTTGCTGCAAAATCAGCACTATTAACTATCTTCACCACACCTTTTACAAGGTTTTGTTTCAGTTGACTAGCATATGGCATATCACCTGCTCCTGAATGCGTCCTGAGGAAAATGTTGCAATTCCTGGGGGGTCTGGTAGGGTTCTCTGTCAAATGGATGATATCCTGATTGACCAGCATCTCTTTGTAGTCCTGGAAAGACTAGAGAAGGCAGGTATGACGGGGCAGCCCCACCCCACACTAGCCCCAGTGGCGTCAGACCAGTAGCTCTGACGGAGGAAGTCCTGCCCCGTTCGTACGGGGCATGCTCCAAGTGCTCGGGGAGCATAAAAGGAGGGAATTCGGTTCAGTCTGGGCGGAGGGCCGCAGGGGAAGGACGTAACCGGGAAGCTCCTGTGGAGGACCAGCCAACATTCGTGAAGCTGCTGGGGACGGAGGGTTCTACAGGCCGGCACGAACCCCTACTGCAGGAGGAACCAGGGGAGCCGACGGACCCGGAGACCCGCAGAGGACCTTGGGAGTCATGGTGGACCCCAACTCCCAAACCGATAGGAAGCGACCCGGGGGTGTGTGACAGATTGGTACCTTGCCCCCGGCGAGCCTCAGTGTGTTTCGGTAGGACCCCCCCGCTGAGCCAGCACTAAGATCCTACGGCCCTGTAACCAGGGGCAGTTCTATGGACTCTGGCCACTAGGCCTGGCTGCCCTGCAACAAGGGCTACTTCTATAGACTCCGGCCACTAGGCCTTGCTGCCCTGTAACCAGGGGCAGTGCTATGGACTCTGGCCACTAGGCTTTGCTGCCCTGAAACAAGGGCTACTCCTATGGACTCTGGCCACTAGGCCGTGCTGCCCTGTAAGGAGGGGCGTAAACCCTCACAGCAGGCCTATCATTTACCAAGGTGAATTCTCAAAAGATAGAATCAAGTTTCTAGGCCAGATCATTGATGGACCAGGGGTGCAACGTCATCTAGAGAAAGTGCAAGCAATTACCAGGCTGAAGGAGCCACAGAGTGTCAGTGAAGTATTTTGATTCATGGGCATGGTAACACAACCAGAGAAACTGATACTTCATCTGGTGGAGAACTAAAAGCCATTATGAGATCTCCTAAATCCACAAAATTCCTGGTACTGGGGAATTAAAAGAGCCAGGCATACAGAGAATTGAAGCAATACCTGAGCACTCCATCAGTTTCGGTTCTGTCTAAGAGAAATATAAGGCTGAAGTTTCAGCAAATGTCTCATCCTATAGGGTAGAGGCAGTCCTCCTTCAGAAAGAGTCTCCTCCCAGTAGTATATGCTTTACGAGCATTCACCATTACAAAGTAATGCTACGCACAAATAGAAAAAAGTCCTAGCCAAGGGCTTGAGAATGTTTCAGAGACTTTCTAGTAGCAAAAAATTCCACAGGGAAACTGACCACAAACCACTAGTTACTCTTCTAGGTTAAAAAAATGTAGATGTGTTACCTCCTTGAATATGTTTTTGAATGAGACTCATGAGGTTTCAGTTCTTGATAGCCCATGCACCTTGCAAGAACCTCACTACAGGTAATACATTCTCCAGGGCCCTGATCCCAGAAGCACTACACTAGGAGCCAGGGGCAGAGAGGAGAAGCTCCGTGGTTGGACATGAAGACTGGGACAAGGAGTCAGGGGAGCATGTGGGGGGGAGGAGGGGGAGGCAACTGGGATCACATTGGCCAATGGGAGAGAATAGTCCTCAGAGAAAAAATTGTGTGATCATGTACTTAAAACTATATTATGATGTTTACGCACAAGGGGGATGAATTATACAGACTAGAATCCTAGAAGATTAGGGTTGGAAGAGACCTTAGGAGTTCATCTAGTCCAACCCCCTGCTCAAAGCAGGCCCAATCCCAACTAAATCATCCCAGCCAGGACTTTGCCAAGCTGGGCCTTAGAAACCTCTAAGGATGGAGATTCCACAACCTTCCAAGGTAACCCATTCCAGTGCTTCACTACCCTCCTAGTGAAATAGTTTTTCCTAAAATCCAACCTAGACCTCCCTCCTCCCCTGCAACTTGACACCATCTCTCCTTGTTCTGTCATCTGCCACCATTGGGAACAGCCTAGCTACATCCTCTTTGGAACCCCCCTTCAGGTAGCTGAAGGCTGCTATGAAATCCGCCCTCACTCTTCTTTTCTGCCAACTAAATAAGCCCAGTTCCCTCAGCCTCTCCTCATAAGTCATGTGCCCCAGCCCCCCAATCATTCTCATTGTCCTCCTCTGGACTCCCTCCAATTTGTCCACATCCTTTCTGTAGTGGGGGGCCCAAAACTGGATGCAATACTCCAGATGTGACCTCATCCGTGCCGAATAGAGGGGAATAATCACTTCCCTCAATCTTCTGGCAATGCTCCTACTAATGCAGCCCAATATGCCGTTAGCTTTCTTGGCAACCAGGGCACACTGTTGACTCATATCCAACTTCTCATCCACTGTAATCCCCAGGTCCTTTTCTGCAGAAACGCTGCTTAGCCAGTCGGTCCCCAGCCTGTAGCAGTGCATGGGATTCTTCAGTCCGACGTGCAGGACTCTGTACTTGGCCTTGTTGAACCTAATCAGATTTATTTTGGCCCAATCCTCCAATTTGTCTAAGTCACTCTGGACCCTATCCCTACACTCCAGCGTATCTATCTCTCCCCACAGTTTAGTGTAATCTGTGAAATTCTGAGGGTGCAATCCATCCCATCATCCAGATCATTAATGAAGATGTTGAACAAAATCAGCCCCAGGAACAACTCTTGGGGCACTCTGTTTAATACTGGCTGCCAACTAGACATTGAACTGTTGATCATTACCGGTTGTGTCCGACCATCTAGCCAGCTTTCTATCCAAATTACAGTCCATTCATCCAATCCATACTACTTTAACTTGCAGGCAAGAATACTGTGGGAGACTGTTGTGAAGTTGCACTCCATAGGTTTTATGGAAATATGCTTAAGTGTGAATATAATGTAACTGGAATATGCTTTATGCAAAAGGTCTCTTGTAAGGTATCATTACAAAGCTTATAATCTACTTAGTGTGTTCATCCTATTTGTATGCATGTATTATTCTTGTATCTCGAGCTAGAAATATGAAGTTTAATTCTAAGGTCCTATTGTAACTATGCAAAGTGTGGGCCATTAATGGTGGTTTAGAATCTTGATGGCTCCCATTGACCAGGGCAATTGATTGTAGATGGTTTATTTACTTGCAAGACTTCCTGTGGACATGTGGGCCCACCTGTGGGGAATGAAGAATGAGGTCTTACAGTGACATGTCACATGATACTGGAATCCATCTTAAATCTGGTACTTTTCCAGTTAGAAGGAGGGGTGGGGACCCAGATAGACAAAAGATTCCTGTCTTGTGCCAAAACTATAAAAGGGGGTGGAACAGAACAAAGGGGGAGGCCAGTCATGAGAGAACCCCTAGTTACCACCTGAGCTGGAACTAACAAGGACTGTACCAGGGGAAAGGACTGGGCCCAGACTAGGAAGGAGTCTAGTCTGTGAAAGAAGCTTATTGGAAGTCTCTGAGGGTGAGATTTTACCTGTAAACAGTTTCTTAATCTATTAGGCTTAGGATTGCATGTTTTTGCTTTATTTTGCTTGGTGACTTACTTTGTTCTGTCTGTTATTACTTGAAAACACTTAAATCCTATTTTTTATACTTAATAAAATCACTTGTTTATTAATGAACCCAATGTAAGTGATTAATACCTGGGGGAGAAAACAGCTGTGCATCTCTCTCTATCCGTGATATAGAGGGTGGACAATTTGAGTTTACCCTAAATAAGCTTTATACAGAGTAAAATGGATTTATTTGGGGTTTGGATCCCATTTGGAGCTGAGTGTCTGGGTGCTGGAGATAGGAAACCTGCTGAGCAGTTTTTAGTTAGTCTTCAGCTTTGCGGGTGTGGACCAGACCTGGGTCTGTGTTGCAGCAAGCTAGCGTGTCTGGCTCAACAAGGCAGGGTTCTGTAGTCCCAAGCTGGCAGGGAAAACGGGCTCAGAGGTAATCTCAGCACGTCAGGTTACAATCCCAAGGGGGTCCCTGTGACTGAACCCATCACAACTGTATCAAAAGCTTTGCTAAAATCAAGGTATATCATGTCCACCACTTTCCCCATATCCACAGAGCCAGTTATCTCATCATAGAAGGCAATCAGGTTGCTCAGGCATGACTTGCCCGTGGTGAATCCATGTTGACTGTTCCTCATCACCTTCCTCTCCTCCAAGTGCTTCAAAATGGATTCCTTGAGGACCTGCTCCATGATTTTTCCAGGAACTGGTTTGTAGTTACTCAGGTTCTCCTTCTTCCCTTTTTTAAACATGGGCACTATATTTGTCTTTTTCTAATCGTCTGGGACCTCCCCCAATCACCACGAGTTTTCAAAGATAATGGCCAATGGCTCTGCAATCACATCAGCCAACTCCCTCAGCACCCTTGGATGCATTGCATCCGGCCCCCTGGACTTGTGCATGTCTAGTTTTTTCTAAATAGTACTTAACCTGTTCTTTCACCACTGAGGGCTGTTCACCTCATCCCCATACTGTGCTGCCCAGTGCAGCAGTCTGGGAGCTGACCTTGTCTGTGAAGATTGAGGCAAAAAAAGGATCGAGTATTTCAGCTTTTTCCACATCATCTGTCATTAGGTTGCCTCCCCCATTCAGTAAGGGTCCCACACTTTCATTAATCTTCTTCTTGTTAACATACCTTTAGAAACCCTTCTTGTTACCCTTCACATCCATTGCTAGCTGCAACTCCAATTGTGCTTTGGCCTTCCTGATTACACCCCTGCATGCTTGATCAATATTTTTAATACCTTGATTCTACCTTAATTCTGGCACTCCCTAATTTTTTAAGGAAATTTTGAGCTCTTATTTACTTTATGGAGGGAAGAAGAATCTTTGTTCATGGTTTTACTACTGATGATATCTATGCTTTTTTATAACAAGACATTTATTTTCCATGTTTCTGCCCAGTTGATTGACCTATCTTTTCTGGCAAGGATGTTAAACCTGTTGTGTTTTTGCAAGCACCTTTCATTATTTTTCACATTGGCCTCTGGTTCAAAATCAGCAATGGGTTGAAGTGATCTCCTTGTGTAGGAGGGCTGATTCAAATTTGTGTTGTGTCAGATCTCTTTGTCTGTTACCTGATATCATTGTGAAGATGTGTGTTGCTTTATTCATGAGAAATCATGCAATATTATTACTTCTAGACAAACAGAACTGCCTATTCTTAAACTCAAAAGTAATCTTTTTATTCCTCCTCCACTAAAGTGACTTTAGAAGGTATATGGAAACTGCTAAACATGCTCAGTGGACACACTCTGTTGTAAGTACAAACTGTAGCATATTAGAAGTTGTGCATTAGACTAATGGTGAGCTAACAGTCAAGCAGCGATGGAGCCCTCCCTTCATCCCCTAAATCTGCCCCCCCCCCCCCAAATAAAACAAAAACTGTGTGACATGATATTTCTGAAGGGAAGATGCATCTCTACAGTTTGGCAGACAGAATTTAACTTCCTATTAAAACCAAAACTTAACATTCATTTTCTTTGTAGTATGAGCAACCATAAACTGATTCTCCACTGATCTGAAGAACAGAAAAATGCTTTGCTCCCTGACTGAGCTTGACTGTACTAGACAGTTGGCAATCAGGACTGTAAGATCAACAGTTTTCCTGGGATTTCAAAAGGCTGTGTGAAATAATAGTGCACGGTAACAGGTTTCCCACTCACCGGTATGGCATCTTCTTGTGTCTAGGTCTGGGAAAGTAGCTCTCTTGGCATCAGGTACCCCCTTCTGCTTTCAGTTCACTCTGTGATAGTCTCTCTTTGGATAACTTGGCTATTTGGCTGGGAACCCATCTAGTCCACCTCTTCCGTGGTTACAAAGTCCAGCAGGAGCACTGTCCAAATGCCTTCTCTGGATGGTGTTCAGCCCCTGCTCGGGGCTCTGTTACACACTATCAGCGGCCAGCAGGGGAACCTGGGTCCACCTGCTATGCCTGGTTACAGTCCAGGGATCCCATAACCATCAGGCCAGGTCTGCTCAGTCTCCCTCCCCATTACTGTTTCCCTGGGCTCCTTCCTACCCAGCCTCTCTCTCTTCTGTTGACTGTTTCTGGTTTACAGCAGGCGCCTACTCTACTCCCTGTGGCTACTTCACCACCTCCTAGCCTCTTGCTAAATTCCTTGCTCCAGAGCAGGATCTCAGAGCTTATTCATTCTCTCTCTCTCTCTCTCTCTCTCTCTCTCTCTCTCTCTCTCATATATTCTGGAATTCCTCCTTGTCAATGACAACCTTCCTCATCCCAGAAAGTGACTGCACCTTCCTTCCCCTGCAGCCCCTTTTCTGCTTTCAGCCTCCTGGCTTTATAGTGCTGCCTCAGCCCTTCGTCAGCTAGGCTTCACTCAATTAACCCTGACCCTCCCTCTCCCAGGTCATCTATTTGGCTTCACAGGTCCTCATTAACCCTATCACATGCACTCACTTTTAAATTCCTCTAATAAGTATAAGCAATAATTCTGAGACAAACCCCCTGAATATGAACCCTTTGGACTTGTGAGGGTTGGACTTGGGGATCCAAACTGAGTAGAATCTCTAATTCCCTGAGCATTTTGGCAATGCTAGCAGCTAGTTTCTTCATATCATACATGACTTTTGTCTATCTGGGAGGCTGATTTACTGTATGCTCTTATATTAATTCTAGTAATGATAGGCAAACTGCATGGAACTGTACAGTGTGTAAATTTGTAATGCTGAGGACTGTGTACTTTTATTTTATTTCTTGGTCTCAGGGACTAAGCCAAGTTATTTAAGAAGGGGGAAAGAAGACTAGTTCAACTTGTTAACGATAGAAGCAAGCAGGGGAAACTCAGAAAATGTAAAATATTCAATTTGCCTATAGGCCATGATTTTCAAACCTTAACCAAGGTGCTTTGGGTTTTGCCTATGAAAAGACAATACACAGTAGTGGAGATTTTGCCCCAACTAAAATACATCATACCAAGGCCCTCTATAATATATCTATATATCTGACATTTGATTCAAGCTTGGGATTGTTTGGACACAGATTGACTGAGAGCTAAAACAAATGTGGTAAATATTAAGAACTGCAAAGACAGGCCTGGATTAGTAAAAATGAAAAAGTACAACATAGCTGAGAAATTCTGCTGTATTTAAGTGATGCTTGAGCTGAAAATGGCTATTATTTGACAAAAATACTGATTAGCACAGACCTAGACAACTATTCATAACTAGACTGAATGACAAAAAGTGTGAGAATTGCAAGCACTCATAATGCAACATATGCAATTATTTAAAACTTTTTATTGTACAATCACAGATTATTAAAATAAGTGCAGCAAGATATTAAATTATAGGTATTTAGTGAATTCCAGTCTTTCCCAAATAAATAATTGTCTCACCATCTTTTAAATTAACTATAGTCTGTTATTCATCTCCCATTATGTACACTACTTGACTAGTTAAACTGGTTATTGGATTCTTCATACAGTAGCCCCTGAACTCCTTCAGTCAATTAAATCCTTTATTGTATCTGATTTGTCAGTGCCAGTGTCACTGCTAATCTCCTAAATCCACATCCGTTCACAAGCGTTAAATGTACTTATTCTGTGGCAAAACTGGGAGGCTATTCAAGCAGAACCCCTTGATATTAACCATTAACACTTTTGAAATAGATAATCACTTCTCACACCTTAGATTTTGTGCACTATAATTGGGGGGGGGGGGGATATTATTCATTGAAAAGTACAGCTACTTGTGCATTAAATGCTGTAAATCTATTACCCAATTCCTTGTCCTTTTAAATGATAACCAGGAACAAAGTAACCACAACTTATTTCAGAATCTGTAACTTGAACAACTTAGTATCAGTCTCCATGACTTTGGAATACACCTCCACAAAAGTATTCCAAAACATTTTTTTAAAACTTTGATCTGATATTAAACTCTATCCCTAACCCTCCCCATCTGCTGTTTGCCACTAAATACTTGATTTTTATAGAAAGAAGGAAAATGACATGCAATAAATTATTGTTCAGAGTAACAATCTTGTCAATCTAATGACTTCAGTTATCGTAAAGTTAAACATAGATTGCAATATAAAATAAATAGTATTGCTAAGTAAAGTTTATCAGATAGGCATACACTTGATTTTCCTTTAAAATACATCCTTTCCTAAAGCATCTTTCTTTCAATAAAAACCACTCTTTACATATTATAGCTTTTATAAGCCTCTGGACTAAGAAAGCAATTCCCTATACAGGTTGGACGCATCACCTTTATTCTGAAATAAAAGGTAAAATAGAAGAGACTCTTACCAGAGACAGAGAAAACAATTCGTTCAGCTAGATCCAACAGTGCTCTGTGCAAGCAGGCAGCATGAGTGATATTTGGGCCTCACACAAAAGCAAGATAATTGGCTCTCAATGAAGAGATGTAAACATCCATCATAATGGCACTGGTGCTGAGGCTGAAAGCTACCTCAGCTGTTCTATGTACTCTGACTGTAAGATGATGTCACAAACATCAACTGGGTGTATTCTCATTGGCTTCTGTTACCTGGAATCATATCTTAACCCTAAACTGTCAGCTGCAAATTGAAATGTGGATCTGTTTTATATATATATATATGGGGTGGAGTGTGGGGGGAATGGAATGTACTGAACGCTCCCAGTTTGGGTGGCAGGTGCAGGCTGTTTAAACAGTTAAAATAAGAAATCCAAAACCTAATTTGCCTAATTTATTAAACAAGAGCCCTGGGGAATTGCATTTTCATAATGTTTACTAAATGACAGTAATCATCAAAATATTGTACAGAAGGGGTATTAAATGAAAGGTTAATGCATACAGCATCTGGAGAATTCACTTTTTTAATGATTTTATATTGCCTCCTATTAAGCCATGAGATTTCTCAAAGATACACATAAAAAGGGGGTTTAAATTTGAGAACATTGCATATATAGCTATAATTAGGTTAGCTACAGGAAGGCACTGGTATTTTAAGAATTTAAAAAAAAAAAAAAAAAGTAAAGATATGCACAAATGTAAATGTGCACTTATTCTTTGAATGTAAAGTAGGATCTCAGACATTGTGTGGTAAATGAGGCATGAAACACACTGTCAAAAATCTGATGTCCTAAATATAGTGGCACTACATATTTTGTTGTTACCAGAAATATTCCACAAATCATGTGAACTTTAAAATGAGCCCCAATCCAGCTATTAAAGAACTGTTTCAGAAAAAAACAGAAATAATAATTTGATCTTTCAGTTTTAACTGACAGAACATCCTATTGCTCTATGCAAAGAAAAAAATCACAGGTCATATATGTTACATGTTGTATATAGAGCTTTTGTACTACTTTAAAATTTTTCCATCACTTTGAATTGTGCCCTTTTGCTTATTTGACTGGATAGGAGCTTGATTTGATGTTTGTTTGGAGTAAAATGTATAGCCCATTAGTTATTTTGCAATTCAGTATTCCTAATACTAAAAGTAAGGGTTGTGTTTAAAATTCCTTCTGTTCAGTTTATTCCCCAGGAAAAATATATACTCAGAAGTGTTGTTGCTTAATATAGAATGTGAAACATATCATAGGATTTCTGGAATAAACTTGATAAACAGCTCTGCCATTGCCTTGTGGTCCTTTCACCAAGTTGTAGAGACTCAGAAGATTAAATTCTGGGGACTTAATAAACAGCAGCTCTGTGTAGGGATCTGGAAGCAAGCCTATTAGTCAAAATGTACTTTAGGCCAAAGTGAAAGCCCCATATCATTTATTTCTGCCTAGAAAACATGGGAGTTTAGATGGAAATGTATATTAAAAAAAAAGATTCATTACCATGCAAAGTGACATAAAACTGAATTACAGATCAGAAAGATGAATTTGGACAATAGGAAAGGCAACTTTGCTTTTGTATGATTAATGATAAAGGTAAGACATAGTAATTGCTAAGAAGATATGAGTCATGGGTAAAAGAATTATTTATGAGGTAAAATATGCTTAGACATATCACGTGTTTAAGTTATATTCTTCTGAAACTTTAATGCTATAAATAGTCAAGATCAAACAAAGAGACACTGTTGATAAAATCTGATTATGTAGGTTGATTTGGTCTGTAAAATGTAGAGTTCCCATATCTAACTAATCTTAACATGATGAATTCATGTCCCATACATTTGTTATTCTTACACACACAATATTTCATTTCCTTAACAGGGTGATTTATTCTTATGTGAACTGCTAGATACTCTATGTGGATAAAGTACAGTATGCTGGAAAAAAGCCTCCATCAACACTAATACATTAGAGTCCAGATTTTATATTTTGGCCACTGAATAGTCATTTGTTAGTAGTTTTACTCATGAAATTAGCACACAATAAGCAATAGAGGCCCATTGTGAATTTAAGAGGAGAATATTGCCCCATACCCATCTGTTAAATGTAAGTTGCACTTAAACTCCAGCACATTTTCATTAGAATGCCTTTTTATACTATAAACTTGTGGTAAGTTAGTATCTTTAAGTTGAGTGGTTTATGACATATCTTAATGACAGTGAACCATCAATTTACACATACATTTGACGTTAAAATTAATATTGCTGGATAGTCAATGTGGTGGAAATTTGGATGATTATAGAGAGATGGTCAGATCCAACAGGTAATAGCTGTGAAGCTGTCAGTGAAATAGCAGCTCCATGATCATAATAAATGCACTTATTATCAACACTAAAACAAGTTTTCCAGTGTGTTAAACATAACATTTCTCATTGGCTGTACAAATAGTAACATAAATAAATAAATTAGATAATGGACCACTGAAGCTGTATCTCTTGCATAGACAGTAATTGCAAGCTAATATTGCAGAAATAGCTGTCAGGTACTTCCTTGAAATGACCATCTGAGTGAAAAGCATGTAAAAGACACAAAGTAGCTCAAATAATGTTTTACTCATATTATCCCTGCATTTCGTTAAAAAAAAAAAAAAAAAAATCTATACAACCAAAGCAAATAGCCTATCTTTATGCTATAAAAATGCATATACTGCTTTCTCAGAGTGTTACTGTGATAAGAGTGGTCTGTTAGCCTCCCTTGTTATATGATACAGACAGTATGGCATCCATGGCACAGGCAATGAGCTACTGTTGAAGGTGTCTTTAGCAAAATACAAATCACATTTAGTAGAAGAAAAAAGATGACTGACTCTCAGTGACTAAGCATGCTGTTTTCTCCCAAAGTACAGTATTAATCAACACAGAAATAATTCTGATGGATCAAACAGAAGATGAGATTTTTGAGCTCAAGCGAAGCAAAACTCAGTTTCATGAATACATATTTCCCACAAGTTGAAATCATTACTGAATTTAATTGCCTGACAATTATTTCTGTCAAATCAATTTAATGGTTAAACCAATTATTTATATTACAAAGCAAAGACTAATTGAAAAACACAAGTCTTTCGATGTAGCTTAACCTACACATTATTAACATTGTTGGGGTGAGGTCTAAAGATTTGGGGGAAACTTAGAACTCAGATGATGAGGTTTTAGAGATTAAATGTACAGACTCAAAATTGCTGTTCTCAGAATTCTATTTCAGAAGAGTGCCAAGTCAGGAAGAGTTAATAATTACAAGCATTTGTCTATTTTATTCTCGCAGCATCAGCAACTGGCTCACTACCTTGTTATCCACAAGATGGCAGCTCTGTTTACATTGTCACTTACTCTTGCAATATCCAATTTGAAGAACTTTCAAATTAATTTTTCATTTTATAGTAGATATTTTCATATATCATGAAGAAAACTTTAAAAAAATTCCTGACAATTCATTGATCAACCCTAGTACTGAAGTACAGTTGGTTATGCAGTTCTTGCAGAACTGTTGAGAGATGGCAGAACAAGAGATGGTACTTTTAAACAGAATAGAAGCTTTATTTTAGGAGTTTTAAAAATTCCCTATTCACAAACATATGCTCTTCAATTTCTAGCACGGCAAGCCAGCAAAGCCCTTAAACATATGCTTAGCTTAAAACAAGCAAACAGTCTCTAACTGTAATGGGACTACTCACATGCTTAAAGTTAAGCATATGCTTAAGGGCTTGAGCTGGATAGTTGCCTAAATCCTTCACTAATTTTAGAATCTCATCTCTAAAATAATGGAACATACCTCCTATCCTCAGTTGTGCTACTAAAAAATGTAACAGATATATTTGTTTCCAAGGTAAAATTCTTTGTCAAGGTTAAATGCCTGACTGATTAAATGAATGTAATGAATGACTGATGTTAATTTATGCCTCACAAATTCACTGAAGTCCAAAAGAAGAGACACAAATGAGGTCAATTTGAGTTTAGGTGATTGTGAAGGGTTTCAGTTTCATAATGGGAGTGAAGGAATAAAAAACCTCAATGACTTCTTGGAGAATAAAGCCTAGTCAAATATTCAGTCTTATCACACTTGACTAGCTTTGCTACAAATGTGCATAGTCTTGCTATCCTACATTTGACTACACTGAAAAACAAGAAAGTAAGGTTCCATTATTTTTAAAGTCTTTTAAAAAGATGTCATTTCACTGGGATTACAGACATTCTTCAAAGGAGAATGTAAGTATGGGATTCTAATTGCAATAAAAGAAAATATCACATAAAATAACGTCAGACTAGGTAATTTGCAATATTGGCACAAAGACCGTGGTACATTTAAGGGTTTAAGTTTTAGCAGCATTGTAACTTGATTTTGAGTACAATTTTCAAAAGCACATAAGTGACTTATGACCCCAAGTCCCATTTTCAAAAGGAACATAGGTATTTAGTTGACCTTGTAGGATTTAGGGTCTCAAGTTTCCTAAGTAGAACTGGGCAAATTTTTGGGGACAAAACTCATTTTGGCCATGAAATGCATATTTGGGTCCACTGAAACATTGTGTGAACTCGTATGGAATTCACTGAATTGTTTGCACTGAAAAATAAAAAGAAAATTCTGAAACAGTTAAAATATTTAGTTTCTAATTTTTCAAAAAAAGAGAACTTTCATTTTTAAACAACTTTTTATTTAGAATTTTACTTCTATTATGCTTTAAAAAAGTAAAAAAAACCCACAAAAATGAAAAGAGAATTTTATTTCAGGTCAAACAATATGTTTAGTACAACCTGAAACTTTTGTCTGGTTTCATTTTACTAAAAAGTTTTTAAAACTCATTTTTTTTTCCTGTTTGGTCACTGAACCAAAAAATCAGTTATGTACACAGGTCTAATCCTAAATCACTAAAGTGTTTTTGAAAATTGTATCCTTTATTTATTGGTTGATTTTGTTTTTGCTTGTTTACTGGCTCTTACTTAATAGATTTAGGGAAAAAATAATATCAGAAGCACCCAAGTGACTACAAGTCTAAATCATATTTCCGTTGTCTTTTACTAGCAACTTACAAAAAAAGGTTACTTTGAAAGAAATCATTGTTTTTTAAAATTAAAGGGAGAAAAAAACATTCCACAGACAGCCTGGTTTGTGTGCATGCCAGATGCTAATCTCCATTTCACCACTTATGTGTAGCAAAACCCGTGCTTAATTAGTGCCAGGGCTGAGCACCACCGGTACCTCTGGGCTTTGCAGAGCATAGCCCTGGCATCTCTGTGCTTGCCGCATGACAATTAAAGGGAGCAACACAAACTGGGTGGGACATACTGCATTACATGCTGTGGTTAGAGTGGATGACTCCATGGGGAGCAGGAGTTCACACAGATAGTGGCCTGTTCCTTCCACTGCAAGCTCAGGAGGGGCACGAGTCACATAATATTTGTTGGGCATTTAATAACAATGGTTGTTTTCACAGCCCCTGTAGATTCAAGCACGCATGCAAGATATGCTTTGGGAACCATTTGGCCCGTTCTTGCCAGAGCGGTAGGGGACGATCGCAAGAGGAAAACAGGATTGGGGGTGGGTGAAGTGCCAACCGCTGGTTTGGCTCGGCTGAGCAGGTCATGGGGTGCAGAACACAGGCTGGGTAGAGGGGCAATCTGGGGGCTGTCCAATGGGCACGGGCACCATTGACAGTTAAGCTTAAGGTGTTCAGGGTTTCCTATAGGATTACCCTAATAAAGCACATGTCATATTTGCGGCGGGGGCGGGGGGGGCGTTAACTTTGGGATTTCAGATCCCCTTTTCGGGGAGTAGCACCCAGGTAAGGTAAAAAAAAAAATTAATCAATTACCTATAGAGAACTAAGGGTTTCCCCCTGCCCCTGGGTTTGGTCCCTAACAGCACTCAAGGGAATATCGAGTAATACATCACCTTTCATACCCATGAGGTGGCTCCATTACAATACAATGAACCAGGTGGCCTGGCAAAACATTTGGGGGTATCCCTGGCTGAAGATGAGACAGAGGGCCCTTCCACTACATTACCTAGGTATTGAGTGGAACAGAAGGGCGGGCATATTACTGCTCCCTCCCAATAAAAGTATGTATTTCTGGTATGACAACATGGCAGGCAAAACTTTCACCTCATGCAGGGTTATGAAGTTAGAGAGGGAATTTGTGTCACAATGTTTAAGCCTTAACATCTTTTTTTCCTTCCAAGCATATGCCCACGGTTGGATGATGGCATAGCAGATGCTCTGCCTCGTTTGCAGTGGCCTGAACTAGGAACTAGTAACTAACTTAAGTAGATGCCGCTGTTGCTATGGAGCTTTGGCATATGAGGATCTGAGAGGCTGGTCACCTATATGGCCCATCAGGAAGGGGCTGGTGTTGCGGTACATGGCATTGGCAACCCAGCTGTGGGAGTCCTTGATGATCTTTGCGTAGTGCAAAGGGCAACCAAGTTAATTGGGGGCTAAGGGGGTTCACCTATCAAACTTGGAGGTAACATGTTTTTGGTCTGCTATACAAAAGGCCATTGGAAGATGTCTGGGACCCTGACTAGGTGTGTGGGGGGAGGTGGCAGCCAAGCTAATTGCTGGTACCTCCTTGTGGCGGAGGTCCAGTGCAGGTACTCCACAGGGAAAGCATCCAGTAACCAGATAAATGGTCTGGTAAAGGACTTAAAAAGGAGGTGCTGGTTAAAGGAGTGGAATAGTGTGGGGTTTGGGGCTCCTATGGTTGGAACAGCAGGGAGCCAACCCCCTTCCTTATAGCCCACCTTACCCGTCCTACGAGGGGGGTTGATGGTAAGGTCCCGGCAATGGATTTGCTGGAGGGACCTGGATGGAAAAAAAGGGGGAGCTGGTAAACCCCCCACCCCGGGTATGGTGAGGTCCCAGCAATGGATTTTCTGGAGGGACCTGGATGGAAAAGAGGGGGAGCTCGTGGAAGCCCCCTGGGTAATTACATAATAAACCACGGTTACCTGCACTGTACACTTTTATCTGCAGGGTAGTCCCATATATCTAATAATAAAGTTGCGGCCTAATTACATCCATATCAAGTGTCTCTTGTCCTTTTTTTGGCATAGCTGGACAAAAAAACATTCCACAGATAGCCTGGTTTGTGTGCATGCCAGATGTTCATCTCCATTTCACCATTTTTGTGTGGCAAAACCCGTGCTTAATTTGTGCCATGGCTGAGCTCCAGCACCTCTGGGGTTGGTAGTGCATAGCCCTGGCATCTCTGTGCTTGCCACGTCAGTTATGAAAGTAAAACAGTTGCTTGAGCCCCAGCACCTCTTTCATTACAAATGTAGCACTGGGCAAAACTAATCTGGAAAGTTGGTGAATCTGGACAGCTAAGGATTTGCCTAGCATGGAGAGATGTAGAACTGGCATACATCAATGTTGGTTTATATCAGCCCTGCATCATTGTTCATGCAGTCCTGTGGGAGAGGCCGAGTAGCATTGTACTCTGATGCTTCTTTGCCATCAAGGACAGCCCCTCAATAGGGAGCCACAAATGCAGCATAAAGCCACTACTCTACATTTTCAATAGAACATTTCAATGGCCAACTTTCATTAAACTGACTTACTTTCATTAAAGTCATGAAACGTAGGGCTTACATTGAAACTCGGTCTTAACTCTCTGCCCTCATGTGTTTAAGCTTTAAAACACAGCCTCTTTTGATAGGATTATAAATCTTGTCATCAGTACAGCATGTAATGAAATACAAACTGGAGATATAGTAGAGTCTTCAGATTTGGCTTTCCCAAGCAGATCTACAGAAAAGGCTACGTTTAAAGTAAATCAGTTAATTAATAGAGCAAGTTGAAAATTTTCACTAGTAAATCTAACAACATTAATGTTTACATTGGAGCTCTTTCAACGGCCAAGGTAAATCGTCCAGCTTCATGACCAGCACTATCTATATCTAGGTTGAAGCCTGTGTGGAAGACTAAAATACCAGTTACCAACAACTTTTCAATCATTTTGGCCAAAATTGGGTGATTGGAGAACAGAAAATGATAAATTATGTCTTATGATAAGATGGTCTTTAGAATATTAGACAGACTAATGTGTGTTTAAGGGTTACTTATCCTTCCTATAAGACACAAACATTTTCAGTCAGCAGTGGACCAAGGTGCTCTTCATTCATTTATATCAAGCATAGTAGCCACAGGTGAATCTTGCAAGATTGTGTCTCAACTCTTACTCATTACTTTCAGAGCCTCAGCTGCATGGCCAAATTCCATCAGGAAAGGAGGGATGACTCATTTCCCTCAAAACTAGAATTGCTATCCTGAATTCAATTTAATTACAAATTAAAATGAAAGCTCCTCAAAAATAGAGATATTCAGCAAAAAGGTGTCAGTATTATATCAGGAGAAATTGAGATAACGTAAGAGGAGGAGGTTGTTTCTGCAGTTAGCATGACAGGGTACAAAATCACATTATTCTACAAAAGGAAGGGAGGCCTGGTGATCAATGTATAGCACTGTGCTCTATGACCAACTAGCCTTTCAGGCATGTAAAAGGCTCATATTTAATTGAATTTACACACAAGTGGATTTATTTTCCTTATACTTTCAAAGAATTCCATGGTGTTTTACTGAGTTATAAAAAGAGGTGATTTTACAAGCATCTGCATGAGGATCTTTAATATTGTTATTGTTCTTAAGAAAATAATACATCAACAGGTTCTGACGACATAAAACATCCTTCTGTGTGAAGTGGCGATCTTTCACCATTTGCTGCAAGCTTAGTGATAATAAAACCAACTGGGAGAAAGACCATGGGAAGTATAAGCCACTCATTGATTTAACCTGGCTGCTTATATGCTATGTTCGCTCACTGATCTTTTTAAAACCCAGATGTACGAAGGGCAGCTTCTTTTCAAAAGTCACTACTGGTGGCTGGGACAGATGATTTTTAGAATGACATTCAGTGAACTATTATCATAATCTTGTAGTTGGTTATTTTTCAGTATACAGAGTTCTAATGTTCTGGAACTTTAAACTGATCTGCAATAACAAAATATCTTCCTTCTTTTCATTATTATTAATACTCAATTGTATTCAATGGAATTCACCACAGAGACCAAGAAATCCCCTTATAGAAGAGGTAGCATTTTAGGTCTTCAGGAATGTATCTGACAAATGAAGTTAGTTTATACTCTCCCTCAATGTTTCCTTTAATTACCATTCAATAAAGTACACATACAACATTGCATGGACTGCAGAATACACTCAAACTGGTGTGTTAACCATTAGTTGATTAGCCATGATCTACATTACACTATTAAAATAACATTTTAGGTTTTTGAATGGCTGCAATATTTAAGGTTGGGTGAGCCATTCTACAGAAGATAAAAATCCAACTGAAGTGGATTTTATGGGTTTTTAATTAGCCAAACTAGATTGAGACATTATAGGTTTAATTCTGGAAGGATGATTCAAACCTATGCTGATGTTGCAATAGGACAACTGAAGTGAAATATCATCAGTTCTACTCAGGATTAGTCTCCCCACCAAAAGCAAAACTCAAAAGTCACATAGGGAAACTGCTGGCAAAGAAAAACCCTGCCCTCCTGTAGTCCATCCCTGAATTATAAACAGAAAGCTCACCATTGTATGTGTCCTCTTCCACTCACAATCCATCCCCAGACAATGAGTGTAAGTTAAACTGTACATTATAAAACTCATCCAGTCAACCTGCATACATTTGACTCTCAAAAATATTTCTTTGTAGACTAGATTTTAGTTGTATTATTATCCAAATGGAAAATTTAGACATGATCTGTCCTCAATGTCTAAATTCTTAATTTGCATAACAATATAAACCACAATCTGCTGTACATGGAAATGCTTTTGAAAGTCAAATGCATTCACACTGATTGGCTGAAATTTAACACTAGAGTGAAACAAGATTCATAATTTCTGTCCCCGGGGAATTTCTGACATGTCAACATTTGTTTTCATCACTGAACAGGCCGAAAGAGTGAAATTTCAGAATTTTCAAAGAATGGAAATTAAAAAAAAAAAAAAAAATCTGTTCAGGAATGTGAAAATATTTCACTTTGACATTTTTGATCAAAATGAAATGTTCTGAAGATGAAATGAAATCAAGATGTTCTACTTTGTTTTGGTAAACTGATTCAAAAGGCTTCAATTAGGATCCCATTAAACTGCATTTCCTTAGTTCATTGCTTTACAGAGGTTATAGATTGGATGCTCATTGTCTCCTATGAGCTAGGCTCCCTGGAGTACTACATCTACTACAATGTAATGTGGATGCTGGGTGGAAGATGAAGTTCTCAAGGGAGGCTGACTCAGAGGAGACAATGGGCACCCAAGCTACAACTCCCATAAAACCATGTGTTACAGAAATGCAGTTTATTGGAGGATTTGGTGTGGTGTTTTGGGGGCGGGGGTGTTGGTTAGTTTTGTTTCGCTTTTAAACTGAATTGAAATGAAACATTTCAGATCAATTCAATAATATGGACTATTCTGTCAAGACAAATTGAAATAAACTACTTCATTTCCACTTTCCTGATAAAAGATAAAAAATAGCAAAATTGAAATTCCCACATGGAAAATTTCAATTTTGAAGAAACTGCAATTTCTCTTGGAAAAATTCCATTATTTAACACTGAGTTCTAGTGCTCTTTTGCATATGGATTTGTATTTAAATTCTCCTTTTCTTTTTCTCTTTTTTAAAATGTTTAGTCGAGATACAAAACAAAGAAATGTAGGGCTAGGATGTTTTAAGTTATATGTGCACAACTGTATACATGTATTTGCATGTGCCTAATTTATGCACAACAAATATTATAGAGTTAAAAAAGCAATAAGACTGAAAACTTAATTCATCTCATAGACCCCCTTTGACTTTATATGGCCTCCATGCAGGCATAAGGGTTTTCTCATGCGGAGATGTTTGCTGGATCAGGCCCATAATTCAATCTTTTCCCACCTTCAAAAATATGAATCATTTACTTCTTCCCTCCTCACCTAGATTTAAATTAATATATTCTGTATTACATACACACCTTGCTTTGGTTTCAATTACTGCTAATTATATTGTTTCAGCTTTGCCTTGATTTAAATTGATAAATTAAATATATTACTATTTTCCATTCTGGGTTTCCTTGTTATAAATTAATGAGTCGTATATTTCATTTTATCATTCCTTGGAAAAAATAATAAAGTTTGAATCTCCTTTAGGCGTTTTTCTGAAAATAACAACCTGTCTGACCCCTTTGACCTTCCCTGAAATCAGGGCTGGCTCCAAGTTTTTTGCCGCCCCAAGCAAAAAAAATGTCCTATGCCTGCCCTGGCCCCGCCCCAACTCCGCCCCTTCTCTGCCCCATTCCAACCCCTTCCCCAAATCCCTGGCCCCGCCTCCTCCCCGGGCATGCTGCATTTCCCCTCCTACCCTTCCCTCCCAGGCTTACCTGGGAGGGAGGGAGGGAGAAGCGGAGCGGTGGCGCGCTCGGGGGATGAGGCGGAGGTGAGCTGGGGGGGGTAGCGGTTCCTCTGCCCCCCTCAGGGTTACTTCCTGCGGCCCTCCCCGCACCCCCCACCGCCGCAGCTCACCTCTGCTCCACCTGCTCCCCTGAGTGTGTTGCCGCCACTCCGCTTCTCCCCCCTCCCTCCGAGTCTTGCCGCAAAACAGCTGATTCGCGTGGCAAGCCTGGGAGGGAGGGAGGGGGGAGAAGCGGAGTGGCAGCAGCGCGCTCAGGGGAGCAGGCGGAGCAGACGTGAGCTGCGGCGGTGGGGGGCGGTTCCTCTGCCCCCCTCCCAGGGTTACTTCCTGCGGCCCTCCCCGCGCCCCCCACCGCCGCAGCTCACCTAAGCTCAGGGCCAGCTCCCAGCTTTTTGCGCCCCAAGCAAAAAAAAAAAAGAGTCGGAGTGGAAAGAGCCCCTTGGAAAGTGCCGCCCCAAGCACATGCGGAGTGGCGGCATGCTCGGGGGAGGAGGCGGAGGTGAGCTGGGGGGGGAGCAGTTCCTCTGCCCCCCCCAGGGTTACTTCCTGAGGCCCTCCCAGCGCCCCCCACTGCCTAGAACCGGCCCTGCCTGAAATTAAAGCAGTAATCTTAAGATGTCTTTTTGCCTTTTTGTGTCCTAAATTCATACACACAGTGGACCTTCCTCCTAGAATAAAATGAGCAGTTTCTTTAAATCAATCTATCTTCATCTTTATTTTACTGAAGGAACTGTGTACTGAAATTCAGTTCCATCATTTCTTGGTATGAATCAAGGTTTACAACAATGAATTGCATAGGAACCAATCACTTAACACAATTAGTGTTTATATTTAATCCCCATTATATTGTATGTAATTTCTTTAATGACACTCCTTGTTCCTTTCCTGTGTCATATTACTTTCTTAATCTTTTAAAAATATTTTAATATTCTTTTCCTCTATAGTTCTGTCACGTCTCCTGTGAGCTCCGAATAAGGCTCATCCCACACCTTCAACTCCATTAACTTTCCTCCTCCAACATCTGAGCTCGATGCTCCAAGAACACTGCACAAAAGCTTGAAAGCTTCCCCTGTGAAACGGTTGCACAAGGCCTATGAATCATATAAGTCCCACTTAAATTGTTAAGTAGGATTTGTGCTGGCCCTCCTCAAAGAGATGAATTTCATGCTAGGAAAGTATCCCCCCACAATTTGTAGGGAACAGTCAGATGCTCACTGTCCAAGAGTGGCCCCCTGAAAATTGATGGCATCTGGCTTGTCTGTACTTTCCAAATTTATGTAGATGTTTTAATCTAAAAAAAGAAAATATATCAGCTTCTTCAAGTTAACTTTGCATAAATCATGCAGTCATTGCTTACTGAATACTCATGTGGTTTTCTTCATATTACATGTTAATTTTTCTTACTGTAATCCTTATAGTTATACAAAATTTCACACTCAGAGAAAATAATTCAGTGCACATGTGAATGTACTATTTAAGGAGCTGTGGTAAATTCTGAGCAATTTTTTTTATTTTCTGAGCTTCGGGAATTATCTGTTTAGCTCAAGTTTAACAGCATTCATCTGGGATACCATAGGGTCCCTGGGCTGTCTTCCTTTCCTCAGCTCACCCGCATCATTTTCTCATTAAAGCTGAGCAGGAAATGATTTCCCCATCCCATGAAAATGTCCATTCTGCATTGGACAATGATTTTATTAAAAACAAAACAAAACCAAAAAACAGAGAGACCCACCTCAGAATAGCTAATACACCAGTGGTTAGGGCACTTACCTGAGATGTTGGAAACCCAGGCTCCAATCCCTGCACTGTGTGATTCAAATCAAGGACTTGAAACTGGGTCTCCCACATCCCAACTGAGTGCCCTAACTACTGGGTTAGAGAGTCAGTCTCTCCCTCAACCCAATGAAAGTTTGATAATTGTTACAAAATGGAACAGCTCCAACAGGAGAGATTGAGAGAGACACACACAGGAGAGTAGCCTGGTGGTTGAGGCACTCATCACAGATAGGGGAGAATCAGGCAGAGCGAGGAGTAGCACGTGCATTTCCTACATCACACATGAGCGCCCTAACAACTGGGCTATTGGCTATTCCAGGCTGTGGGGCGGGAGGGGTCCTTCACCAGAAATTCCATCCTGGACCTGAGAAAACTTTCCAATTAAAGTTTACTTGAAACTGATACACTTCCACAACAAATTTTGGTTTCAGAGAATCGTCATTTTCTGACAACAACAACAAAAGTTTAGTTTAGTTGAAAAATTCCTGACCTGTTCTATGATAAAGTTATAAAAGTTTTTGCATTGTTAGTATCAGATGGTTATGGAAGTGCTATCAGATAATTTTTTTTTTACATTGATTATTCACAGCTGTTGAGATAAAGTTACTAAATAGGAGAAAAATTCTTCTATGTTGGGTGGATATGTTGGGGATGAGAGGAAGGAAAGGAAGAGTGGAAGATTAAGGGCCTGATTCAAAGCCCATTCAAGTACATGGAAAGACTCCCATTGACTTCAATGAGCTGTGGATTGAGACCACAAAGAATGTGTAATTAATAAGACAATTACAAAATAGTACTTTGAAGTTACCCTGAGCCAGATACTCATCTGCTGTAAATTGGTGTAGATCCATTGACTTAAATGTAGGTATTCCAATTTACACCAACTGAGGATCTGTCCCACTATAGTTAGAAGCTATCATTGCTTATCAGAACATATTCAACAGGAATATTTTTATTGCAGGGTGGTGCAAGGGATTTTATAACAAAATGGAAGTTTATTGATATAATATTTATACATTTGTACTGGTGAAAAACATTTTGGCAATCCTTGCTTGTTCATTATGAAGACACCTTCTTTAGGAGGTACTTTAATAAGGGACTAATAATCAGTGCATATAATTACAACACCCATCTAATCTGAATAATTTAGCTACAAAGTATTTTGCATGCCGGGCCTAGTATAATGGGTCACATACCCTGCTTGTGCATGCTGGCTCTCTCAAGAAACCCTTTCTCAAAATCCAGCTGTTCCATTTCTGCATTCATTACTCAACACCTTGTGGCAATAGTTATAGCCACTTATTATGCAGAAATGATTATGCATCTAAAACATGAAAAGGAAGGATTCCCACTTGGTGGATTTTTTCTCTTGTGTTAAGATGTGAACTTTATTTATTTTGGTTTCTGAAATGACCCTTTCCCCATGTTCTACATGCATACACAAAAAACACACACCAAGATTATACTTGATCAATATGAGGAACAGTATAATCTCTGCACACCAATCCATATAGACTAATGACTTCACCATGAATCCTCAAAAAATATGTTCTATCCTCAGCACACATCCTCCTCAGCAGTTTGGGAAAAGAGCAATGTACTATGATGGTCAGACTTGGACTCTATTGAAGCAAATATGGGAAGCAGATTCCAGATTCAAGGGTCTTTCAGTGAAAAGCACCTTATCACCAGTGCCTTATCAATTTAACATGGGCACTGTTAGCTTGAAGGTTCCATCTGATCCTAGACACATGCTATCACATGAGGAGAGAAGCAGTTGCTAAGGCAGTCATGACCCAAATGTTTTAGGGTTCTCTCACTACAGTGGTTACAATTTTCTGACTTTCCTGTCAAAAAAATTGAAACATTTTAGTTTTTTTGTTCCTTCTTTATCTCCCCCCTTCTCTTCTTTTCCTCACCTAAAGATAAAACTGTTTGCACTGTTCATTTAATTAAAAAACTGGAAAATGACATGATTTTTTTCTATGTAAATATTTCATTTCATTAAAAAAAAAAATTCATGGAAAATATACACCATTTTTTCCCACCAGCTCTATTTCTCAACTGCATACTTGACATATAGAGCACCAGGTAACATCTGGTGATATCAGATTATAGCTTTATTTTGTGAAGTAAAACATGAATTTAGATTTGGAGAAGACCCTGTTTATTCTTACTTATGTCTAGGACTTTTGGACTTGTTTAATCTCGGTGTAGCTATAAGGAATTTGATATTTGATAAATTAAACAGCATTAAGTCAGCAGGACCAGATGGTATTCACACAAGAGTTCTGAAGGAACTCAAATGTTAAATTGAAGAACTACTAACTGTAATCTGTAACCTGTCATTTAAATCAGCTTCTGTACAAGATGACTGGAGGATAGCAAATGTGACGCCAATTTTTAAAAAGGGCTCCAGAGGTGATCCCGGCAATTACAGGACTGTAAGCCTCACTTCAGTACCAGGCAAACTGGTTGAAACTATAATAAAGAACAATATTGTCAGACATATAGATGAACATAATTTGTTGAGGAATAGTCAACATGGTTTAGTAAAGGGAAATCATGCCTCACCAATCTACTAGAATTCTTTCAGGGGGTCAACAAGCATGTGGCCCAAGGGGATCCACTGGATATAGTGTATTTAGATTTTCAGAAAGCTTTTGACAAGGTCCCTCACCAAAGCTCTTATGCAAAGTAAGCTGTCATGGGATAAGAGGGAAGGTGCTCTCATGGATTGGTAACTGCTTAAAAGATAGGAAACAAAGGGTAGGTATAAATGGTCAGTTTTCAGAATGGAGAGAGATAAATAGTGGTGTCCCCCAGGGGTCTGTTCTGGGACCAGTCCTATACAAAATATTCATAAATGATGTGGAACAAGGGGTAAACAGTGAGGTGGGAAAATTTGCAGATGATACAAAATTACTAAAGATAGTTAAGACCCAGGCAGACTGCGAAGAGCTACAAAATGATCTCTCAAAACTGGATGACTAGTCAACAAAATGGCAGATGAAATTTACTGTTGATAAATGCAAAGTAATGCACATTGGAAAGCATAATTCCAACTATACATATAAAATGATGGGGTCTAAATTAGCTGTTACCACTCAAGAAAGAGATCTTGGAGTCATTGTGGATAGTTCTCTGATAACATCCGCTCAATGTGCAGCCGCAGTCAAAAAAGTGAACAGAATGCTGGGAATAATTAAGAAAGGGATAGATAATAGGATAGAAAATATCATGTTGCCTCTATATAAATCCATGGTATGCCCACATCTTGAATAATGTGTGCAGATGTGGTCGCCCCATCTCAAAAAAGATATATTGGAATTGGTAAAAAGTTCAGAAAAGGGCAACAAAAATTATTAGGGTTATGGAACGGCTTCTGTATGAGGAGAGATGAATAAGACTGGGACTTTTCACCTTGGAAAAGAGATAGCTAAGGAAAGATATGATTAAGATCTATAAAATCATGACTGGTGTAGAGAAAGTAGATAAGGAAGTGTTGTTTACTACTTCACATAACACAAGAACCAGGGGTCACCAAATGAAATTAATAGGCAGCAGGTTTAAAACAAATAAAAGGAAGTATTTCTTCACACAACACAGTGTCAACCTGTGGAACTCCTTTCCAGAGGATGTTGTGAAGGCCAAAACCATAACAGGTTTCAAAAAAGAACTGGATAAATTCATGGAGGATAGGTCCATCAATGGCTATTAGCCAGGATGGGCAAGAATGGTGGCTCTAGCCTCTGTTTGCCAGAAGCTGGGAATGGGCAACAGGGGATGGATCACTTGATGATTATCTGTTCTGTTCATTCCCTCTGGGGCACCTGGCACTGGCCACTGTTGGAAGACAGGATACTGGGCTAGATGGATCTTTTGTCTGACCCAGTAGGACCCATTCTTATGAAAGCAAATATTCAGAATTCCTAGTGAAATCTCTTTTGGCACAAGAGAAAAAGGAGACATTTTCCACTGAAAAGAGGTCACTATAGCTACCCTGCACAAACCATTCAGAAAACATTGATTTCTATCAATGCTCTTTATGTTCCCAGCTGAAAGAGAGCAGAATAACAGATGAGGTCTTGGAGATGTGATTATAAGAGCCTGCCTAGAAATAATTAATAATAAGGTCTGCAGAAGCTGTCATATGTACATATGATGCCCTTAAATTAATAGCAGTTTACATTGCCTGCATTGTTTTCCACAAAGACTTCTGTTCCACTCTATTTGACCTTAATTAGTATAATTGATAATAGTTTTAGAGCTGCATGCCATTTTAATCATGTAGTTATAGTTTTCCTGACAGAAGAAAAATGAAACAGCAGCTGGGAGTTATCTATTAATAGTGAGGGAACAGAAAGGTAAAAGTAAATAATCTTCTTTTCTAGGACTTCAGGGCTTTTATGGCATTAGTAATGAATGACTAGTACATTCTAAAGAGGAGCATGCTGATCTCCAAGGATGTAACGAAGGACAGCAGGAACTAGGATCAATGTAAGGTGGGAATTGTATATTGTTAGGAAGATGCAAGGCTAGAAGTGTGTATGAATGAGCCAGAAAGATAGAGACACAAACTTTTTTTTTGGTCAGGAATTCAAACTCTAGCAAATATGATGACTATATATAGTTTCCCTTGAAAAAAAAAACTTAAAAACCGCTGCTATTCACCTGTTAGGCTCAAGATGACATGGAAATCCAGCAAGCTACCATATGTCTCTACATTTATTGGAGCTTCAGCTGTTTGGTCTGAGTTTCAGACAAGTGTGGGGGTCGGGGAAAGTGAAAGAAAGTGAAGGACTTTATGAACCAAGATCAGAAACACATTTAAGTCACTTGAGATTTTTTAAATGTATTATTAATTATAATTGTTATTACTATTTTCTTGAAGATTTCTCTGCTGACTTTAATAAAGCACTCCCTGGATTTGTGAGGTTGGGGAGATTTTACAAGGAAAAGAAAGCTTGCTCACATGGCAGGCTTCACAGATCTCTCACAGATCTAGTGAACAAAAAACAGAAAACAAAACAAAACAAAAACCCTGCCCACATGCACTTTCCTCACACCATACTTGTAGAAAGAAAGATGTCAAGCTACCTGTCAATTATCGGTAAATCTATATATTCCATTCCTTTTCTTTCTAACAGTATAGCTTGGCACGTCTCTTCCATATTTATTATAAAAATACAATGTAATTAATGCTTACTGAATACTAAACTATAAATAATATATTTTATATCTCACATACTCTAACTACTTAATAGAGCTGAATTGCTTTCATTTTCCTCTTTGTAAGACAAAAAATGACAACATATAACACGTTGTTAAAAAAAATTGTAGAACAGAATACCTACATATTTGTCAATAAAATATGGGATTCACAGAGATTCTTAATAGTATACATATCCAGATATGAACTATGTTTACTTAGCTATAAGAAACCGGAGTTTTTAAATAGAGTAAACAAGGAAGCATAATTCTCTATGACAGGAATGCAATTAGGTATGGATATTTGTACATAGTTCTTTTGAGATTATCCTAAAAATGTTAATTTTGTTCTTATAGTATTAATTTAGTTATGTGGGATTTCCATCTTTATTTATCTTTGTAGGTTTTGTGCCTAGAGACCTTTATGAATATTCAAAATAAAACAATTTGTCATTACATTTATGGGAAGAGCAAAGTGGCAGGATAAGTAGTATGATCTAAAGGCCTGTGAAATACATTTTCACTCAGCTTTTTCTTCTGCTTTATAGAATGGTCATTGACTATTTTTATCCTTCTCTTCTTCTTCCCCACATACTAGCACAAAAAAATGATCTTCAACAGCAGGGATTCTAGAACTTTTGCTGCCTTGGAAAAGTGAAAAAACATGCAGCCTGCAATTACTCACACAATTAATAGTCACTAAGCCTTTTGTTGTTCCAGTTAACAGTGTGCTCTGGCTATATGACAGAACCAGTTCTATTATTTAAACTAATCAGTGTGGAAAAGACGTGTGTGTTATATGTGTGATGTTATGTCATATTTTAATATATTCTATAGAAAAAAATGTTAACAGCATAGTAAGCTTGCAGGACCAGCCAGTCAAAAGTTAGAAAAAGCAAGTTATGGTTGCTCGCAGAATACTAACTCTGACTCTGTGAATATATGCATTTCAATCGTATTTATTAGGTGGACGCATACTATTTCTCAAATAATAAGATAAACATCTGTAAATCTTATGTACAAATATTTGGAATCTTATACTACTTGTTATTTTTTTTATATATACAACAATTGCACTGTATTTGTATTTTTAAACATTTAGAGTTAAATTTTCAAAAGCACCTATATAACACAGGAAAGGAGCTCAGTGAAATTTTTCAGCTGAAACATTTTTCAGTGAGAATTCAACAGCACCAAAACACTTTGCAAATTTGTGTTTATTTTGCCAAAGTGTTTCAACAGAAAAAAAGCAAAATCTAAAAAAAAGTCAAAATCTGTTTTGTGATTTCAATATTTGTTTTCTTTTTCTGCATTAGGATGAAACCAAGAAAGAAAGAAAGAAAGATACTTGAACCTAGGTCGCCCACATCCCAGGTTTTGAGGCTACCTAATTGACTAGTTTGAGGTTACATTATGTACAATTTTTATCTGGGACCTGAGAAAATTTCCCGAAGAAAGTTTTGGCAAAACTAATACATTTCTGCCAGAAGTTTCAGTTGTGGACAAATCAGCATTTTCCAGCGAAAAATATGGTGCCAAAAAAGCCTCCATCAGTTCTAGTCTTATTTAGTGATTTTACAGTGTCAGGTACAATGAGGCCTCGATGGTGATTGGAGCCTTTAGTGCTACTGTAATACAAACAAATAGAGCTGGTTGAGATTTTTTTTTTTAAATGTGGGTCTACATAATCAAAAAATTCCACTGGAAAATTTAGATTTTGCTACAATTATGTTGAACAAAACCAAAATGTTTCATTTTAGCTCAGTTCAACATTATTCCATCCCTGAGTTGCCACAGTGTCTCATTGTAGATATGGTGCAGTACACCCCCATTCTCTCCTATCACCTGACCTGCATGGCCAGACTATACCTCACATCAGTCTCTGCACCACAGTCTCTCCTCTTTCAACAAAATAAAATTAAATATTTTGATGATGATAATAAAAACTGCAATGGAAAAGACACACACACACACAAAAACCTTCTGGAAAATAAACATGCCTAAACATTTATTTAAAATGCTTTGTCTAAACCTACACACTGGCAATTCACATGTTAAAACCCACAGATGCCAAAAAACAAACAAACATGTAATTCTTACCTTTCTTATTGTGTCTTTCAACCTACGTAAACTTGTCTGTTCTATTAGAATGATTTACAGAAATGTGATCTATGATGGAATATTACAGAAAAGGGTATTTAATCTGGGTACTCTTCACCATGAGAGCTTGTTCTATTTGCAAATTTATTTTCCACGTCCATGATTACAGTGCACTTTGGCATGTATTTTTACAGAAAGAGAATGCTGATCAACCTTGAAACATCAGTGAATACGAAGTTCTAAACTTTATGTTGCTATATGCTATTGGAATACCTAAAATGCTGAGGATATTGAAGTGGTATTGCTCCACAGGGAGACTGATAACCAGGAAGGAAGAGAGGAAGTATATAAGGTAAGATATAGATATGAGAGAACTGAAATAGTATTTGTACATAGCAATGATATTTTTTAAGGTTTTCTTGCTTTTGAAGATGAAAATAATGATAAATGGAAACATCTATGTTAAAATTATAATTAAAATTACAATAAAAACAAAACTTCAATTACCATTTTCCTTGGTCTCAACTGTGTACTCAGAACACAATTAGTATTTCCCTGTAATCCATTCATAGTGCCACACCCATGTCTTCTCATTGCTCTGTCGTTGTTTGTGTTGTCCTTACCATCCTTGGCAGGTCTCCCATGACGAAAGTTAGGTCGTGGCGTGGTACTCTCTCTAACTCTGCCTTAGAATTTGTCCTTTACTTCTTCATCACTGTCATTTGTTGGAGCATAGCACTGAATCAGGGTGATATGTTTTCCTTTCAGTCTGGCTCTCATAAGTCTGCTGCTGATGGATTTCCATTCAAGCAGGGAATGCTCCAAACCCTTCTTCAAAAGGATGGCAACACCCTCATGGGGTTGTCCATCATCCCATCCAGAAAACAGCAAAGTTTCTCCTGATCCCGTCCATCTGCTCTCGCTGACACCCAGGATGTGTAAGCTGCAGCGTCTCATCTCTGCTGTGACCTGAGCTAGCTTCCCTGTTTCGTACATTGTCCGTATGTTCCAAAAAACAAGTTTGGTTTTTGTCTTGGTGTTTGGTCTTCATGCCAGTGGCTTCCTTTCAGCTTTCACCACTGGCAGTCATATGGGTCATTGACTCCTGAAGGCCATCACACACAGTAATAGTCAATTTCTCCATTGCTGTTTCCATAACATATTTTATTTTTTATGGGAGAAGGTTGTTAGCCCTGTGCCTAACCCCCAGCTGGAGGACCAGGATGTCTATTTTGTCTGGCCCCTCCCCCACAGACCAATCTGGCATGGTTGACCCTAACAGGACCAAAAATCCCCCACTGACAGACTCTGGAGATCGTTAGAGCACGCAAGCTGTCCCGCCACAACAAGGCATGGACACCAGAGGACAGGATTAGTAAAATACAAGTAGGTAATTCCTTACCTCAGGAAGCAGGGAGATTGCTGCAGAAATGTGGAGATATACCTATCTCATAGAACTGGAAGGGACCCTGAAAGGTCATTGAGTCCAGCCCCCTACCTTCACTAGCAGGACCAAGTACTGATTTTACCCCAAATCCCTAAGTGGCCCCTGCAAGGACTGAAGTCACAAGCCTGGGTTTAGCAGGCTAATGCTCAAACCACTGAGCTATCCCTCCCCTCCCTATCACATACCGAAAACCATATACAAGAAAAAAACAACTCGACTCAACGCATTCAGCCAGCAAATTGGACTGAAAATCAACTGCAATAAGACAGATATTATGACCTTTAATATTAACTCACCATCCCCAGTACGGATATAGGATTATGTTCTCACCAATGTAGAAACATTCACATACTTGGGCAGCACCATCAGCCAGGACAGTGGAACAAGCCAGGACATCCGGAACAAAATCAATAAAGCCAGGAACACCTTCAGGAGCTTAAGTACAGTCTGAAAATCATCAAAATACAATCCCAAAACCAAACTCAAGATTTATCAGAGCTGTGTACTTTCAACACTACTTTAGAGTGCAGAATGCTGGGGAATGAGAAAGTATGACATGTCCAAACTGTCTTCATTCCATACAACCTGCCTCAGAAAAATCCTCCATATCTTTTGGCCCAGAATAGTCTCAAACTAAGATCTATTGACACAGTGCAGCCAAGAGGATCTGAGCACCATCATTGCCAGAAGCCGTTGGAGATAGATCGGTCATGTGCTTCGGATGGAAACTGATTCCATCACCAGAGTAGCAATAAGATGGACACCTGAAGGCAAGCAAAAACGAGGTCCTCCCGAAAACAACATGGCAAAGAGCTGTGGAAGCCAAGCTGAAAAACCTGGGGCACAGCTGAGGAACCATTGAAAGATTTGCCGGAAACAGACAGGAGTGGAGGAGCTTCGTCACTGCCCTAAATGCCAGAGGCATAATAGGAACATGATGATGATGATGATTTTACTAATCACTTCCACAGTCACAGCTCACACATTATAGTAAGGGAACAAAATGCCTCTGCCTCTATTCTAATTCTCTGGTCAAGTAGGATAGCAAAAGGTGTAGTGGGAAATATTTTGGGGGCTGCCCGCTACCCCTTACTTCCCCTTGGCATCATCCTTGATCAGAATACCTCAGTCTTTTATATAAAAAAGCAGAATATCCCCAAAAAATCAGCCACTAAAAATGAATGTAACCTCTGGGATTTCTTTAGCCTCATGTATAGCAATTAACTCAATAACTTAAACAAACCTACAAGGCACTGATACAGGGGAGGGATAGCTCAGTGGTTTGCGCCTTGGCCTGCTAAACCCAGGGTTTTAAGTTCAATCCTTAAGAGGGCAATTTGGAGCAAAACTCTGTCTGGGGATTGGTCCTGCTTTGAGCAGGGGGTTGGACTAGATGACCTCCTAAGGTCCCTTCTAACCCTGATATTCTATGATTTTATCTGAAAAGGCAAAGTTAATATATATTTTTGTTTTAGTTACTTGATGTGCAAAGACAGAAAGAATAGAAAGGCAGAAGAGCCTGATTAAAATGCAATTTAAAGTTATTTTGATAAATCAAAGAATTGTGACCTATATGCCAAAAATCAGTTATATTATTAACAGCAAAAACCCAACAGATTACTAACATTATGATAATATATGGATGCCATCAAGGAGTCTAATTAATCAACTATTCCATACATATTCTGTACATATGTGACTGTTTTATACATGAGTTCAGACATAATCCTACATACAATTATACTGTTCTTATTGAATTCATAAATGGAAATTGAGTTTTGTTCATATCAGATATCACGTATGACTTAGTGCAACTGTGAAGTGGATTTTATTTATGCACATTGCGATGAATAGGTCCTTCCTGGGTATCAACCTCAGTTAGATAAAAGCACCACAGTATCATTAATGTAATACTTAGATTTGGATATACAGACTACAACAAGTGCAGACTGTTTTACATTACCTCTAAGAGCAGACTCTAAACATGTGAAGCAGCGATTTTCTCTCTTCCAGAAATCAGGTTTTGCTTCTCCAAAAGATCATTGTATTACATTCGTGGTTGTAAAGGAGTGGGAATCATTAGTGGTTTCCTTTACATACATGCATACACACACACACACACACACTTTAGATTTGCCCAAGCTTTTAGGGCAAAATTGTGTCTGGCCTCTTATAGTTCCTGAGAGATATGTGAGGGGGGAACAAAGAGACTCTTCCCACTTCCACCTCACATATGGGCAAAAACCCAATAGCACTCCTTGTACTCAGCACAGACACCAAAAGGCAACTCTTCAGAAAAGGCCATGAAGGGTTGAGGTCATGATCCCAACCTTCTATGCACGTGCCAGCAAAGCTAACTGGAAGGAAATAGAAGCATTTGCTGCACCCTCTCCAAGGTAACACATCAATTGTTCTCTCCCTTAAAATCTTGGGAGCAGATCCACACCTGGTGTAAACTGTCATACCACCAGTGAGAATCTGCCAAGCTGAACATCAGGGGGCATTGTGTCTCCAACTGAAAGCCTCCAAAGGCTTCTGATGTCATAGTGCATCTCTTTATTACATGGGGACAGATGGTTATATGCCACTGTCCAGCTCTTTAATGTACAACAGATGAGTTTACTACCACATATTCTATATACAATAGCTATAGAAAATATTTTCTTTGAGAGGTCACATTATGCAGAAGTTTAAACACACAATGATAAGTTGAAATTGCATACAAGACTATATTTTGTCATTTCTTGTGAGCAATGACTTCAGATGAGTTCACTCAAATATTTAGCATTTCATTTTACTCCAGTCTACTTGAGCACTAATTACAATGTCAGGAGATTAAGTGGAACAAAAGACAGATAATATGCAAAGAATATGTTTCTAAGATAAACATTTATTAAACCTTGCCCATTAGGAAAGAAGTAGAAAGGCTAAAATGTGCCTTTTGTGAGACATCAAACTCAAACTTTTCACTTTCAAGCTTGAATTTCAGTTTGCTGTATAAACTTTCTGCATTTGGGCACTTTATCCCTTGTAGGCTCAGCAGTCAGGAAGCAGGGCCTGCAGCAGAGTCAGTCTCCAGGCAACCTGATGGGTGTGGCTGGCCTGTAATAGGCTGTCTGATTGGCTACACTGCCTGATTGGTTGGAAAAGTCAGAAGATTGGCTCTTAAAGCCCAGCACCCACAACAGTTCAGCGGCTGCTCAGAACGTTTGCCCATGGGTGTATTAGTTCCCGTGCCTGCTTATTCCCAGCCTTGGTGCTGCCTTGCCCCATTCCAGGTAACCTGTTTTTTACCCTCAGCTCTAATTCCTGACCTCTGACTTCAGCTCTAACACTTGGCTCTGATTTCTGCCTCCTGAACACAGATTCCAACTCTGACCACTAGAGACTTGACTCCTGCTCTGACCAGTAGGCAGGATCACTGATGTTCCAGTTATGTGACAAGCTCCATCTCTACTGATTCATAAATAATTTGTAGGAGTTGGCTTGCATTTACACAGAACCCAGTATGGAAATGGCATTATTCCTCCTTGTGTGTTCAATATTTTCTTTCTAGTTTTCCCATCCCTATTCCTTTGTTGCTGATTAGGAATTGACAGGTGCTTCATACTAAGATTCAAGTCAGTGAGGACACACTTCAGTGAAGAAAAATACACTTTCTTCTATTAAGACTTCATTATGGTGGTACCCAGTGTTCTCTCCCCAGCTACCATGACCTGTTCATGCAATATTTAATATAATGTGGTGTTAAATGGAAGCCAGGGAACTCCGAGGGAAAACCTAATGCCAGATGGTTAAAATATGGTCATGCTTTCTTCCTCTAATGGCTGTGCACGTAAGCTCAGCCTTATGAGCACTGTATGATCTCAGTCATAAACTGGTGTTCATTCTACAATGTTATGTTTTTAAAGATCCCCTCTTTCTTATTGTTTGGCTTCTCTTAACTGAACACCCCACCAAAGGAGAAATACAGAAGCACTATTGTTAAAAGCTACTTATAGCTTGTTTGTTAGGGGAAGAAAGAGGCTACATTAGAGAGGTCCAGGGAACAAAGATATAAATTGGCATCCTGATTGAGAGATTAAATTCAATTTAATAATATGATTTTAATCCAAATTCCATGTAGAGAGCCTGGATTAGAGAACCTGGAACCTCAGACCTTGCAAATGATAAGAATATAGGAAAGAACACGTGAGAACCTTGTTATGCTCTATAGACTGTATAACACATGAATTTAACTCCTGAACTTTGAAATGTCTTCCTGAATGAAGACATCTGCCTATTAACTTTTACATTTTGATGTATTATAATTTTGTAATACCTAGGAATTTAGGAATCGCCAGACTGAATCAGACATCTATCAAGTCCAGTACCCTGTCTCCCAACAGCGGCCAGTACCAGATGTTTCAGAGAAAGGTGTAGCTCCCTGCAGTAGGCAGTTGTGGGGGAATCTCTAACAACTAAAGATTGATTTAATCCCTGAATCATGAGGCTTAGTATCCCTTCCACAAATATTTTTTTTATAATTAATTATGACAAATCTGGTTATTCTTGATATCCATATAGATGTCCAGTCCCTTTCTGAATCTTGTTAAGATCCTGGCCTCAACAACTTCCTGTGATAATGAGTTCCACAGTTTAAACAAACATTGCGTGAAAGGCAACAAAGAGTCCTGTGGCACCTTATAGACTAACAGATGTATTGGAGCATAAGCTTTCATGGGTGAATACCCACTTCGTCAGACGCATGTGGCATATAAGGTGCCACAGGACTCTTTGTTGCTTTTTACAGATCCAGACTAACACGGCTACCCTTCTGATACTTGATTGCGTGAAAAGTACACTCTGAGATGCTTTGAATGTCCCACATGTTGTTCTATTGTGTTATGAGACACAGAGAAAAGAAGTTCACAATCACTTTCTCTCCCATTCAGTATTTTTCATACTTATATCATGTCATCTCGTATTCATCTCTTTTCTGAGGTAAACAATCCTAATATTTTCAATCTCTTTACTAAACAGTTTTCATATCAGAAGAACATAAGAAAATAAGAAAAGCCGTACCAGGTCAGACCAAAGGTCCATCTAGCCCAGTATCTGTCTACCGACAGTTGCCAATGCCAGGTGCCCCAGAGGGAGTGAACCTAACCGGCAATGATCAAGTGATCTCTCTCCTGCCATCCATCTCCATCCTCTGACGAACAGAGGCTAGGGACACCATTCTTACCCATCCTGGCTAATAGCCATTTATGGACTTAGCCACCATGAATTTATCCAGTCCCCTTTTAAACATTGTTATAGTCCTAGCCTTCACAACCTCCTCAGGTAAGGAGTTCCACAAGTTGACTGTGCGCTGCGTGAAGAAGAACTTCCTTTTATTTGTTTTAAACCTGCTGCCTATTAATTTCATTTGGTGACCCCTAGTTCTTGTATTATGGGAATAAGTAAATAACTTTTCCTTATCCACTTTCTCAACATCACTCATGATTTTATATACCTCTATCATGTCCCCCCTTAGTCTTCTCTTTTCCAAGCCGAAGAGTCCCAGCCTCTCTAATCTCTCCTCGTATGGGACCCTCTCTAAACCCCTAATCATTTTAGTTGCCCTTTTCTGAACCTTTTCTAGTGCTAGAATATCCTTTTTGAGGTGAGGAGACCACATCTGTACACAGTATTCGAGATGTGGGCGTACCATGGATTTATATAAGGGCAATAATATATTCTCTGTCTTATTCTCTATCCCCTTTTTAATGATTCCTAAAAGCTTTCATAACATTCTTTGAATAAGATGGCAAGACAGGGTGACAAATGTGGAAATGTTAAATCATGCTGTCCTGTCATTCATGGGAATGTTGATTAGTCAGAAAAGACTCAGGTGGCTTGGACATGTCAAGCGAATGCGGGATTACAGGATCCTGAAAAACGTGCTGTACTCTGAAGCTTGCTAAATGTCTAGAAAGAGAGGGAGACCGCTGCACAGATTTCAGGATGCTTGCAAATATGATTTAGTATCCTTTGGAATCTCTGTGGATGATCGGGAAAGAAGTGCAGAATGCCGCTCTGGTTGGCGGAGTCAGCTTGTAGATGGAGCGAGGCATTGTGAAGCATACTGGATCAAGCTTTGTGATGACCGGCGTCAGAGGAGAAAATAATTTGTTGCTCAGATTCAGAGCATTGCTAGTGCATGGGTGTGCCCTACCTGTAGATGGGAATTGTCACCCACACATCAGACTCAGCAGTCAAAAAACTCATTGGCACATACACCATGCTCTGTAAAGAGCAACAGTGCCATTGTATGAGATTTTTTTCCTATGGCCTTGGTCATTCCGGTCATTCTTTTCTAAACCTCTTCTAGTTCTGTAATCTCCTTTTTAGATAAGGTGACCAGTCCTGCACACAATATTCCAAGGTGAGGCTGTACCACTGATTTCTATAAATTGATATAATATTTTCAGTATTATTCTCTATTTCATTCCTTATGCATTTTAACTTATTTACTTTTCTGACCATATCTGCACATTGAGCAGAGGTTGTCACTGAACTGCTCCCATGCCTTTTTTTGAGTTGATACAGTTAATTTAGAATCCCGTAAGGTGTATGAGTAGTTTTTTTTATCAACACTGAATTTCATTTCTTACAGTTCTCTCTGATCCTGACTAACCTAAATAACTGTCAGCTGAAGATTTTGCTACCTCACTACTTACCCCCCCCCACACACACACACCTTTTCAAATAATTAATTATTTTAAAGAACATGGGACCTAGTACAGAACATTGAGGCACCAACTGGTAATCTTTTGCTATGGTGTAAATTTATCATTTAATCCTACTCTTTGCTTTCTGCCTCTTAGCACGCTTTTGATGCTTCTTATACTGTAGCAGTGTTATTGTGCTGGCTGGATCTGGTGCCTCTAAGGCTATGGTTTCTCCCAAGTGGAAGAACCTTGCTGTCTGGAATTTGAGGGGCTCCTTCCTGTTTGTGGGGAAAGTCAAAAGTGTTTTGGATTCAGCAGTACCAGCAGCTGGAGGGGAGCTGCCTCTGTACCTGGTGGCAGTAATAAATACATGTTTTGCTTTTTACTGGACTCTCCCTGCTTGTGCTAACCCAAGAGGAGACTGTGGTCATGCAGCATTACTTTGCTTCTCACCTCATAACTGCTTTAGTAGCATCTTGTCAAACTCCTACATGTCTAAATACATTTGTCAGTCAGTTCTCCTTTATTCACAACATTGAAACCTTCAAAGAATTTTAAGAAACCACACAGACTATTTTCCTTTGTAGTAACTGTGTTGGTTAGACCCTATTATATCATGATGTTCCAGGTGTTTTGGAGTTCTGTTTTTAATTATCACATATCAACCAATTTGCCAGGTACAGTGGTAAGGCTTACTGATTTATAATTTCCCAGATCACTCCTAGAGCCTTGTTTCGGTTATTACAATTTCTACCCTCCAATCAGTAGCTGTTTATAATGAGAAATTGTATATTTTTGTTAGCAGTTAACCCATTTCATTCTTGTGCTCTTCCGGACTCTTGAAGATATACCATCTGAGGTGGTGACTTGGCTTTTTTTAAATTATCCTTTTGACATATCTCAGTCTTTGAAAGGACTTCATCTTTATTACCAAACAGAGCAGGTATCTTCCAAAATTCCTCTGTGGTAAAATCAGATGCAAAGAAATCCTATATCTGCTCAGCAACATCTTTATCTTATTTATCTCTTTAAACCTGATGATCCAGCAAACCCAACTGATTTTCTCACAGGCTTCACACTTCTCTTATAGTTAAAGAATGCATTATTTGTTATTATAGCTTTAGATATTTATGCTTCAAAACACATTTTGTCCCTTCTAAATTCCCTTTTACCTATTGCCTGCTGTAATTTCTGCTCCTGTTCATTGCCTTCACTAGGGTCAGATTGCCAAATTTTGAAGGATTTTTGTTTGGCTCAAATAGTCTCTCAAACCTTGTTATTTAGACACGTTTGTTCCCCCTCCCACTTTTATTTATTAAATGTATTTGTTCATTTACCTGAAGCAAATTAGCAGTTAGTAGCTATGGTTTCTTTACTATATTCAGGATGAAACATTCAGACTGTTGTAATTAATCCATCTCTTTATTTGAACAAGTATTATGCATCAAGCTTTTAAAACCTTTTAAAATGCATTACAATTACTTGGATTGGAACACTCTCTGACTGTTTGTTGTTAGTACTTTCTAAAAGTCCATTAAATACAACTTCATAGATCTTTGGATTCAATACAGTGTTACAGAGCAGCATTGTGCTGCCTACAGTTCTTTTCTTTAATCAATTTAAAAGAGAAATTAAACCATCGCTCCTGAACTGTACATAATAAAGGGACACTAAACTCATCAGAATGAAAAAAACATATTTACAATAAGTTTAATTCTGAAGAGAGGGGAAGCTTTTGGAATATATATAAAAAATAAACATTTTTTCTGTGAAAGCTTTAGAAATAAATTTAAACTGTCAGTGTAGGAACATCTAAGTGTAGAGATTTTAGTAAATCATAGTATGAAGCAACAATAATAAAATATTATATTCTTGGGCTTTCACCAAGAACAGACCTCGAACAGGGCTTACTCTTGGTGAGGAGGGAACATTGCCATATGCAGCAGGAACAACTTAGACCACCAAATAATTCCTCAAACAACTTCACATTTATTTAATCTGATAGCAAGTCTAGCTTCCACTCTGGAAAAAATTAATCATTACGATGTCTGTCTTTTGTGTTGCTGCTAAGAAGAATTAACACTCTAATGAAAGATTGGACTCCCTGTTCTTTGTAATTGCTCAGTGTCTCACAGGCAATGGGGTTAGACAAGACAACTTCTTGATTTCTAAGACTTTTCAAAACCAGTGTTAAGAATTATTTTAGGATGCAGTATGCCATCTAGTTGATATCATAAGCAAAGTTCTTTAAGGTAATGAAATTTGTCTTTGCTTCTTCTATATATGGGCTTACCTCAAGGTTGGTCTCTACAAGTTTTTGTTCTATCCACAATAGGTTCTCTTGGGAAAGGGAATCTATTCAATTCCTAGCATATTATCAGAGTTTGAACTAATTTGCCATATAAATCTTCTGAAGCAGTCTCTTCCTACTTTTCAAAATGCTTTCATGGCAGCTGCTCATCACTCTGAGGAACTTACAGAATTCTTCATGCTCTAGATCTCTCTGTCTAAATATAGAAGGGATGGCTGAATGTTTTTGCACTAACTTTCTTCAATTTGAACCCAGTTGGGCCTTGTGGGGTTGAAAACAGGCAGTCATTTGTCAGCTCTTCTGTTTTTGCATTCCACCGAGCATTGGTAGAAAGCAAATTAAGTCAAAGTGCATTGTTGAATTTGCAAATTAAATTTTACTTTTGGGTTCTAGAAAGGCAGCTTATAATAACAGCTTAGGTTCTGTGAAAAGAAGAGGAAAGTGATGGGATGGCAGGAACAAATGAATTTTCAAAGAAAATAGCTGCAAAAGTTCTAGAACTGCAACTTAAGAGCCTAAGGGGAGAAAAGCCATTTACAGATCAGAAAATAAAATCTTTTCAGGTTATTGCTGTGGAGCAAGGTGGTTGCAGAATAAAGAAAACACTTATCACATAAATAGAACGAATATTTCAGTCTTCTATCTAGGAGCAAAAGGAGGATTCCTCTGTCCCTGCTAAAAACAGAAAGCAAAGCAAACATTTGAGAAAATCATGGTAAGAAAGACTGTGGGATGTATCCATTCCTTCAGCATTGCATTGCTACTGTCAGTGCTAAATATCATCATATACATTTGTTACTTCCATTTGATACTTCTGTTATTTTGACAAGGAATGCCTAGCATTGAGCCTGCCTTGAATGAGGTTGGGTGAGCTGGCACTTCTTTGCCCTCTCCCCTTTCTGCAGAGAAATGGCACATATGGTTCAACACCTGTTGTCCTGTCCTGAAAGTCGCTGCTCTTCGGAATCAATCATCGCCCCTGACATGAGTGATACTAATCATACAGCTGTACCATCTCCTTTCTGTAATATTGATAAGGGCATGTGTCCACTATGGCCACTACTGCACTTAGTCTGACCATCTCTTTCTGTACCACACTTAGACAAACAGGATACATAACAGAACAGGAGTCAAAATATGTCATGTCCTGCTTTGAAGGTGGTGTGAGTTTGTTTTTACACAGTATTTTTTTTTTTTTTTTTGCATCTCTCTGATGTCCTGTAGGTTTGGGAAGAAAGAGGTGAGATGTCTATTTTGAGCATTTATATTACTTTAAAAATAAAACAAAACTCTGAATGCAAACATTCTTGAATTACAGGGTTGTTCAGATCCAGAAAACCAGATTCAGCTTCTGGAGCCAAAAGCTGGGAAAAGCCAATTTCTGCTTCTGCAGCCAAGCATTATCACATAGGCCTTGCTCGCCCTGCCACGCCCCACAAGCATTCTACTCTCCCGTGGCTTTTATTCACTATTACTATTTTCTGTGAGGAGGGCATACATGCTTCTCCACATCCCAAGCTCTTTGGCCAGAGCTGGTAGGATTGTCCGCACCATGCAGCTCTTTAAGCCCTTTTAGATATAGTGAGGTCGGGCGCAGTGGCATGTGCCTGTAATCCCAGGTACTTGGGAGGCTGAGACTGGCGGATTGCTCAGGGATTCTGGGCTGCAGTGCGCTATGCCAATCGGGTGTCCGGTGCTACCCACAGCCTGGCCAGCGGGTGGCTGGAGGACTGGCTAGAAGAGAGAAGAGGGGCTCTCAAACTGGGGGTCGGGACCTCAGGGGGTCACGAGGTTATTACATGGGGGGGTCACGAGCTGTCAACCTCCACACCAAACCCTGCTTTGCCTCCAGCATTTATAATGGTGTTAAATATATAAAAAGTGTTTTTAATTTATAAGGGGGGTCGCACACAGAGGCTTGGTATGTGGAAGGGGTCACCAGTAAAAACGTTTGAGAGCCACTGGGCTAGAACAACACGAATGACATGTTGTGATTGGCACTCTCTCTGTGAGGGCTGATGGACCAATCGATCAAGGTGATATATAGTGAGCTAGTTAAATGTCAATGAACCTTGAAGAAATGTCTTGCTGACCATCACCAATATTCTAAGGAGAATACAGTGGTGTGATCAAGACTGAGAGCAGTCAGAGAAGGTAGCTGAAGGAGAGGCAAGAAATACCATTTCCTAGTGTGACAGATGTTGCAAACACATGCACCATCTGTAGGGACTATTGTTTCAATTTTATAAATGTTATCTGAATGTGTGAAGCAATCCTTGAAAGCATGAAGACTTCAAAAACTATTATACTGAGATGGGGCAGACAAGAAACCTGTAGAAAATTCACAGGCCTTTGTATAAATATCTGCTACATGTATTTCTGTGTTTCTGGCTCCCTGGATAGGTTCCCTGGGGAATCTGGAATCAGTAGGGGTGATTAATGCAAAGTCCCAAGACTGGTTATGCAGATACCCAGCCTTTGAGGCTTCGCCCCCTAGGGCAAAGGGCAGTGATTGGTTTTAACTTTTTTCAGGATAAAGGTTTTGGGGTATAAAGGCTGATCTTGAACTGACAGAGGGGTTTTCTTTTTCAGTTAAGAAACAGACATGAACTTTTGTCCAAGGGGGAGACAAACACTGCTGAAAGGCTGGAAGGGCTCTGACCTGCCAGGCAGACAAACACGTGTATGCACACAGATTCTATGTGGAAGATGAGCAACTTCTGGTTGTTTCATGTGTGTTTAGAGCTTTTTATTGTGTTATATTTTTTCTCTATATGCTTTTGTCCTTAAATAAATGTACTCTGTTTGCTTACTTGTAACCACTGGCACACTGTTCATAGTTCTTGCAGAGAAAGAAAAGCTCAAGTGCTGGCCTCTCAGTCAGATCTGCTTGGATAAACACAGTGAAATGCAAGGGGGCTGCAAAGCCTAACCTCCTGGTCAGGAGGGATAGGGATGTGGGTCTCTGTCCAGATAGGGGTGATGGCTAGAGGCCTGAGAGAGCAGTTCTTAAGCAGACTATGGAGGAGGTCAAAGGTGTAGTTATCTTGAATCTCTCACATCTAAGCCTAATCCAAAATGCTGAGACTGGCTCTGCTACCAATTGAGAAGTTTGTTTTATTGATAACAATAGTCTCTACTGTTTGCTTCGCCATTGTTTATGGGTGTGTCTTCAGGTCTTCCTTACTTGCATCACTCCTACCATTACTTCAAAAAATATGGACATTAAGAAAGTGGCTGCTGGCAATAGTTATAGCAGCACAAGTAAGTGTAAGAATCCATGGATTATAACCCAAGTCTGCAGAGCCTGGGATGGCTGATGTTCCCACAGTGCCACAGGGATGCCATGCAGAGGTATGTCCAGGGAACACTGTGGAGATTAAGCACTGCAGGAAGTACCACCAAAAGGACCCAGAGTTGACAGTAGCCTGTGGCCTTCAGAATGGCTGAGCACACTATTTAACCCTGGAGCATGCCCTAGGAAGTTGTCTGGGCAACCACATAGACTACTATCCTGCTGCGACACCAGACCTCACCTTGTCTTCTGATCTCCAGTCTCCGACCCTGACCTGACTCTTGCCTCCTGATTGCAGCTTAGCAATACCTCTGATCCTTGGTCTCTGTTTCTTGCATATTGAACCTGGCTCTAGAGATTCCTCAAACACCTGCTCACCTACTACTCCACCCCAGTTGTGATCACTAGGCTAGACCAACTATGCTTCAGTCCCTTATAGTAAGGATGTTAACTCCTCCAATAATAAAAAAGAAAAGCCTATTGCCTGTGGGGAGTAGCCAAAGTCTAGATTTTGTGATCAGTGTTACAAGAAAGGGAGACCAAGTAATCAAGTGTTGGAAAGGCCCAAATACTATTCCTGACCCCTGATACTTCATCTTCAGAGATCAGTAACATTCATGTAGTAAAAGTAAATCAGAAGATTGCTGATCTTCCTGGGAAGGAAAAATGGTCCTCTAGATTCTTGTGTTGAATAGGAGCCTGCGTGTATTAATGGTAATAATCTGCACTCAAAATTTGAGGTCTTCCTCACCTAAAGACCAATTTCCACCACCACCATCTTCCTATCGAGCACCTGATACACCTAATATATTCAGATCAAAGTGAAATCATCCCAACATATCCTTGCTAGACCATTCTATTTCCTGTTTCATTGATGAGGTCTGAACCTGTGACTAACCCAAACCCGATTATCAACCTGTCCCTTATGCTGGTGCACAGTGGTGGAGAAAAGGCACAAGGAGCCTTCAACCCACTAGATGCTGTCTGACAGCTGTAGACCTTTGACACTTCAATGCACTGAATCATAGCACAATATTTTTTAAAGATGTTTAATATCTTTTTCTGCACAAATCTGCAAAGTATATTGGGCTCAAGAAATTTCAGGCTTTGCAGGTACCGGGAAAAGATGAAGGGAAGGTTGGGTATTTTTTTTAATGTCATGCGGACAATCTCATATGTTCGTCACTAACTATTCGGTTTCTTGGTTATCATTAGGGCCCTAGCAAATTCACGGCCAAGAAAAATACGTCACGGACCATGAAATCTGGACTTCCCCTGTGAAATTTTGGCTTTTGTGTGCTTTTATCCTATACTATACAGATTTCATGGGGGATATCAATGTTTCTCAAATTGGGGGTCCAGACCCAAAAGGGAGTTGCAGGGAGATTGCAAGGTTATTTTAGGGGGGTCACGATATTGCCACCCTTACTTTTGCACTGCCTTCAAAGCTGGGTGGCTGGAGAGTGGCAGATGTTGACCGGTATTCAACACTGAAGGCAGCGCCCCACCAGCAGCAGTGCAGAAGTAAGGGTGGCAATACCATACCATGTCATGCCATCCTTACTCCTGCACTGCTGCCTTCACAGATGGGCGGCTGGAGAGTGGCAGCTGCTGACTGAGGGGCCAGCTCTGCAGGCAGCAGCGCAGAAGTAAGGGTGACAATACCATACCATGCCATCCTTAGTTCTGCACTGCTGCTGGTGGCGGCTCTGCCTTCAGAGTTTGGCTCCTGGTCAGCAGCCACTACTCTCCAGATGCCCAGCTCTGAAGGCAGCGCCACTGTCAGTAGAGAAGAGGTAAGGTTAGCAGTACTGCAACCCCCCTCTACAATAACCCTTATGACCCCCCCACACACACACACAATTCCTTTTTGGGTCAGGACTCCTACAATTACAGCACCATGAAATTTCAGATTTAAATAGCTGAAATCATGAACTTTGTGATTTTTAAAATCCTATGACCATGAAATTGACCAAAATGGACCATGAATTTGGTAGGGCCCTAGCTATCATTCATGCCTTTATTTCAAACAAGACCAGCTGCAAACATGCTATTGCTGCTGTTGAAAACCTTTATCAGGTCTCACGCAGCTAAAAATCTACAATATGAATTTGAGACAGAAATAGAGTGGCTTTCCTCACAAGAACAGGGCTCACTGTCTTTAGCAATGAACTTAACATTGTTAAACCACTACTCACACTTCATTCTCAAGCCATTAAAATTTTATATAGCAGTTATACATGACCCTTGTCCATTGATTCCCAATCAGACTGGGTGGCTTTGCAATCCAACAGCCACCCAGTCTCAAAGATCTCAAGTCATTAACATGTGACTACTTGTATACCTCTCTGGATAGAAAAACAGCTGCATACCATTATAATAACCCAGGTCTGCTGGGGGCACCACATGGTGGAAGGTTGGCCAAACTACAGGGGTCCATCCCCTGACTCCCTTGATCTCTCAGGAACCAAACCACAAACTCCGTGCCCCTGAAGAAAGTTGATTTTAGTAACTTAAATTACTCAAATCCCCACCTCAGGTCCAAGCACATACATCTCTGGCCCTGTATGTGTCACCTTTTCTTAGGCTTCACTACATCCTGCCTCTCTGACTTCCTCCTGGCCCCAGGCTCTATGCACCTACCCCCTAAGGCTTTGCTGCCTCCAGCTTCCCAGGAAGGATTCACTGTCTCTTCAGCTTCACCACTTCTGACCATGAGGCTTTGCTGCCTCAGGTCGCTCCAGCTTCCACTTTCCACATTCAGCCTCCAGCCCTTGGGGCTCCCTCCTGGCTCAGGACAGCCACTGCTTCTGTCTCCTAATGTTCTTCCAGTTTCCTCAGCCATCCACACAGTCCCAACTCCTATCTCCCCTTAAATATCTCCTAGCTGCAGGTGCAACTCTACTCCTCTAATCCAGTCTAACTACCTGTTCCGGCACAGGAAGAGTGAGCCTACTTTTCTTGAAGGACTCAGTCATCCTGTGACAGACATCTTTAATTGTTATCTTTGTTAGTATGGTACAGACTGTCTTTGATTGTATAACCTGTTTTAGAACTCATTGTCTATAAAGGAACAGTATTGATTTGATTTATAGTAGAAAAAAGTTTCATAAAAGCCTTCAACATGATTTGAAAATTCACAACACATTTAAAATAATCATGAAGCTCATAAACCTTGAACGAACTGGAGTCACCCATCTCTAATCTATTTAACTGAAAAGGAGTTCTTGAATTCTTGCTTATAGTAGTATGCAGTACTTGTTGAAACATTCAAAATCACCTTTAGCTTTTTGAGTGGATATGGAATCTGCATTCTCAGACTTAAGGGCCCTCTAACTATCTCACAGAATGTGTTTTCATTCAAGAAGATTGACCTTATTTCACATTTAGACTTGAGTTATACTGTTTTTATTTCTTCTTTGTAATCTATACAGTAATCACACACGCAGACACAAACTATGTTAAAAGAAAATTGTTAAAGTTGCAAAGTCAAGCACTCAAAAGTTAGGAAATGTTAGAATTAAGGTTGCCCGTGTGACTTAATTTGGAACTCTGGTGCATATGAATAATGCTACAGTTTTTATTTACCTGATCACCTACTATATTTTTCCACAGGAATCCTGCATCCCATGCTCTTTGTGTGATCTGTTTCTCCTCTCTTCCCCTGTACCCCGCTCTAGCCTCTCTACTTGGATTCCTCATCCATGCTGTAGCCACCTAACACAGGGGTTCCCAAACTTGGTTCATGGCTTGTTCAGGGTAAGTCCCTGGTGTGCCATGAGACACTTCGTTTACCTGAGCGTCCACAGGTACGGCCACTCGCAGCTCCCAGTGGCCAAGGTTCGCCGTTCCCAGCCAATGAGAGCTGCAGGAAGCGGTGGCCCAGGCATCGGCACTCTTACAACAGGTTTATCTGGCTATTTGGACTCTCTCCTCAGACCCTATGCTACCAGCACTCCTAGCTATCTTTGAGACACCACCGAATGCCTGAGGAAACTACAATGCATTGGTGATCTTCCTGAAAACACCATCCTGGCCACCACGGATGTAGAAGCTCTTTACACCAATATTCCACATGAGGATGGACTACAAGCTGTCAAGAACAGTATCCCTGATGAGGCCACGGCACACCTGGTGGCTGAGCTTTGTGACGTTGTCCTCACCCACAACAATTTCAGATTTGGGACAACTTATACCTTCAAGTCAGTGGCACTGCTATGGGTACCCACATGGCCCCACAGTATGCCAACATTTTTATGGCTGACTTAGAACAATGCTTCTTCAGCTCTCGTCCCCTAGCGCCCCTCCTCTACTTGCGCTATATTGATGACATCTTCATCATATGGACCCACGGGAAGGAGGCCCTTGAAGAATTCCCCCTGGATTTCAACAATTTCCACCCCACCATCAACCTCAGCCTGGACCAGTCCACACAAGAGATCCACTTCCTGGACACTACAGTGCAAATAAGTGATGGTCACATAAACACCACACTATACTGGAAACCTACTGACTGCTATACTTACCTACATGCCTCCCGCTTCCATCCAGAACACATCACAGATCCATTGTCTACAGCCAAGCCCTAAGATACAACCAAATTTGCTCCAATCCCTCAGACAGAGACAAACACCTACAAGATCTTTATCAAGCATTCTTAAAACTACAGTGCCCACCTGGGGAAGTGAGGAAACAGATTGGCAGAGGAAGACGGGTACCAAGAAGTCACCTACTACAGGACAGGCCCAACAAGGAAAATAACAGAACACCACTGGTCATCACGTACAGCCCCCAGCTAAAACCTCTCTAGCGCATCATAAATGATCTATAACCTATCCTGGAAAACGATCCCTCACTCTCACAGACCTTGGGAAGCAGGTCGGTCCTGGCTTACAGACAGCCCTCCAACCTGAAGCAAATACTCACCAGCAACTTCACACCACACCACAGAAACACTAACCCAGGAACCAATCCCTGTAGCAAACCTCGTTGCCTACTCTATCTCTATATCTACTCTAGCGACACCATCAGAGGACCCAACCACATCAGCCACGCCATAAGGGGCTCATTCACCTGCACGTCTACTAATGTTATATATGCCAACATGTGCCAGCAATGCCCCTCTGCCATATACATTGGAGAAACTGGACTGTCTCTACATAAAAGAATAAATGGACACAAATCGGACATCAGGAATGGTAACATACAAAAGCCAGTAGGAGAACACTTCAATCTTCTTAGACATTCTATAATAAAAAAACTTCAGAAACAGACTTCAAAGAGAAACTGCAGAACTAAAATTAATTTGCAAAAACCATTAATTTGGGCTTGAATAGGGACTGGGAGTGGCTGGCTCACTACAAAAGCAGCTTTGCCTCTCCTGGAATTGACACCTTCTCATCAATTATTGTGAGTGGACTACATCCACCCTGATCAAATTGGCCCTGTCAACACTGGTTCTCCACTTGTGAGGTAACTCCCTTCTCTTCATGTGTCAGTATATAATGCCTGCATCTGTAATTTTCACTCCATGCATCTGAAGAAGTGGTTTTTTACCCACAAAAGCTTATGCCCAAATAAATCTGTTACTCTTTAAGGTGCCACTGGACTCCTTGTTGTTTTTGTGGATACAGACTAACACGGCTACCCCCTGATACTTGACAGGTAAACAAAGCATCTTGCGGCCCGCCAGGGGCTTACTCTGAACAAGCCGCAAACCAAGTTTGGGAACCCCTGCCCTAACACGTCCTACCCAGCTCCCTTGTTCCAATCATCCCCCTCCCTAGCTCCCAGTCCCAGTGCACCCAATCCCAGTTCTTCCCTCACACTCCAGTTCTTAGTCAGATCTGTCTTCCCTCCCTCCTCACCCTCATTCCTAGTCCCAGTCTCCATCACTTCTCCCAGCTCTTCGTCTAATCTCAGTGTCCCTATCACCACCAACAACTGTCTCACAGTCCCTCATGTCCATTTCCTTCACTGTCTCCAGTCACAGTCTCCTTGCCGAACCAGTCCCAGCATCTCTTACAGCTTTGCCGGCGCCCTAGGCGGCGGAAGGTCCCGCCCCCAACAGCGGCGGCGGAAGGTCCCGCCCCCAACAGCGGCAGCGGAAGGTCCCGCCCCCAAATTTCTACGGGCGGCCGCGGCGCCAGCGCCCCCAAAATAGCAGCGTCCTAGCCGACCGCCTAGGTCGCCTAATGGGTTGCGCCGGCCCTGATCTCTGACCCCCCTCCCCTGCCCAGTCTCCTTGCCCAGCCACTCCCAGTCTTCCTCTCCTCCCACTTCCCTCTTCAGTCCCAGTCCTTACCAGACTTCTTGTCCCAGCCTATTCCTTTCTCTCCCACCTATCTGGCTTTTGTACCCTTTGCATTCAAATTGGACAGTTTTTCTCCTCCAGACTGCCTGAGTGCCAGCACGGGGGTTCAGAGAGAGCACAGGAAAGACAGGATCACAGCTTTCATTTCTAGTGCCTGGTCCCACCATGGCCCAGAACAGCTGATAGCAGAAATTAAAGGGAAAGTCAGGTTCTGACCTGGTAGCCCTGGGCTGGAGCATGCTCATATTTTCTGTGAGAACACCACACACACACATTGAGTCTGGTCAGCTCTAGGAGGTGGGAGGGGTTGACATATGTTCAGTCACTCTTGGGGATGGTATATGCACAATCCTGTCATACATAGGTCTGTTGCAGTCCTGTCACACATCCTGAATTCATTAAGGGATATAATTTACAATATAAATAGAAATATATGAACTTACATATTGAGTAGAAAATGGAATAATAAATAAAACATAACAGAATGGAATTTATTGCGTGAAAAATAGTGAACATATGGGAATATCAGACAAAGAAATAAAGTGAAAATTAAAGTTATTACATGACATAATCCTACCTTTGTAGAAACAATAATTAAAACTGAAAAAAATTAAGAAGCATGGAAATTACCAGTTAAGGTAATTTTAATAAATATTCTAATACCCTCATTGTTCATGCATTCACTTACCAGGCAAGAGGAATGTGTAAAACGTCCCTGTACTCAATCCCCTAAACACTGACATATAAGTAATCTTTATGAACGTTTCAAAATATTAATATCAATATTAATATATGCATATTTTCTATGTATAAAGTATAAAATAAAAGCAATCACCATAACTAGTCAATGTAGATCTCAAAGCTTGTTTTTGTAAAGGGATGAGATTATATAATGTAGCAACTTTTAAGTGATGTTTTGTGTCTTGGAATTCCCTCATTTTTCAATTAGAGAGTTTATATAGTATAATAAGAGCATTAATATACTTAATCCATAAATATGTATGCACAAAAGTTTTTATGCACTGAAAACAGACTTCAGCGCCTAAGCCCTACTCAGCATAGTGTTTAAGTGCACGTTTAACTTTAAGGCTACGTCTACACTACTCGCCCGGATCGGCGGGTAGAAATCGATATAGCGGGGATCGATGTATCGCGTCTCGTCTGGACGCGATACATCGATCCCCGAACGCGCTCACATCGACTCCGTAACTCCAGCAGGGCGAGCGGAGTTCGCGGAGTCGACGGGGGAGCCGCGGACGTCGATCCCGCGCTGCGAGGACGCGAGGTAAGCGCGGGTAATTCGAAATAGGATACTTCGACTTCAGCTACGCTATTCTCGTAGCTGAAGTCGCGTATCTTATTTCGATCCCCGCCCCTAGTGTGGACCAGCCCTAAGAATCAGTAGTGCCATTGAACACAGTAATACTACCCAGATACTTCAAGTTAAGCTTGAGCTTAAATACCTTGTTGAGTTGGGGACCTAAATTGTTGGCATAGGAAGGAAATTGCAAATAATGACTTATTTGTTGATGTTAATTTGAATGACACTCCTTAACACATTACTGACCAAGCCTTACCTTGTTCACTTGGGAAGGCTGACAGAATCACAGACCAATACAGTATGTGATATATAGCTCAAGCATATAAGTTAAATTTAGTTATTTTATTTAAAGTTAAAAAAGGAATATTGTTGCATGCTAAATTGAAAAGCAATCAGTTTATGTTGGATGCTTTCAAATGGCTATTGTAGATGATCTGTTGACAGTGGAACAGAAATTCTGGTTTTTGCTCAGCCCTACCTAGGCTTCATCATAGCTATCCCTGATTTACATCACTAAAGTAGGATCAGAATCCAGGCAATTATCCATAAGTACACTATTAAATAGCTAAAATGAATTAAATCAGAAGTTATTTATGTACACCACTGAACTGAGTTTAGTAACACTCTGCTTATAGGGCAATAATATAAGGAGTAAATCAATTTTTTGACCCTGGAGCATTTATCAGGGTTCAGTCTATTCTTCAACATCCAGTTATTTGTTTTTTTTCTTCACTAATCTTCACTTTTTTCTTCATTTATCAAAAAGAGCCAGAACTCAAAATATTGCTCTCATGGCCAAAATCTAACTTTTGAGACACTTTTTACTACCTCATTACAAAAGACTATTGTTATATTTTTGCTTTTATTCTTGAAAATGAGCACAAATAAATGGAAAGCCAAGGATTTTAGCTTGTAAGCTCTTCTGGGAGGGTCTCACATTTTCTTTTAAGTTTGGAAATTGTCTAGCACACTGTGGGTGCTACCAACAACAAATAATAATTAATGTTCTTTATAGTGAGGCACATCAAAGAGAAAGGGATTGAAAATTACACATGTGTAAATGGTGGCCACGTGTCAGGGAAGGGATTGTCTCTGATTCTGTTTGTGCAGTGCCTAGAACAATGGGGCCCCTAGACACCATCGTAATAAACGTACGATGTAATACTAGTATTTGTTTCTTCCATGGCCAAGAGTTCAAGTCTCAGCCATGAGTCCTGGAAGGTTACAGCGGGTGGGCAGATAGATGTTGGGGTGGGGATGCAGTTTCAAAGGTAGGTTTCACCACCCCCAAACACCAGCAAGAATTTCTTACAACAGCAGCAGAGATTTAGCAGCTCTCACCCCCTGCTCACCCTTCTGGTGCATCTTCCCCACCCTCTTCTTTCCCTACAGACCAATCTGACAGTTCAAAAAGTAGTTTTTGGAAACTGAGTATTTTCTTTGTAACTGAAGCTGCTCCTACAGGGCCCTTGACATTGCAAGGACTGTGGAGGTCAAAGCTAGGCATAATCATAGTATTTGTTTTTCAAGTGAACAATATATCTGAACAGCTAATTTCAAACTGGCTGCCAGATCAATTATACCCTAGAATTATGATAAAATCTGCAGAGAAAAAATGTAACTGGCATTGTAAACAACAGTTTACATAGTAATTAAAAACAGTAGGTAATTGAGGATTCTTGGATGTTTCAAAAGAACTCCGTGTCTGTTACAAAAATATAAATCAAGTCTCATCTTGTAAATGAGAGATGCCTGAAGGAAGATCACAACAGGCATTCCTCTAATATGAATATGGATAACTATGCAAACAATATGAAGGTGGGAGGCTGTTCCTAAAGGTATGGCAGGATGGCTTTTTTACCACAGTCTGTTGAACATCCTCCATAGTCAGGGGCTATTTTGGGTCCAGTCCTAAGAAATGTGCCAACTATGATAATTAAGGTTAAAACTGTGCAAAATTAGAATGCAACTAATAAAATCTATTCTAAAGTTCAAATAATTATGTTCTGCCAAAGTACTAACAAACAATTGATTTTTTTTTTACACTTTAAGAAAGCCACATTTAAGGCAATGTCAAATATCCCAGATTTTTGTTGAAACTAAAAATGCATTATAGAGGAGTTAGAAATACATGAATAATGGGAGTGACTGTGACTGAAATTAATCTCAATTAAATCTGAAAAGGGCTACATATGCCAGTGTGGTTCCTGTGTATGCATCTGAAGGGCACAATGAACAAAGGAACAAGGCTTATCATGTAATATAAGATATCTGGAAAGAAAGCTATTGGTGTCCTTTGAAAAATAATCAGAATAGTTAAATGTGGAATTGCTACTAACAAGATTTTTTTTCAGATATTCACAGAATTTCTACTAATAATACACATATTTTTGTTTTGTTTTTTCAAAATATACACAGAGAGGAATTAAAATGAAATATATAGGGAACTAAAGAATGGATTGTGGGCAATACCAAAGATGTGGATACATTGGACTAGATGACCTCCTGAGGTCCCTTCCAATCCTGATATTCTATGATTACTGGTGCATTTTTAGCACAGCCAGAATTATGTTTCACCTTAAAACATGAGATGCTAACGCCAAGCACCCTTTAATAGTTATTTGCACTTCTGTAATTTACAGAGCAAGAAGAGGTGCTAGAATTGCCCAATATAGGTATTTGGCAAGGTTCCCCATCACAGATGTGTGGTCAAAGTAGAAAGTTATCATACTAAAGGGCAACACAGAAGTTCACTACTCTTACAATCACCAGTGCAAGTACTGTGCTCTATTTTAGAGGCTGATGCTTCAAAATAAATAAATACATAAATAAAAAACAAGTGCAAAGCTAGGAGATGGATTCCTACATCAACCTTCACACTGAAGACATAAGAACATAAGAACGGCTATACTGGGTCAGACCAAAGGTCCATCTAGGCCAGTATCCTGTGTTCCGACAGTGGCCAATGCCAGGTGCCCCAGAGGGAATGAACAGAACAGGTAATCATCAAGTGATCCATCCCGTCACCATTCCGAGACTTTTCTAATGTTACTGTGCTTTTATTCTTCGTAATCTTTTTTACATCTAGAATAAGGGTTAAAACTTTAATTTAACTCATGACAGAGAAAATAATTAGGAGTCCATTGTGCACCTATGTAGAACTGAACTAGTCTTGGATGACACATATGACCAAGTGAAGAAGCAAAATTAATGGATGTATCTGCCAGCACTCTTCCAACTGAATCAGAAAACCACATCTAAACACAAATATAACAGAAATAGAGCAGTAGTGTAGAAGAAAGAGAGACTCTTACAGTACATATTTTCAGCAGATGAGGCATCTTCCAACCATACATTTCCATTCCACAGTTCATTAAGGGATTTTTCTCCCATCCATCTTTATGTTTTCTTTAGTACCAGTATACATTTTTTTCTGCTACTCTTGCTTCTACCAACACAAAACTATGAAGTATGGGAAGCAAACTTTTTTCTGATTCTTCTCTAAATTACCCTTGTGACAAAAAAAAAAACAGTAGATCAACTTTGATTTTAAGAACAGATAATTCAGTTTATGTGAGAGGGATTGTTTTTGCTACCACCAAGTAATCACCTTGGCCTTTGAGAGGATGATAGGTAAAGACTAAGAGGTTTTTTGTTTGTTTTTTTTCCAAAAGTGCAAATAACTTGTCCCTTCATCTTAAGAAGACACACCTTTTCTGGTACAGCCACATTTTAATAGGATGCATGTACAAAAAGAATGCTATGGAGCCTATTAAATAGTCCAGATAATCAGTAACTGTAAATTAGAGTCTCCACTGAAGTCAATGGGGCTATGCAGATTTACATCATCTGAGGATTTCTCTAACATCATAGAATCACAGGGATAGAAGGGACTGCAAGGGTCATCCAGTATAATCCCCTGCCAAAATGCAGGATTTGTTGTGTCTAATCCATCCAAGACAGATGACTATCCAGCCTCCTTTTGAAAACCTCCAGTGAAGGAGCTTCCACAACCTCCCTTTATGTTCTCTAACACAGTGGTTCTCTAGCCTCCTAGTGGGCTGTGAGCAAGTTTCAGGGGGTCCACCAAGCAGGGCCGGCATTAGACTGGCTGGTGCCGAGGGCACAAAGTCAAAGTGATGGCACTTCTAGTGATGCCAGCCTAGATACTCCATTCTCTCACAAATGTCTTTGATACTTTTTTATCTGTCTGTCCCCTTCTTAAACTGATTTATAAAGCCACATTTTCACTTATTCAAGTCTCTCCTTAAGCCTGACTTCTGCTGCAAAATATATATGAAATTGGCCAAGTAAGACATACATTTACTTTGAATATACTATTGCCCCTTCTTCTAAAATCAGTGACTCATTCTGACACCAATGTCACCCCAGTGTCATCCCTATGGGTGGTAGCAGATGTATGGGGACTTGTAGGTCAGCTTCCCAAAGGAAATCAGTGGTGTGGAGTCCAGATATATGCTATATGTTGTATTGGTCCTGAATTGAAATGGTCAAACAACATGCAGGGAAATTCCTTCTTCCATGAATCTCGGACCAATACCAATGCCCATTTCTCAAGGAGCAACTCTTCCTCAAGTATTAACTCTAACCAAACCCAAAGCAGAAGCAAACTCTCCTGCTGCTCACACAGCACCCTCTTTCCCAAATCTGCCTCTCCCAGCAACCTTGCAAAATCCCAAACTCACAACACAATATGTCTTCCTAAGAGTCAAAACTTGCTTGCACACTAAGAAAAACAATTTGGAAGACTACATATAACAAGGTCACCTAAGGACATCTGCCATAACAATATATTTTAAAACTACATACAGAAAATCTCTTGTTTATTTCATCATGACATACAGTAACCCTTGCTGAATATGTGCATTATCTTATTGATTTTATCTCATAATTTCTTTATAATTCCTTCCTTACATTTTCTTACCTCCCCTCCTGTCATATCATTTCTAATTTAGGGCCAGATTGTAAACCCCTGGTGAGGAGCTACTCAATAAGAATGTGAGTCATTTTGGTAATAGCCCTGTAACTTGAGAAAGGAGTTAAATCTTTAACATAATCTTAACACATCTTGTTTTTGTTCTGTTTCAGAAGGTACCTAGTTCAAAATGTAGTTCAAATCCCTGCAAGAATCACCTAAAGATCGAGTTCCTCATAAAAGATCACTTACCCTTTATTCCCTCTCCCTCTCATACCACTGTCTTTAACCAGCCACCTAAAGAGGGAGTCCTTCCTCCCAACAGAATTGCTTCCACTCCTGATTAACTATATTTAGCACAACATTTCTAAGACTATCTCCCCCTACTGTGTAGCCTACAGCTGACACGCTTTGGAATCATTTGCTCCTTTCTACCACAACAGGAGAGGTTCTCTGAGTCAGTGTCACTTCCGCTGAGTTCAGTGCGAGCAAAGTATTATGAGGTACATCAGTCGCAGGCTAGCCAGCACCGGGAATCAGTATAGACTGGCTTAAAGTCAGAAACCAACAGGTAGATGATCCAAAAGAAGGGGGCAAAAATGCAGAGGGGAAAGTAGCAAAGAAGGAAGAGTGGTAAAGAAAGGCTAGTGAGACCAGGAGAATGGGAAATAGAACAATGAGAAGTGACAGCATAGAATGACAATAATGTAGCCAAGTGTGATCTGCCTAAATGGAATGCACCGCTTAAAAGACTCCGGTTTTAGATGAATTTCAAACTCACTGAACGTGAAAGTTGTCCCATCCCTAGTACATTCAGTATTGACCATTAAGTAGTAATTGTGTCTCAGTTTTGTGAATAAGGATCAAAATGATCAATCTCTCTAGTCTCTTCCTTAAAACTCTCAACAAAACTTTGTTTTAACTATACAAACTGAAGCAGATTTTACTGAATCATGCTCAGAGCATTCAAAGGGAAAAACAAGCTAGCACATAAATGAGAGAAGGAAAAATCTGTTAGCTAAAGCTCAATATATTTGGCATAAGTTTTTCAAGTACTGTGAAATATTTCAAATAAGAGAAAATAAGTCCAATGGGGTTTAACAAGTCAAAATGCTTCTCTCTTTTCCAGTGATATGTCAGGGTTAAAATACTCCTTTGTACATTTGAAATTTAATCTTTAGCAGATTGTTTTTAATAAATTCTAAGTAATGTGCAAAAATTAAACGGAACAACAAACTCAGAAATGGCTGCTCATGTAAATATAAAACAGGCTAGGGTGGAGTGGGGATAGGTAGGCATGTGACAATTTGGGAAATCAGTGTGTACAATTTATCAACTCTGGTTGGTATATAAAAGTATGAAGTTATTGTGAACATTGCTGTATTACAAATGCCCCCCTGGAGGTGTATCCAGCACGGGCAGCAGAGCTGTCTCATGTCTCTGCCAGGCCAGGGACAATGATGAGTGGTTAAAACTCAGTGACCACCTACTGAGGTGGAAACAGCTGAGAACAAACACAGAACAAAGAAGCCAAGGTATAGGTAGGAGGCTATACAAACAGACTCACATAGCCACACAGTGTGACTTGGGGTAGACAAATGGGAATTTCAGGCAGGAGGATGGAAGGGATCAGACCAGACAATGTCAGAGGAAGCAAGCTGACCTAGGGAGAGAAAGCTCCATGTTTCACAACATTAGTGGTGAACAGAAGCAGGACAACTCTGGGTGGCTCAGAGGACTGTGACCCCAGCCCAAGGTATGCTTCAGAGTGGTAAGGAAATGGAGGCAGGGAAATGCTTGTAAGGTTTATCATTTTTGTTTGAATCTGTGTATTTCTTGTGTGATTAAGTAAAAAGCAACGTGTTAGAAGTCCATGCAAAGTGTCTGTGTTACATGCTACACTTACCACTTGGTCCCTTGAAGAGATAAACCAGAAGGTTCACACCTTGGGCCTGGTCTACAATACGAGTTTAGGTCGAATTTAGCAGTGTTAAATCGAATTAACCCTGCACCCGTCCACACAACGAAGCCATTTACTTCGACATAAAGGGCTCTTAAAATCTATTTCTGTACTCCTCCCCAATGAGGGGAGTAGCGCCGAAATCGACATTGCCAGTTCCAATTAGGGTTAGTGTGGGCGCAATTCGACGGTATTGGCCTCCAGGAGCTATCCCACAGTGCACCATTGTGACCGCTCTGGACAGCAATCTGAACTCGGATGCACTGGCCAGGTAGACAGGAAAAGCCCAGCGAACTTTTGAATTTCATTTCCTGTTTGCCCAGCGTGGAGAGCACAGGTGACCACGCAGAGCTCATCAGCACAGGTAACCATGCAGTCCGAGAATCGAAAAAGAGCACCAGCATGGACCATACGGGAGGTACTGGATCTGATCGCTGTATGGGGAGAGGATTCCGTGCTAGCAGAACTACGTTCCAAAAGACAAAATGCCAAAACATTTGAAAAAATCTCCAAGGGCATGATGGAGAGAGGCCACAATAGGGACTCATATCAGTGCCGCGTGAAAGTTAAGGAGCTCAGACAAGCGTACCAGAAAACCAAAGAAGTAAACGGAAGGTCCGGGGCAGAGCCGCAGACATGCCGCTTCTACGCTGAGCTGCATGCAATTCTAGGGGGGGCCGCCACCACTACCCCACCCCGACCGTGGATTCCGATGAGGGGTTACTCTCAGCCATGCCTGAGGATTCTGCGGACGGGGAAGAGGAGGAGGAGGAGGAGGACGAGCTTGCGGAGAGCACACAGCACTCCGTTCTCCCCAACAGCCAGGATCTTTTTCTCACCCTGACTGAAGTACCCTCCCAACCCTCCCAAGGCGGTATCCCAGACCCCATGGAAGGGACCTCTGGTGAGTGTACCTTTGTAAATATAAAACATGGTTTAAAAGCAAGCGTTTTTTAATGATTAATTTGCCCTGAGGACTTGGGATGCATTCGCGGCCAGTACAGCTACTGGAAAAGTCTGTTAACGTGTCTGGGGATGGAGCGGAAATCCTCCAGGGACATCTCCATGAAGCTCTCCTGGAGGTACTCCAAAAGCCTTTGCAGAAGGTTTCTGGGCAGGGCAGCCTTATTCCGTCCTCCATGGTAGGACACTTGACCACGCCATGCTAGTAGCAAGTAATCTGGTATCATTGCATGACAAAGCCTGGCAGCGTATGGTCCCGGTGTTTGCTGGCATTCAAGCAACATCCGTTCTTTATCTCACTGTGTTATCCTCAGGAGAGTAATATCGTTCATGGTAACCTGGTTGAAATACGGGAATTTAATTAAGGGGACAGAGGTGGCCGTTCCTACTGGGCTGTTTGCCTGTAGCTGAAAAGAAATCCTTCCCTGCAGTTAGCCAAGCGGTGTGTATGTGTGTGTGGGGGGGGGGGAGGGGGGCATTGGTGCTGAGCTTTTCGCGTTTGGCTAGCAGGGATCTTCCCTGATACCAGCCACGCGGTGGGGGGAGGGGTAAAGCGATCATCCCACAGAATTGGAGGGGGGGGGGTTAGTTTGGTTTCTGATGCTGCACGTTAACACGAAAACCGCAGCACTCAACGGGCTTTGCTTGGTATGGGAAAGGAGGGCGCTGCTTTTATGAAGGTTGCAGAAGCCGAAAGACAATGGCTTACGATGGCCGCATGCAAGCCGAATTCTGTTGCCCGGCCGTGCGTCTGTGATCTCTAACACCAAAGCTGCAAGCACTCAATATTAAGATGCAAAATGTGACCTTGTACCGAAATCATATGTGCTGTGTAATGTGAATAGTGTTGTTCACCGTGAAAGAGTATAAGCATTGTTCTGTGAAATGTATCTTTTTGAATACGTCTCTCCCTTTTTTCCCTCCCGCAGCTGCAAATTTTTCAAGCCTCCCTCCTCCGTCCCGAAGGCTAACTCAGATAAGGCGGTGAAAAAAACGCACGCGAGACGAGATGTTCTCGGAAATCATGAAATTGACCCGTGATGAAAGAGCTCATCTGAATGAGTGGAAGGACACGGTGTCACAGTACAGGAAAGATGCCAGTGAACGCGAGGACAGGAGGGATGAACGTGAAGAGAGGAGGGACTCTCGAGATGAGAGGTGGCGGCAGGAAGATCAGAGGAGGCAGGATGCAACGCTGGGGCTGCTGCGTGATCAAATGGACATGCTCCGGCATCTGGTGGAGCTTCAGGAACTGCAGCAGGGTCACAGAGTGCCACTGCAACCCCTCTATAACTGCCCTCCCCCCTCCCCAAGTTCCATAGCCTCCTCACCCAGACGCCCAAGAACGCGGGGGGTGGGGGGGAGAGGCTCCGTGCACCTTGCCACTCTACCCCAGTGGACAGCCCAAGCAAAAGGCTGTCATTATTTTGAACTTTTGAAGTGGCTTTTTCCTTCCCTCCTCCCCAACCCCACCCGGGCTACCTTGTCAGTTCTCTCCCTATGTTTATAATCAATTAATAAAGAGTACATGATTTTTAAACGATAGTGACTTTATTTCCTTTGAAAGCAAGCTGTGATCGAAGGGGGGAGTGTGGGTTGCTTACAGGGAATGAGTCAATCAAGGGGGCGGGTTTTCATCAACAAGAAATAAATAGAACTTTCACAACTTAGCCTGGCCAGTCATGAAACTGCTTTTCAAAGCTTCTCTCATGCGCAGTGCTTCCTGGTGTGCTCTTCTAATCACCCTGGTGTCTGGCTGCACGTAATCAGCGGCCAGGCGATTTTCCTCAACCTCCCACCCCACCATAAACGTCTCCCCCTTACTCTCACAGAGCTTGTGGAGCACACAGCAAGCAGCAATAACAATGGGCATGTTGGATTGGCTGAGGTCTCAGCGAGTCAGTAAAGTGCGCCAGCGACCCTTTAAACATCCAAAAGCACATTCTACCACCATTCTGCACTTGCTCAGCCTGTAGTTGAACAGCTCCTGACTACTGTCCAGGGTGCCTGTGTATGGCTTCATGAGCCATGGCATTAAGGGGTAGGCTGGGTCCCCAAGGATAACTATAGGCATGGTTATTTTCTGGTCTGGGAAGTAAATCCCTTGCTGCAGCCATTTAAACAGATTAGTGTTCCTGAAGACGCGAGCGTCATGAACCCTTCCCAGCCATCCCACGTTGATGTTGGTGAAACCTCCCTTGTGATCCACCAGTGCTAGCAGCACCATTGAAAAGTACCCCTTGCGGTTTATGTACTGGCTACCCTGGTGCTCCGGTGCCAAGATAGAGATATGGGTTCCATCTATCGCCCTACCACAGTTAGGGAATCCCATTGCAGCAAAGCCATCTACTATGACCTGCACATTTCCCAGAGTCACTACCTTTGGTAGCAGTAGCTCAGTGATTGCTTTGGCTACTTGCATCACAGCAGCCCCCACAGTAGATTTGCCCACTCCAAATTGATTCCCGACTGACCGGTAGCTGTCTGGCGTTGCAAGCTTCCACATGGCTATCACCACTCGCTTCTCAACTGTGAGGGCTGCTCTCATCTTGGTATTCTGGTGCTTCAGGGCAGGGTAAAGCAAGTCACAAAGTTCCATGAAAGTGCCCTTGCACATGCGAAAGTTTCGCAGCCACTGGGAATCGTCCCACACCTTCAACACTATGCGGTCCCACCAGTCTGTGCTTGTTTCCCAGGCCCAGAATCGGCGTTCCATGGCTAGAACCTGCCACATTAACACCATGATCTCCAAAGCGCCGGGGCCCACAGTTTGAGAGAATTCTGTGTCCATGTCCATGTCCTCATCACTCTTGTCGCTGCGCTGCCGTCGCTGCCTCCTCCTCGCCTGGTTTTTCAGGTTCTGGTTCAGCATAGATTACACGATAATGCGTGAGGTGTTTACAATGTTCATGACTGCTGTCTTGAACTGAGCGGGCTCCATGCTTGCCATGGTATGGCATCTGCACAGTTCACCCAGGAAAAAAGGCGCGAAACGGTTGTCTGCCGTTGCTTTCATGGAGGGAGGGAGGGAGAGGGGGGCCTGACGACATGTACCCAGAACCACCCGCGACAATGTTTTTTGCCCCATCAGGCATTGGGATCTCAACCCAGAATTCCAATGGGCGGGGGAGACTGCGGGAACTATGGGATAGCTACCCACAGTGCAACACTCCGGAAGTCGACGCTAGCCTCGGTACATGGATGCACACCGCCGAATTAATGTGCTTAGTGTGGCCGCATGCACTCGACTTTATACAATCTGCTGCCAAAAATCGAATTCTGTAAAATTGGAGTAATCCCGTAGTGTAGACATACCCTTTGTGTAGAGTTCTGGGAGAGGATCTGTTTAACCTATTGGGGATTCTGAGGAGCCAGTACTGGTTCTGGGGGCTGGGCAGGGAATCACGTGATCACTGCTCTCACGAAGGAGTACTAGATTGAGGAACTGCACCCTGATAGTGTGCGTAGGGCCCCCAGACAGGGTCAGTGATCGGCAAGACTCTAGGGGTTTAACACCCAGGGATTTAACAGCTTAAGTCCCCTCATAGCAATATGGTGAGCTGCCAGTAGGGGGAGCCTAACCAGACCTGTGAAAGAGCACTCAGTAAAAGAAAATTGTAATTTATGTTAGCCAATATTATAGCGGTGTAGGAGCTCCTGTATAGTTTAGGTTGTATCATGACATCTGTTTAAAGGTTGACCTTTCTAAGTCCTCTAAAATTGACATGCTCAGTCAGATTTCGTTGAAATCTGTGGTGCCTCAGGAGGGTACTGGACAGGAGCAGTGAACCAAATTTTGAGTCTCTTGGCAGTGAAGTTCTGGAGATATAAACACCAAAAAAATGATAGCTATTTTTTAAAAAAAGCTTCTAGGTTTGTTTTATTTGTGCAGAGCTACAGATCACCCTACTGCTGTGATGCGGGTCAAAATGATCTCCATCTGTTGAGATTTACCAAAGTTAGTGTTTGGCACTCACCAAATCTTTGGGGGACCCAAACTGAGAATGGTATTTAAGAAAATGCAAATGTTTACAGAATGCATGCACCAATACAGAAAAACAGCTAGAGTGGTTCCATTCCCATCATTTTATATGCTTTAAAATTTGACTCTTGTAAGTGCTCTTAAATGCGGGTAATTGGATTGGTTTGAAATTTGGTGTGACTCACTGGGGTACAGGGTAGCATTGATGCTCCAAATTTAGGATTATTTCACCAAGGGTGTCCTGAATTACAAATCTCCCACAAAAGAGTTTCCTTCTGCTGCTGTGCACTAATAATCTGAGAGTTACTAATGACTGGATGAATCACAGCCCTTTTGTTAGCTCTGAACTCACTCCTCCATTAACATAATCCCCCCACCTAAAACAGAAGGAGCTTTGAAGTGAATGGCTGGAGAGTGCTACAAATTGTGAGTCATGGGTGGCAATTTTAGTTTGGAGGGAATGCAATCAAAGTATTTGCGGGGGGAGGGAGAGATAGATGTGAATACTTTCTGGAAGGGGAGAATTATTAGGGGTCTGAGGAATATGGGGTGAGGGGTATGGGGCTGCAGTAAGGGGAGGAGGATCAATGGGGTTAGGTGATAGCGGAGGGGAAATGTTGGGGATTCAAGGGAGGGAGGCTTGGGGGCTAGGGTAAGTAGAGGGGTGGGACAGTGGGAAGGGTACATGGGGGTGAGAGGCAGAGGGACTGGGGGAGAACAAGGGCAGGGGCACCACATTCTCCTCTCCCTTGTGAGTGCCCAGATCTGGGGAGCTCTTGCCCCTTTATGGGGGTCTGAGACATGTTAACACACATACCTTTATCCCACCTTTACTGAAATGTACAAGCTCTACACCTCCTTTTACAATCCATTCACTCTAATCCACAGAATTCCATCAAACACTATTAAAGGACAAAAAGAAGAAAAATTGCCCAAGCCACCTTCCCTTTACCCTTTTTGAGTAATCCCTCAAGATGTATCCTGGTGTACACTCACCTACTTAGCCAACTTCCCAGAAAGAATACCACACATGTGCAATTTAAGAATCACTTCACAACCTTGACTCCCTTATACTCACAGGATACCATCTCAACCTACACTTTCACTTCATCATCATCAAAGCATTAGAATCCTTTCATATTCCACCTCACTACTGACAATATCCTTTTTCAATAAAAATCCTGTGCTCATTACTGACATAACCTATACAATTGTGCATAAAAATGCTGCATTCTGAACATAAACACACACAACTCTTTCTTTTCTTTACACACAAGAGGGCAGAAAACAGATCTCATTCATAATCACTGATCTGTCACAAACCTCAGGGTAATCCAAACATCTCCTCATATCACAAACACACATTTACCAAACAAGCCTAACTATTGTCTTCACTGTTAGTGTAGGTACACCTAACATGCTGACTGTACCTGGAGTCAATGCAAATGATTCCATTGGCTCCTGCCAGCTCCAAGGGAACAGAGGAAAGGTGGCATGGGCAACAGTTTTTCTTTCCTTTTTGTCCTTTAATAGTGTTAGATGAAATCCTGTACATAAGAGTCAATGAGTTGTAAAAGGAGGCGAAGAGCTTGTATATTTCAGCAACTGTGGGGTTGGCAAAGTAGAGGTATGTGTGTTAATGGGGCATTGCTGAAAGAGGGCAGAGTTAAGGTTGCATGGGGAACCTTAATTGTGAACTTCCTGGTTTTCAGAAGTTTGAATTTTTCTTAAATCAACATTCTACCAGGGGACAACATTCCACCAAGTAAACTTAACTCTTCATTAACATAGTTTGGTTTTTTTTGCCACTGAACTATTGACAAACCAGAATACTTTGTATTTATTCTAAGTTGTATAACTATGAACTGAATTCCCAGAATACCTTGCACTCATGTGAAGCTTTATAGTGGAAATGTACTGATAGGTAAACTGTGTATAACCTGGCTCTTGTATGTGTAGAATCTGTCAGAAACAAGAAGTATGTTCTGTCGAGGTTTGCCAAATATGAACAGTATACTAGGTACAGTTAACACAGTGTGCTAGGGGTTGTTGGTACAGACGTCTTTTTAGTAGTACCCTGAAAAAACTGATATGAAGCAAGATAAGAAAAATGGAGTAAGGTCTCTAATTATACTGTAGAATTTATGGACTCTTCTACTTGTCGGAAACAAGGTGAGTATAAATACATATCAAATTAAGCTCATACTTTGGGACAGACACAGACTGATGATATAAGTTGTGATTTCTGCAAGGCTGCTCCCCAGATTGTTAAAGTATGAACCTTTTTGTAGTGTACTGATTTATCTATGTTGATTGAGCAAAGGTATCTGACGTCTGAGTAATCAATAATTTAAGCCAAACCACTAACACTTGACTTTAAACAATAAGAGCTATCTACAAAATCCCCCTCACTCCCTGGTTTGAAACAGACAAAATATGCATCTTTCTGTGACACCACTTCATACCAATTCACTGCATAAAGCCCAGGAGCATTCGGCACCTAATTCTGTCCTAAATTCCATTTTACATTTTGAGATGTGCAATTCACCGTAAGTGATGCAGACCTTGACAAAAGTGATAAAAAGACCAGAAGTGGTTCAAGCAAACTTTGTATGTGTAAATATCTATCCACTATTTGTGGTGAATCTGAGTGTTCATGGATAGGTATCATTTCTTTAACGAAACATTCTTCAATAATTTGATTTTGTTGAAATATTCGCCTAGAGAGAAACATTCTTTAGAATAACCCTTTGTGCATGTGCAGAAGTTTATATTTGTGCTTCAGACCATTAACTGCATGCAAATCTCAAGCTACCATGACTCAGTTCAGGGAAAATACCTGCTTAGAGAAAAAGCAGCTAAATCCAGCATTTCATTTTCCTCCCCTTGCACTCACAAGAAGTGATCTATAAGAGTGACTGCTAAGCGGTAGCTTGGCAGCACAGAACAGTGCTCACTGGTTCAGTTGAACCCCAGAAGTTGGAGTTTACTGTCCATGGTGTGGTTATAATCAACTTTCATTTGCTGGTTGTAAACACTGCCTAGAAACCTACAAGAATGTATGTCGACAAAGAAACTTTCCTGACTATGGACAACATTTTCAGAAGCAACTGGTGATTCTGATTCCCTGTTTTTGGGTAACTAATTTGAGAAATCTTAACAGGGCTTGACTATTTGAGGATGGGTGCTCAGAAATTTCTGAAAATCAGTTCCTTTAAAAACATCTCAGGTTGGACAGCCAAAAATTGAGACATCCAATAGCAATAGTTATGTTTGAAAATCTTGGCCTGTGACTTTTTGTTTGGGATTTTTCAGGCCATATTACCACCTAACTACTACTCAGAAAAAAATAGACATATAAATGTTGGAAAAATGCTTCTTGAAATTATCACAATGAAGACAGAATCCTCATCACATCCCTCATAACCATATTTCAATATGTTCCTGTAAATCCCTATGGCTTTCCCTCAGTACTTTTTGCTTGCAGTATGGGTCATGGCTATCTATCCTTAACATTGAAGATTAAAACATTATGCTCTGGCACTATAGATCACTGCCATCCATTATTCACAGTTTGTATGCAATCAGATAATTAACTGATAATTGGGCAATTTGTATAAACTACAGTACAAGTTCAAGAAAAGTTTCCTTCTACTAAAGCTTGAATGACATATGTACCAAGAACTATGGTACTGAGTTCCCTATGTTCTGTATCTTGTCAATTTAACTTTTCCTTTATTAGAGATATTTAAAACACAGAAGGTATTTTAAACTTTAAAATTATATTTATATAATGGAGCCATTGAATACTCTTAAAATATGCCATTTTTGTTAAAAAGCAAGCAAACAAAAAGAAAGCAACTTACATGATTTTGTCCCCAATGTCACACTTAAACAGGTTGATATTTTAAAATAGTATGTCAAACATTGAGAGGGTCACTATCATTCTGTACTCTAACTAAATGGACAGATTTTAAACGTAAGAGGAAGAGAGAGGGAGACTGAGACTATAAAGGCAGCCAGGTTTTCTTTGGCTCCTTCAGCGGGAACACAGAGAAGTTGTGGTAAATCATGCATTTCCACTCTTCTTAAATGTGCACAGTGATGAAGCTAAATAAATAACTGCACTTTTCCGCTGAAGCTCATGGTTTGTAAAGCTGTCACTGCTGACACTTGGTTGATAGCACTGGGGAAATGACTGCGCACAACACAACAAGAATGCAGATTGAATTGCTCTGACTGTGGGTGTTTTGGGAGCTTGCTAAACATTTTATTCGGGAACCACATCCTGCCACTTCTCTCAGCAACCAGAAAAGGTGCTTTATCATATAGATCATATACTACACATCTTTTAGACTGCTAATCTCAGTTGTATTGAGTGGAGACAACTCTGATTGAATTGACAGCTGTACCTATTCTTGTTAATAGTAATGTCATCCATAAACTCCATTGGCACTTTTCAAAGTTTGCTGCTGGAAAAGACATGGAGTAATTCCAGAATTATTTCACTTAGTGTGCAGGAAATCATAGTGACGTCAAAACAAGCATACAACAACAATTTGTGTTTATTTGGAGAGTCTATATATTTGTGTTTAGAGGCTGGTCCTACAGCTCAAAGATGAATGAGGAGGAAGATAGATATGTGGTGTCTTATTTTAGAGGATTTAAGAAAATAGTGAGCCAACAGAGGATTTCATGGGCAAATTAGTTTCCTGAAATATTCTTATACTATATCCTGATCACTTACAACACAGGTTTCTTGGAAGTCTTAGAACGGAATGAAAAGCACCAATGTTTCCCATTGTTCTCTCATATGCAAGCCATTTATTATTTTGGTATAGAGCTACTTCCTCACATGCAGCAGAATTGGATGAAAGCTTAGGGAAAATATCAACATTTAATGAAAATTCAGTTCTACTTTGCCATGTTTAACACTTCATTTCCACTGCTAACAGTTCACAGCCCATTATTCTATAGCCACTCTAAGTGTTGAATTTTTATCAATAACTGCAGAATTGGACCCTAATTTTTCAAATGTTTCCTAATGGTGGGGCTAGAAAACAGTCTACCTGCCACACCTCACCAGTTCCAAAAGACCATTTCATTAATAAAAATGGGGAAGGTACTTAAAGTTATTGTATAAGAAGGAGAAACCAGAGCTAGCTATCTAGCAGATCAGCATGCTCCAAGACAAGACAAAAATAGAAATGGATTCTGCTGGTCTTCTCACAAGTATTATTTTGACTTTGCTGCTGAACCAGAAGCCTCTGAGGCTGCAATCAATTTAAAGAAAACAATGCTGAAGGGGAAGATACAGGGTTCAGGGCCGCCCGGGGGGGGGGGGGGGCAAGTGGGGCAATTTGCCCCAGGTCCCCGAGCCCTGGCCCGGCAGTGGTCCGGGTCTTTGGCGGCGGGGGGCCCTTCAGTCGCTCTGGGTCTTCGGCGGCATTTCAGCGGCAAAACCTTCAGTGCTGCCAAAGACGCGAAGCAAGTGAAGGGTCCCCTGCCGCCGAAATTCTGCCGAAGACCCGGACCGCCACCGGGTGAGTACAAGCGCCGCAGCTCCCCCGCTTTGCCCCAGGCCCCCTGAATCCTCTGGGTGGCCCTGACAAGGTGAGCCTGAGGTCAATCTGTAATTCCATGTTGCCTGATGCCATCGTGTGATGCACAATCTTCCTTACCCCTCCACCCACCCTCAGAAATCTGAACTGTACGTGATTTAGATGAGACATGGAACTTCAATCTGAAATTATTTCCATAATACATACTGCTCTTGAGAAGTTCCTTTCTATGTGGCATTTAGCACTGCAATAAAGTTTAAAACACATTCATTGCAAATTATACCAGCTTACTCCAATGGCTAGCCTTAAGATTAGTGCCACGGCTGTGGCCAGATATATCTAAGTATCTAGATCAGAGGTGGGCAAACTACGGCCCGTGGGCCACATCTGGCCCACGGGACCGTCCTGTCCGGCCCTTGATCTCCCGACTGGGGAGGTTAGCCCCTGGCCCCTCCCACACTGTCCTACCTTCCCCCACAGCCATGCCGCCTCGTGGGCAGAGCTCTGGCCGGTGGGGCTGCGCGCTCCTGCAGGGCAGCGCGACAGCATGTCTGGCTCCGACCAGGCAGCGCAGCTGCCAGACATGCTGCTCTGAGCGGCATGGTAAGAGGGCTGGGGGGTTGGATAAGGGGCGGGGGATCCCGGGGGGCAGTCAGGGGACAGAGAGCGGGGGGTTGGATGGCGTGGAGGTTCTGGAGGAGAGAGGGGTTGGATAAGTTTGGGAGTCCCGTGGGCCTGTCAGGGGGTGGGGTGTGGATAGGGGTTGGGGCAGTCAGGGGACAGGGAGCAGGGGGGGTTGGATAGGGGGTGGGGTCCCAGGGGGCGGTTAGGGGTGGGGTATCCCAGGAGGGGGCAGTCAGGGGACAAGGAGCAGGGGGGGTTGGATGGGTCGTGGATTTTGAGGGAGGCAGTCAGGGGGCGGGAAATGGGAGGTGTCGGATAGGGGGTGGGGGCCAGGCTGTTTGGGGAGGCACAGCCTTCCCTACCTGGCTCTCCATACAGTTTTGCAACCCTAATGTGGCCCTCGGGCCAAAAAGTTTGCCCAGCCCTGATCTAGATTAAACAGATGAACAAAAATAAACAGAAAAGACATGCACTGTCCATCATATTGAGAAGGCCACAAAGACCTGGACTGTGGCAAACAGGCATGGGGACTGCTTTCCAAAAGTGTATTGCTACTGCAGTAGAATCTAGAATTGATCAAATAAAATTTCTAAAGTTCTGACTACACGGAATTTGCCAGATGATTGCAAGACAATACCATAAAGTTTCATATAATCCAAAAGAGTGTTCCAGGAAAACTAATCTAGTTTACCAACTGATTAAAGATCTAGTTCAGGTGGAGGGAAAGCAGAATGTTCTCTCTCAACACAAGTGTATCCTAATATGTACACCTCTACCTCGATATAACGCTGTCCTCAGGAGCCAAAAAATCTTACCACATTATAGGTGAAACCGCGTTATATCGAACTTGCTTTGATCCACCGGAGTGCGCAGCCCCGCCCCCCTGGAGCGCTGCTTTACCGCGTTATATCCGAACTCGTGTTATATCGGGTCACGTTATATGGGGGTAGAGGTGTATATATCAGTTACTGTGCTAGTCATCCTACCTATTATACAGTAAAAGAAAAAAATATTTTAAAAGGTGATAAACAAGAGAGAGGACTAAGAAAAAGAGAGCAAACGAGAGATGATCATTTAGTTTCATCCAAGTCCTGCCGCTTATGTCCAGAGGTGAGAATTTATTGTGTTTTAAAGATGGAAGGAGCAGAAAGAGGATAAGGATGTGCAAATGATTCACACAGAACCCAGAAACCTCTTTAAATCACGGTAGTTTGGGCTTTGTAGAAATTAGCTCTCCTGACTAATTCCGGCAAACGGACCCTGCAATATATGCATAACTTGAGTGGAAGTTCCTTTACTCGTCCACTTGACAGTGCAGGCAGACAAATTATACATTTTGGGGGATGTTGTTATAGGTAAAACAAAAATGGATAGTGATAAAGAGCTTTGAAAAAGGTAAGGTCACCATATAGGCTGGAAAATTCTTACATTGAAAATGTAAGCTTTACAGCAGGTTTGAGTTTGCATTAAGGAGCTCAGATCCATTCTTTTGTTATCCCCAATCTAATTCTGAAATCAATAAATAAATTTAGATTTGAAATGCTGAGCTATAAGAAAACATTAATAAATGTGGTGGCTAGATCTAGAAAATGTTAGGTCTACTTGGCTTTTTTGAACTATAGAGACAAAAAGGCATGTAAGTTGTTTAAGTGCTTATTTGTGATTCTAAAGTCTCGTTTGAAAAGTCTTTGGAAACTGCCAGGTTAAATTATTGTGTTATATTTGTTTATGAGCAGTAAAAACTGCAGCATTGCAGATCACTTTTTCCTTGATCTACCAGTTCCTCCTTATGATGGGTATTGGAACTACTTGAAAAAATTTTTTATAAAAGAAATTTAATAAAAAGATTCATGTTATGCATGAAGATAATAAAGGTCTTGAAATTACAGTGACTTTGTGAGTGATATTTTTCTTTTGACCAGTAGAGAAATCAGCAGCAAAATCACAATGCACTTCCCAAATGCCCTACCTTCTACCTCCCAGAAGACTCAAAGTCACATGTTTATGTAACCCACACTTAAAACGGTATGGCTTTCAAGCCCTCTCAAGTGGCTAGACCACAAAAAGAAGTCTAAGAGTCTGCTACTGGCTTTGAGTGAACAGACCTGGGTCAACATGATATAGGATAATGCATTCCTTCCCAGACATGCACTTAGGGCAGTTCTGGACTCAGACAACTATAGGACAATTGAAAAGAAACTCAAGAGAAAAATAAATCTGATTCTCTGCAGGATCCTTGTAATCCCAACCAGAAAATATTAATTCCACTGTCACTCTCCTCAAAGCCCCTGCATCATGACTACCGTTTTTTCTAGCACAGAAGGTTGACATGGTACCCAATGGAACTTATCAATATAATTTCCTGAAAGAAATGGAAGGATCACTGGGGAATGTCACAGTGAATACTCTTTTAACACCCCCCACATGTCTAGTAATGCTCATTATGCTGCTTTCACAGGGCTCTCTGCCCCAAAATTACATTAAAAAGGCTATTTGGGCATCCCAGTACACTTTATCCTCCCACTGGAGATACCATTAGACCAAAGGACTGGCCACAGCATATTTTAAGATTTTATTTCACCGAAGATTGTGCTATTTCATCAGTTCCCATAATAGTGACCTAATCTTAGCCAAGTTCCAATAAATAAATAAATATAGAACCTGTACTTTTTTTTACTATTATCACAGAAACAGAGAAATGTAGGGATTGAAGAGTCCCGCCCCTTGTGCTGGGCAGGAGTAGGTATACCCAGACCATCCCTGACAGGTGTTTGTCTAAGCTGTTCTTATAGACCTCCAACAAGGATTCTACAACTTCCTCGGAAACCTATTACAAGTCTTAACTACCCTTATAGTAAGACAGTTTTTCCTAATATCTAACCTAAATCTTCCTTGCTGCAGATCAAGACCCTTACATCTCGTCATACCTTCAGTAGACATGGAAAACAATTGCTCACCATTCTCTTTATAAAAAGGCCTTAACATATTTCAAGACTGTTGTGAGGTTCCCCAAACTTCAACTTTTCTTCAGACTAAACATGTCCAGTTTTTTTAACCTTTCCTCATAAGTCAGGTTTTCAGAACCTTTTATAATTTTTGTTGCTGTCCTCTGCACAGTCTCCAGTTTATCCACATCTTTCTTAATGTGTGCCACCCAGAATTGCTCCACATTGCTTAATGTGTGCCACCCTCCACCTGAGGCCTAACCAGTGCCAAGAAGGACAATTACTTCCTGGGACTTACATATGACACTCCTGTTAGATCAGGGATCGGCAACTTTTGGCACGCGGCTCGCCAGGGTAAGCACCCTGGCGGGCCGGGCTGGTTTGTTTATCTGCCGCATCCGCAGGTTTGGCCGATCGCGACTCCCACTGGCCGCGGTTCACCGCTCCAGGCCAATGGGGGCTGCAGGAAGTGGCGCAGGCGAGGGATTTGCTGGTCGTGGCTTTCTGCAGCCCCCATTGGCCTGGAGAGGCGAACCGAAAGCCAGTGTGAGCCGTGATCAGCCGAACCTGCGGATGCAACAGGTAAACAAACCAGTCTGGCCCATCAGGGTGCTTACCCTGGCAAGCCACGTGCCAAAAGTTGCCGATCCCTATGTTAGATAATCTCAGAATGATATTATCCTAGATATTCCTTATGGAACATTTTTTCTTTTACTTTTAAAAACATAATGCAATTACTCAATCTGGTCAAAATAGAACAAGGTATGTTGTTAAATAATATTTTTTTTGAAAACAAACATACGGTTTGCAAAACAACAAATGAAGATTGTGTAGGAGCTCCTTCCTAGTACGTTCCAAAAACTATCCACAAAAAAGGTCTTTAGAATGCATCATTGCATCAATAGATAAAAATTTATAGATCTTTCATATAAACCACAGAAATTTATTTTTACCTCAAACCACTAACATGTATTTTTCTGAATAATAGGTATGTCTTTTGAGCAAGCTCTTTGATACCCCAATTATGGGCCATGAGACACTTTGCAACACTGAATGCCCAAAGTTAGAGGTGACCTTTATTTCAGAAATACTTTGCACCTCAGCTCCCATTGATTTCAATGGCCATCTCCTTTAAATACCAAACCAGTTGCATTTGGGTGCTTCAATATGGGGTGCAAGAAGCTAACTTTATATGCCTAAATTTGAACATTCGAGCCCTTATTTCTAAGTTTCCATAGTATATAGTAGGGTTTTAGAAATATAAATCTCACAATGGAAATAGGAGCCAACATGATTGAGATCCTGCTCACAACTTTCAATGTATAACATCAAAGGTACTTATCTGTTGATTGACAAATTGCTAGCATCTGAAGTCCTCCCTCTGGGCACCAACTAGCATTTATAGAGGATTATCTTCCATCCTGAGAGCTTAAAGATTACTTTTGTTTTTTATTACTCTGGAAGAAATGAATTTTGTGCAAAAAGTGGACCTAAAAGGTAAGCTCCACACTTATGAAATGTAATGTGATCTCAGAAGTATGTTTTAATCAGATAGTCCCGCTGAAGTCAAGGCTAAAAAAATCAAAGGTCTCATTTCTCATTTTTACCCAGCTGATGTTTAACAAGCCATCACACAATGACTTGCAGGAAGGAAGAATTAATATTTAAGATAACCGTGGGAAAAACAGTAGGCAAAATTAAAGACAGAATCACAGAATATAGAGATGGAAAATTCTAGCAGGAAATCTAATCTATTTTCCTGCCATTGAAGGATTGTTCCCTATTCAATCTTTACTAGTGTTCTGTACAATCTAGTTTCAAAGGTGTCAAGCAACAGGATTTCCACCATTGTACAGCTATTCTGAAAGAAGGCCAGGAGACACTTGATATGGATTTAATCAGGCCACAAATTATTATTAAATGTCTGGGACTACCTGGCAGATAAAAGCATACAGTGAAAACAATTCCAGGTTCATTCAATAACTAATGGGAGCTTCTGCCAGCCCCCCTCATTTTCTATCTAGGTCACCTAGCCAACCCATGGCTGGGACCTTACCCTCCATCCCCCTACCCTCGTAGGAGGGTTAAGGTGGGCTATAAGAAAGAGGGGTTGTCTCCCTGCCGTATCAATCATAGGAGCCCCGAACTGCCCCTCCCTCCCCCCCATTCTATTCCTTTAACCAACACCTTCTTTTAAGTCCTTCATCAAGCCATTTATCCTGTCAGTGGATGCCTTCCCTGTGGAGTATCTGCACAGGACCTCCACCCCACACTTACAAAATGAGTGGTGACATATAACCTAACCCTCTTTTCTCCTCACTATAACAACCTACCTGAAACCCGCTGTGGGAAAAGGCGAAAAAACACCACTCCACCCAAGCCAATATGGTGGTGAAGGAAAAATTCCTCCCCAGCCCCCTAAAAAGGAAAGACTAGTGCAGGAGTAGGCAACCTATGGCACGCATGCTGAAGGCGGCACGTGAGCTGATTTTCAGTGGCACTCACGCTGCCTGGGTCCTCGCCACCAGTCCGGGGGCCTCTGCATTTAATGTAATTTTAAATGAAGCTTCTTAAACATTTTAAAAACCTTATTTACTTTACACACAACAATAGTTTAGTTATATATTATAGACTTATAGAAAGAGACCTTCTAAAAACATTAAAATGTATTACTGGCACGCGGAACCTTAAATTAGAGTGAATAAATGAAGACTCGGCACAGCACTTCTGAAAGGTTGCCGACCCCTGGACTAGTGCAATGCCCACAGCAGGTCCTAACCAAACCTGGTATTTGCCACCTGAGGGGGAGGGGGAAGGGTGGGTGCTAGTTTGCCTGCTGCATGGAGAAAGATCTTCCAACGCTTGGGGGTGCCCCTTTTAACCCTTCTGCACTTACATTTCCAGGCGATGAGTCAGCATCACCATGCTGACCCCTACCTCCCTTTTTACAGCAGCTTCTGGCCTCCATCCCCCTCCCCAACCTGTAAAGCACTGCTACCCTTTCTCCAGCAAGCCCAGACAATGTCCCCCCAGCTTAAGGTGCAGTCATTTCCCTTGAAGGATGTTGCATAATCGAATTGTACTCACTAATGAAATTTGTTTTCTAGACATTCAGCTTAAACTTTCCATTTGTTGAAATGGATGTCATCATCTGAAAGCTAGTTGTAACAAGTACCTCTTTTTATTATACTAAAAATTCCCTCTCTTTTTGGTATAGTCCACGAAACTTTCCATATTTGGTGCTTAGTCAAGGTATAGGAAACAAATCATATAATACAGTGATGAAAAACTTTCAGTGGGTTCAGTTCCTGACATCCAAACACTTCATATGTGGTTCTGGAAGAGTCACCTAATCTACCAGTTTCCATCAACTCCCTGCCAGTAAAACAGAAATAGGACTACCCTACTCAAGGGGATTCCATGAAGACAAAAATCCATTAATAATTGTAAGACATTCATAGTATGGCAATGAAGCTATGTAAAGACATAGACATCTTCCCTGTAATTTAGGAATCTCTTTAATTATGTATGTTTGGCTATATTTTAAAATGTGTTCCATGAGTACAGTACTGATGGGTCAAATACTCTAGATCTCTGTTGCCAGTACTCATTTTCATTAGAATAGATTTTTCCTTTTTCACCAGAGCTACTAGCGATTCCACATCTGCTTTAGAATTTCTTGCCACATCTAAACTCCCCCTAGGAAAGAGTGATCTTATGTGCACAAGTGAATGATAAGACTCAGAATAATATCTAAACTAAAACTGAAAATGGTGACAGAGTTAAATAGACTATTTTTGATGAGTTTTTTTCCTGTTTGAGAATCAGGCCATGGCTAACTCTCCGTCTGCTGTTAATGCATGGCAGTAAGAGTGCAAGGGGCCAATTATAATTTCAGATATATAAAAGCCCATATCACTTTGTGTATTATGAACAATCTTATTAAATATAGTACCATAAGTGGATTTTTCAAAGTACATGGTGATGAATTACCATGAATCTGAAATTAGAAACCAGTCTAATCCATTGTGTTGTATGCTTTGAAAATGCCTGTGAAGTTGAAACTCAATCCCCCATGCTGGGAAAGCTACGCCATTAGCACACATATCAATAGAATAGAACTTTGTGCAAGATACCATCCAAGTACCAAAATTTAAATGATGTAATACATTATCTCTGTTTAAAGCCATTTCAAGAGACTACAATAGCTCTTTTCCCAAACACACTCTAAGGTCTACATTGACATAGGTTTAAAATAGTGATGAGTTTCAAATCTCACTGAACATTCACTGTGATGAACAGATAATGTTCAATGTGCATGCTCACTTGAAATGCCTTATGCTCAACAGAAAGATATAGGAAAATATTTGAATTATAACTCGACACAATTTCTCCCTTTTTCATTTTTCAGGTATTTTTCTCAAAATACTTTATTTCCTTGGGAATGGTTTTCTTCGGTGAAAATTAAGATGTGCAGGAGTTCTTCCTTCACACAATGGACGCCAATGAAAGTTTCAATGCATTTTTTTCAAGTTATATATTTTGAGCTTTGAACTGGCTGGGTTTTGTCTCAAGGGTGCAGATGCATAACATTTCTTCTATTTTTCTTATTAGTTGACCCTTCCTTTGAGGCTCAGGAAATTCAGCAGAAGCCATTTTGACTCATTCTGCATGAGAAAGTGTGAAGTTTCTGAGCGAGGCAGAAAAATAAATTAGTCTTATTTTTATACAGTTCATGAAATTCAAAATACTTATAACAGTAAGGAAACTTTTTTTAAGTTAACCTTACATTTATTTCTAATATATATATTTTCTAAGGAAAACACAACCACACAAGAAAGACAGGACTACTCTTTGGTTCTGTAATGGAATCAGAGGCATTGCTTTCAAAATGCTCTAACCTTCAGCTGAGATTAATGGTAGAATTTCTGTTGACTTCAGTGAGAGGAGGATTTGGCCTAAAATGAAGATGGTGAAAAACAGCAGCAGTATTTTCAGAGTTCTTCAGTGGTTCTATATAAACTCCGCTGAAGGAAATCAAAGGCTTGCATATTTAGAGGTGATAGTTGGGGTGAGAATCTGCTATATTAAGTAAAACATTACATACATTTATTAGGAAACGTTAATACGATAGCTAATTAGGAAATAAACAAATATGACTCAGATTCTGCAATTGACAGAACGTGAGCAGACTGCTGGACCTGCATGGAGCTCCATCAGGGCACAACTGTTCCCTCACCCACAGAGTATCAATTGAGGATCAGTCTATACTAGCAAACTAGTTAACAAAATCGTATCTCTAGGTCGTGTCTTTGAATGATAGTGATTGTGAGCATGTAGACTAAAAACATATTTACAACCCGTTTATTAAATATAGGAATGTCAGTGAAGTGGTAATCTGCTGGCCCTTTAAAAATAAAAGTATAAGATATTTTAAATATAAACACACTTAGCACCAGTTTAGCTGGACAGAGAAGGCGGCTTGAGGGCTTTATAGGAAATCATAACATGGAAATAAGTTCTACTGTCTGTATTGCTGTTTGAAATCAGTGCATAAGAAGACTCAAAAATCAATTATAAATGACTCATGAGTTAATGCCAGCTTTTCTCCGCTACTAAAAATCATGAACTGTAAATTGAAACTGTAAATAAATGGCAGTAGTCTCTCTCTTTAATATCACAGTTTGTCACTTGTTTTCCATTAATGATTGCTAAAGTTAGTCAAGTGTTAAATGTTGTTAAATCATCTTTCTTGATTAGTAGAAATCATAATTAGAAGTGACTGAATAAAGTAGACAATGATTGGACATTTTAGACTAAATTAGTAGTGTATCAAAGCACTATAGTGTAGTCACAGACCGTATATAAAAGCTGATTGGACTGATTTGGTACCACCGTTTTTCAGTACATGAAACCAAAATGCTTATGGCTAGATTGTTATTTGGAATGTATGCCCATGCAGGTGAATAAGAACTCCCCTTAACCTCTGGTTACAGGAAGCCTGGACAAACACCATGTTTCTCTCTCCCTCAGAGCAGGTGGCTGCAAAGCAAAAAGGAAGGACAGAACAGAAGGGGAATGGCTGAAGGTTTGACTCCAACCTTGCAAATGCACTAGGCAAAACGATTGATGTTGCAATTTGTTTCTGTGGGCCAACAGTACCTTACTATTCCCCCTATGCCGTTAAGAAAACAATCTCTGTCCCTCCTCCTCGGGTGGTGCAGGTAACACAAAATCCCTTATTCAGGAGTCTACTTAAAGAGATAATCTAGCCCTTAATGCACAGAAAATTCTGGATTACGGCAGTGGTGGCCTGTCCCCTTAAGAATTCCTGACCATAGGGGTCATTCCACCCCTGTCCTGTGGTGCGGCCCTTTTAGGGTTTGGTACCCAAGAGTCTAGGAAAGTTACAAAGGCAGAGATGGGGATAGAGGAAGTGGCCCCAGGGCCACTTGTGTAGGAATCCACAAGAGGGGAATCCTGAGAGGGGAATCCATGCGTAGGAAAACCTATTCCTTTAATAGTCTGGGACAAGGAGCCTTGTAGAGACAGAGAGGCAAGTCCTCCCTCTTTCCCAGCCAACCTGCTCAGGGAAGAAGGGCTGCATATACAGGGCTGAATTAACGCATAGGCAAACTAGCACATGCTTAGGGCCCAAATTCATGGGAGGGGCAGGGAAAAAAGGCAAAATGTTGGGGTGGTTGGTTTTTGTTGTTGTTTTTCTTTAAACAGATGTGGATTTGCATGCAAACTGCAAGATCTTCACTCACCTGAGTGGCATTGTGACCTGGTGCTCACGGTTGCAACACCATGCAAATTTGACCAGGTTACCCTCCATCATGTTGAGCAGCGCCCTGAGCAGCAGCAGGATGAGCAGCCAGACCTGGTGGATCCAAAGCATGGCCAGCCCAGCCACAGGGAGTCTACTGTATGGCTGTAAAAGCAGCAAAGAATCCTGTGGCACCTTCTATAAGGTGCCACAGGATTCTTTGCTGCTTTTACAGATCCAGACTAACACGGCTACCCCTCTGATACTTGATACTGTATGGCTGTTTGTTGTTATTCATATTAGAAGGTTAGGTAGGAGCACAGAAGTGAATATTTGCCTAGGGCCCAGAGATGGGTTAATCCAGCCTTGTGTATATCTTTGGCCTCTTCCCTCAGAAGAGAGACACATCAGCCATGGAATGTTGCTGCCTGCTGAACTCTCCCAATCCAGGGAGAAAAGGGGCTAATGGGAAAAGGGGCTAGCTGAAGGAAAAGCTGGTTGGAAGCCATAGGTGGTTTGAGGTAATGAGCACAGCCGCACAAGGTGAGCTGTGGGCCTCCTCTGCCAAGGGAGAAACCTGAAATCTCCTCAGCCCAGAGAAGAAGGGTTGGGAAGACTGCTGAATCTGAGAGGGGAATCTATGGGCCAGGAAGTCCAGGACTGAAATCCCCACAGCCCCAGGGACAAGGGCTGTTAAAACTATTGAACCTAAAGGAGAGCTCTTTTGGGGGGAAACTGTATAAACTAAATACATCAGACTCCAGTAGAAGAGGAATATTGTTTAAAGAGCCCGGTGGTGAGTGGTTTATATCTGAACCCCAGTAGGGGGAACTGAGAAAATGTGCCTGCGGGGTCTCACAGTACCACAAGCAGGTGCTCTGGCACAATACCTTGCTACATGGATATATTCAGATATTTTACTGTAAATAGGTAAAGTTCCCACCCAGATCACAGCAGAACACATAAACACACACACAAACATGAACTGTATGTCGTCTGAACATACCTTTTCCCTAGACTTGATTATTATTGATGGAATAATAGACTAGCAATGGGTGAAAGTAGAAGTTTATCTTAACCTCTTGGCTCTGGAAAGCAATGCTAGAAATCTTGAGATAACACATTCCTTCGTGAGATTTCTAGTACTCCCTGACCATGATGGAAATAGCATAAGAACGGATTTGTTTATGGTGGGTTCCCCCCCCCACCCCTCCAGTTCCACTTCCTACCCTCGCTAGAAACAAGAAAATAAATATTTTGAATTATATATATTATATTTATATTTAGTTAACCAAACTTTTTTTCATTTAACCTATGATAAACAGGTAGGTTGAGGTGAAGTTTTGAGTGAATGTTTAATTACTGTATATCTAATTACATATATGGCCTTTCCCACCATAGCATCAGAGTGCCTTTCATACATGGTTGAGTGCTCATTCTTCAAAAAAGGCACCTTTCAATTAGGGGTTGGGAACAAGTGGAGGATTCGATATCTGGAAGAACAGCTATTCAGCAGTAGCCAGATGTGTTAGTAGCTGAGGCCAACATTTTTAAAGGTATTTAGGTGTTGCTGCACTCAGTATCACAACACCTAGCGGATTTAGGAAGCTAAAACTCCTTTTTGAAAGGGATTTAGGCACTTAGGAGGCTAAATCCCATTAACTGTTGATGAAATTTAGACTCCTAAGTGCTGAGTGCAGCAATGCCTAAGTAACTTTAACATGGTGTGCATAAGTGCAACTTTAACATGGTGTGCATAAGTGCAAGTGAGTGGGGTGTGTTTCTAGGCAGATTAGCAACTGCGTTTGGCCTTCTCCCTAAGCTTGCAGAACTGGCCATAGGTAGCATTATGAAGATGGCATTCCTATTACAGATTATACCAGGATGGCTGATTTCTTATATCCAGCCCTTCCCTGCTATCTTCCATCTGCCTGAAGCATAGAATCATAATTCCACACCACATTCCCAATTCAGGCTCTATCTCAGGGGTCGGCAACCTTTCGGAAGTGGTGTGCCGAGTCTTCATTTATTCACTCTAATTTAAGGTTTCACGTGCCAGTAATACCTTTTAACGTTTTTAGAAGGTCTCTTTCTATAAGTCTATAATATATAACTAAACTATTGTTGTATGTAAAGTAAATAATGTTTTTAAAATGTTTAAGAAGCTTCATTTAAAATTAAATTAAAATGCAGAGCCCCCCGGACTGGTGGCCAGGACCCGGGCAGTGTGAGTGCCACTGAAAATCAGCTTGCATGCCGCCTTTGGCACGCGTGCCATAGGTTGCCTACCCCTGCTCTATCTGTTTCATTCATGCAAACAGCCAGCTCAGAGGTGTTCACATTCCCACCCAAATTGTTGGCTCACCTCTACTTTGATCTCAGAATAAGGGAAAACTTCACATTTGGCAGCAAATACCAGTTTCAAATGAGCTGAAGAGAGAGCAGAGTCGATTTTATGGTAAATCATCTGCAACCTTCCTAATCTTCAGTTTGTTTCACAGAAAAATAATCAATGATTCTTTTCTAGTAACACTCACCCCATGCCCCAGATTCCTGCTTCAACATTTATGTGTTCAGTATCATTCTCAAGAGACATGGCTTATTAGTGCCACTTTGATGAGAGCAATGACAGCTACAGGTTTCTCCCAAAGAGCTACTGCCTAATGAATACTATTCAACACTGCAACGTGTTCTATGACAATATATATATATATATATATATATATATATATATATATATAATACTATTTCTTAAATTACCTCAATATTCTCACTGTTCTAAAATCACTTCTGACTAAAATTTCATTGTAACATACTATAAATGTTCAGAATATTTTAAATATAAGCACTATCTCCAATGTTAATATAAGGCTGTGCAACAATTTGAAACAGTTATGCATTGTAACTTGCAGGATAGAGATTGCCAGAAATTCTAATGTGTATTCATTTTCAATTATTAAATTTCCAGTTTGTATTATATTGTTATGAGCTAGGTGAAACCTTATTATAGCTTGAGTTAAAACCTCGTTTGGTTGATGAGTGTGAACTTCCAATTAAAATATCTAAGTATAATTAAGTATAATTAAGAGAAAAGGGCTATGTGAATTCACTCAGCAGTTTTGGATGGAGGAGTTTGTGCTGAGTATTGTTTTGGGTAAGGGTATGTGTGTGTATGAGAGAGAGGTAAGACAGAACACAGAACCTCAGAAGGACAGAGGCATCTAAAAAAGCCAAGCAGCAACCTATAGGTAGAGTGTGACCAGGTGTCAGGATTGAGGACTTGCAACTATGACTGCTCAGTCTCTGGGCAGCCTATGAGCACAGCTGAGCCACAGCGGGGCCACTTGGTTGACCTCTCTGCCTGATTAGCTGAGCAAGTCAGCAAACCTGCTCTTATACACAACAGCAACAACTGATCTCTGGCTACTCAACACTTATGCCTGCAGCTACAATTGCTTCTTTCCCAGTCTCACTCCAGCCCTGCTTCCCTACTGACTTTCTGACTCTGACCACTGGCTTCAGTTGTTAACCCCAAGTTCATAGGTTCATTGATTAAGAAACCATTGTGATCATCTTATGTGACTTCCTGTACAACACGGGCCATAGAACTCCCCCAAAATAATTCCTAGATGAATTCCTAGATCTTTTAGAAAAACGTCCAAACTTGATTTAAAAATTGCCAGTAATGGAGAATCCACCACAACTCTTGGTAAATTGTTCCAATGCTTAATTATTCTCATTGTTAAACATGTACACTTTATTCCCAGTCTGAATTGGTCTTGCTTCAACTTCCAGTCATTAGATCATACTATACCTTTTTATACTAGATTGAAGAGTCCATTGTTAACTATTGGCTCCCTATGTATGTAGACTAATCAAGTCACCCCTTAACCTTCTCTTTCATAAGCTAAATATATTAAACTCCTTGAAATCCTTCTATCACTATAAGGCATGTTTTCTAATCTTTTAATCATTCTCATGTCTCTTCTCTGAACCCTGTCAAATGTATCAACATCCTTGAATTGTGAGCACCAGAACTGGACACAGTATTCCAAGAATGATCACATCAGTGCCTACCTGACATCATCAATGACATCCACACATATTGGGAGGCGTTCAAGACCATTATTCACAAGGCATGTGCTGAATCAATTGGATACTTCACTCACTGCCATCAGGTTTGGTTTGATGAGAACAAAGAGGAAATCCTAGCACTTATTCATTAGAAAAGATGCATATTTTGCACTTGGTGAAAAACCAGAAAAAATGAGAGACTTATCAACTTAAAGCTGTATTTCAAATGAGGATTCATGACATCAAGAATCAGTAGTGGTAAGCAAAGGCCATGGAGATCCAGAGCTTCACTGATCAACATGACATGAGAAGCTTTTTTCAAGTAACAAAAGCCATCTATGAGCCAAGTTCAAATGGCACAACCACTCCGCAATTCCAGGACAGCTCCACCCTTCTTAAGGAGGTAGCCCTCAAGAAATGTTGGAAGGAGGATTTTGAGACTCTATTGAACCATGAATCTGAAGTCTCAGCTGCCATCATCAAGATCATTTCCAGCATTCAGTAATAGAACCCCTTATGGACACCCCATTTTCGGAGAAAGTTTAGCATGCCATTACTCAGACTAGAAACAACTAGGCTCTAGGCCCAGATGGCATCCCTGTGGAAGTCTTCAAAGTTGGTGGAATAGCACTCATACAAAAACTTCATCAATTTATAAGAATTTGGGTTAAGGAGGAAATTACTCCTGACCTAAGGAATGCCACAATTGTGACCATTTTTATAAACTGGGACAAGTCAATGTGCGGGAATTATCAAGACATCGCCCTTATCTTCATTGCCAGGAAGATCCTTGCTCACATCCTTTTGAACTGTCTCCTCCCTCTTGCTGAAGACGTCCTTCCTGAATCCCAGTGTGATTTCAGGGTTTTGGGGCACCACTACCATGATTTTTGTTGCAGATCTGAGAAGTGTAGAGAACAACACCAGCCATTGTTTACAGCATTTATTGACCTAACTAAGGCCTTTGATTGCACAGTGTGAAGTATTATGGAAAGTGATGTATAGTTTCAGTTGCCCACTGAAGTTCATTAGCGTTCTCAGATTACATCATGATGGGATGCCCACCACTGTCCTCTGTAATGGGTTGGAGATGGACCTGTTCACCATCTGTATTGGTGTCAAGGAGGCCTGTGTTATTGCCCCAATCCTTTTTTTCCATCTATCTTGCCATGATCTTGATTCTTATTCATGACTGTGTTCCTTCTGAAATAGGGATTGAGTATCACATGAACAGCCAGTTCTACAACCTGTGGCATCTTCATTCTAAAACTAAGGTCGCCAGGACTCTTATTACTGACCTTCAGTATGCTGATGACTGTCTATTTTCACGCATACCAAGACTGGCTTGTAATCTACCCTAGATCTTTTCTCAGGCACCTATCATAGCCTAGGTCTTTCCCACAACATTGAGAAAACTAAAGTGCTCCATCAGCCTGCCCCAGCACAAGTTGCCCCTCTTCTCCCACAAATTGTCATTGGTGGTGAACCCCTGGAAAATGTTGAGTATTTTCCTTACCTTGGTAGCCACCTCTCCCAGATAACCAATCTTGATATGGAGATTGAACATAGGATCCGTTGTGCCAGTGCATACTTCAGAAAGTTGCTCCATCGTGTCTTTATTGACAGAGATTTGTGAATGGAAACTACGACCCTGGTCTACAATGTAATAGTCATCCCCACTCTCCTTTATGGGTGTGAGACATGGGTGATATACTGAAGCCATCGTAAGTGTCTGGAATGGAACAGCATTTGCTTAGGAAAATTCTCTGTATCAGATAGGAAGATCATCACACAAATGCCAGCGTTCTCTCTGCAGCTAACATCATCAGTGTTGAGGTGAGAATTATGAAACATCAACTTCACTGGGCTGGTCATTGTGTGTGGATGACTGATACTCATCTTCAGAAGCAAGTACTCTTTTCTCAACTTAGTCATGGTAAGAGGACCCATGGGGCACAGAGGAAATGCTACAACAGGGGTCGGCAACCTCTGGCAGGCAGCTCGCCAGGGTAAGTACCCTGGTGGGCCGGGCCAGTTTGTTTACCTGCTGCATCGGCAGGTTCGGCTGATTGCGGCTCCCACTGGCTCAATCCCTATTTCAGAAGGAACACAGTCAATGGGGGCAGCGGGAAGCGGCGCGGGCGAGAGATGTGCTGGCCGCGGCTTCCCATCGCCCCCGTTGACCCGGAGCGGCGAACCGCGGCCAGTGGGAGCCGCGATCGGCCGAACCTGCCAACGCGGCAGGTAAACAAACTGGCCCGGCCCGCCAGGGTGCTTACCCTGGCAAGCCACGTGCCAGAGGTTGCCGACCCCTGTGCTACAAGGACACCCTGAAAGTATATCTTAAAAAGGGAGGCATAGACCCCATGAATTGGGAAGAGCTGGCTGGCAATAGACCATACATCAAACCTCAGCCCATTTTGAAGAGAATCGCCTTGCTCAAGAGGCTGAGAAATGGCAGAGGAGGAAGGAAAGTGTACAGCATCCTGGCCAGCAGATGTGCTCTCTCCATGCAACCAACTGTCACATATGTGGAAAAATCTGTAGAGCACAGATTGGACTCCTCAGCCATCTTAAGTCTCATCAATTATGTTTCCCCCTTGCAGACATCATCCTCATATTGAGGGAAAGCCGCAGACAATAACAAGCTTGCACTGAGTTTACCAAGAGATCCAGATTGCTCTGAATCAGTGATTTGTCCTCTTCATTATTTACCACTCCTCCAACTTTTGGGTCATCTGCAAACTTTATCAGTGATGATTTTTATATGTTCTTTTAGGTCCTGGATAAAGGACGTTAAATAGCATAGGGCCAAGAACCAATCCCTGCGGGACCCAGTCGGAAATGCACCTGCTCGATGACAATTCCCTGTGTACAGTTGCATTTTGAGACCTATCAATCAGACAGCATTTAATGTGTGCCATGTTAATTTTATATCATTCTAGTTTTTTAATCACAATGTTGTGTGGTACCAAGTGAAGCACCTTCCAGAGTTCAACAATATTGTCTTTATCAACAAAACTTGCAATATCAGAAAAAAATCAAGTTAGTTTGATATGCTCTATTTTCCATAAGCCCTGCTGATTCATATTAATTCCATTACCCTCCTTTAGTTCTTTACTAATTGATTCACATATCAGACATTCTATTATTTTACCAGCATCGATCATTATGGGGATCAATGTCAGACTGACAGCCCTATAATTACCCAGGTCATCCCATTTACCCTTTTAAAAAACTGGCAACATTAGCGTTCTTCCAGTCTTCTGAAACTTCCCCAGTGCTGCACAACTTATTAAATATCAACATTCATGGTCAGGAGGGTTCCTCAGTCAAGTCTTTTAAAAGTCTTACATGCAAGTTATCTAGACTTGCTGATTTAAAAATATCTAACTTTAGTAGCTTCTGTTTAATATCCTCCAGATATATTAATGGAATGGAAAGAAAGTTATGAGACTGCATCATCTGTTTTTTCCCCAAATACATAACAGAAATATTTAATGAACACTTCTGCCTTCTCTGCATTATTATTGACAATTCCACCATTTCCATCTAGTAGTGCACCAATACCATTGTCAGCATTCTTTTTATTTCTAATATATTTTTAAAACTCCTTCTTATTGTCCTTAACTCTGATGGCCATAAATTTCTTCTTGTGTCCCTTGGCTTCCCTTACCAATTTTCTACAATTCCTAACTCCTGATTTATATTCATTACTGCCAACTTCCCCTTTCTTCCATTTGTTATATTTATTTTATTTTTTACAGCTGCCTTCACTTCGGCTCTAAATCAAGTTGGCTTTTTCACCAGCACAGCCTTCTTCCTCAGTTGTGGAATTGAGGCTTTTGGGGCATCTAATAAGGTTTTCTTAAATGATTCCAAATTATCATTCACATTTTTCTGATTAAGTTCTTCCTCCCAACTGATTTGGCTCATAGTTGTTTTCAGCTTTGTGAACTGGCCCTATTAAAGCACCAAATACCTGTATTATTGGTCTGGATTTTATTCTGCTTCCACATTAGAAATGTGATGAAGTCATGATCACTTGTACCTAAGCAACCATCTACTTTTAGTTCTGTGATCAGTTCCTTTTTATCTGTTAGTATTAGGTCTAATACAGAACCACCGATATGTTGGCTGCAACACTTTTTGAGTTAGGAAATTACCATCTATTATGTTTAGAAATTCCAAGGATGTTTTAGTATTGGCAGCATGAGACTTCCAGCACATCACTCAAATTGAAGTATCCTGTGATTGCAGTTCCCCCCTACCCACCTACACATTATAGATAGGTGCATAAGGAAGTAGTCAACCTGTTCCCTTGTGTGATTTGGAGTCTGTGGAAGACACAAATTAGCATCCCCTTGTGCTTTATCTGTTTGGACATTGATCCATAAGAATTCAAGATCACTTTCTTCTGAGTTATCAGTGACTCAGAATTAGGTAGTGCCATTTTTGACAGAGTGCCACCCCCCCTCCCCTTTTACCCTCTCAATCTTTCCTAAATAGCTTATAATCACTGAGATTAACATTCCAATTGTGCAAATAATCCCACTAGGTGTCAATATTAACTAGATACAATTTATGCTCATGAATGAGAAATTTCAATTCCTCATTTGTTACCCAGGGTCCTAGCATTAGTATATGAGCAATTCAACAATTCCTTCTCTTCATGTCTTTTGATCCCTTGATTAATTTTGTTGTTGACATATCAATTTTGTGCTGAGTGGTCATATTTCCCTTTTTTACCCTCCCATTTTACTATTAGTTTTACCTCCTGCCGACTACACTAGTCAGCCTCTCCCCAAGGACATTGATCCCCCTTCTAGAGTGGTGGAGGCCAATGTTCCACAAACCAAAGCCCTCTACAACTTAGCTATCCAGAGATTCACTTACAGAATCTTCTGCCTTCCTTTGTTCAAGGGACAGGAAGAATCTCAGAGAAGATGGCTTGGACATTATTCTTCTTCAGCAAGCTTCCAAATTCCCTGAAGTCATCTACTATCTGCTAGATTTCCTGAGATGCAGCACCCCTTGGCTCTGGTTACTGGCTTCTTGTCTCTAGCTCTGACCCCTAGCTCTGGCTCCTGACTCCTGTTTTGACCAATAGGCATGGCTCCTGCTTCAACCATCAGACCTGACTGCCCACACCCTGGTTTGTAGAACCAGAGAGAAGCCTGGAGGAAGGTTCTGGTGTGGGGGTGAAAGAAGTCTGGGTAGCCAGCAAAAAAGTGAAACCCTTGCTTTTTAGTCTGCTCCTCCTGCATTCATAGAGGCAGGACTTTGTACATTCTTTGTAAATAAATAAGATTTCATCAGAAAATACCAGACCCCATCATCAGTTTCTACCCCTAGCAGGGCCCCAGATTTTGACTAGCTACTTGGGAATAACAATACTATGTTATCAATTGTTTGATAAATAATTCATAATGATATAATGATCAAATAATAAGATACAAGCATAAAGAGGCAGAGCTTTCTATATGTTTGATTTCTCAAACTTCAAGTAGCATTAACATTTATTTTTGCATGAGCTCTCCTTTATTAAAAAAACATTAAAAGGATTGTCAGTGGAATTGTATTGCAACAGTGACTGGATGGGCAATCAAATGTTTGCAGGTAGCAAGCATAAGAGCCATGGATACACCAAAGAAAATGTACCAAAATTCCACAGAATATTCATACAGTATACAGCATTATTCATCCAGATGCAATTATACACGACCTAAATAGCGAGTTAGAAATAGCATTTAAATCTAAACTACAGCAGCCACCATTCTGTCCTCTATAATATCATAAAAACAAATGCACATATTAAATATTACAAACCTTGACTAGCTCAGATTGTTCACACACTAAAGAAGGACATTCTCAAATGCAGAAAGCCCAGCATGGAAGACAGTTACATATACTTAGAAACAAACCCAGAGAGGGAGCTTGAAGGTATTAACTGCTTGGAAATGGTGGACACCACCAATAAGGCTAATAAGTCTGCAGCAACAACTTATTACATCAGTGTGGACATTTTGATGTGAGAAATTTTATCAGAACTTAAATATGACCTGACTCAACTAGGGAGTGAAGTTCTGTATAACATGTTATGAAAGTTATATTTCATGTGTGAAAAATACTTCAGCTAATATGTATCCACACAACTTCATCTCACATTTTAAAATGTACTAACTCTTTACTTTTCAGTTCTGTGAAGTCACATTGTCACGAAGTTTGTCCCGTTTGACAGTATTCAGAGCTCCCATCTGTACTACCCATTTAAAAACAGTAGTATTGCCAAATGGAACTCTAGTTCATCTCTTGTGGACCTATTCCAAGACACATTAATTTTGGTTGGAAGTGATCACCAGACAGAAACGTTGATCTCCAACTTTCCATTAAGAAATTGGTATTCAGGCCATGATAGATCTTCCTAATTTCACTAATGGACATAAACTTTGGCTCTTCAGAGCCTTCTTAACTGCCAAGGAACTTATCCTAAGTGAAAAGGGAGACCTTAGTATCTCAGATGTAGAAAATTATAACTTGACTGCAAATAAGCAATAAATAACAGGAAAGATAGATAAAAGATGTCTGAGATGCAGAATCTCAGCATTTCCAAGATATGGGATGGTTTGAGGGTTATTACGATTTTGTAACAGTGTAATTATTTCTTCATTATTATTCATTCCTTTTAAAAATCATAGGGAATTAATTAGTATGAGCAGATAGCCCATTTGGGGGAATAGTGTTTTCACTATTGATGACAAAGTGTGTGAACAGCCTTGATGGGCAAAGAAAGTATTTAGTATTTGTGAGTATAATGATGAGTAAATGTAATGTCCTGTGTGTGATGGGCTGCTCTACTCACCACAGGTTTGGCACCTCCTCCTGGCCATTTTGGGGAATAGCTCACCAGGTAAACACCCCTTCCTGTAGTTGCATGCCATCCCCTCCGTTTCCCTTTAATAGGCAGCAGATTTAAAACACACAAAAGGAAGTATTTTTTCACACAATGCACAGTAAACCTGTGGAACTCTTTGCCAGAGGATGTTGTGAAGGCCAAGACTATAACAGTGTTCAAAAGAGAACTAAATACATTCATGGATGAAAGGGTCATTAATGGCTATTATCCAGGATGGGCTGGGATGGTGTCCCTAGCCTCTGTTTGCCAGAGGCTGAGACTGGGCGATAGGGGATGGACCACTTGATGATTACCTGTTCTGTTCATTCCCTCTGGGGCACCTGGCATTGGCCACTGTTGGAAGACAGGATACTGGGCAAGATGGACCTTTGGTGTGGCCTAGTATGGCCATTGTTATGTTCTCTCTTTGTCTTCAGCCCCTCTCACACCCCAGGGGCTGCTGCAGCCTCCCCGTGACTCAGCCCTGCATCTAGGTCACTATTGTGGTTGCCCCTTCTGGGGGTAAGAAAGTCTCTCTCACAAACAGGCTTAGGCAGCTTTCTTACTCACTGTCCCACCGATGCCACTCCCCCCAGCGGCTTGTTGGGGAACCTCAGCCACCCTCTACTTCAGGTTCTGACTCAGGGACCCTCTACTCAGCAGTCAAGGTCTGTTGCACCCTATACCTTGTTGCATTTCCCTGAGCCTTTTTCTAACCTTATGGCTCTCCCATCTTTCTAGGATCCGCCAGCAGTATCCCTTCCAAAGAGCAACTGCAGGCTACAAACACTCCACCCTCTTCCCTAGGAGTGACAGCAGCCTTTCCAGCTTCTAGGCTTGTCTCTGTTGTCAGCTTCCTGGCTTACATAGGCCTTGCCTGTTCTTACACAGGTGATCTTCTTCTCATTAAGACTTTTCTCTCAGTCTTAATTCTCTCCAGTTTGCCACCTAATAGTAGGGTGACCAGACAGAAAACGTGAAAAATCGGGATGGGGGTGGGGTGTAATAGGAGCCTATATAAGAAAAAGACCCCAAAATTGGGACTGCCCCTATACAATCGGGATATCTGGTCATCCTACCTAATAGGCTCATTGGCTGCTCTGGCCTGCCTTAGCTTCTTCAGGGAAAGTGTGGAGAGGACACCCCATCACACTATGACAAAATGGGAAAAATCTGGTATACCCAGAGAGATTCAAAACCAACTGGGAATGGGCCCTTGTGGTAGGAGCCTGAAATTGTGCAGAAATCAGAGAGAAACTTCAGGGGAACAAAAGCAGTTGGATTTTTTAAAAACAACAAAGTAAAGGATAACACATAGAGGTTACTAACCCATAGCAGTTATTGCCTATTTTTTGTTTGTTTTTTGGCCAAAGAAAACTGATGTAGGCACCCTTTACTAGTGTAGCCTCTGAACTTAATTGGGAGTGTTCCAGTTAGGAAGATCCTGCGTGCTGCAATCCAGCCTGACAGACCACAACTCCCAGGATGCCTGAGGGAAAGAGTGAGAAACTTCCTCTTCCAGGGAATTCAGGAAAAGCACGGCTGGGCTCCATTTTGGGAGGAGCCAGATTGCTGCTGTGGAGCTCCGTCCATACCAGGATCTGCTGCTAGGAAGCCAGAAGCTGCTGCTGAGAGCCTGCAGGGGCTTTGATCGAGCAGGGAGCCTCAGAGGCTATTGGTGGCTTCACTGGAGCCAAGGCGGAGACTGTTGCTGTGCCTAGAGCTGACTGAGGTGGGCTGCAGTGAAGGAACTGAGAGGAACCCCCCCTCTTGTTTGGGGAACTATTTGCAAGGGAAGGGGCCAGGGCCGGCGCTCCCATTAGGCGACCTAGTCGGTCGCCTAGGGCGCGGCTATTTTGGGGGCGCCTGCGCCCCCGCCACCCGTAGAAATTTGGGGGCGGGACCTTCCGCCACCGCCGTTGGGGGCGGGATTTCGGGGGCGGGACCTGCCGCCGCCTAGGGCGCCGGCAAAGCTGGCGCCGCTACTGGAAGGGGCACAGGAGAGAGACTGAGTCTGAGTCAAGGCAGAGTGATCTTCCCACTAAACCAGGACCCAGAGCTGCTGACATTTGGTGGGGCCAGCTCCAATCTTCACAGGGTTTGTGCAGCTTGTTGCCTTGGCTGGACAGATATATGGGACCCAACAGAGTGCTGTCTCCAGCTTCAGATCTTTAAGCACAACCACACAAGCGTCTAGGACTCTGAAATCCCAAGGAGTGTATACACTGGGGCGGGGTAAATGGTGGCAGTGTAAATGCCAGTTAGATAAGTTTCATTTATTACTGTATATTATATTTGTTAATCGATTTAAATTATGTGGATTTAAATTAGTAGTGACATTTGAGCTTAGTCTGGTATGCCCATTTCTTTAAGTTGTTAAGTAAAGGTGTGTTAATTCTAATTTAAGTATATTGGATGTATATTATTGTTAATTGGTATTTTTGAGTTAGACACATGCCACAGATGATTAATTATTATTATTAGAATAGGTTTATCCAGGAGGTTCCCAAGGCACACCATTGAGTGTCTACAGGGTCCAGCCAGGTGGAGGCACCGCCAATTTTAAACTCCATTAGGAGCAAAAGGACTGCAGCAGAGGGGTGGATAGAGGATACCCACCTATCCCAGTGGTGATGTTGGATACTCAGGATCTCCTTTAATATCAATAACATCAGGCACCCAGACATATAGGTGAGTATTGCCTTCTCCCGAGTAATCCAGGGAGGAAATGGGAGGTTACACTGATATACATCGGTAGTGTGGCATTGAGGTGGACACACTAAAACATGTTATAAATAAATGCAACAGTACACAATTTTGAGCCTAGCATTTAAAAATCTATCTAGTTTGTTGTACTGAGAGCTCAGAACAGACACAGGGGTAGCTTTGCAGGACTGGACTGCAAAATAAAGGGGAAAATCTAAGAAGGAAAAATATATATATTGCTCTAGGCATCATATCCACTAGATATTTGTCAATTAGGAATTTGAAAATACCTATACAGTCTGTAGTTTAAAGGTCAATGCTCCTGGCAAAAGCTTTGGACAAAGAGATAGTTTAGCAGCACAAAAAGATACCGTAATTTATGGTGAAATTTACATGAAAAGCAGAGTCCTCTCAGATCAATGGTCATAGTGATATTTGTTCTGATAATGAACTTGCCTGCAATCTAGGTTGTATCTCAATACACATGGGTCCCAGCTGCACAAATTAAGACCATGCGATTCGCTATGTTGAAATCACTTAAACATATTCTTAAAGTTTAGTATCCGTTTAAGCCCTATTTCTTGTGCACTTTCTTGTACTGAGGCCTAGTTTAATAATTATGTTTCTTTTTCATGTTGTCAACATCAAGAATTAATCAATAGACAAACACTGCTATAAGTTGGTAGTTTTTAAAATATTATGCTCAGGTACAACTGATCTCTCTCACACACAAACACAGAAATCATTTGTGGAATCCTTCCTGACTGGTATAAACAAAACAAATTTGTGCTTAGTTTAGCAAGAGTGGAACTGTATTGTAGAACTCAAGTGAGCAATAATGAATCCTTGTTATACCTAATAAATGGATCCTCTATTAACCCTCAGCATCAATAATTAACGTTCTGCAGCTATACTTCAGTTTTCTTAGCATTTCAGTACAGTTAAAATTTAAAATGCAAAGATGAGTGTAGTTTTTAAAACAAAAATACAGATTCAGCGACACAAACATTCCATAAATGTAGTCAAATTTGCCATATTATTCATGTAAAAAAATAAGTCATTTCAACATTTTCAAAATAAAACATTCAGATTTTTTTATTCAAAACAAGCTTACATTTAGAAATTTCTTCCAGTTTTATTAAGAAACCTAAAAAAACAAAAACTAAAAAACAAACTCAAAATTGACTTTTTTTCAACTTTTTGGTTTGCCAAAATTTTGGAACAATTTTCATTTGGGGAAATGCACTTCGCTATTAAATCTTTACTAAGACTTTGGGTGAGGAGGATGGAGCTTTAGTGAAAATGATTGATTATGCAAATTAATTAAGTGAGAAGCATTGACATTCTGCTGTAGTTTTTATCTGTAACTTCAAAAACTTACATTGATGGAATATTGTTTGGCTTTTTTATTGTTTTGTCTGGTATCTTTGCTGAATCTTTTCAGAAACGAATAATGTTCTTTATGAAAGTTGCTAGACATGAAAATTACTAGAGAAAACTCACTTCTGGTTAGAGTCTAAAAGGTAGTGTATGCTTGCATACTTTATATAACAAAAGTGTCATCTTATCCACTTGGATTAAACTGCATACTTATGTTCCATAATTCTCATAAATGACATTTCTTCATTTTCAAGCAAGGCTGTAATGCAGTCCGGATGTCATCACCAGTTAATGTTATCACCTAAAATTAACAGTATCTATTTCTTGACATCAATAATGGGACGAGGTCTGCAAATTAACTGGTTTTCCTTTTAAGCAGTGACCAATAAACTCATACAGCGAAAACATAAGGAATTTAAAAAGTAAACCTATAATAGATTAGAAACTCTTGAATGCAATATGAAATGCATAGATGACACCCAACTTAAAAATCATGAGTATGTAACCCCCCCTTTCCTCCCTGGGTTACTCGGCAGCAGGCAACACTCACCTGTGTGCCTGGGCGCCTGATGTTGTTGACATTAAAGGAGATCCTGAGTATCCCAGTGATGATGTTGGATAGGTGGGTATCCTCTATCCACCCCTCTGCTGCAGTCCCTTTAAAGGAATTTAAAATTGGCGGTGCCTTCACCTGGCTGCCCCCTGTACACACTGAGTGGTGTGCCTCAGGAACCTCCAGGAATAAATGTATTCTAATAAAATAATAATAATAATAATAATAATAATAATAATAATAAATAATTAATTAAAATAATTAATAATCTGTGGCATGGGTGTAACTCAAAAATACCAATTATAAATAATATACATCCAATATACTTAAATAAGAGTTAACAGACCTTTACTGAACAATTTAAAGAAAAAGGGTATACCAGACTAAGATTAAATGTCACTACTAATTTAAATCCACAGGGGCAGTTGAATAAAATCAATTAACAAATATAGGATACAGTGATAAATGAAACTTATCTAACTGGCATTTACACTGCTACCATTTATCCTACCCCGGAGTCTAGGTTTCAGAGTCCTACACACTTGCTTATGTGGGCACACTTGAAGATCTGAAGCTGGAGACAGCACTCTGTTGGGTCCCATATATCAGTCCAGCCAAGGTAACAAGCTGCACAACCCTTCTCAAGATTGGAGCTGGCCCCACCAAATGTCAGCTGCTCTGGGTCCTGGGTGGAGGGGAAGATCACCCTGCCTCTCCTCAGACTCTCTGTTGTGCCCCTTCCCTTGCAAGTACTTCCCCAAACAAGAGTGGAGGTTCCTCTCAGTTCCTTCACTGCAGCCCACCTCAGTCAGCTCTAGGCACAGCAACAGTCTCTGCCTTGGCTCCAGTGAAGCCACCAACAGCCTCTGAGGCTCCCTGCTCGATCAAAGCCCCTGCAGGCACTCAGCAGCAGCTTCTGGCTTCCTAGCAGCAGCTCCTGGTATGGGCAGAGCTCCACAGCAGCATTCTCAGTCCTTTTCCCAAAATGGAGTCCACTGCCTGCTCTCCCTACACTCCCTGGAAGAGGAAGTTTCTCACCTTTTCCCCCAAGTCATCATGGAATTTGTGGTCTGTAACGCTGGATTGCAGCACACAGGATCTTCCCAACTGGAACACTCCCAATAAAATTCAGAGGCCCCTCTAGTAAAGGGTGCCTCCATGTCCATCTACTACTTCAAGAACAGCGTTTTAAAATAATGTTCTATGCCCTACTTTTTCCATTGTATGTCTCCAGCATTTATATACGGGCTGATTGTGCAACCCTCTACACACATTGGTGAGCACTTACTCACACAAGTGCTCTCTTTGATCTAAGGGACGATGCATGATAATAAGTGACAGCATTTGCGTAGAGGGTTGGATAGCCAATCCTAATGTAAATAACGGAGGTATTCAATCAAGAGTGTGACACATTCAGCATTGATTACAAGGGACTACACATGTGAGTAAGTGCTCACCAACATGAACGAAGATTACCAAAATGAGCCCATTGTATTTCTTCAGAATGTGGTTCTGAGTTGATTTTGATGCGAAAACAAAACACACAAACACACATCTGTTTTGACTCCCCTGATCTTCAGTATGTATGTAGTGCACCTAGGCATGTGCATCTAGGCATGGGAGAGAAATATTAAGTAGACTGTGGCCTCATTAGGTATGTAAATGAAACACAGCTCTCCTTTTCAAGAGATGTCTTTGCGGTACCAAAGCATTGCTAAGACTGGGACTTGGAAGGGAGGACAGTGTCTGAAACTTAATTTAGAGAAGACAAATGTGATATTGGTACATTAAGGGGAAAATCTGGAAGGACAGATGTGGAAGGAGAAGAGGAGGTTATTTCACCACTGTTGATGGAATATATCATTTTGTCATCTAAAGGATTTTCAGACTGGTGATGCTTTCCGAGTTGCTTGGGCATGACACAGGATATCAGTGCCAAAAGTGCCCTTTTTTAATTTGCACCCAGTTAGACATTTGCAATGTTTGGAGAGTTGCACGTCAGCACCCCTTCTTCACTCCCTGATCTGTGCAAGGGAGACAACAAAGACTCAGAAGCTGCACAAACAAGTAAGGGGGTGAGTAGGGGGAGTGCAGCTGTCACAGTCTGACAATGATTTCAGAAGGCCACAATTTGACAGCAGAAGTGGTAGGTATGTAAATTTGGGGAGAAATAACCCTCAGTGAATACAAACCCTCAGTGAATACACTCTTCCCATGTTTTCTCCCAGATCGGAACACCACAAAACCTGAACACCAACCCAATAAAAATGTTTTAGTATCTGGGACAGCACATTTGAGGGGCATGAACAATTAAAATTCCCGGTCATCTCCATGCAACTTGAAAGAAATAGTCATGATCATAGATTATATGATTGGTAATAAAACTAGATTCCAATACTGGGAGACCAGAAGCTATAAACACATCTAAGTCAGCACATTAGTGTTCAGCAAAGTTCACAACCCCCCATGGTACTGGCCACTTAAGTTATAAATCTGCGTTATGCTATCCAGCCCCATTTGCTGCAGTTGTATTTCTGTGACTATGCAATAGGATTGTTTATCCAGCTCCTTAACAAGGAATGGTCTGAAAAAGCAAAACAGAAAACTATGTCCTAAGCAGAAGAGAACCACAGACCATAAGAACTCAGTGAAATGTCTGAAGGAGACCAGACAAACAAACAAAACACCATGAGGCTGCTCTTAGTAACAACTGACACCCAGAAAGTGAGTTCTAGCATCAGCATCCATCACAGTGGAAAGTTATTGTTTACTTTAGCACACACAGAGACAAAATTATCCTGTGCAACTCATTAATATCAATGTATGTAACACACAATATTTGATAACTATTGTACTTAATGGACCATCATGTGGTCTTTCGCTTGAGTAAGCCCCAAATATGAACTATAGGATTTGTTCCATATTGAACACTGATACGAGATACTACACTCATGTATCAATTGGGAAAATATTCAAATACAATTGCACCTCAGAAACAACCAGAGTTATTGTATAATAAGCAGCATGATTTATTGGAGTAAACATGAATGCAGGTGGTGCATAATTAATCTAAAGTTAAAACAATGTTTGTATTCCATATTTTGCAGTTTGCCACCATATCACACTCTAACTTTGAAATTATTTGTTATTAATGTAATATATATTCACTATGTAATCTCTGTTTGTATAAATCTGGCATTAAAATCTTTTTTTTAAAAAGCTGAACAACAAAATCTAATTTACCTTGATTTCAGTAAGGCATTTGATACAGTTCCACATGGGGAATTATTAGCTAAATTGGAAAAGATGGGGATCAATATGAAAATTGAAAGGTGGATAAGGAACTGGTTAAAGGGGAGACGACAACGGGTCATACTGAAAGGTGAACTGTCAGGCTGGAAGGAGGTTACTAGTGGAGTTCCTCAGGGATCGGTTTTGGGACCAATCTTATTTAATCTTTTTATTACTGACCTTGGCACAAAAAGTGGGAATGTGCTAATAAAGTTTGCGGATGACACAAAGCTGGGAGGTATTGCTAATACAGAGAAGGACCGGGATATCATACAGGAAGATCTGGATGACCTTGTAAACTGGAGTAATAGTAATAGGATGAAATTTAATAGTGAAAAGTGCAAGGTCATGCATTTAGGGATTAATAACAAGAATTTTGGTTATAAATTGGGGACACATCAGTTGGAAGTAACAGAGGAGGAGAAGGACCTCGGAGTATTGGTTGATCACAGGATGACTATGAGCCGCCAATGTGATATGGCCGTTAAAAAAGCTAATGCGGTCTTGGGATGCATCAGGCGAGGTATTTCCAGTAAAGATAAGGAGGTGTTAGTACCGTTATACAAGGCACTGGTGAGACCTCATCTGGAATATTGTGTGCAGTTCTGGTCTCCCATGTTTAAGAAGGATGAATTCAAACTGGAACAGGTACAGAGAAGGGCTACTAGGATGATCCGAGGAATGGAAAACCTGTCTTATGAAAGGAGACTCAAAGAGCTTGGCTTGTTTAGCCTAACCAAAAGAAGGCTGAGGGGAGATATGATTGCTCTTTATAAATATATCAGAGGGATAAATATCAGGGAGGGAGAGGAATTGTTTAAGCTTAGTACCAATGTGGACACAAGAACAAATGGATATAAACTGGACATTAGGAAGTTTAGACTTGAAATTAGACGAAGGTTTCTAACCATTAGAGGAGTGAAGTTCTGGAACAGCCTTCCAAGGGGAGCAGTGGGAGCAAAAGACATATCTGGCTTCAAGACTAAGCTTGATAAGTTTATGGAGGGGATGGTATGATGGAATAGCCTAATTTTGGCAATTAATTGATCATTGATTATTAGCAGGTAAATATGCCCAATGATCTGTGATGGGATGTTAGATGGGGTGGGATCTGAGTTACTACAGAGAATTCTTTCCTGGGTGCTGGCTGGTGAGTCTTGCCCACATGCTCAGGGTTTAAATGATCGCCATATTTGGGATCGGGAAGGAATTTTCCTCCAGGGCAGATTGGCAGAGGCCCTGGAGCTTTTTCGCCTTCCTCTGCAGCATGGGGCACGGGTCACTTGCTGGAGGATTCTCTGCACCTTGAGGTCTTTAAACCACAATTTGAGGACTTCAATAACTCGGGCATAGGTTAGGGGTTTGTTACGGGAGTGGGTGGGTGAGATTCTGTGGCCTGTGTTGTGCAGGAGGTCGGACTAGATGATCATAATGGTCCCTTCTGACCTTAAAGTCTATGAGTCTAAAATAGAAGGAGTGACACATTTTTCTACTGGTAAGCTGTCACTCACTTTTTTATACTATTCATTGTAAGCCAATCAATCATATAAAAACATTTTAGAGTGAGAGCTTCAGTGGATGGAATATCAAATTTAAACGGATACAGTATGTTTGCTTACGTTTGAAATTGTTAAAAACTATACATGCTCCTGCTAGCTGGCTAGAAATATTGACAGACTATGCAGACAATACCCATTGATTTTATTTTCATTATTTTTTACAATTCAATCCATTTATTATAGAAAACAAATACCCACTCCCAATTCACCAGCAAGAACTGGCCAAGGAAGACCGACCCTGGTTATCACAGCCAACTTCAGACCCTTAGTCTATTGCTGTAATATTTCGCTGCTCTTCCTAGGCTAGTTGGGGTGACTTTCCCCAGTGACTGTCTGACAATAGGAGGAGAGTGTCCAAGCCAATCACTGGTGCTCCTGTAGCCAACAATGCAGCGTATAAGCAGTGCATTAGCAGGGGCTCTCAATTGATCCCTGTTCTGAGCCCAGGGCTGGAAATGCTTTGGTTGAGATCTGCAGTCAGGACTGAGACATGGGAACACAGTTTCAGGCATTTCTCATCAGAGCTCACATTTTTCACACAAAGAAAGAGGAATGGAAGACGTTAGTTATTGGTGGAATATTGTTACTTGTGGATGGGAGGAAGGCATATTCCCAGGTGTCTTCTGTCTCATAGTTAGGGCTTTGATGGCCAATTGATGAATCATCACATTGGATACATTATGTGCTGAGAAACACCCAGGGGATGAATGCAGGTGAATCAGTTAAAAAGACCCGTTTTAATAAGATTTTGTTAATAATTAATGAAGTCTCAACCATTTGTTTAAGCCACAGGCAGCTGTGCAATGCACAATTTCTTCAACTGCTGTGTCCACATGAAAGCAAAATATGGTGTTCTAGTTTACGGTATCATCCAAATCACTAAACAGTCCTGACGCCTTGTCCAGCATATTTGCTTATTATTCCATTTCAAAAGGCAATTGACATGTAGAATGGAAGGACAAAAGGACATGATTATCCTTTATTGTTATATTGACAGAGAGAGGAAGTGTTTCTTTACTATATTACAAAATGTTCTTCATTACCAAAATAATTAATGCAGGGATTAAAATGTATTAGTAGTTCACGTTATACACGCATTAGTGTAATGCAGGCACTTGTATTGTTTGGATTATTCTTTGTGGCATTTTGCATTGTTAAACAGTATGTTTCATGTCAGATACACTGTTGCTAATTTTAGTAATCCAGATAGATATTTGCAATGCCTGTACTGTAAATTACTCCCTGGAGGAGTGTACAATGATATCAGTGATGATGACAGATATGGTAAAACTATATATTTGAGTGGGTTGAAACCAGTACATAGTATAGTGTTTGCATACAAATGAAGTGAATGATTCTTAATAATACTGTTTACTTTTTTATGCAAAACTCATAAGAGCAAATGGATTTTTTAAATTGTATATCTTACATAAGGTTTCATTTTTGCTTTGCAGTTCATTCTTTGACCTTTTTCTTCCAGGTTTGCATTTAATCATCTCTGTAAACAGTTAGTGTATATAAGTGACCATATATTAATGGACAATAGAGATGAGGGAGATAAATTTGGTATGCAAGGCTGCTACCAAGGTATACACAACCTAGATAGCCAAGAATGATATTATCTGAAATTTCAAAATATAAATATTGGAGGTGAGGTTTTGTATACATCATGATGCATTACTCCCTGAGTATGTTCTTATCTGTACAAAAAGAATCTGCTACCTCAGTCTGATAATTACTTGCAGTGGTCACAAGTGAAAAAGTGTTTACTAAATGCACATTTCTGTCAGGTAGATAGAAAATAAACTCCATCGGTTTGGTAATTTGCAGAGAACCAGGGAAACTGCAATAACTGGATTTGTTTCCATTTGAAATTGATTTCCAGTCACTTGAGAAACTCTGTTCTGAAAAGAATTGATAATGTATTTTGAGATTACAGTATTATGAAACTGGATACATTTCAAAACATTTTCTTGCCTTCAAAACAGGCCCATCTTGAATGTCCATATAATTTGAAACAGACAGAATCTTCCTCACCACATGCTTTTTTCTGCTACCTAAGTGAGCTGAAATTCATATCCTGCCATCCAAAAAAATTCAAGCATATATGCAATATATCCAGTTATGCAAGCGAAGGCTGAACATATCCTACAATTGGGCAAGTAAAGGAAAGAACTTTTCTAAAACACACTGCAGACTGTGTCTTTAAAAAAGCAAATGGGGTGGGGAATGGGTGCATAAATTAAAGCTGAATATTGAAAACTTTTTTTTTTAAAAGTATATTAAGGGTCAAATTTTCAAGAGTGTTCAGCATGCACAACGGAGGCCAGACTTTCAAACAAGCTCATTTCCCATTTAGCCACTTTGGCTATTTCATTTAGGCACCAGATTTTCACAAGTGAAAACAATGGGAAATGCTCTGTGCTGAGCACTTGAAAATCTGGCCAATTCAGTAAGTGCCTAAAGGACGTGGTTGATGCTGTGTTCTTTTGAAAAGCTGGCCCGTAAAATGAATAAAAGGATGCAGATGAGACCCAAACAATTTTAATTCTTCTGTGTATCCATTGCTCAGGCACAATAGGGATCCCAGCCATGTACAAAGTACATTAATCCTGTTATTAATTATTATTATTATTTGCATTGTGCTGGTAACCTAGGATTGGGGCCCTATTGTGCTGGGTGCTATGCAAAGTACAGAGGGACAGACAGACCTGACCTGTACAAAAAGCAAGACCAAACCCTTGACCTTAACATATACAAATAAGTAATCTGATTACGATGAAAGTGTGCAAAATAGATAAAACTGTCTTTTACTTTCATTAATATCTACAATGTAATTACTTACATATGACACTATAACAGAAATAGTCAGTAAATGCCAGCTCCCAGAATCTGTACACAGATGAGTTGGGAGAAAAAAATTGTACAAAAATGGCAGATTTTTCATGAAACTTGCACAAAAGCAAAATTCTACAGTTTCACCCAGTCCTAAAGTTTTGTATCACTCACTTCAAAGTGCACTCACATTCCTGACATTTCTTTGTCCTATGAGTAAATGAGGGAAATAATCTAACCATTACACATGTGGTCTCACAGGAATTATAGTCGGAGAGGACCTAACAGGTCCCCAGGTCAATCCAGTACAGGACTGTTCCCTACAGTGTATTCTCAGATGTTTTGACCAATCTAGTTTTAAATAGGTTAAGTGATAGGGCTCATGAACTTTGTATCATGGGAATCTATTGCACACTTTACCCAACTTCAATGTTAATGCTTTTGCACTAATATTCAGTGTACATTCTTCTCTTCTCCCACCTTAGAGATCATACATCAAGCACATAGAGATAGTTATTATGGGAGGAACTGGTAGTGAAACCTGTACTTAAGGTAGCCTAACACCTTCCATTATAAGCCCTGACTCCATTTGCTTATAACTTTGCCAAACTTTAACAATTTAGGCTGAATGTTAACATGCCATCTGCCTCATGCTTTCTTGTGCATATGCTTTCTGATACAGTCTTTAATTACATAACTGAAAACTGTTTGTTCCACAGGACATTGGTTGAACAGTTAATGAGGCACAGGGTTGTAAATTTGAGAAAGGATGTTCTCTGGGGTTTTCAAGGAGAGAAATTGTGAGCTGTTTAATCAAGATGGAGCAAATGATGGCAATTCTTGCAGAAATCAAAGATGATCAAAAGGAATTGTAAAAAGACTTAAAGCTGGAGCTGGGGGTTTCACAAAATAATTTAAAACAAGACCTGGAGGCTTCACAAAAGGAACTAAAGCAGCATCTAGAGCAGGGGTCGGCAACCTTTCAGAAGTGCTGTGCCGAGTCTTCATTTATTCACTCTAATTTAAGGTTTCGCGTGCCAGTCATACATTTGAACGTTTTTAGAAGGTCTCTTTCTATAAGTCTATAATATATAACTAAACTATTGTTGTATGTAAACTAAATAAGGTTTTTAAAATGTTTAAGAAGCTTCATTTAAAATTAAATTAAAATGCAGAGCCCCCCGGACCGGTGGCCAGGACCCGGTGGCAGTGTGAGTGCCACTGAAAATCAGCTCGCGTGCCGCCTTTGGCACGCGTGCCATAGGTTGCCTACCCCTGATCTAGAGGATTCACAGAAAGGAATGAGAATTGAGATGAAGGAAGAAGTCAAATCTCTGCTGGAGCAACTACAAAGTGTCCAAACAGGTTGGGAAGCCCAGCTGCAAAACTCCCAGGCTGGAACAGCAAGATAGACCAATGAGGTGACCAACAGCTTGACTGCCATAGACCAGAGGTTTTCCCATGCAATAGTGGAGACCAGGCAACCTTTGGCCAATTTGGAACTTGCTAACAGAGATGAGCCGCAACAACAACTTAACAAGCTGAAAATTCAACTCCAGGAGGAAATCAAAGAGTCATAAATCACAATGGAAGGCAGCTACCTGGAGGAGGAATTGAGCCAGCCAGAGGACTTGGGTAAGATTGGACATTTACAACAGTTTTCTACCCCGGTATGTAACCCACGGAGGCCCAGTGGGGAGAAGTTAGTCTGTCCCAGCTCAAATGATGCAAAAGCCCACTATCTTTGAGAGGAAAAAACCTTCCCAGGAGGCTTATTTGACTCAGCTAAACATTATAGCTCAAACATATGACTGGGAAGAGTGACAGAATGGGGGGATTCTAGCAGTCAACTTGGATGGCCTGGTTCTGATGGTGCCTCAGAAACTACCTCCAGAAAAGAGACAGAGTTTCCAGACCTGGTACAAGCTCTTGATATGTGGTTTGGTTCTAGCTATCAATCTGAGCTGGCCAGGACAGCTAAGAGCAAGAAGGAGTTGGAAAGAAGAAACTCCATCTGAACTGACAGAAGACCTGTGGAGACTTGTGTTTCTGGCATACCCAGATACCACCAAAGCCTTCCAGAATAGACTTGCAATAGATCAATTTATAGATGCACAGCTGGACTTGGACTTTCAGATCAAGATCAGTGAAAAAAGACCAAAGACACACTGAGAAGCTGTGGAATTTGCCACATTTTCTTGCAGCAGTTCACCAGAAGAGGAAGCAGATGCTAGTGAGGAAGAGGGAAGTAGATTACCATGAGTCCTCTAAGCACAGCTCTATGTCTAGTATGTATGATGAAAGATTGGATTCTAATCTGGTTCATGACTGTACTGAATAATTAAAACAAATGACAAATTTGGTTTGTAAAACAAGGGATATTGGCAATAAATGTAAAAATTAAAGGAAACAAATGCTGGTACTGTGACAAATGCTGGTCACAAAATGCATTGTTAATAATTGAAGACAGGACAAGACAGACTGTCACAAGTGTCTAGTGAGAGCCTCTTCCCCAGTTCACGAAATGGGGGAACACTAAGCAGATGGGGCAAAGTATGGTGGATGTGCAAAGATCAGTTCCATCATTTTTGTTTAGATCTGAGCAATTGAATAACAATAATGTGAGTCTGGCTATTGAGTGCATAATAGGCTCTGTAAGGTGGATAGGGATAGTTGACACAAGCTCAAACATAACAATTATTAGCGAGATACTAAAAATACTAGGAAACAGGGGATCCAAAACTGAACCACCTAAATGGTCTCAAATGGAGACAGTGATTGGGGAAAGGTCACCCATTTGAAATTTGGACCACTGCAATTCAAGCAGTAAGTCTGGGTAGCTCAAATAGTGGATGAGCTAATAATTCGCTTTTATTTTATTATGGCTAATAACAATGACAGAAAGGTGTCTTACAAATTCAGTCTGTGGAAATTTCTTTTAAATTTATTTTAAGTGGTTTTAGGCAATTGGTTTTCAGTGAATGAATTGTCCTACCCTCAGCGGCAGAAACCATTATAACAGTTACATGCGGTGGTAGCTTTTCAGCATGGGAAAGATGGGGAGTGGTTGAAACCTGTTTTGAGACCCAAGGTTTTGAGGGAATCTTAGCTGCTAAAGCTCTTTTGATCAGACAAACAGCAAATAGTAAAAAAGAGAACTGCAATTGCGAACTGTGATGCTTGTGTCAAAAATGGGCACCCCCTAAAACTGGGAGAGCCCCTTTGCAGAAGCATCTTGTGGGGCCGCCAATGGAGCACTTTACCATTGATGTTCTTGAGACCGAGGCTGTCAGGGCAGTCAATACTTGCTGCTAGCCATAAACTACTTCATGAAATAGCCTGAGCTTACCCAGTAAGAAATCAAAAAGCTGTGGCAGTAGCAGGGGTCCTAGTAAACACATTTTTCACCAGATTTGGTGTCCCAGGTGAGTTACAAACAGATCAAGGGAGACATTTTGAATCCAAAATGTTTCAACAGGCTTGTGAGATTCTAGGCATCCACAAAACTTGCACTACCCCAGAAAACCCAGACAGGACGGTGGAAAGGTTCAGTAGGACTTGGGGCTTCTGCTGGCTATCATTGTACAAACAACAAAGGAACTGGACTCAGCATATCCCATTCCTTTTGATGGTTTATAGAACAGCAGTCAATGACATTACAAAGTGTACCCCAGCACTCTTCAGGTCTGGGCATGAGCTACGGACCCCAGCAAACCTGTTGTTTGGAGTTCCTGAAGAGGAACAAAAGGATTTGAACCATTTGGACTATGTAAAAAGCCTACAATCCAAAACTGAAAGTTCACACTATTGCTAGAGAAAATTTAAGAATAGCTTTTGATAAAATGGAAAAGCTGTTTTATAGAAGGTCATACGTGGAAACTTTTAAAAGAAGAAACCTGATCTGGTTACACCATCCAAAAAGAAATAAGGGTAAGAGCCATAAATTAGATAAATCTTGAGAGGGAACCCACACAGTACTGACCCAAATAAATTAAATGGTGTACAGGATATAGCTGGATCCCAGGACTAATACCACAGTTATTTATAAGGACCATTTGGGAGGATATCAGAGACACAGAATTTCAGCTTGGCTACCCCTGGAAAATGAAAAGGTAGCTCTGGAATTTGAGGCTGAAAAAGTAGTTACAAAGGTGAATTCCCCATTAGAAGAAAATGGGCAGAGTCTGTCTCCACTAGCAATTCCACAGAAACAACAGGTGTTCCTCAAGAGCTGAGTGAAATGAAAAACAGGAAGATAAAAGCCTCAACGACACTTTGGTGGGAATAAAATTATTTTGGGTGGTGATGTGAAAAAGATTTTGACAGAAAGGCACTGTACATATGTGAACAGTTAAACTTGTATACATTTTTAATTTGTTTGGGATGAGTTATTGGGTGTAACCTTTTTGAGTCTCATCAGGACAATGAGCAAAGCTGAGTTGGAGGATGTTAAGAGCTAGTTATGAGCTGAGTTAAAACTCCATTGAGGTTCATAGTTATGAATTTACCCTTCAGTTACCATAACTGTAAGCATAAATCCCTACCTAAGACAAAAGGAGATATGAACCTGCACAGGAGCTTTTGCTGAGTATTGCTTTGGGTAGGTGTGTGGGGGGGAAGGTAGAACAGACACACACAAAAAAGGGAGAGAGAGAGAGAGCAGCTGAAAGCATGGTGGCCGACCCTGGATGAAACCTGGGAAGAGTTTTGGGGGTGTTTTTGGATAAGGTGCAGACTGAAAAGAATGTTCTTGGTGCTATGAGCAAAAGAAGCTGTTTTCTGCTATTGGATTCCTTCTGCATTCAAACAGGAATTTGTACATTGTTTGTAAATAAACAAAACTGCATCAAAGAAACACCTATAACCAATTTCTCCTCCTATCTGGAACAGCCACTAGACGTCAAATTTTTGGCTACATGCTCAGATCAAAAGGAGTAACAATAATAATAGCAGTTACCAGTGTATAATTGACATTCTAATATTTTTTTCTTTCCAATCCTAATGTTACTGTATCTATAATAGCTGTGCTGAAAGTTGGACAACCATGTTCCAATGTTCCCTGTACCTCTGGTATGATCATGATAATAGGTTGCTTTTGCTTTTAGAACTTCTAATGATGGACTTCACCTTAGGATTTTTTCTCCTATGTGGCAATATATTGTAACTGATAATAGTTACAGAACATCCACATTCTCTAAGCCATCCAACTATCCCAACCTTGGTATAAAACTGAGTAGAAAAGGATACCTAATTTTCTTTTAGGTTAAGGGTTGAATCATGGTATGATCATTGTGAATTACATGTTGAAGTCTTCCATCGTGAACATTTCACAAAATGCAAAAACCCTTCAAAATATTTTTGCTTGAACAATTTTTACGTATAAAAAAGTAAATATTAAAAATTCAATATCTTAATTTTTGATGACTGTGGTGTATAGTAATAAGTGGATGAATCAGGCTTGTACAGTTTAAAATGGATGTCAATCATTTCGAATTGTGAATTATGTCACAAAAACTAATCTAGAATTTGTCGATATTTAGAATATATTATACATGCCTATTTTATCTTTTTTATTTACTAGTGCTTGGATGATATGAAATTCAAACTGTTTCAAAGATTTATAATGTCAGTATAGAATATTGGTATGACAAAACAGTTGAATTTCTTTTGAACTTGGGAAGAAGAATCTGTTTTTCCTCTTCAGTAGCTCAGCTCTCAACTGTTCGAAGCTGTGTGACTGTCATTGCCTGGAGTGTACACAGAAGTTCACCTTTGATAATATTCCCATTTACTCTGCTAGAAAGAAATAATTTAGCATATCATGGAGCTAATGAGTTATTCTTGGAATAAAGATAGCGGAGCAAATCCTGACCCCAATGAAGTCAATAGCAAAATGCTCAGTGACTTCAACGCAGGTAAGATTTCGTCCAAAGGCTTTAAGGAAGGGTGACAGTGGTCAAGCAGATGCTAATGTGGCTAAAGTGGCAAAAACATTATGAAGGAAATCCTTCCATAGCCAAAAATGCAAGATGCTTCCCTGTGAATAAATCTTGATTTCAGTCCCTAACTCTCTCCACCTTCAAACTAACCCAATTTTACCTGAATTTCCAATAGCTCTCCTCATAATTGCACGTAACCAAATGACCTGGAAGTCCATATGCCACATGACATCTCAGGGTAAAATATTTCTGCAGTGGTAACTGTATATCTTCATGTAGCTTTCCCTTTATGGGACAATCCAATTTTGTTTTAGATCAGTGGTTCCTGTATTTTCATACTATTACCTTGCATTCAGTTACAATGTGTCCCCCTCAGATGCGACGCAGAATCACATGTTCCAATCCCCGTGGTGCTTTAAAGAGGCATTGTACAATCATGTACAATGGTTTATTGGTAGTAGATGGCATCTGAGAGCCAGCTGAAGGCACTTCTATAGAAGACATAACAATGTTTGCAGCCACTAATGGTAGTGCTTTTAAATCTGAGCAATGAACTACAAAAACATAACATGCTCTTAAAAAAAAATAATCAGGCAATGCCCTTCATTCCAAAGCCCACACTCTAAAGTGAAGACTTATAAAAGCAAGTATGTTGACATTATTGTGGTAGAACTACAAAAGAATAGGAATTCAGTAAATAGATAACAGCAAACAATGAGAAAAAAGTGATTCCAGTCAGACAATGACAGTAGTATTATGAAAGAGATCACCACATGTGATGCACACTGCATAAACATTGCCAGATATTCTCAGTCAAGTATACCACACAACTAATATTGTCCAAAATAATTCTGTTTCTGTTTTTCTTACTGAACCTTAATTAATATACACAAAATGATGAAAGCTCTATAAAAAGCCCTTACACTCATCTAAAACTGAATAGATAGAAGATGAAAATTATTTAGCATATATGGTATTTTAGTCAATTGCTTTTCACAGACTTCTGTGTAAAATTGCTTTATCTTCCATAGAATTTATAGAGAAATAGCTTTTCAGTGACTGGGATCAGATTAAAAATGTTATTTCCTTCTGAGCTCTTTGATATAGTGAGGCATTTGGTTAGTTGAAAGATAACGTGCAATGGATTACATCTTTCTAAGTTTGAAAAATGAGAGGGACAACTGTGGCTTTACTAAAGCACTGCTCCAAACTGTTACGAGTCAAAATATCTTTCATTTTCCATCCTCCTTCCCAGTAATTTTTTTCCGGTTGCAAGTACAGATAACAAAAGCAAATCTGTACTCCTACTTAACACTGCACTCTCTCAGCAATTTTCCATTTAATTTTGTTTTAATCTGTATTTTTGCAAAAGACAGCAGTTTCAAAATCTTTCTGTGCAGCTCCATTTTGCCCTAGTTGTGCTTCATACAATATGTGACCAGCTCCTGGTCCAAAGTATGCATTTCTGGACGTTAATGGTCTCAGTACTCTAAATGAGGGTCCCCTTTTTTGGATTGTACATAAAAGACGAGAAGGCGTTTACTCTCATTTATGATGACTCTGTAGCACTGAGCAGTCACCATGTTTCATCTATCACTTCAATATGGTATTATTATGGTATGCCATAATTCTGGATTTTTTTTAACTTGAAAATCTCTAATGTAGTGAACAGATGTAATATCAGAATTACTATAACCCCTACTAAAATGTAATATTTACCAAAAATTAACTTGAATTAATTTTAGAATAGAGCATAATTATGTTAATTCAGATGCAGCTACATGGTAACTCTCAGTAAATTCTTCATTTTAAAGGTAATTTCTGGACCATTATTGTCTAAAAGAAAGACTGGGTTGTGACATTTGCATGTTGCTTGCTTGTACCTCCAGCATACCCTGTAGCCCTCTTAGCTTAGGTCTTATTTCTTAGCACTGATGGTTGCTGATTAATAGTCAAACTCTATTTGCTGTATCATATTTTCAGTGACTGTTTCCAATATGTTTACTCAGTCAGCTTGTTGTGAGTGTTGCACTGTAGTATCTGCATTAAGAATATCCAGTAGTTAATAATCAATGAGCTCCTGGAAAGGCATTTTCCCCAGTTTTAACCTTTGGCTGGATTCACATGTTCACTAACAGCTTCAGGCAGCTCATGAACAAAATGATGAAACAAGTTGCTGTTCGAGGCTGAATACTCCACTTTCAGTCAAGCATAAGGGCAAATTTTCAAAGGTGGTCTTAAAAAAATGCACCTGAAAAGCCTGTTTTCACATTTACCAGTTGGCATTTACACACTCAGATTTGATCATTGTGTTTGTAACGACTTGATAGGAAAGCATAAATGCCATGAGGTACATGCACAATTCTGCAGGGCCATTTTTTAGAGGCTGCTTTAGAAAACGTATCATAGCATGTGTGAGATGACTGGCCTGTGTTTAAATGTGTTTTTTTGTTTGTTTGTTTTTGACATTTAGTTTAACACAGACAGAACTCTGAACACACACAGATCTTGATCCTGGGCTCAAGGGGAGGGAAAAAATGGCTTCAAGCCAAATTTCTCCCATCCCCCACAAGCTAGGGACTAGTTCCATCTTCAGCATCAGTTAGAGAAGTCTTGGGCAAGCTACTCTAAGCAACTCCTGGTTAGTTATAGCCATGGGGGCCATTCCAGTAAATGGGTACTCCAGCCCACACCCTATTTTTCCATTCCCCCTCTGCCCCAGTTACTCCTGGCTACAAGTAGTGTTCACAGCATTATAGCAGCTCTATGCCTATGTTTTCTCCATGCTGGAATCATCCTTCACCAGCCAGTTAGCTAGCAGCATGGCTGCACTGTATCACAAAGGAAAAGCAGGGCTGAGAATGTGGCCCTGGATTTCTTATATTTAGATTGGTATGGTTATTAATGTGACAATAGCTTTTAAATTTTAAGGCCTCGATCCTGTGAGGTGCTGAAAAGCAAGACTCTGATCCAGCAAAACACTTCACCCTTTATTTCATTAACACGGCACCTGCACAATGTATCTACTGATTCCATAAAGAAAGCAGCTAATTGGAGAAGCACCAATATTACAGCACCAGAGTTAGCTTTTTCTGGAATTGTAATGAATTACTGTTCAACATTATGGTGATATTCCTTCCAGTGGTAAATACATAACATTATCAAAGTACCCAACTCTTTGTGGGGATAACAACATCACCTCTAACCAATGACTATGTCAACTTTTTTTTTTAAATAAAAGGTCAGTCACTTATAGGTGAAGTCTTCAGTTTTACAATAACAGTAAACACATATAATCACACAGAAGTGTTTGGAAACATAGCTACTATACCCAAACCTCTAAAAACTATGAAACATTTCAAACCAAAAAGTACATTCTTAAAATTTTGAACAAATAAACAGACCTGCCATTTCCACATCTAAAGGAATATCAGAAGTATAATAGAAAAAATAGCAAGTAGGAAAAGGAGATATTTTGGAAAATTCAGAATGGTGATAAACTACTCAATACCAAACACTGGTCACAGTTCCAAAATAGCCATGTGCTTCTTCTACAAATCTTAGCTATAACTATTATAATAATAAATATTGACCATTGTTGCTACTAGCCTTCAGAGTTTACATATCCCCTGAGATGAATGGGGTGTGGAATTTCATACCTGAAACTACTGTTTCTGTCTGCTGAATCAGGAGAACAGCATTGTATTATTCACTTGAAGGAGGCTGTTTTCACAACCATGAATGCTAAAAAGAGGTTTGGTTTTGTTCAGCAGAAGCTGATTTGGCCACATATGGGGCGGGGGGGTGGGGGAGTAGGAGGTTGTTCTGTATGATGTGAGGAGGGAATGGGTTTAACATTCTGCAGTCCACCAAAACAAAGGCCTGATTACTTGCCTTCCTCTGACACAATAATGAGATGCCTCCTAAAGAGCACATGGTAACTGAGCAGATACACTTGTTAGGGAAGGGCTTCACAGAGTCTTTACAATGTTAGGGAAAGTTAGCATGAGTGACTCCATTTTGATTTGGGCCCGCCATTAACTAGAAGCGAGCACCTCATGTACCAGGAAATTGGGAGGGGGAAGAGGGACATCTGGCCGGAAAAAACACTGATAAGAAAAGGCTGATTCAATGCATTTGGGAAAGGGAAGTTGGAGTTGCTACAGCATGGGCTAACATAAGGGGAATGCTTGCTAGGATAGATAGGAGATAAGGAAAAGCTTCGTAATTGGTCGAGCATTACAGTGCACGAGGATAGCATGCACTGTTACAAAGCATATAACCCTGTGTAACTTGTATTCTGGGTCCTCCCCTGGCTAGCAGGGGGGCACCACGTTCGAACGTAATAAACTTGTTAACTCTGTAATACTCTGCAGTTGTGACTTTGTCAAGTGTGCCTCAGCCTAGACTCGAACTGAGCGTGACCTATAGGTATAATTCGCAACAACAACATGTAACGCTTTACAGACTGTCATTGTAAAGGATACAGGACAGGCATAGTACAATCCTGGCTGCTTAAACCAGTGGGCAAATATGCTTCTGAATTCTGAACAAGCCATAAATTGTTGTAAACCCTGTTCTATAAACCCTGCTAAAAGGAAATTACAACACATTACATACAAAATTGTATGTTCACAAGAACATGTTGCTTTTGCAAAACCATTATGGGTGGAGAAAGGACAAAGCTTGTCCAAATTGCAAAACATTCTCATACCCAATAGCTGACATGTGGCTTTCCATGGAAAGGCTTGGTCAAAAGTGATACCAGGGTTCTTAAATGTGATGCTGCTGAATGAGCTCCCTCAATAGGTAGGAATATGAAGGGGGAAAAGATGCTCATAACTATGACCTCCACCAGCAACATCTCTATCTACCCAGAGCTGAGGAGAAGTTAGCTCTGAATTTGCAAATTGTTTAGTTTGGGAATTCCATTTGCTCATGCCATTCTTGCAATGGCAGTAGATTTATAGTCTATCTTTTCCACATCTTACTAAATTATTTGCCAAAAGACTAAAATATCAAACTGATAATGAATAATTATATTCTGTTATAGTACAGCACTGAACTTCTTTGACCTTTTAAATATTCTATATCTATAGTATTTTAATTGGCTGGCCATTCCATCACTTCACATTTAACTGAAGTTGTAAATGTAAGAGAATGACAGTGAGTAACCAATAACATTATGGAATACTGAAAAGGCTTTTCAGCATGCAAGGTATGTACTCATTCCCATTTCCAGGCACTGGAATCCAGTAAGACAAAAACATTCCACAAAGAAGAAAACTGAAAGTGTTTTTAAACATTTCATTACAGGAGAGATTATCAGAGATTTGTGCTACATTCAGTAGGAGTTTTAAATTTAAACCATCAGTTCCCTTTTCTTTAAAAAAAATAAAACAAAAACTTGCAAATGAAAAAAAAAAAAATTACCACAAAACAGGATGTTGCCAATTTTGTTGATTTTTTACTTTGGTTTAAATTGCTCTTCATTTTGTTTTGTTTTGATTTTTTTTTTTTTAAAAAAGGGGACTAGAGGTTTAAAACTCCTACTGAATGAAGCATTTTCCTTCTAAATGAATCCATTTTAAATGGATTTGCTTTCATAGAATCATACGACTGGAAGGGACCTTGAGAGGTCTCCTAATCTAGTCCCCTGCACTCAAGGCAGGACTTTGATTGTGTTTGTACCCATTTCCGTCTTACTTTCCACAAATGAACAAGTTTTCTGGGATAGGGATGTTCACAAAAAATGAATTTAAATTAAGTACTCAAGAATACTTATGGCTTTTAATTCATTTTACACATGCATGACCACCAGAAACTTCATTCTAATGTATGTTTCTTCAATAAGGGAACAGAAAAATACCGTATGACTTAGGTAACTCATTTCATGAGTTGACTTTCAAATTCTGAATATTAATTTCATAGGTACAAAGTACAGATTGATTGTTAGTTACCAACTGAATCCAAATGCATGAAAGACAGTAATTTACACTGCAAACTTGAGTGGATGTCCCACTGGATATTTTACTTTCTTCAAAGGAAAGGTCTATTGGATTTTCTTTTGTGTTATTTTCTGTTCAGTAGTTAAACCTCTCAGGTTCTAACTAAAGAGAATGTAATTTGGAGGAATATACATATTTCAGGAAGTGTTACCTTTCCAATTAAATGTTGTGAAATGTACATACTGTATTTGGCACCACTGTTTATGAGACAGTCTTACAAGGTTTGAGGTCATTGTCCAATTTACAGATTAGAATATGTGATGATTCTTTTAAATACTGTGAGTTCTGCAAGACTGATCCAATAGCTTGTTTTGTGATATGCTCATATTCATTAATATCATAAAAAAGACAATTGCTTTATATTGGATGTCAAAAATATTCCTGCCAAAGAAAAGAGAATCAAAGAAATGATTTTCAGTCAATGGAGTGTTAAATCCCCCTTTTAGTTTATGTTAAACTTTTCCTGTGCTAGTGTAAGAAATTAACACATTTGCTTTGCTCTGCATCTCAGTAGATACTGCTCACTTCTCAGTAAAAAAACCGAGCATTGTATTACAAATTTATTTTTCAACAAAGATACATGTCATTGCAAACTACCAACATGCAAGAAACATCACTCTTATTGCTTTCATTTACCAACCACTTTGCCTTTTTTTTGTTTGTTAATTTTGCATAGTTTACCAGTTGAGAAGCAACAGCAAAGACAATAGCTTGAAGTTTCACATTTCTACCCCTTCTTAGCAATACCCAACACTCACAAAAATTATGTTGCACAAATATTAGGAGTACTCTAAGAGTAAATACATTCCAAACACAGACATGTTATGAGTTTCAACTGTCTTCTTGTAAACTGTGACTTTCTGAAATGAACATCTCTCAAAATGCAGAAGGAAACACTTTCACCAAGAGGGATTCAGGGAGATTTTAGGCTGGTCTCCAGTTTGATATTTTAAAAAGAGCCTAAGTCCTATTTCTTTTGTTTGACTTAGCTAATAAGATGCATGAAAGAATATTTATCAAAATTGAACAGATAAAATAAAATGGGAAGCTTGCTACCATTTGACTGGAAGTGTAATCTATCTTTACTACACAATTACCACAACAATGGGTGTCACTAAAGCAAACTGAATGTGATTAATTTTCTTTGTCAATCCAGACATACCAATATTCAGCAGCCGCTCATTTTGCTTTGTAAAACATACATAAATGCAGTGCAGCTGAAAAGGTTCTTAATGGTTATCTACATTATATTAAAACGTTATCAGCTTTTCCAGTAAAAAGCCTGTGTAAAATCTCTAATTAGATAGAGAGAATTCACCTGCCAAGATCTCGATAGAAACAGCCTGTATGAATCAAGTATTCTTCATCCAGGAGCACGGTTCTGTCGACCCCTGAATGTGACCTGCTCCCAGTGGAAAGCAATTTAATGCTCCACTGCACATAGAACAGTATATATGAATACAAAAAAACCCAGATAAATTAGTGACAGGTACATCTGAATAGGACTGCTTCTAAGCCGCTTATCTGCAGCCAGGCAAGCTTGTTTCACCTCAGTTTAAAAGATAAAGGCACATGGCAGGCTGCCTCTGCAAGTTCTCATCAGGCAAACAGCCTCCATTGCCCATTAGTGGAAAAGTCTTCCTATTATTTAAGGAAATGTGACAGCAATGAAGGCAAAGTGAAAACTATCTGCTGGAAGGAAATTCATCAGCATGTTACTAAGCTTTTCGCCTTCTACAACTTTCAAAGCCTCTTTCTCTCTTCCCACTTTTATATCTGACAGTTCAGATGCCCTAGGAGCATAGTCATGACAAAGTTCAAGAACATAACAGCAGGGCTATAAAATGAGGCTGGTACATGGGGAAAAGCTGACAAACGTTAGGAAGTATACTGAAAGCCAGACAATGAAATGAAAGTCAGCAGTTCTACAACTTTATCTCAGCAGTTGCTGCAGATTTAGAGATAATATTTGAATTTTAAGGAACACGTAGAACTTTTTCAGACAGAACCTAACATAACTAACAAATGCTTTAACAGAAAGAGTGAAAATAGTAGAAAATTTCATTTTTTTCATACAAGGAAACATTGAAAACACACAAATTACATATGCATCATGTGACCCACAAACTCAGAATGTGAAATATTTCAAGCAGGCACACTGTATGCTCCAGATCTAAGTGTGTATTTTGCTAAGAGTTGAATCTTTGATATGATGGACGATTAAAGAGAAGTCAAACATAACAGACAATGCACTGCCCTTTCACTTCTTGTGAGGCATACAATGCCATAGATGTTAAAAATAAAAGACATGGTCTTTGGTTAGGTAAAACATACTCTAGCAACCAGACTGGTATAATTTTGCACAATAATCACTGACCAAAAAAAGCAAAATTGAATTACCTTTCACTCCTTCCAATGGCAATCCTGGCACATCAAAGTTAGGGTTGGTCGTCTGATTAGAAAGTTCAATGTGTGGTGGTCTGCTAAACCAAAACAGACAAAGGGAGGATTTTAGCTTCCCATGCTGTCAGACTCTTAATCTTCATGCACATACGTATTCAGTCAAAAAGAACTAAAAGAATAAAATAGCAATAATGAGCCTTTGTACGGAAATTTCAAATTTAGATCATCTGCTTTTCTTTGCATATCTATTTATCAGCATATAGACATATAGTCCAAAAGAAATAAAAACTCCCATTAAGATAAAATAAATTATAAATTAAAGTAAATTAAAAACTCCCATTAACATTTCTAGGGGCAAACATCAATGTTTTATATAGATATAGTTTGGGGTGTGGGTTTTTATTGAACACACAACAATAAAGTACCTACATATTTTATGATAGAACAAGGGGTAAAAGGTCAGCTTTCTGTTTCTTGAAAATGTTGGCACATAATTAATTTGTGCATCTACTCCCTACTCTTTTGTCTGTAATCTACATGATATGTTGTCTGTTTTGAGTATAATTCTTTGGGGACAGGTATGTATTTTATTATACGTCTGACAAACATCTAGCACATTTTTAGGTATTATAAAAATAAAACAACAACCCAAATTCATATGGTTCAAACATAAGGTAGACTTTTAAAGTGGGAAATTAAAGGAAAAATAACATTAATCTGAGTACATACAATATTACTAAAATTATTTAAATTATACTTAGACTTGGCAGAATTCTTTTTTTTATCATTTCAACAGATAATGTTTATTTTTAAACATTTTTCTATTTGTATCTATTTAAATTTTCACAGTTGTGCAAAATTATGGGGTTATGCTTTTTTTTATCAATTTAAGTTTTCACAGTTGCGGGCAATTATTGGGGGGTCAGACAACAGAGCAGGTCAGAAAATTGTTCAATGACAATAGACATTGATTTCAAAAAGTTAAAGCTTTGTGACCATTAAAACACAAATTGTTAATATCATATATCAAAATATACTGAGTAAATGTCCTTAAATCAAACTCTAATAAGTTCTCAAGCAGCATCTTCTTACTTTGCCTATCATCAATTTCTGTTATTCGTCAATGGAATTTTTTTTTCTACAATCAAGTTGTGTGTGTACAGTGAAATCGATTTTACTGACATTTACCAATAAAAATCTAATCCTTAGAAGCCTAATTATATTTATTTCCAAGAACTACTATTTGATTGGTTGGAGAGAGAAATTGACAATAATGGTGTAAAGTTTTTGTCTAAAAAATGATCAGCAAATATTTAATGTACATTATATACACATTGCCTTTATGCAATCATGGCTATTTTATACACATACATCCATCCTTATTTTACCCCTTTTCCTGAACATAGCACTAAAAGGGTTGTATATAAAATTAATATTACTGACAAAATACTTTAAAATTATTAAAGTTTGATTAGGGTATGAATAGCCTTTATTACCAGCAATAATTAAGATAATGCTAAACACCCAACAGAGGAATACTGATATAGGTACTTCTTAGCGCTGTAAGAGTAATGATGATCTTTCAATTGCCACTATTTTGTAGTTTAGATGCTTTGCCTCAGACACCCATGGTTCTAAACTCTACCATCCTACATTAATGACATTGTTAGTATCTAAAAAGAACCTGAAGATTTCTGATTTCCTTTAGTCATGGGAAATCTAAAGGGTCATTTATGGAAATAAACTTGAATACAACAATACTGGAATGTACATTGAGACGCTGCTAGAAGTGTGCTCCAAATGTTATAAGAATAATTATTTTTAACTACTTCATGCATTTTTATACTCCAGAACTACAAATTCTACCACCAAACTGAAGGTTGTGGTGATTTAGCCATCCTCTGATGGAGTTTATCCCTTCTCTAAGTACTGCTAAATCATCCCTACCAGAGATACTTTATCCCTGAAGCTCAGAAAAGTGCTCCTGAAGCACAGTCTCTTTTGGGAACACACTAGAAAGTCTTTACACACTGCACTCTGTACCAAACAGTGAGCACTGAACACAGCACTATCATATACTCAGACTATTTAGCAGGGACAGAAGTAGGAACATTTCCTGCAAAGAGAACTTAAGAATTTGTTTGTTTAGTTCCTTCGTTATGATTAAGAGAAACTGGTTTTGTCTGAATGAGCAACAGATTGTCCGGACCCTCATTCGTCTTCTCTTCAAGCACAAACATTCCAAAGGGGTTTTCACAGCATAAAGGGAACTCTAATTTATTTCTGTTTATAAAGTGCCCATCTGATGTTCTTGAGTACTGTATAAAAAGAATTGAGAACAATATAATCTGAGTAGTCCAAAACCCCCAAACATCACCACCCACAAACAGAATAATCCCACACTTTAATATAATGACAAAGAAGAGATTCTCCTTAGCATCCTATGTGACAACCACATTTCCCATCACAAATCCTTAAATTAGACTTGTCCCATAGGATGGAGAGCTTGCAGCTAAGCCAACCCTGGGTAACAGAATGAGTTCCACCTGAGAGGAAACATGTAATTCCAGTATAAAAGGAGCAGGAAGTTGCAGTTATGTGTATAGACATGCAGGGAGTAGTAAGAAGGATCCTGCAGGGCCCTGAGTCACAGTGGAAAGGCACCAGCCGAGAAAGCCTGTGAAGAAGGACAAACTCTAGGCAGGAGGTACAGGGAAGCAGACAGACTCTCAGAGAGGAGGGGTTCAGCTGAAAGTGGGATGAGGACTGTGAGAGTTTTGTTCTATTTCAAAAACTTTCTGTTATTTTGGACTACCGGGAGAGGGACAATGAACTAGGATTGGGGCTTGGAGGGCCAGAGTATGCCCAGGGGATACAATAAATGGGATCCTTTGTAAGGATTGTTCAAATTACCTGTGGACCAGCAAGTTCCTGAAGATGGAGAACTGCTGCAAAGTTGAGAGGCTGCTGCAAAAGGAAACTCTGCCCATGAAGGAGGTGCTCAGGAGGTGGCTGCCTGTGTTATAGCCACCCATTCCCAGGCTTCCCCAGTTGAGTTACACCTGTCCCCTCCCCCAAAAAGAACTCCAGCACACACACCTGGGATTAGATTCACAAAGGAACTTAGGTGCGGTGATGCTATGTCTAGCTTTTAGGTGCCTAGAAAATCACTGGGAGTCACACAGCCTAAATTTGGTGCTTAGGCTCCCTGTACAATAAATGGGGTGAGATAGGAGCCTCAAAATGGGATTCACAAAAGCCAGCAGGCTAGGAAATTCCTCCCCTAAACTAGCCAATGGGAAATGCCAAGGCAAGGGGTGTGTTCTAAGACTCGCTCCATACCAGAGATTGTTGCCTAAATCTGAACTGCAGGGAGGTGCCTCTCTGATCTTGCGCTTCTCAGCTGCAAACATCTTTTGGCATTAGATCCTGCTCCCTCATAACTTTTAGGCCAGTCATTATAGTACTCACATGGTAGGTGGGAGACCTGAAGTATACCCTCCACCGAAAGAAGAGAAGGGATTTGAACTAAGATCTGCCACCTCACAGGTGAGTGGCCTAACTATTGGACTATGCAATATTCTAATACTGGATCTCTCAATCTCTCCTGTTGAAGCTGTTCTATTTTGAATATATTTTTTTTAAGTCATGAGAGCAGGGGACCATGTCCTGGGTCTCACACATGAGTGCTTTAACCACCAGACTCTGGAATCATTCTCATACTCGCTCTTTCTTCAGTCCAATGTTGACGCTGCTCCATGTTGGATAAAAAATGGAAGAATCATTGGGTGAGAAAGAGACAGAACACTTACTGATTCAGGCCCCACAGAGGAGTTAGGTAGAAGAACTCCTATCTTCCCCTGGGTCATAGATCGCTCTGAGTCTTAGGCATCTGGAACGTTGAGCTGCAGTGTGCATGCTCATAGGCAGAACAATAGGCATCTAGGGAACTTTTACAGCAAAAATGTAGGCTCTGAGTGAGTTTAGGTGCCCACAGTATTCAGGGACAGCTGAGCAGGGTTGTGTGAATCCCAGTGCGGCCTGATTCTCGGATGTAGAAGCCTAACGTGGCAGTTAGGTGCTTAAATCCTCTTGTGGAGCTAGTCCATTGGAAATGTGTTGTCTACAAGGTCACTAAACCTGGCCTCTGGTGAACCAACAAAACCCCACCTCAGAACTTCTGACAGAGATTGGAAAAGTTCTGCTTAGTTCTTGGGTCACGACAGGATGGGATAGGAAAGGAAAAAATGTATAGTGGACGAAGTTGACATAATCAAGAGGTTTTCTCCAGAGGTACTCAGTAGAATGGTGCAGGAATAGGGATAATAAGGTGAGAGGAGAGTAAGCCAAGGTTTGTGTTTAGTAAGTGACAGCCATGTGAGAGGAGAGAAGGGAGCTGAGGACAGCAACCATGGAGTTGAAATAATGGAGAGAATACAGAGAAAGAATGGCTCAGAGTATCAGAGATGTCAGTGAGCTTGACGGACTGAATGGTGCAGAAGGAGCAAGGGTCATGTAAGGGGGCAGCAGTAGAATGAGTAATGTGACTTACAAAAATGAATTAGAGAGTGTAATTTTGAGCACAAAAAAGAAAGTTGGTTTAAAGGAGGGAATCCGATAAAGGATTTGTGAGAACCACATAACATAGATATTGCCAGAAAAACCTGCAAAATTCAGCTTAAAATCACTGTAAAAACAGAATGGTAGTAGCTGCTTCTAGTAGAAGATAGATGTAGCAGATGTAAAACGTTAAAATCAAGGTGGCAAATACTTTAAGAATAATTAAGAACACTTTTATTAGTTAAAAATAAATTAGGAGATAGATTCATGCCTTAAATTATTTAAAAATACTCAGATGATGAAAAGACAAATTGATACACTACTACTAAACCACAATGCATAACATCATACAGTATATCAAGTATTGGTCTCAGCAGTATGGTTTTATACATGCATTAAAGTACTTCCTGATAAGTCAATTGTTATTCATTATTAAATATTTGTGATAAGTTAAAATGTTTTAACAAAGATAAAGATATCCTTTCCCCCCTGTGCTAATGAGTTGGCACTATGGAGTATTCAGAACTATTATCTATCACATTGGTAGCTTGAGATACAGCAATTAGAGGCTTTGAAAAAGTGATACACAGCTATTGCTAGTGCACCACGACAAAGGTCTTGCTAAGAAGCAGCACACACACCAAAAGAGAGATGTAACTGTGATTGTGGACTGAAAAGTCAACTTCTCCATTTACAGGTTCAATAATCAATATGCAGCTGATTTATGGCAACAAGACTCCTAGTTTCACTGTAGACCACAATAAGGAGACATGAGGTGAATGCAGAAAAACTTGAACTAGTCCTTTTTCAATTGAATCCATTGCGCTGATGAGACTAACTCAGGTTAGAATGCTATAAACTAGTATCAAAATGAATGTATCAGTTGTGATATCATTGCTACCTGGATTTTGAAAGGCTCTGAGTGCTATCCCTTCAAGTTTCTGGGAGAGGAAGGTTCTCAGAGGCTCTTTTGTTTGGGCCCTCTATGAGTAAACATGGTTTTGTCAAAGATGTTATAAAAATAGCTAAAGATTTAGATATCCAAATCTCTTTTTGTGAATGCCACACACTGTAACATTTAAAAGCTAAGCTTGGCAGTTAGATAGGAGGTTCTGTAGGAAGAGAGAGGCTAAGAAATATATGCCTTCTGGATTATTCTGTGCACATGGGCAGGTATGTAAAAGGCTCCTGGATAGTAAAGGCTGGCATTTAGAAGAGCATGCTATGATAATAAGTAATGCAGTATTAGAATATTATGGGTACTCAATAATTAAGGGCCTGATCCAGGAAACATTTGTAATTTTGCTCATATTGAGTCAGTTGGTTGGATCGTGTAAACTGGCCCTTATGGTCTTGTCCTTTTACTTCAGTAGGACTGTTCACAGAGTGAAGTTGCACATATGTGCACAAGTGTTTGCAAGATGAGGCCCAACATAAGCACTATCACACCAATATACACAGGCCTGGGATACGCTTAGGTATTGTGGCAACAGGGTTGGGATCTGATGTGGCAATTTCAGACACGTTTTCTACCAACTCTGGGAAAACCCATCACACAGACAGCACCCGGAGAAATAGTTTAGCTCAGGCATGAACTAACAGCAACTGTCACAACAGAGATAAAGAACATGCTGCACCCTTGAGCCTGCAGCATTCTAAAGATTTACAGACCATGTTGTATGGCCACACGTACAATATATAGTGGGCATATTTGGATAAGGGGTTATAGTTAGTTCTGATTCAGAATTCAACATCCAGCATTGTTATTATTAATAATTATTTGTACTACCATAGCACCTAAGAGCCCTAGTCATGGACCAGGACCCCATTGGGGGAGGGAAAAACAAGAGTCCCTGCCCCAAGGAGCTTACAATATAGGGATATTGTAACTTCAGAGCAACGCCACATTTTGTACTACCACATTGTTAATAATAATTTGAGTTTGGTTGCCAGGTAGCTTCACTTCATTTTTTGTATGATGAAGAATTTGCTTGGTGTACAACAAATATTAAGAAATTTAAAACTCAAATCTTTGTTTAAACATTTTAATTTTAGAGAATTTTCAGGTGGGAAATTCCCTTGTTTGATAGACTTAGGTGGTATCAAATATTCTTGCTAAGGGGGAAAAAAAGGCAATTTTAGGTGGTAGCTCTCAGGTTTATAAGTGAAAATCCTAACTTGTTTCTTCTTAACAGAAATACACGAAGAGAAGAAGAAAAGATACATTGTAGCTTCTCTCCCTGTTTGCAGTTCAGCAGCTAGAATATCACAGTTCACAGTGAAAGTCATATGCCTCACTTGGAAGTTTTTGAAAATCTCACCAGTGGACACTGGTCTTTCAGCATAGTTACATATGTGATTAGCTTTCCATTATAAACTGACATTTTCTTCTCACATCCTCAGCCCTGAATTAAATAAGCCTACAGAATTTAGCATTGTCTTCTGTCAGAGAACTGTTGAAGGAAGTAAATGTACTCCTCAGAAACATACTTGAAAAGTTGGAGGTTTTCAAAGTTAAAAAAGGTTTTGGAGTTTGATTTGCAGGGGGTGGGAGAGGAAAGGGTAATGTCATCCCAAAAAGTTTTAGCATTGAAACTCCAATCTAGTTTATTCTGCTGTCAATGGGTTTGATGCCCTTTGTATAAACTTTAGCAAAATTGTCAGAGTATCCTATGTATAAAAACTGTATTATTCATACAATAAAAATCCCTGCCGCAAGTTGTTGTTGTTGTTTTTTTTTAAAGAATCTAATGGTGATCCTCACCTCCTTATATAGAGCAGGACATGTAATACTATAGGGGTATTTGGAAAAGTAGGAACTAAATTATGTCATTGGGAATAGTCAGATTATATTCCTAGTGCCTAGAGCACAGGACTTGCTGGAGTTTCTGGTCTTAATCACCAAAAACAGGTGTGTGAGAGGCTTGCAGAAAGTAACAAGTACTTTATTGCAAATTTCTCCACCACAACCACCATCTACTAATCTCATGTGGAAGAAAGAACTAATCCTGGTCCAGTGGTCATATGTGTGTCGGAGTGTTTACCCAATTTAAGGAGATTCTTTGTTACCTGGATGTTATTGAGATCTGCAGCTATTTTTCTTCCAGGTACATGGAGTGGGCATAGGCCACATTGATGCAGTTTTTATATCTCGGGGGTGGGGTAGGGAGTGCCATGACCAGGATGAAGGTGGTCACACATAGTGGTCAGAGCAGGAGTCAGCCCAAATCAGGTACTTGGAGGTCAGAATCCAAGATCGACCAGAGGGCATTCTGTCAGTCTGCGAACAGCCTCTATTTCCACTCAGATATCACTTTTTGTAGATAAACAAGTTAACCCTTTTCTGACTTCCAAAGGAATTGGGTGTATACAGCTCCAAACACACCTTTTTCCTATAACAAATATACACTCAGTGGAAGCCTCCCTGTAAGAACTTGAAGGGTTGGGACCTGGGACCATGGGGGATCTGTTCTGTAGCTGCTGCTGCCACATCAGCACTGAAAGGTTAGGATGTGCTCTTGTGGGTGGAACCTGGCGTCTGGGCTTGGCAGGAAGAACCACTCAGCAGGACCCGAGTGGCAGCCCCTCACAGCCCACTGATTGGTTTGAACCAAGAAGCCATGATGAGAAGCTCTCTGAGCAAAAAAATGGACTGCCTGCCTGTCTTTGCTCCTAACCCTCCTTGCAATAGACCTTAGACTCTGGCTTTCAACTCTGGTTTGTGCTCTTCCACTGCTGTCTGTAACCTGACTCCTGATCTCCTGGAAGTCAGAAAAGGGTTAACTTGTTTATCTACAAAAAGTGATATCTGAGTGGAAATAGAGGCTGTTCGCAGACTGACAGAATCATAACATGGCATAAGCCCTTGCCTGGGCTGGCTGGGGAAAGCTTAACTCCTTTAGAGTTAGAAATGTCTAACTATCTGATATGAGTTGGGATGCTGTACTTAGTGGTAACATTTTCAGAAGAGTTTCTGAAGTCACTTAGGCAAAATCCTATTTTCAAAAGCATCTAAATCACTTAGAAGCATAAATCCCATTGAGTTTAAGTGATTTAGGCACTTTTGAAAATATTACTTTTGTTTATTGCTGAACCATTGTCCACATCACAAATCCATTACCAACCGTCACCCTTGTTGGCCATTGTAGTAGGAAGGTCAAGGCCTGAATGTGCAGGCAGACTGTACTACTCATTCATATGCATAGGTTGGTTCCCTCTTCAGATGGTGGTAAGACACATTGTCAGGGAAACAGATAAAAGCTTGCCCTGCTGCACAGAGTTTTCTGAGACCAACTACACCTCTACCCCGATATAATGCGACCCGATATAACACGAATTCGGATATAATGCGGTAAAGCAGTGCTCCAGGGGGCGGGGCTGCGCACTCCGGCGGATCAAAGCAAATTCGATATAACGCAGTTTCACCTATAATGCGATAAGATTTTTTGGCTCCCGAGGACAGCGTTATATCGGGGTAGAGGTGTATAGACCTTTGGCCTGATTCTCCTCTTGACTTTGGTGAAGTTACTCATGATTCATGCTGGTGTGAGAGAAAAATCAGGCACCTTGTGTCTCCCATGCTCTCAACTCAGTACCTCACATTAATTAGCACTAAATTCACTTGCACTTAGAGTACATTCAGCAAAAGAAAACACTTTGTGTGCTCCATAATAGTATCCCAAAAAGCATGGGAGGGAAATAATCATTTGAGTCCTATAACTAATAACTAATTTGTAACCAGTACAGCTTACCAAAGGGTACGTCTACACTACGGGATTACTCCGAATTTACGGAATTCGATTTTTTGAAACCGATTGTATAAATTCGATTGTACGCAGACACAGTAAGCGGATTAATTCGGCGGTGCACGTCCATGTACTAAGACTAGCGTCGAATTCCAGAGCGTTGCACTGTGGGTAGCTATACCATAGCTATCCCATAGTTCCCGCAGTCCCCCCCCGCCCATTGGAATTCTGGGTCGAGATCCCAATGCCTGATGGGACAAAAAATATTGTCGCGGGCAGTTCTGGGAACATCCTCCCCCTCCCTCCATGAAAACAACGGCAGACAACCATTTCGCGCCTTTTTTCCTTGGTGAACTGAGCAGACGCCATACCTCGGCAAGGATGGATCCCGCTCAGCTCAAGTTTGCAGTCATGAACATTGTAAACACCTCGCGCGTTATAGTGCAGTTTATGCTGAACCAGGACCAGAAAAGCCAGGCGAGGAGGAGGCGGCTATGGCAGCGCGGCGACGAGAGTGATGCGGACATGGACACAGAATTGTCTCGCGCCACGGGCCCCGGCGCTTTGGAGATCATGTTGGTAATGGGGCAGCTTCTCGCTGTGGAACGCCGATTCTGGGCCCGGGAAACAAGCACTGACTGGTGGGACCGCATAGTGCTGCAGGTGTGGGACGATTCCCAGTGGCTGCGAAACTTTCGTATGCGTAAGGGCACTTTCCTGGAACTTTGTGACTTGCTTTCCCCTGCCCTGAGGCGCCAGAACACCAAGATGAGAGCAGCCCTCACAGTTGAGAAGCGAGTGGCGATAGCCCTGTGGAAGCTTGCAACACCGGACAGCTACCGGTCAGTCGGTAATCAGTTCGGAGTGGGAAAATCTACCGTGGGGGCTGCTGTCATGCAAGTAGCCAAAGCAATCGTTGAGCTGCTGCTAAAAAAGGTAGTGACGCTGGGAGATGTGCAGCTCATTGTGGATGGCTTTGCTGCAATGGGATTCCCTAACTGTGGTGGGGCGATAGATGGAACCCATATCCCGATCTTGGCACCGGAGCACCAGGGCAGCCAGTACATAAACCGCAAGGGGTACTTTTCTATGGTGCTGCAAGCAATGGTGGATCACAAGGGACGTTTCACCAACATCAACGTGGGATGGCCGGGAAGGGTTCATGACGCCCGCGTCTTCAGGAACACTAGTCTGTTTAAACGGCTGCAACAAGGGATTTACTTTCCAGACCGGAAAATTACCATTGGGGATGTTGAGATGCCCATCGTTATCCTTGGGGACCCAGCCTACCCCTTAATGCCGTGGCTCATGAAGCCATACACAGGCAGCCTGGACAGTACTCAGGAGCGGTTCAACTACAGGCTGAGCAAGTGCAGGATGGTGGTAGAGTGTGCCTTTGGACGTTTAAAAGGTCGCTGGCGCTCGTTACTGACTCGCTCGGACCTCAGCCAAACCAACATCCCCATTGCTATTGCAGCTTGCTGTGTGCTCCACAATCTCTGTGAGAGCAAGGGGGAGACCTTTATGGCGGGGTGGGAGGCTGAGGCAAACCGCCTGGCCGCTGATTACGCGCAGCCAGACACCAGGGCGATTAGAAGAGCACACCAGGAAGCGGTGCGCATCAGAGAAGCTCTGAAAACAAGTTTCAGTGCTGNGGGGAGACCTTTATGGCGGGGTGGGAGGCTGAGGCAAACCGCCTGGCCGCTGATTACGCGCAGCCAGACACCAGGGCGATTAGAAGAGCACACCGGGAAGCGGTGCGCATCAGAGAAGCTCTGAAAACAAGTTTCATTGCTGGCCAGGCTCCTGTGTGAAAGTTATGTTTGTTTGTCCCTGTTGAAAACCCGCACCCTTGATTCACTCATTCCCTGTAAGCAATCCACCCTTCCCCCTTCGATCCCAGTTTGCTTTGAAAAAAATAAAGTCAGTATCGTTTACAAATCAAGAACTTTTTATTAACGGGTGGTAATGAACATAGGGAGAGAAATAACCAGGTAGTCCGGGTGGGGTTTGGGAGGAGGGTAGGAGTGAAGGAACAGGGCAGGAAAAACATTCAAAATAATGAGAGCCTTTTGCTTGGGCTCTCTAATGGGGTGGAGTGGCAGGGTGCACGGAGCCTCCCCCCCCGCGTTCTTACACGTCGGGGTGAGGAGGCTACGGGACTTGGGGAGGGGGGAGGGCGGTTATAGAGGGGCTGCAGCGGCACTCGGTAATCCTGCAGCTGCCGTTCCTGGAGCTCCACCAGACGCCGGAGCATGTCTGTCTGCTCACGCAGCAGCCCCAGCGTTGCATCCCGCCACTTCTCGTCTCGGGCGTCCCTCCTCTCCTCACGTTCGTCCCTTCTCTCCTCACGTTGGTCCCTTTTCTCCTCCCGTTGGTCCCTCATGTCCTCCCGTTGGTCCCTCTTCTCCTCACGGTCACTGGCCTCTTTCCGGAATTTTAATACAGTGTCCTTCCAGTCATTGAAATTAGCTCTCTCATCCCGGGTCGATTGCATAATTTCCGAGAACATGTCGTCTCGCGTGCGTCTCTTTCGCCGCCTTATCTGGGAGAGCCTTCGGGCCGGGGGCGGGAGGATTGAAAAATTTGCAGCTGCAGGAGGAGGGAAAAAAAGGGAGAGAAGTATGTAAAAAGATACATTTTATAGAACAATGCTTATACTCTTTCACGGTGAACACTTTTCACATTACATAGCAATGTACAAGGTCGCATTTTGCATCTTATATTGAGTGCCCGCGGCTTTGGTGTTAGAGATCACAGCAGACGCAGGGCCGGGCAACAGAATTCGGCTTGTATGCAGCCATGGTAAGCCATTGTCCTGCGGCTTCTGCATTAAATCAGCGCCCTCCTTTCCCATAGCAAGCAAAGCCCTTTACGTGCTGCGGTTTTCCTGTTACCGTGCAGCATCAGATAACATAATAACCCCCACCCACCACCCATTCAATTCTGTGGGATGATCGGTTGACCCCCTCCCCCCACCACGTGGCTGGTATCATGGAAGATCCATGCAGATAACAAACTAGCCCCCCCATCCACTTCTGTGGGATGATCGCGTTACCCCTCCCCCCACCGCGTGGCTGGTATCAGGGAAGACCCCTGCTAGCCAAACGCGAAAACCTCAGCGCCATTGTCCACCCACTCCCCCCCGCCCGCTTGGCTAACTGCAGGGAAAGATTTCTTTTCAGCTACAGGCAAACAGCCCAGTAGGAACGGGGCCACCTCTGTCCCCTTAATTACATTCCCGTATTTCAAACAGGTTACCCTGAACGATATCACTCTCCTGAGGATAACACAGCAAGATAAAGAACGGATGTTGCTTGAATGCCAGCAAACACCGGGACCATACGCTGCCAAGCTTTGTCAAGCAATGATACCGGATTACTTGCTGCTAGCATGGCGCGGTCAAGTGTCCTACCATGGAGGACGGAATAAGGCTGCCCTGCCCAGAAACCTTCTGGAAAAGCTTTTGGAGTACCTCCAGGAGAGTTTCATGGAGATGTCCCTGGAGGATTTCAACTCCATCCCCAGACACGTTAACAGACTTTTCCAGTAGCTGTACTGGCCGCGAATGCATCCCAAGTCCCCAGGGCAAATTAATCATTAAACAAATACTTGTTTTAAACCATGTTTGATATATTTGAAAAGGTACACTCACCAGAGGTCCCTTCCAGGGGGTCTGCGATGCCGCCTTGGGAGGGTTCGGAGGGCACTTCGGTCAGGGTCAGAAACAGCTCCTGGCTGTCGGGGAGAATGGAGTGCTGTGTGCTCTCCACAAGTTCGTCCTCCTCCTCCTCCTCCTCTTCCCCGTCCGCAGATTCGTCATTCAAGGATGAGATTAACCCCTCCTCGGAGTCCACGGTCAGGGGTGGGGTAGTGGTGGCGGCCCCCCCGAGAATTGCATGCAGCTCCTCGTAGAAGCGGCATGTCTGCGGCTCTGCCCCGGACCGTCCGTTTGCCTCCTTGGTTTTCTGATAGGCCTGTCGGAGCTCCTTCACCTTAATACGGCACTGATAGGAGTCCCGATTGTGGCCTCTCTCCATCATGCCCTTGGAGATCTTGTCGAAAATTTTTGCATTCCGTCTCTTGGAACGCAGTTCTGCGAGCACGGAATCCTCTCCCCATATAGCGATCAGATCCAGTATCTCGCGTGTGGTCCATGCTGGTGCTCGTTTGCGGTTCTCGGACTGCATGGCTACCTGTGCTGTTCAGCTCTGTGTGGTCACCTGTGCTCACCAGGCTGGGCTAACAGGAAATGAAATTCAAAAGTTCGCGGGGCTTTTCCTGTCCAACTGCCCAGAGCATCCGAGTTTAGATTGCTGTCCAGAGCGGTCACAATGGTGCACTGTGCACAATGGTGCACTCCCGGAGGCCAATACCTTTGAATTCCGTCCACACTAACCCTAATTCGAACCGGCAATGTCCATTTCAGCGCTACTCCCCTCGTCGGAGAGGAGTACAGAAACCGATTTTAAGAGCACTTTAAATCGAATTAAATGGCCTCGTTGTGTGTACGGGTACANAACATTCTTACATGTGTTGATCAGATGGCTCGTGTGGAAATGTTTTGTGGCACTGAGTAAATTAAAATAGGTGCGTTTTAGTCTCTGTTATATACAAGTCATTTGTAACATTTCATAACTAAATGCTATAAAAATGACATAGGCCATGTTTTCCTTTTAAAACTTTGTGCAGCTGTGAAGAATTTCCTATTTATACAGCAGTATGATTACCAGAAAGCCAAATGAATTATATAATGAAAAAGCATAACTGATAGCACTTATAATATTATACTTTTCTGCTGATAGCACTTACAACATTACACTTCAATGCTGATAGCATAACTATTAGTAAAATAATAAATGGAAAATTATTAATGCTAATTTAAAATTCACTTCTTACGGAATTACTGGTTACATCCAAATGAATATTTGAAGAATAAATCATTATTTAAATTACAATGAATAACAAATGAAGTAAAAATAATTTATGTTATAGTGAAAGTGGTTGTAAAACTTTTCACAGAACAGCATCAGAAAAATATCTTAAAGTGTATCCCATGGGATTATCCACAATCTCATTGTTCACAGTTAAATTTTCACATATGAAACTACACTACAGTATAGTCTGTGGGACAGATTAAAGGTGATAGGGGCATACAATACATACGTTCTAGTAATTTGTTGTAGGATCAGTAGTATTTTAGAATCCTTGACAAACCTTTATTAGCCAATTAAGTATTCAGTGTGATAACATTAAATCATTATGATTAATCTGATATTAATGCAAGTGAATCATTACATTCCATGACTGTTATTTTCAATTTATCATTAACTATTAAAGATTAATTTCAGAGTAGGGCTGCATAAAACACTCATCATATATAAACCCAGATGAAATCTGGCACTGATGAGCTGGAGGGTATTGTGGGAGGTCATGTGTGTCCTTTATTAAGGGAATTGGACTTTGGGCCTAAGCAGAATCTCTGCTTTCATTTAAAATAATCTTTTTTCAGGGGGTGAAGATAATATTTAAAATTTACTAAAATTGAAAGAAACAAGCTGCTAGGTTTCCCCTAACTAGAACAGGGTCCAGGATAATCTCCTTCCTAGTGGTTATCCCATGTCTAGTTTATCCCTAGACATCGGGACTGAAATAGTTTGCATGTCATGTCAACTGATTCTTACGAAGTTTGCTGAGAATGAGCCTCAATTAGCCAACCATTCAGGTGTGAGAAGATATGTGTACACTGATGTCTGTAATGAATGCCAGTCATGCCAAGCATTTGGTAAATACACCTGGTGTGGTAGAAAGGCCAAAGGATACAGACAATTGCTTTTTTGCATGGGGATGCAATTGTTATCATCTGGAAACTAGCTAAATGTCAATACAGATGTAGATAGGCATATTTCAATTTAAGAGGCAAGGCGGGTGAGGTAATTTTTTTTGGGGCGGGGGGGAAGAGGCAATTTCTGTTGGTGGGAGAAACCAGCTTTCGAGCTACAGAGAGTTCTTCCTCAGGTCTGGGAAAGGTGTCACAGCTAAGTACAATGCTGAACAGATAGCTTAGCGTAAGTAGTTAGCACATGATATTACCTCACCCACCTTGTCTCTCAAATATCCTGGGACCAACACTGCTACAACACTGAGGCCTCTTAAATTGTATGCAATCAGTCTCAAGGGAAAGGATAGAAATTACAGAAGCCAGTGTCAATGTGCTGAACTTGAACTTTCTGATTACTCTGTCCAGTTTTCAGAGATCCACAATGGAAAAAAACAGCCTTCCCTTTTGGTATGAGGAAATATCTAAATAAAAGTATTTTCTTCTGTGCTACTATGGGAAGCTAGGGGCTTAATTCAAGTGAAATCCTATGGCCCATGTATGCAAGAGGTCAGACTAAATTATCATAATGGTCCATTTTGGCCTTATAATCTTGCATGTCTCAAGTTGCTGACCCTACTACCTGATCTGAAGTTTGTCTGAAGCATCATAAGAGGCCTGTAACGTATGCCTGCACTCTATATATCCTTCAGTCACCATATTTTTTTACTATCTTTTCCTGCTTTTCAGGAATGTGATTAAGAATAAAAAACTTTTGTCCCCCCAAAATTAAATCCTTTTGCAGCCTTCATCTGCTGGGAAGATATGACCTGCCTTGTACCACTTTATCCTTTCATTTTGTGCTCAATGCTGATGCTAATAAGTAGCCAGGAATTGAGTTAGCAAAATAAATAAAATGCAGGAACTTTGGCTGTGGCAGTTGGTAGACGGTAGAAATTACTTTTCTTAGATATGCTTGAGAATGAAGTAGATGTCCTTAGCCAGTCCAGAATTTTTTAATATGCTCTGTGCAGACGATGTGTAGTCACTAAACACAATAATCCCTTTGTTCAGCGGTTACAATAAGTAATATAGTGATCACCAATATAATGTCAATTTACCAAGAGCTAGTACATCTTGGTATCATTGTCCTTTTTTAGGCTAAGTACAGGACAATACATCAGTAATCTCACATCATGCTGTAACAACGGTTGGTAAATAATGACTTTTATGCCAAACACTGCAAACTACTTTAATAAAAGTAGTTATGCAAACTCTCTATTTGCACTGCTGCTACTATAGTAAAACATGATCTTGCATCACTGACAATGCAATTTTTGTCCCACACAGCTCTAGTGGCTACCTGATGCTGTTAGAAGTAACAGGAACGGGTGCATAAAAATAGCATGTGCTCAACATTTTTTTTCATCTTATTACACACAATTACCCTTCTAGCCAGCCCTGTTCAAGGAAAGTAGGAGTCTTCCTAAATGTTCAGTAAGATGCTTTTTCTAAGCACATTTCTATCAGGTGACATTTTATATAGACATCTGGAGAAACTAAAAGCAGACTGCCAGAAAACTATTAAAATCAGGATGACCTTTGTCTTTCAGCTTTTCAGTAGCTCATCAATCCCTGCAGAGGTAATCAAATGAAGTCCAGCTCACTTTCTAACAGGATTCCAGCTCCCAACAATCATTCCAATGTTGGCAACACATCCTGGCTACAAACTGATGAAATCTTGAAAATGTAGACAAAATCTATTCTATAAGAAAAGTACACTAACATTTATGTACTAGATATTGCTCTATCAGCCAGTTTCAAAATCAGGTGACTAAACTTCGAAATGAACTGAATACAGACATAGCATAGTTTACTTCAGCTGTACTGGAGAAGAAACAATTCATCATCCAGATCATAGAGAAATAATATGGAAAGTGAAAACTACAAGAGCATCTGTTATCAACCCCAGGTTGTGTCTTAGAAGATAAAACTGACAAGCAACTGAAGCAGTGAGAGTGAAAAGACTATTTCTGCCTGAGGTATTACTGACATCTATCATGAAAACTGAATTTGTCATGGTCAATCTACTACTATTTTGATGTGTCAAAATCACCACAATGTAGGGAGGAGCAACTGGCAAATTTCAGAAATGAATTATTTTACTGACAAGCAAAGACAAAACAAAAAGTGCTTAGTTCATTAATAAAAGTGAGTTCCTTGGTTAGCAAAAGCTACAGTCTCCAAGTGACTGAAATTCATAATGCAAGCACATTTTTTGCCTGTTTTTGTGGTTGCTTCTGCAATAGAGATCCAGATAAAAATGTCAAAAACTGTCTGTCCCATTGTAGCTCACTGACTTTAGTTCCTCATTTTAAAGGAACTAAAAAGTTCATCACCGACTCGCACTGAAGTCAGCTCAACTTCATACACCAAAACACACGAGCTAGCCAGAAAACAAAACTCCATTTCACAAGAGTTTTTGAGGTTTCAGCTGTTACTTTAGTGCCCGATTCAAAGCAGGGACTTGAGGTTGGGTCTCCCATATTCCGGGGGAGTGCCCTGACTACCAGTCTATCTAGTCAGTCTTTCTTTTTCGCAGTCTCTCCTGTTGGAGCTATTCCACTTTGTCTGAATAATTAAATAGTAACTGGGTCAGAGAGAATGACTTTACAGCCCGTTAGTCAGGGCACTCACATGAAATGTAGGAAACCCAGATTTAAGTCCCTGCTCCAAATCAGACAGAGCAGGGACTTGAAAGTGGGTCTTCCTCATCCCACATGAGTACCATTACTAGTGACCACTTTGGGATGGGTCTCTCTTGCCCATCCTTTTGAGCAGAAATTCCATACTAGACACAATAAACCTTCTCACTGAAAGATTTGTCAAAACCAATACATTTTTGCAAAAAGTTTTAGTTTCAACTAATCAATATTTTTCAAAGAAAAAACATTCTGTCAAAAAATTCCCAGCCACCTCTTAAAAAACAAAAACACAACTATTTTAGCAGTTTAAAGAGATGTGCTGCTTACCAAGTTTCTGCTACTTGCCATAGTTTTCATGTGTTTTCATTTTTTAAAACCAGTAAGAGACCTAGAATAAATGGCAACATTTCAAGCTACAGTAAATGTTCAGAAGTTAATTTCTCCAAATAAAAATTAACCATTCTTCTAGATGAATAAACATAACATTTCCCAACATTTGAAAACTGAGCCCCCATTCAGAAAAATGAAAATCTCACCCACTTCAACCATTTCACGTGTTGTTAAAGGCCTAAAACAAACAGCCACTAAGATTGTGTAGATCTTCATAAATGCTACTTTCTTTTCTTTTCTCACATGCCTTGAGCAACAAAATAGTTAATATTGATATTTAAAGTATCACCATTGTCAGCTGAGCCATCCTTGATGTGGACACAGCAGCAAAATGAGGACAGATACATGCATGGAATTAAGTGGCAGGCTGATATACCACCAAGAGAAGCAACAGGAGGGGGAGAGAACACAAAGCTATGTGGCTAGAAAGAAGCTACCATTTAAACACTCTGGGCTGACTATGGCAGGTAACCTGAGTATAAGACAGCTGCATTTAAATAGGCCTTGATCCAAGGCGTTTCTCCCCATGATTCGCATTGCATTGGTGGGTACTGACTCAGGAGTAGCTAGGTTAGAAGACATAGGGGATAGGGCCAGAAAAGCCTAGGGGGTGCAGATTGATATTTACCGCCTCAAGAAAAAAGTTGATAAGGTAGCTGCAATAACCCGCCCAGACAAAACTCTGGGGGAAGGCCAAGGGTAAAGGTGAAAAGGGAAGGACAAGGGACACAGGCCCTACAAAAGAACTCCCGATCCCTGGTGGGTGGAAATTTGGAGATGACTCCTGAGGTACAAACCAACGGAAAAGACTGATGAATTGCCCATGCTAGCACTTTTATTAAAGATGGCTGAGCATGAAGGGAAGACCTCAGATTGTGACACATTTGAACACCGCTGGGTGGAGGAGGTTCACAGTTTATGTGAAACTTGGAGGAAGGGTGTTCAGATAAAATTTATTGGTAGAGTCAGGTCCCACTTATCCCCCACCCTAAACAATTCAGAACTGATAAATTTGCTGAATCCCAGGTGAGTGCTTGAAGCACAGTTAAAAGCCTGAGTTCCCAGCTTGGTGGGAAATGACTTGGATTCTGACAAGTCTAAGTAAGCTCAGTTGTTTATATAGGAGGGGAAAAGCTTTGTTACACTTTTCCAGATTACTAACAGCATGGATGTTGGAAGATATTGGAGATGATGCACTCCTGTGCGCTGCTTGTGCTGGTAGTTGGATCATGCGCCTATTCCTGTGGGGGTGTGAATATAGGTTCAGATAACCCTGGGTAACATGTGCAGCAGGGTAAGGACCTAGGCCCACAAAGGCCACAAGGTCTCACCCTATCACATGACCCCAAGGCCCAACATCAAAATCTTAACCCAGTACTTATCCCACTGTGGCTTGAAGGTGCTGTGAGGAAGATAAAAAACTCCCTGGTCCTCTACCAATTGGTCCATGGGAGAAAAAAAAAAAGCCCTTTCCGTCTCCCTCCTTTACTGCTGGGACTCTCCCTCTTTCACCACTTGTCCCATCAAGTTCCCCCACCCGTTGATGCAGGTGGGTGGCATTTTGAAAGAAATGGGGCAGTTAGTACTTCAGAACTAAAGTTTCAGACTCTCTGCAGATGTTGCTGTTTCAGTAACAATTCATTCATATTTTCAAGATTTTTTTTTTCATAATCATAAACTCTAGAAACTTACTTTTATTTATTAACTGAAACCTGAGTCTCCAGCGAACAGTTGAGAGGTCTGTCCTAGTTAGTCTTTCACATTTCCTTAGAGAGAACATCCAACTCTTGGGGAAATGCTGGATTAATTAATATGTAAATTTTAAATAAAAAGTACAGTGTGTACAAAGGTATCTCAAAAGGTATAAAGGTTCAACTGGTCTAAAACGTAATTGTTTCCATGGTGATTTATGGACGTTAATTCCAGGAAACTAATGCTGACAAGAAGAATATTGACGCCTCTGAGATGATGTAGTGCTGAAGATTAAGAAGATGAGGGAAAAGAAGATGAACACTTATATTAGAAATATTATAGGAGCGAAGTGGACTCTGCTTTCAGAAATCAACAAGCACAAACGTATGTACTTTGGTGACATCAGACATAGAAATGGAAATAACCTTGAGAAAGCTTCCCTGGAAGGAATGGTGGTAGGTGGTAGTAGTAGGGGACAAACAGGAAAAGATGTCACTAGTATTGAGACATGAATAAATTGACTTAACTTACTTAAATTCTAGATGGCCAGATTTCCTCTAACTTTTTTTAAAACTCAACTGGGATATGACTCTAAACTTGCATACATCAGTTCTAAATCCATGTGTTACTTCTGGGCTCTGCACAGTGCTTTTAGATGAGCACTGTCTCCCAGGGCTTGATCCCTGGAGGCCCCTTTCTCTGCAGCAGATTCTTACTCCCTCCCCTCCCAAGGGACTCCTTGCTGCTCCTGCTCTCCCTACCTTACTGAGAGTCTTACTCTTTATAGGGATCACATGTCTTTTCCTCAGCTGCCTCTGATTAAAATACAGAGCTGGCTGGCCCCAAGCTGGTGACTCTAAAGGGGATGGACCACCAAGTAACTCCACTGACTTCAGAAGAGTTTATGCCACGTCCTTGGGCTGTTACCACACACAAGCTTCCTCTAAAGAATGGAAGGACTGATGTTCTCTCAGTTATAATTTTAAAGAACAGCCCTTTAAAAGGACTGCAGGCTGAGCAACCTAGAAACTTCTCCCACTTTATCAGTTAATTCTCTATATATTACATGCATTGAGGAGGGTGTCATAGTTTTATGCCTGTTTGAGGTTTGAAGAGCAAATTGCCATTTGCTTCCCCAGTGATTTTTTCTTGACAAAGATATTTTTGTTGTTTTTAATCGGAATTATACAGAAGGAAATCTTACAAATATAAATATTTCAAATGTAACCAAAAAGAACATGACTAATACAGAATAATTTAAAATAAACACTTCTCTTGTGTGTGATGTTTCTAGAACAATGTAATGAACTGTTCCTGTTCCTTAGCTCACAAACAGTCAATTAAAAAAAAAAAAAAAGGCATAACAAAGTTTAGAGGAATAAATATCATGAGAATTTAAAATACTTGCTTGCCTTGACAAACCAGAATAATATGGGGTATTTTGCCCCCTTTGCTGTTGCTCAGTTCAATGTAACTAGGGTAGCATCCATCAAAGAAATGTCACAAAGAACAACATATATATGCTGTTGCTGAATGCTAAAATGAGAACAAAGTCAGGCTACTAAGCCCTCCACTCCCTTTTTCTCCTTCCAACTCTCTGTTAACTCATCATGCCCATTTAAAAGGATAGGAAGTTAAGAACTTACTAGTTGGTGAAACTGAGACATTCAGAGACTCACTTTGATTCATGTGAAATAGTGACACCAAAGACTTTCAAGTACCATAGTCTCTAGGCTTGACATGGATTCAGAAAAGGTTCAGTTGGTAGGTTGTCTGCACCATCTGCTCCACAACTCCCATTCCTAGAAGCTTATGCCTACTATAGTCTTTGACTCCTTAGTGACTAATACTAAATTAAAGGCCCTGACTAGGCCAAACATGTCCACTCAACCACACACACATACCCACATTATTTTATCAAATACAGCTATTGTATAAGATCCAGTGACACATTTTCCACTTTTTCAACAGTGAGAGATATTATGTTTCCCTTGGTGTCCTGGAGAAATTACAGTTTGGCTAATCACACTCTGCCTATCTAATTTCCTCCTACATGACTCCCAAACCATATAGAATGTACAGTTGTAAAATGGTTTCCAATTGAAAATGCTTTATAAATGCAAAAAATCACATATAGGTGACTGCTGAAAATATTGGTTGGAATGTGGAAGTAGAGGAAGGAACTAGAAAAATAAATTAAAGCCAGTGAGCTCAAGTAAGGTTGCCAAGGCCTTCATAGCAAACTTCAGGAAATGTTTCATATAATTTGCTTCCACTGGCCCACATTACCATTCTCCTTTATCATTCTTGTCCCTTTATTATTATAATTTTATAATAGTTCTTTGCATGGCAAAAATCTGTTACCATTTAAAGCAAACCCCATAATAGCCCTTGCTACACCACCACCAATACCCTTAAAAATCTACGGTTAACAGAAACATCATCATTGCCATATACCTTAGTAGTCTGCAGAAGCAGAGCCATGGAGTTAAAGCAGGTAGCTCAGGCCTGCCCCATCTAGATAGGTAATTTTATGGCCTCATCAATGTAGTACCTAAGCACCTCACAAGCAGTAATGAATTTGTTCTTACCACACTTGCATGAACTATTAATATCCCTAGTGTATAGATGGGAACTGAAGGATGGAGAAATCACACCGGAAATCATGGTAAAGTTAGAAATTGAATTCTGATTGTCTGAGACCCAGTGCCATTGCCTCTATTTCTTACTAGTAATATCAACAGCCCTGTTTATGGGAAACATAAGTCCCCCTGCTCTACCTACCAAACATCTACTTATAGAAGGCCTGATCTTAAGAGAGGCTGAGCAGCCTCAGCTGACCAGTACAGCAGAAGGATTTTTAGCTGCTCTGCAATTGTAAAAAAAACAAGCCTCTGACAATAAATATGCTTTTTGGAGCATGAACAACAACATATTTAATATCACTAAGGAGATTGTGTGTGCACCAGTAGCTAAGGAATGGATTTTGTGTTAATTACAGCATGCTGGACAATGTTTCTGTCTGCCAGTTTTAAACCAATACTATAAAATAAAATATGTATTAGAAGCTTTGAAACACAGTAGTGCAGCCACAGTCTGAAAAGATTCCAGTTTTTTAAAAATAATAAAGTGTTGGCAGAAATGCTTGATGCAGAATCGGTGCTATACTTTACTTCCATCTCTCTGCCTGCCCAAAGACTCACAAAGGGGCACAAGAAAATGAGAGGAGGAAGCTTCAAATATTTTGAAATGTATTTCCTAAGGATTAAAAAGCATTTCCTATAGCCTGCTTCACTTTGCTGCTAATACTTTTTATTTAGTAACAAGGAATTAATTAAAAAGAAGCCAATTGTGGCCAAAGCATATGAACATCAGAAACTGAAGGGATTATACGATGTTGAAAAATATAAGGAGCCAATTCTGCTAGATTTACGCACACAGAGTACTTCTACTGATATCATTGAGATACTCTACTCTAAATGGGTGGCAGAATCAGGTCTTAAATAAATTATATACTGGAATTTCTAACATTTAATACAACAAGTCCTAACAAACAGCAGAAGAGATCCCCTAACAAAGAAAACCTTTCATTCAGTTGCAAATGATAATAAACAAGCTAAATCATCTCATAAGCACATAAGATTGTTAAAATGGCATTATGTTTGAGAGGGAACGTTGCTGACCACATGAACACTATATGGATATCCTTTTGTGTAGCAAGGCACCTATAGACAGAGAGAAAGGATAAAGTGGTGATTAAGCTGCTCACTTAGGTGACACAGATAAGGGTTCAATTCCCAGTTCTAACACAAGCTACTTGTGTGACCTTGGGCAAGTCTTTTAGCCTCTCTCTCTCTCTCTCTCTCTCTCTCTGTTTCCCATGTGTAAAATTGGGATAATAGCACTTTTCTATCTCACTGGGATGTTGTGAGGATAAATACATTAAAGATTATGAACTACTCAGATACTGCAGTAATGGAGCCATGTAAGTACCTAAGACAAGCCAGCAGGCATTAAATTATCTGCATACAGGAGGAAAAATAGAAGCTTAGAAAATAGAGTCAAGAGAGTTCTTAGTGCGGGGAGTGTAAATAAATAGTTTTTTTGTGAGGGGACTAAAAGTGGCACTTACAGGATTTCAGTTGAACAGCTGAAAAAAACCAGTTGCTGAGGTGGTTTAGAAAGTTGCTGCTGCAATGTAAGGATAAAATGAGTCCTACCTGTGCTGCTTTTGTATTTAATGTCTTTCTCTGTTCAAAACATTATTCTGTAGGACACATGCATATTGCAAATTAAAGGAGTAAAGACAATTATTAATCCTGTATTTGTATCTTTTCCTGTCTCTTCCCACATCAGAAAAAAAAAAGGTGGGGGGTGGGGAGACAATCTTGAATCCAAAGCTTCCTGGACATTCAGACCTTTTATAGGGACTGTCCCAATATTCGGGGCTTTGTTTTATTTAGGCGCCTATTACCCCCAACCCCCTCTCCCGATGTTTCACACTTGCTATCTGGTCATGCTATTCAGAAGTAGAGAGTACATTTAGATTTAAATATAAATGGATAGTTTCAACTGTGTGCACATGCACCATCTGATACTTCTACTTGCTTTTGGCCTCATCCCACATAAGTTCAACATTTCTAATATGGCATTAAGACACACCAGGGTGTGTTTTATTGTTCCATTAATACATGCTTTGGGTACTCTGTGAAGCACAAGTCTAGAGGTTGAGTGCTTTAAACCTCCTGAGGTGTTTATTAATGCACCAGTAAAAACACCCTGGAGTGTGTCCTAATGCTACAATGTGGCATCAAATTGTTTAAAAAATTAATATAATTTGAAAATAAAACAACTTTTAGGGAAAATTTTCCAATTATGAAAAACAATAATCCATGGAAGGAGAATACAATAGAAAAAAGATGGTGCTGCAGTAAAAGTAAAACACACACACACACAAAAAGATGACTAGTACTTCCCTCCCTCACAGGGCTGCTGTGAGGTGAAATACATTAAAGATTGTGTGGTGCTCAGACACTAGAGTAATCGAGCCAAAGACTACCTTCACTTCTACCTATGAACAGGTGCAATTCAGAGCAAACTTTCACCCTTATATACATGTGCCATGGAGCAAAGAGACCCCAGAGTGAAATAAAATTATACAAATATGACCTAGTGATATAATGGTTAAAGAGTATCTCCATGATAGGACAGTGCACAGATATTAGGTAAAATTGTTTTTCTGAACTAAGCCCAGAGAGATTGGCTGTGGCCAGATCTGGTAGAAATTGCTATTATTTACATGCATTTCCCACTCTTCAGCATTCTCTGAAAGTACATTTTGGTAGCATTGTGTACGCTGTTACAGACAGAAAGGCCTTTTGTACTGCATCCCCGATTACACATCTGCCCTTTTGACTTTCACCTCAGAGAATGAAGGTCAACAAGAAGATATCAAAGGCAACTAGATTTATTTGGAGTTCATGGGCTAATCCCATCTGTCTCTTTCAGCGCAAGTAGGTAGCATTTTCTTCTTTATTGTTCTCTTTTTATGTCCTCTTTTTTCTGATTTCTTATATTTCCTAGTATTGATTTATTATGTTGCAATATGTATGCAACTCCTGGCATTCAACATGAGGTAACTTCTTTGGGAACCTAGCAGCTTACACATTTTTCTCTAGCACTAGTATATGCTACTAACCAGGTAATGTCTATAAGATGTCCAGGGGTCAGATTTATTCCACTTTATAGTCAATTGTTTTGTTCTCACATGTAAGACTCTACACAAACATGTTCATGCCTACAACTCTATCTTTTCTGTTTCTCCCCTCCTATTTCACCTCCCAAGCTTTCACCTAACCCTCTTTGCTACTTTATCTCATCTAACCTTTACACCTTCTTCCATAGCCCCTCGTACCATCCGTAGTTGTTTCTGTTGTTCCCTCAAATTCAATAGTCTTTGTTTGTCAATTGAAAAGAAATGAAGAAAAAGTAATAGACAAAAGAATTGTAGCAAATACCACAGTTAGCCCACAAGCTAATGAAACAAGACACACTACACAGTACTAAGTCTTTTGGCTATCTTCCATCATGCATTTTCCTTTCATCCCCTCATCCCTTTTTGCCTTCTACTTCCAACTTTGCTGTATAACAAAGCATTTTCTTCATCTTCTTGATACTTTAGTCTTGCATTAATGCTTTTTTGCAATTAGTTTCTTGGTTTGTTTTTTAAAGGAGAAAAATAAAAGGGAAATAAACTCATAGCATTGTAGAGACAACACAGTACACTGGAGTAATAAGCAGTAAAATCCTATGTGACACTAAGGCCCAGCCTACAACTGGAAAAAAAGGCTTCTTAACAATGAGATGTCTCAAAAGAGATAGCTATCTCATTGAGAGAAGCCGGGTGGTAGTTTTACCTTGAAGGATGCTGGTTGAAGTGCAGGAGGCATTACTTATCTTGTACAGTAATTGGAGTTCTTCCTGATGTGGAGCACCCTCAGGGACGCATACCTTGATGTGAGCATATCTGTGCATTCTTCATTGGAGATTTTTGTCAGCAGTGCCGTGCCTCAGACACTCTGGTGCTCTGGTACAAAGGCATATAGGGAGGGGGCAGACCCACTGCCACTTTAGTTCCTTCCCAACCACCAAAGTCCAAAGTGTTTGTTTCTATTCTCTCAGGACCTTGAGCAGTAAGGGAGTTGGGGGATAAGCATATAGCAATATGCGAGGCCAAGGAATGACTAGGGCATCTCCCTTTGAATAGTGACTGTGCCCTCCTCTTGAGCAGGACCGTCTGCACTTCATAAGATGGTGTCGCAAAGAGATCTATCTGTGGATGACTCTAGGTAAGACATCTCTCTTTTAATACACCTAGTTCATCTCCCACTTGTGATTAATGCTCAAATGTCTGATGAGGGTGTCCACTGCTGTGTTCTGTAGTCCTGGAAGATAAACCACTGAGATAGCTATGCAGTATAACATGCACTAGTTCCATAGTTTTATGTATCCTGCACCTAAGCACTGGGATCTTGATCCTCCTTGACAATTCTCCTTGACAATCCTCCTTGACAATTGCTTTTCTGTTGCCCAGCATTATTCTCATTGGGTGGTCCCTGATATGGGTCAGGCATCACTGGCTAGTATAACAAACTGCTCTGAGCTCTAATACATTGATATGGAGGATCCACTCCTGAGGGGTCCATTTGCCCTGAGCTGTAAGATTTTGGAAGTGTGCACTCTAGCCTATCAAGGAGGTGTCTGTAGTAATGATACTTGTGGGAGAAGAAGGCAAGAATGGAACTCCCCCCCCACACCTTTTGTGGATCTTTCCACCACTTCAGAGAACCAAGAGCCCTCTGAGGTACAGATACCCACTTGGATAGACTGTGCTTTTTGGGGGCATAGATGGTTGTCAACCAGGTCAGAAGATACCAAAACTAGTCTTGCTAAGGTTGTCACAAATGTACAGGCTGCCATATGGCCCAGAAGTTGCAGACAAGCCTTTGCTGTGGTTTGTGGGCTCTGCTGTATTGTTGAAACAAGGCTGGACAGAGTGGCAAATCTGTACTAGGGGCAAGTATGCACTGGTGGCAGTGAAGCCCAGAGTGGTCACAACAAAGTCTATTCATTGAGTGGGAGTGCAGAGAAGCAGATAAACCACCCACCATCACGGAAAGAGTTAAAGAGAGCCTCTGGGTCCAGGTAGCCCCTTCCCTGTTATACCTTAAGCCGATGCCAGTCCTGGAGGGGGAAGAAAAGGAGAGAGCCTGGCTCAGTTCAGGGCTGACTTGTGATGAGGCTGCCACCCTATCCCTATGATGGGAAGAGTCACTAGCCAGCCAGCCAAGGCAGCTACCGGGAAGTACAGTCTCCCTGGCTAAAGGAGACTGTGGAAGAGACTTAGGAGCATCCAGCCTAAGATATTGCTAGGTGACTGAAGCACAGAGATCTTGTGGGGTTTTGGCCCCACCACACTTACGGCTGCCCTACCCAGAGGAACCTAGGACCACAGCAGGATGTCACCCAAGGTTAATGAGGGGGTGCTACTAGAGACAAGCCACCACAGCAACTTGGATTATAGGAGCCATACATCAAATGGAAGGGACAGTGGTAGGAAGTAGCCCAGGCCGACAAACTCCCTGCTGGAAGATCTCCTGTTCAGGGGTTGACTCACACAGGGCCCTGGTCCCTGACCAGGTGGAGTGTGAGGGGCTGGGTCCTCCTACCCAATTGCCTTAAAGACTTAGGCACCTTGACCAGGGAAGCAAGGGGCCGGAAGTCATGTGTTCCAACCACTAAACTGCCCAGCCCTCCTATTACAGGATGTGAGAGAAAAATCTTCCGCATTGAGGTGGAGGCCCAATAAGTGGAACAGAGATAGGTCTGTGCTGGTTGCTGTTTGTACCTCCAGAAATGAGCAACCTTTCAGAAGCCAATCATTCAGGTAGGGAAAACCATTAATTCCACCTTGCAAAGATGAACTGTGGTGGCTGAGAGGACTTTGGTAAAGATCCGTGGGGCAGTGAAGAGGACAAAGGGAAGGATGCAATACTGGTAGTGGTCTCTGCCCACCGCAAAACATAGGAAATGTCTCTGCAAACCAATTTCCTGGGCCCAGAGAGGGAATTATCACTGCTAGGGTTACCATTCTGACCCACAGAGAGTGGACAAAGGTGTTCAGTGTCCCAGGGAATAAAATTGGTCTCCACTTTCATTTTTCTTTTGGACCAGGAACTACAAGGAATAGAACCCTTTTTCAACAAAGTTGGTGGAACAGGTTTGATGGCCCCCAGTGTTAGAAGGAATTGTACCACCTGCCTCAAAATACTCTTGTGACAGGGATCCCTGAAGAGGGATGAGGAGGGGTGGGGGGCGGAAAGGAGAAGGTGAACTGGATGGAATAACTTATGTAAATCACTTCCACGATCCACCTTTCCAAGGTGATGAGCTCCAAGGAAGGCAGGAAATGAGAGACACAATCCCCATTAGGATAGAGGGGGACAGGTGAAGCACTGGATCCAGAGCAGGAGAGAGTTCATGACCCTCGACCAATGAGGATGCCGCCAACTGGAAGGTCTTTGTAGAGGATGGTCCTTTCTTAGTGTACCTGTTCTGATTCCTGGGGACTTGGCTGTTCTTGTAGGTAGTGGACTGGGCGATACCACTGAGCCATCTGGAATCTACTATACTTTCTCTTTGCCATAGGTGTATAGATGCCCAGAGATCATAGTGTCAATGGGGAGTCTTTATGAGAATTAAAAGGCAGATGGTTTTCAGCTGAACAAGTGTTTGTTTTTTTAGTGCCTCTACAACCAGGGGAAAAAAAGTGGGAGAAAAAAGTGTTCTGAGCCTTTGGGTGGGATGTAGTATTTTTTGTCAGGCCATTTACACACAGATGGTATAGTAGGTGGAGTTTGCCACACAGAACATGCTGGGACAGCAGACCATCATTCATGGGCAAGTGATCAGCAATGGTGATTGAGGCTCTTCTGGGATTCAAAGATCCTCATGGAATAGAAGAGTGGAAGGTATCAGGGACTCCAGGTAGGAAACCTTGGGATTCAGTATGTCAAGTGGTGTTGTAGATGGTATCAAAATGTGATCACATTTGGCTTGGAGTCATTGTGTTTTGGAGGCAAAATGTCCAGTGCCACTCTAGGTGGTTTACCAGATGACTTCTCAGTACATGGCACGGTCTTCTTATCCAGTGCCATTGTCTTGTTATTGGAGGGTATTGGAGCATCAATGGTACCCATAATGGAACACAAGGTCTCCTGAGACTGAAGCTGAGAGGGTGACTTTCCCCTTCTGGAGAAGGGAGTCTTTTCTTCTTTGAGGGTCTTGATGGCTTTGAAGGGCCCTGGGTCTTTGCTTACCGTCACAGTATGATGGTCACCAGGGCTCTCTGAAGATCCAAGGTACATGGCGGGACTTGGATCCCATGAATCTCAAAGAGCGCTCCATCAACAGGAGTTTTAGCATGTCCTCCCTCAGTTTGTTATATCTGCTTTTAAAATGTGAACAGATCTTACATTTGGAGGGGCCACAAGACTCTCCCGGGCAGCAAAGGCAGCTTGAATGTCCATCGCAGTGTAGGAAAGAATTGTGGCAGGTCTGGCAGGGTTTTATGCCCCCCAAAAGCAAAAACAGTTATAAAAAACAAAAATAAAGACAACAACAAGAAAAGAAAAGAAAATATTAAGCCAGAGATATAGCAAGCTGCATAGCTAGCTAATGGACAGTGCAGCACTGTTTCACAAACTGCAGGCTGTTGAAAACGAAATGGAGTGGTGGCGGGTCCAACCGCTCCATATACCCTCATATTGGAGCACCAGGGTGTCTGGGGTGTAGTCATGGATAAGTGAACATTTCTGACAAAAATCTGAGATCAAGAGTGCACAGGCACATGCATATCTTGATGTGGAGCACCCACAGGGACACTACTCAAAGAAGAACCCTAGGCTCCTCTCTAGGGTCTACCTCAACCACATTGATGGATAGCTGATATTTTTATAGAACACTCTGATTTTCCTTTGAGGTATTTTAAAAGATCATTGGGACACAACCTGGCCTATTTTATGGGAGTGCACAACACGAGGAGAAAGAAAGTGGCTCATGGGGCAGCATGAATCCACCTACATTTTGAGCTTCCTTATCACAGAAGGAAGGGAAAAGAGCAGTCACAGAACTGACAGCAAACATGAATACCCCAAAAGATGAGTGATTGGGTCGGAATGTAGCATGACTTTGCTTCCTCTTCTGCACTGATATTCTAGGGATAGCACATGCTTGACCCTTTTACAGAGTGTACCAGTTGCCAGCATATACAATGATGGGACCCATTGTCACTGGCATTCGGGCATTCACCCACGAAAGCTTATGCTCCAATACCTCTGTTAGTCTTTAAGGTGCCACAGGACTCTCTATTGCTTTTTACAGATCCAGACTAACACGGCTACCCCTCTGATAATTGTCACTGGTGTGTCCCTACTCATCGACTACTAAAAATGCAGTCAGTTGTAAAGCCACATCAGACTGCAAGATAAGGGGACAATTGCTGTCTTGAAATTTTGTATTTATTATCCTTAGCAAAGCCAACTCTTGCTGATAAAAAACTTCACACTGCTGTGAGTTTCCAGCAAATCTTATTTCCTTAATAAAAGCACTTCATTTATTTTTCATTTGAATACCCTTCAAAAAAGCAATGATGGTAATTAGATGTTTTGTTAAATAGGAAAGCAGCAACCATCACTTGCATTAGTGTGCAACATACTTTTGTCAAATATAAGTGGGTAGGAATGTGGGTAGGTGGACATATTTTCCTTGCTGAATGTTAAGTGGATAGTAGGTTATCTACAGCTCAGGATGGCCTAGTGGATTAAAGCTAGGCAAAGCAGCAAAATGGGCTTGGGGTGGGACTTATGAAATGCAGGTTCAATTTCCTCCTCCACCTTAGATCTCTGGCATGCCCTCAGGCAAGTCATGCAGGCCTGGATGCACAAAAGGAATTAGGTACCTGCATCCATGTTTTAGTCACCTAAGTCCCAGTTTCAGGGCTACTGTGATGCACAAAAGTCCTGCTGTAGGTGCCTAAACTGACTTGCCATCTAAACTTTTGCAGTAAAAGTTCCCTTTCCCCAGGTGCCTATGTTTCTGCCTCTGAGCATATGAACTGCTGCCTCCCTCTAGGCATTTAGACATCTATCTCCCACCTAAGCCCCAGAGCAATTCACAAGCCAGGGGAAAATGGGCAATTGACTGCTTTATTTGCATGCAGGTCCCGATCTGGTAGGCAGCCTCTGAGTACACCTTCTGGACCAGGTCCCTGAGGTAAGTTCACACAAAACAACGTGTGTGGGGGCAACAGGAGTGCCAATTTTGGGGAATTGGGAAGAATGCCCTTCCCCAGGTTTTTTCACTTAAAGCAGAGGCATAGCCATAGCCCACCCAATTAGCATCCAAGCCCACCCATATCTGAGTCTGTGCAAATGCTATTGAATGGGAGGGACCCAGCATCTCTGTCTCTGTCACCATGTTGTTTCTCCTGCCTTCCCCCCACCAAGGTAGCAGCAATGGGGCTGTGTAGTCCTACCTCAAACACCCGCAGCACCTCTGTCCATGCAGGTAACAGCATAACAGCATAGGGAGCCCTCTCCCCATACCGTCAGGTTCATACTGACAGGACTGAGCGGTGACATTGAGGTGACCTCAGAACACTCCAGACCTCATCTGGGCTTGGCAGTGCATTAACAGCCCCTTCCCTGGGGTATACTCCTACTTCTACCCACAGATACTCACAGCAGGGATGTCTGTACCAGTTACTGCCTCCCTGCTGTCCTGGGGGTCTCCCCATGTCCTGGGGAGGCAGCCTAAGTTGTTTTTTTATTATATATTTAAATTCGGATCTGAAAAATTTGTTCCCTCACCCCTCAAGAAATATATAAAATAGCACCACTGGGGTGGGGAACAGGAGAACTTCCCTCATAACTTTTAGCCCAGCAGTTAGGGTACTCCCCTGGGATGTTGGACTCACCAGTTCAAGTCCCCACCCTCTGCCTATGGGGGAGAAAGGATTAGAACAGGGATTTGCTACCTCTCAGCTGAGTGCTCTAACCATTAGAATATAGGATAGTCTGTTGTGGGGCTCCCTCAGTCTCTCCTGTTGAAGCTGTTGCATTGTGGATAAATAATGAAAAATTCATGGCCTGGACCATGGATGTCCTACAGCCTGGGTGAGTGCTCTAACCAGCAGGCTATAGCATCATTCTCAAGCTTGCGCTCTCTCGCTCTCTCTCTGGCTCAGTTGACACTTCAAGAGTTTATCCAGTGTGCAACAGTTTCAATAGGAGAGACTAAGGGAGCCCCACATCAGAATATTTGTGTTAACCTGTGGAACTCCTTGCCAGAGGATGTTGTGAAGGCCAAGACTATAACAGCATTCAAAAAGAACTAGATAAATTCATGGAGGATAGGTCCATCAATGGTTATTAGCCAGGATGAGCAGGGATGGTGTCCCTCGCCTCTGTTTGCCGGAAGCTGGGAATGGGCGACAGGGGATGGATCACTTGATGATTACCTGTTCTGTTCATTCTCTCTGGGGCACCTGGCATTGGCCACTGTCAGAAGACAGGATACTGGGCTAGATGGACTTTTGGTCTGACCCAGTATGGCCGTTCTTATGTTATGTTCTTATCTCATAGCCCAGGGGTTAGAGCACTCCCCTGAAGGATGGCAGATTCCTGTTTAAATTCCTTCTCCCCCTCAGGTAGAGGGGGACTTGAACCAGGGGTCTCCCACATCTCAAATTAGCACCTAACTCTAGACTAAAAGTTATGAGGAAGAGTTTCCTCCTTCTCACCCCAATTTCTTGCTAAAACAACATAGGTACCTAACTCCAGGAGAAGGATGCAGCTGAGAATCAGAAGCCAAGATAGGTGCCTCCCTGAAGCCTAGACTTCCATGCCTAACTCCATGAGACGGGTGGGGTTTGGCATACCTCTCTCTGGTCGGCATCTCCCAGTGGCTAGTTTACGTGGCTTCCCACCTAGCGTACTGGCTTTTGAGACTCCCCATGCATTGTATAGAAAGCCTGAGTACCTAACTCAGGCTTTGTGAAACAGTGATTCTCTAGGTGCCTAAAAGGTAGGTGCTGCGATGCTCAGATCACATGCCTAACTTCTTTGTCCATCCAGGCCTTTGTCTCTCTGTGCCTCAGTTCTCAATCTGTAACATGGGGATAACAGGACTACCCTACCTCACAGGGATGTTGTCAGATATTTACAATAAAGATTGCAAGCACTCGGATATTATGGTGAAGGGGGCCATATCAGCATGATAGATAAAACTACAGCTGTTCAAATAGTGCCTTTAATTTTTTTCTAAACTGAACTTATTTAGGAACTGATCCTGCTTTCTTTTGAAGTCAGTGGTAAGACCCCAAATGATTTTATTGGAAGTAGATTCAGGTCATTTATGTTACTTTTATTCCATCTACTTAAATGCATAAATCTTATTTTAAAATGATAAAAACTCACTCAACTGAAACACATTACCCATGACAATGAATATATATGTATAGTATTTATATATCCACTAATCATAGACAACCTCAATATCTGTCAAATATATTTGGCTATATCTATATCTATATCTATAAAATATTGAATGTTAGGTATAATACTACAGAAATATGCTGCATTAGTCAGTCTTCTGCTCAGTCTAAGTTAAGTTTGGATAACGTGAACATAATTCCCTTTTGTTTTAAGTATATTGGCTTACATATCGGCTACAATTTATTAAACAATACATGTCATATAGGACACAGTAGATTTCTCCTATAACTAATTAGCTACTCTCACCTCAAATCCCATGCTTCCAAATTAAAACTGTAAATAGTTCTTTGTTTTAATCCTTTTATATTGCGACATGTTTCCAAACAATCCAAAAGTCTCAGTAGTGAAAACTTTACTGCCATGCTCTGGCTTTTCTTACAACAAAGGCTTTGGATTTGTTAAACCCATTCAAAGCTAATGTGCATCAATATAAAGGAGCTGCTTCTTGCTAAGGACTGGCAAGCTTCAATGCCAAGCAATGTCCTCCTTTTATTCATGATAATACTGGTCTGATAGAACCTGAACTCCCTGTATTATTCACATATCCCATCTAGAATTTGAATCCAAGTTCACAGGGACAATAGCTACTTTGTAATCCTATTAAATTGGCTTCTTTCAATGTATAAGAATGTGGAAGAAGATTCTTTGAAATCTATTTATAAATAATCCATGAATAATATTAGGAGAAAACCACAGTGATGAAACATGCAGTAAAAATCCATTACGCTAATCCTTCAACAGTTCTGTTATTGTTAATAAGAGTCATCAAATGGTTATCTGTTATACACAATAAAATGGAGAAAATAAGATTTCAGGGACTTGGTAACAAAGCTCTATTGCCAAACCAGCTCTGGAGTGTCTCTTGAAAAGAAGGAGATAGAGGAATAGCTGTGGTAAGAAAAAATCATCTATTTTACAGAGCTGAACTTAACTTAATAGTATTATATTATTTCATCAACTACTATAGGCATTGGGCCAAAACCTGTAACTGCTAATCCCCAGTGGAGTCCCCTGGAGTTCACTGGCACTCTACATGGGTGCAGCTGTCCACCCACATGCAATCTGCAAGTTTGACCTTAGCCAATCATCATTATATTAATATGATCAAATGTCCATTGTTTTATGACTCTTCAGGATGAGATAAAATAATGTTATTCTAGAAGAACTGACATCAATAAATATAAACCTTTAACAGGCATTAAAAAATAGTTTAACTGAAGGCTTCCTCCCGCTAAGAAAACAAAAAGTATTTATGCCAAACTATTTCATTAATACATTATAAAGATATGCAGAGTTAGAATAAAGATATTGTTTTATTTATTTAACACCAGTAATGTGCTAAGTGGAGCTGGGCAGAACCTGACCTATGAGAGTTTTCAAGATTTCAAAAGTTTTTCTATCCCAAAACAGGACAGAATCATACTCTTGAAAATTTTCACAAACCAATAATCCAAAATAAATAAATAAATATGTATGGATCCTGTTAGTGCCATAATTTTTGCTTGTTTACTTATGAGACAAGTACATATCTTTATCATTTGCAAAAGGTTCTTGAGGAGATGACTAAAGTGGAAAAAAGCCTTTTGGAAAAATGTTTTAAGAAGGAACTTTAACAAAGCAAGAGAGATGACCTAGCGGATTGGGTCATGGTTCTCGATGGTGGGAGTGCACAGGAAAGACTCCACAGCCAAGTTCTTGATTCAGCAAAGGACATGCTCAATTTCTTTACTGAATCAGGGCCAAAGAGTATTAAAAGAGTGGTTAGTTTTGTAACATCTTGCTTAGAGTGAAATTGCATTTTATAGTAAAGTACTTGTGAATCAGTTTCTTTGAAGGGAAGCTACTAGCTGAGTTCAACATTATTATTTTTCTTTGCAATAATATAGAATATTACATATGAAATAAATCAGAAAGCATTTTCAGGCTCTATTTAAGAATTTGTGATGTCATGGAAATGTACAAATTAATTTACGATGTGTTGATAAGTAAAGGAAGCATCGATTTCCAGTTATTTGGATTTAAATTGAAAATGTATAAGTTTGATTTCTATTTGCAAAATTGGACAGATGATTTAACCACATGCATCCCATTAATTTTAAACACCAGTCAGCTAAGATTCCAGCCTCTTAAAACTTTTTTTGTCATACTAATAGATCTGAAAAACCCACAACTCATTATAAAAGTTATCTACTATGTCCCCATTAGTCCAAATCTTGTCCAAGAACCCAGCACAGTAAGTCATTTGGGAACTGGGAAATTCCATAAGAACCAGATGGAAGGAACCCTTCACCAGGTAACAGGTAAAATCTGTGGCCACTATTCCAGCCTTAGGGATGAAACAGTCTCAGGGTATGTTTACACTGCAATGTAAGCCCAGGATCAAACTCAGTCTCAAGCCTAACCCCACTTCCATGTACACAGAAATCACCATAACCCAGGGCTCGGACACAGGTTTCCTGGACCCTGCGAAGCAGCAGGGTCCGAGCCCAAATCAAGCCAGGAACCAGGATTCAAGCACTATTGCTTTGCAATGTACATGCAGTCTTGCTTGGTTTGTGTGCTGGGAGTCCATCAGAAGTATCCCACAATCCCATGGGCCAACTTCCTTTGTCCTTTCTATCCCAACAATTTCCAATTGACTCAAGTGAAAATGGAAGCTATTCCCCTTTGCAGACAGCAGGAGCTCAGTAAGTCAGTATTAACCCATTGTCTGCTGATCACCAAGCTGCAAACAGGCCTCCTGTGTTTGCAATGGAGATTGAACAGAGCAAGCCTTTTGCAAAGCATACTGCTTCATGGTCATGGGAGCAGAGCCAAATTTTGGTGAATCTCTGGTCCAAGGCCAGTAAAACTGTAGACTTTAGCAAAAGTACCAGGAATTACCATGCATACGAGCAGATACCTGAAAACCTGGCAGCTTGGAAAAATTTTCAGACCTGGGACCAGTACAGGGAGCATGTTAAGAGACTGAAGAATGAGTACCGGAAGACCTGGGACCAGAACCACATGTTGGGCAATTTGTCAACCTCATGACCATTTTATTAGGAGCTTGACCAGGTGCAGGGCGTTGTGCCCAGCACAGAGCCAATCACGGTGCATGATGATGATGATCAGCCAGGATGGTGCCTTGCTGCCCCTGAATGCAGCATGGAGAGTGATGGTGGGAGCCAGCAGCAGGCTCCAAGTGCAGACCATGAAGTGACTCTGTTTCTGAAATCAGTCCCAGAGCAGGCTGTGGAACAGAATCAACAGCAAATTCTGGGTCCGTACTTAGAAGAGCTGTTTGATCACCGCCATGAGGAACTGCAGCAAACTCAGTGGAAACAAAAGCCCTTCTGGAGCCTGGTAAGTTTCTGACTCCAACTGAAAGTTTATTATTACAGTAATGGGAGGGATTGCCGCTCTAAGAACCAATGGAAAAGTTACGAGAAACTCCAGCTACCAGCATGTATCTGCTAATGGTGGATTGTATCCAAGTGCCTTGGTGTCCCCCCACCCCGCCATGTAGAGTTCAAATTGGCCACCAGGAATTGCAAACAGTGTGGGGGGGGGGGGAGGGAAATAGCTTTAAAAAGAGTATTTTCACTGCAAAGTCGCAAATGTTTGCTTGGGTCATTCAGGTTTTCTATTTAAGTAATAATGGCTTGAAGTTTGCTGCTCTGTAATCACGCAATGGTCTATGGAACTGCCTGGAAACAGTCAATGTGTGTGTTTGGGCAACTGTGTTCTATTTCCAAATCTAGTTCATATCAGTTTGTTAGCAGTAGTCCATGCAGTCTGCAGAAGACAAAATAATTTCTCCCATGTATGAGTGGGGAGTCAGTTTTTGTCCAGAAATGTTCTGGGGGCGAGGAGGAGGAAGGCTTTTGAATTCTGCATGTTTGCATACAGCCATTAGCGGGTGAGCCAGGTGTGAGCTAACTCAGCATCCTGTTAAATTCCCTCATGAATTCTGACCCAATCCTAGTTGCTGATAGCTGCAAATTTTTACTGAATCAGGAACTCCAGACAGTTACATTGAGGGGAAAAGCATATTTTCCAGGGCCATTTTGGTAGCTGACTAGCTCATTCCACTCACAGATGTGCTATTCAATCACTATCATTTGAATACTTTGGTTACATATACTACAGGTTTCATACCATCAGCTTGGAATAATATCTCCCTTTGCCAATAGGGCACCACAAGAACAGTAATGTTCTCCCAAAATATGAAAGGCCTGAAATGATAGAAAAATGTTTTTTATAGCAAGGGCACTAGCCGCCCTCCTCACAGCACAAGTAGTTATTCAATTTTGATAAAACAGAAAATACTTGTAATTTTAAACTTACCACTCACTGTCTTTGCACTTCTGTCAATGTGAATAAACCAGGCTGTGTCCAGAGAGAGTATGTGGACTGAAGCATCCCCTTCAGAATATATATTGGTTCAGTTTTGAAATATAATGTTTTGTGTCCTTGAGATTCCACAAGAATTAATTCTGTGCTTTTCCACTGAGCTGCTTTAGACAATAACCCTCTGTTTCTTGTCCTGTTTCAGGCCCCTCCAACTCTACTGCCTGCTGAACATCAAGAACTTAATCCATGGCTCAATGTACCTTCATGGATCATTCCAAAAAGACCATGTTTCCATGATGAAGTTATGGTTGATGTTCTTGAGAGGGCAGATCAGCAGGTCCAATAGCAGAAGCAGAGGGATGCAAGACTGGAACAACGGCATGCTAAGAGGCAGGAGGAAAGGCTGAGGCTTGCTGCACAGATGGAAGACAGTGTTTCAGCGACAGAATAGGAACTTGCAAAGCTGTTTCTGAGACAGGAAGGATGGCTACAGGAGGAGGATAGAGCTCAAAAGAGAGAACTGTTTGAGCATCTCATCTCCATCTTGGCTGGAAGATCTCCGGCTCCTGTTGCCTCTCCCACACCACAGCCTGATCCCTCTGCAACATACCCTCACTCCAGAAGTAGCTTGGACAACCCATGTTGGGGTGGACCAGGCATTCATGTCCCATGAGCAGCTGGGCCAGGCTACTAAACCCCACACAGCCTTCCTTCTTGACCTTCACCTGTGGATACCTCCCCATCCCTCCCATCACCAAGTGCATGTCATCCAGAAAGTTTGTTGCTATCACTGCATCATATTATACAAGTAATAAAATATTATATTATGATTTGAGATAACAACACTAAAAATATGATCAAGAGTAATTATGAATTACTGAGCAAATACAATTCCTCTATTTAATTAGGTACAGCAATTCACATGTCAATAAATTCCATCTATAAACTCATGCTGTGATTCTGTGATCACACCACCATCCTATTCATTATTCATCATGTCATTCATAAGTACATTGCATGGCAATCAAGCCCACACCCCTCCCAAGCACTGAATATCCCAGCCCCCACAATTAATTAATCCCTTCCACCCCACAAGCACATTCTTACAGAAACTATCCCCCTCTTCCATTAGGCCATGCAAGTCCATAATGTGAGAACACAAAGCATCCCTGATTTCTGTTGCCTGGGTCAACCAGCTCCAGCAGCGGTAGGTGCACTTTCTGGCAAAGCGTACTGATTCAGTGGTTCCTCACTGTCAAAGGTTCATTCAGGGGCAAATGGCTCACCTCTGGCTTAACAAAGATTTTGAAGAGCACAGTAAGACTCAGTAATGCAGACATCATTAATTACATTGGCATCCAAACAGGTCTGTAGACATCTGCAACATGATTTTAATCAGCCAATAGCACATTCAACAACCATTGTACACCTGCTGAGAATGTAATTAAACCATCTTTTGCCAAGGCCTCTGAAATCAGGGGATGGTTTCATAAGCCAAGGCAAAAGGGGGCATGCGGGGTCCCCCAGAACAGCAGTGGGGAGAGTAACTGCTTATGACAATGTTATTTGGTGGGAATAGTATCCCAGCCTGTCCATGAAGGTAGACTCCCAAGCAGCAAAAAACACTGGCATCTTGAACTTTTCCAGTGCACCCACATTGACATTCATAAATCAGCCTCTGTGGTCCACGAGGGCCTGCATAACGATGGAGTAGTACTCTTTACAATTCATATGTTTCTTGAGGAGGGCAACTATGGGCACATGACATAGGGCCTTGGGGAAATGGGTGGAGTCAGGGCGGGGCCGGGCAAGGGGTTGAGACCTGGGCAAAGGAAAAAGCCGGTGCCTGTGGCACATGAGTCCCATCATCAATGGCCCTGGTGCAGTTTGGAAACCTCATTCTCTCAAATCCAGCAATTACCTCTGAATTATCTGTAATGCCCACCATCTGGGGATAAACCATGGGGGTTTGCTTCAGAAACCTCCACCACTCCTTTGCATGCAGGTGATTTTCCAGCACCAAACTGGTTGACCTGTAGCAGTCTGGGGTAGCCAGCTTCCAGATTGTTATAGCAACCCACTTCTGGACCGGCAAAGGAGACCTCATATGTGTGTCTTTACACTGGAGGGTTGGGACAAGCTGCTCACAATGCTCCAGAAATGTAGCTTTCTTCATGCGAAAGTTCTGGACCCACTGCTGGTCATCCCAGGTCTGCATAATGATGTGATCCCACCAGTCTGTGCTTGTGGCCCTGTGTCAGAAGTGCAGTCTACGTAGGGGGCATCAGCACTTATGCTAATTGTACTGAGCAGCATTTGCAGTGTGAATCTGCCATGCCAGTGTACTCCTCCTCCTCTGGCTCCTCCTCCTCCATCATAAAATCCATCAGGTGGGTCAGAAACCACTGCTGAAAGGCACAGATGTGCTGCCTGACACAGGCATGAAAGTGCAAGTTCTTCAAAAGACGCCTCCTCCATGTTGCTGGCTCTGACAGCTGGGAGCGCACAGACCAAAATGACTCCCGGCAGGCTGTGTTGATGGGCTCTTCCAACTTCCTGTAATGTGCAGGGTGAGCAGTAGAGCTTTCCCACAGTGCATCATGGTCAAAGGGCTAGAGCCGCCACATTTCAGAAGGGTGGTAGGGACTCTGGGATATGGTTGGTTTGACTCAAATCTGCGTGGTGCAGTGTGGATGCCAGAGCCCCAGGTTCAAGCCCAGGTTAGAAAAGTCTTAATGCAGGGTTACAAAACAGTGTAGACACTCAAGCCCAGGATTCTCTAACATGGGTCAGCTGATGCAAATCCCACTAACCCTGGGCTTACATTGTAGTGTAGACATATCCTTAGAGATACTTGCCTCTCCCTTGTGTAAGGGGAGGAAAAAACCCACATATATTGGCATAAGTTCTGTACCCAACCTTGCTCTGCACTGCTCTTCACCATGTTGCTCCAGAGGACACTTCAAGATTCCTTGAACTACACTCTCTGGGGTTGTGGACCCCCCTGCCCAAGCTTCTAACATCCTTCTCTGCATGCATGTACAGCGGATCTACAGTGGTTCTGCTCTGTCGGGGGCCCTCTGTACTCATTGGGAAGTGGAGAGAATGCATGCCATTATGCAGAATTTAGATGTGGGCTTTGAACTTGTAGCATTTGGAAATTACAGTAGCCTTGTTGCTTAATTTAGTGCACAGTATCTCTAATATCACTATAAAAGTCACTGGGTTCTTCCCCCTTGAAATGAACAACAGTTTTAAATAGGATTCCTCTATAGCTAAAATGAGGATAGTGAGATGTGTGGAGATCCTGCATTTATGCATTTGCAGTGTACTGTAGTGACCCAAGCTAGCAGCAGGGATTAATGCAAAATCAGTAAAGGAGTTAAGACTTCAGGAGATTATATTTTTGATGGAAACAATTAATTCCCGTTAATGCACGTCTGAGCAACATTATATGTAATCATGCTCTTATGCTACCTGCTACATAGATGTACCTGCCCTTTTTATTAAAAGAAAAAAAAAACAATCATTGCAGTTTGCTCTATATATTTAGTATATTATTAAAGAAAAGCAGCTACTGATAACGCATGAAGAACACAAGGAAAACTCATAGGACAGAAAAAGATACAGGACAATATTAGATATTAAACACAAAGTTTCACACTGGCATATACAAGGCTACATTAAGTCACAGTTATACAGCACATATCCCTCCATCAGGTGAACAGTGACAGGAATGTAGCTGCACATAGCATCTGGAATGTGCATATTGCGTCTTTGAAAGTTAGATCTTTGCCCAGAAAATGCCACTCACCTGTCTCAACGGTGTGAAATTTGATGGGACCAGCAGTGATAAGGACAGTCCCAATAGAAAGAGTTGGAGGAGAACAAGGGGAGGGGGGATGCAGAAGTGGTCCTATCTCCTCAGGAGGCTCTATCCCCCCATTGGCCAGCTAGAGAAGGAGGAGAGTTAATTGGCCCTTCTCTTTCCCCTTTTGTTAGTTTAAACCTTTTTCCAGGTCCTTGGGAGCCTCTTCTTTCTCTGGTTTCGGAGTGGTAGCCGTGTTAGTCTGTATCAGCAAAAGAACGAGGAGTCCTTGTGCACCTTAGAGATTAACAAATTTATTTGGGCATAAGCATTCGTGGGCTAGAACCCACTTCATCAGACGAAAGCTTATGCCCAAATAAATTTGTTAGTCTCTAAGGTGCCACAAGGTCTCCTTGTTTTTTCTTCTTTCTCTGTTTCAGCAGCCCTACTCTCCTCTCCTGTAACTGTAGTATCAGAGCAATGTTTTGCAGAGGCTGTGGGTCTGACCAATTGCTTCTTTTGATTATCAGGAAGGATTGCTTTCTTGACAGTGGGATGGAGGTTTTTTTCCCCCTACCTTCCTCACAGCATCCTGGAGGTACAGTTAAGTTAAATAGATAAAAGTTGGACTTATTAATTAGTGGTGGTACTTTGTAGGAATATTGGTTCATCGCAACCAGCAATTGGTTTCCAATGTGGCTAAAAGGCTAAATGGACCAATTCCTAGAAATAAAAGACCTGGGATTTTGCTGATGGGCCTTGTACCGATGGGATAGAGGGCTTTCTTCATGGGCTTTTAGTACCGCAGTTCCCCTCACAGGGGTAGGAGGGGTGAAAAGATTCAGAAGAGTGAGCTGAGTACTAGGGTTAGGCCGACAAAGTCTACCACAAGTTATGGCTTATAGAGTAGGAGCCCTGTAACCTTGACACAGGAACCACTTAAAATGCCTGGTATATGAGAGCATGGATGATGGGCGGATAGCACCCCTCTTCTGCATCAAGTTTAATTAAGTTGAGGCCTGCTGCTTAAAATCCATCCTTGTGTCTGTCCTCACTTGCCAATGTGTACAGATCAATTGCTAGTGTTATTCTTTCCCCCAAATTTTGCTGCCCTGTCAAAGTGCTGGGTTTTAATTGCAATTGTATTACTGCTAAATAAATCCATAAAGTGTGACTGGCTCTGAATGTTTTACTTGTGGGTTTTCAAAAGTGCATCTTAAAAGAAGGGAAGGTAATGGAGCTTGCCACCTAAGGGTAAGATTCCCTTCACCCAAAGAAAGCTCAAATAATTGGGCTTTCTGACAGAAAAGTGCATTTAGGGTTTGAGGAAGTAAAATCTATCCCAAGGTGCAGGACTGCCTCCATTTCCCCCACAGCCATAATTTCAGCATATGGTCTGAAACACCACCTGCAAAGCCTCTTGCATTAGGTGTTAAGACCACTAGATCCCATGCCTGTCCTGTATCCCCAGTCCCAGTGCTGTGCTCCATGCTATGTAGTTAAGCTTAGAGACCTTTCCCTCTCATGGCAGCTGGTCTGCAAGCACTCATTCCGCTTGCAGCCCCAACACAGGACCCGAAAGCCATCTATAATTGGATAAACTTTACCCTAAATGAAAAACAAAATGTATTTTAGGAGAATGAACCACAAAACCGAGGGAGGTAAAACACATGCCCATCCACCTGCAATCAGCAGGATTACAAAATATTGCTCTACAACTGATAGAGTAAACAGATGAACACTGACATATGACCAAATTGAAAACAACATGGCCTTGCCTCAGGAGAAATGAGTCAAGAAAATCCAGAGAGTACTCTAACAGCAGCAGCTTTTTTTTTTTTTCTAAGTAACAAAAAAGAGTTGGGCCCCAAACTGGCAGCTCACACTGGCTCAGGTACTAGCTGTGCAGCCAAATGAAACACATTTATTATGTTGGGGGATTAAAGACAAGACATGGTCACACAGTTTGTTTCTACCAAACTGTTAATGTGCTGTAACATTATATGAACAAAACAGAACTGGAGTGGATACTTAAAGAACTAGAGGGACTACATACAGTTAGTAATTGTTTAAAGGCACTAATCCTGCAATAATTTACATACAGTACATAATTTACATATGTAACTTTAATCAAGGGAGTATGTCCCATTGAAATGTATGGGGCAATGCACCTGACTAAACTTGCACAGCATCCTTTAGCCATTGTTCAGGACTTCGATAGCGTGTACCTACAGGACTTGCACATCAACTTGTAAACAGTACGTTAAGATGAGTGACCAACTCATAGTAACAGAAGTACCATAAATTAAAACTGCATCCCCCTAAATAATCAATAGCTACTGCTTACAAAGGTCTCTACATTGCAGAGCTGCTGCAACCTTGTAGGAGGGACAGCTGACACTAGTGCTGGATGAGAATTAGAAACTTGATAATAAACTACTGCTGGTGGGCTTTGTTTAATGGGAGGAGAGATAAAATGCACGATCAACTATAGTTATTGTTAACAAAAGTGCTTGGATTTGATTACATCTCATTTGTTGCTTCTACTCCAGCATGTGCTGCTGCATTTAATTCTGCCTCTTAATTCCAAGGGATTTTGTGGCGTTTGAGCAATAGGAAGATTGTTGCTGCCAATACAACATATATAGTCTTTTTCCATCCCTTGTTCCTTCCCGCTTTACCTCATTCATTCCATATTGTGGCCATTATAACACGTCAAAGTAGGAATCCCTTCTCTCCCAACAGATAAGATTTAAAAAATAAAACAAAGAAACCGCAACTCACCCCCTTTAATTTCTGTCAGATTACAAAAAACACACATCATCATCATAGAAAACACACACACACATTCCCACTCTAAGGAAGAAAATCACTTTTTAAATAGAACAGTACTTCACATTCCAAGTCTGCCCAAGTACCATCTTTGTCTCAGCTCTTCTGTGACTGTGGACACTGCTGGCTACGGCAGTGAAGCATGCATGGAAACATACTGAAACAAGTATAGTTTGCCTAGAGAGCTTTATGAATGATTCATATTGAGCCTCTCTCTACTCACACTGAAACTAGTTTTGACAAGCAGAAGTTTCCATGAAACCAGGGTGAGCTTTAAACTCCAACACCTTCCCCACACACTGCTGCATATTATGGGAGCTGTGGTAGCTCCTCAGTAGAGAAGGGTGTCATGGCTGCGTTTTGCTGGTACAACTTCTTCCCTTACAGCCTTTCTGCCGCTAGGGGCCCACATTATGAAACTGTGAATCAAAACCACCACAGTTAAACATTTCCCCCATTCAGCTTTCTTCTCTCCCTCCTGCAACAAGCCACTGGGACTCATATTACCATCACTGGCAGAGGCAAGTCAGTGTATTCTTTCCCCTTTCTGCTGCATCTGGCTCTTTAAGTGTAAGAGGTACTGAGTGGCAATTCCTCAGTCTGTCTGAGCACACTGCCCTTCCCATGTCCCCAGACTCTAAAGAAAGGCCAAAGAGTAGGCTGACACTCACTCACAAGTCAGGAAAGAGAAATTTACTCTTTACACTGCAGTTGCATCTCCAGCTGCTAACTAAGCCCAAGGGCAGATAGTACCAACACCCTGGTCTATGCTCTAGCCATTCAACTACACTTTCTATATTTTGCTTTAAATATTTTCATCCAGCTTCATAATATGTGACGATAGGTGTATACGTTTAAATACATGGTTCCAAAACAACATCGTCCATCTGATTTACATTCTGATTTTATTTCCTAATGGTTTTAACAAATACTTATCCTGATGATCTTTTATATCAGAAACAGGCCTTATGAGGGAAGGCCAAACAGAGAAGAGTCATGTAAAAGAGGTGAGCAAAAGAGCTATGTATATGGACTGAAATTACTTTAGAAATTATCACAACTCTTCCTCAGGAGCCTTTAAATTTCTATTGAAGTTATTCTGCAAGAAGAGGAGTCAGGATGCGAGCATTCATCGCATTGTTTCAGTTAATGCTCTTGTGGTAGCTCCCATGCATTCTTAGGCAGCAAGCTTCTGCAAATATCCATCCATCTATGCACTAGGGTGTCAGAATTGCATCTCCAAATAGATAGTTATTTTGAAAGCAAAATTCAGAAAAGTTCACCCAGAGAAACATGCACAGGCTAACTAAAAACACAGGCAACAAATCAATTTCAGTTAAATGTCCTTATTGTTTGCTTCAAAGCAGCGAGCTGAAAACATTTTAGGAATACTGTAATATTTGTCATATTCCAAACAACTTCATATAAAATTCAAGTAACAGTGCCAACTCCAGAGTATCCAGGTAAAATATTTCCAAGGCTAAACATTTACCATGTTAAAAAGAAATTACCAGGTTCAAATAGTTTTATTTGGAAAAAATCCAAAATTAGTTTGTTGAAAAAATGAATTATTCCTACTATGCAAAATCTGTCTTTTGTCAAGACTTTATTCAACCAGGCTTAAGTGGCTTTGGTGGTATAAGACCAATATGACTCTCATAAAATTGCAATCAGAAACACTACCACCGTAATTACACAGGTTGGTTATTTGTCCATTATCACAGTAGATGATCAGATAGTGTTAGCTGTTTAGAGCTAATTAATTGGTAACATAGAAATATGATCAAATATCAACACTGCCTTTTCACACCATTGGCATTTGGAGATTCTTGTCTGGAATAGGCCAGCCTGTAGCTGTTTTGGGCACATCAGAAAATCTGATGATCAATTGCATATCATTTTTTACGTGAAGAAGGCAGTACTCAGTGAGTGTGACACAGGTGGCGCTTTCTGCACTTCTGGGTAAAAGCATTTGGGACACCTTTTTGCGACTGGGACTTCAATTTTAGCTGGATTTTTTTTAAAAGAGTGGAATGCTATTCCCAGGCTAAACAGTCCAAGCTCCAGTGATTTGTGCTGCATCAGTTTGTGCAGTCCAATAAATGATTTTTCATTAACGTCTTGAGGTTTTTAATTTAAATGTGGTTGGTGAATAACTTTCGGCCTTCACCTTCCAGTCCTCTTATTAAATAGTATAAAAAAGGGAGATGATGGAGGGGCATTCCAGTATTAATGATGCCATAAGTTCTGAACATAACATGGAAGTTTATAGCTATACTTTTTTTGAAGTGCAGTCTAGTCAAGCATTAAATGTATGGTGAGCAGATACCCAATGGTCACAAGAGAGTTGAGAACATAAATTACTTTGTTATATTGAAGATAAATAGCATTTTAGACATGGACAGGTATTGTACCCTGAAGAGAAATTGACACTGATGTTGCCAAGCAACCCTCACTTGGCATATAAACACACTTCATCTTATTTGGTTGTATCAGTACTTGTGACAGGGCAATGTCCTGCTCCTGTCTTCTGCTGTCGGTCTACTCAGACTCAGAGACCTTCAGTTGTTAAACACCCCGGTGCAGTATATTTACATTTGTGATTCCCACCACCTTACGGACCCCTACACCATAATCATTTACAGTTTCAGTTTCTCCTTATTTCTCTGCTGATGACATGGAAGAGATCGCTCTACCTAGAAATTCTTCCTAGCTCTGTTAACCAGCCTCTCGCCCCCCTGAACTGCTTTCCTATGATTTCTGATACCTCCTGTGTTAATGGGTGAATTTCTGAGTTAATCCTACCCCCGTCCATCCTAATCCACCAATTAGGCCCCAGCATATCCACCCTGGGAGCGGAATTAATTGGTGTTTAACTGACCAGAGCGCTGGTTCAGCTGTTGGTCCCCAGCACTCTGTCACAGTACTCAAAAAAAGGGGGGCCTGGATCCCCAGTCCCCCTAACATGTTAACATAGCTGACAACCCATCTGTGTTTTCACCAAGGTAATATAACAATATTTTTTGTTCTCATATTAGGGGCCTTAAATACAAAATATGATCATAGTTCATAGATTTTCAATCACAGTGCATTTAAAAAAGTGAAACTATTAATTTTCATAGAGAAATTGTGCTTTCTTTGGGGATTTATACTACTATTGGGGGTAATTTTCTTGATGCACTGCCAATCATTATCTGTCACTAGATGAAATAGCACTATCTCCTCCAGCTCAAATAACAGGTATAAAAGATGAAATATTGTCTTCATTTACTCTGTATACAGTCAATCCATGTTGGATTTTGTTTCTCATTTTTGTTCTCTCTTATTGTACAGTAGATCTTGTTTGGTCCTCTAATATGTAAGCTTTTCCTGTGCACTGAACAAGACTAATAATTAAGATATATTTATAAAGAAGCAAAATTGAATTACCATTAAGATATGTACAGACCTTTATAAAAATTTAGCAAAGTTCAAAAATCCAAAATTGTTGCAATTACTTCTCTAAGAACCTGGTTTCCCGTGTTTTCTTGGTTATGTTGTAACATCCATGATTAATACCACACTTCAAGAAGCATGAAAAGAACATTTACTGTAGAAGCAAAAATCATTTCCTGATTTTATTACACAGTTTGTTTTTGTTTTCTAAATCACCCAACTGTATTTTGTTCCTGTATTCTAGTATAGGCATTTAGTGGTAACAGTAAAATCAAAGAAATGCATCTACTATTCTGTAGTAAATACAGCTTATACAAAATTAATTTAGCAGTATGTGCTACATTCAATAAAGCAAGCTCATCACAATTCTATCCCTATGTTTTTTTTTCTTCCTAGAAGGCAACCACACTAATAAATATTCATCATATCTAAAATGCCAAAGGCCCATTTCACAATCCCACCCAACCCAAACACACACAGTTTTACTCTCTGCTAATTTTTAGGGATAAATTCTAATTTAACAGTCTATTCACTGTGCAATGCTATCACTTAGCAGATACATTTCCAGAGACGTTTCAATCCAAAACTGAGATCAAACATCCAAAGATAAACCTTTTGGGGTTTCTTTTTCAGTTTCAGTGTTTAGCTTAATTCAATCTATTGCACTTTCTTGTTCCATTCTGCTGTTTTTTGGAGGAGTGGGGGGAGTGTTTTATAAATATTTTTCTTTGGTATATCTTATCTGGAATTGGACTTTGTGGCATTACCTGTAACAACCCTTTTTAGTTTCGAATTTTCTTTATTTCATGTAAATCTTTGCTTCAATTTGATGCTAGGTTCCTGCTGCTTCATATGAAAACCTGTGTATGTGCTGTTTGGTGAAAGCTTAAGCACTGGTTAAAGCTTTATCTGCTAAGGTTGCAGAGTTTTTCTCAGCAACTATGATGATGTAGACACAGAAACAATGGGACACAGTGTGACACTTTATTGGGGTGCCCAAGACTGAGTCACCGTGTTAGCCCCTTGCCTCAGTGAGAGAGAAAAACTTGCTTGTGTCTAACTGGTTGTCAGCTCCCTGGCAACACCATTTTCAAGTCCCCCCAGCCCTCTATTTCTAGAACACAGCTAAGCATTTAGCTCTTAAAACTTGAAATGCCAATTGCTTAGTAATGAAAAATTCAATCACTAGATGATTAAAACTTAGGCACTAAGCTGTTGGTAGAGATCCAATCTATTCTAGGAAAGAATGTTAGTAACTTCCACTTCCAAACTAAAATTCTTATAACATATTATATGCATGCGGTATGCCGAGATCTACCTGTATCTGAATTTTGGCATTTATAGAGTATCTATTTTAAAGTCAGAGTATTCAAAAACTCATGAAATGCTTTAAAAAAAAATCAAAATGGGCTCATATTTAAGTACTTGTCACACCTGAAAAGTATTTATTCCAAACATACATACGTATATTATTTTCAAATTAATCACAAAAAAAGTCTTACTAATATCTACTTACTAGGAAAGGTATGCTCTTAAAACTGGATACAAATTTGTGGGGAAAAAACAGGGAGGGGGGAAGAAAGAACTCTTAAATGCCACCCACTTAAGATATTGCCATCACATGGAATATCTTCAGGGACCGTACTGTATTAAGTTTATGTATCCTTGTGCGCCAGAAATAGTATGCAACTCCAGAGAGGAGGAATACCACAGCTCTTCCAGGAACTAAAAACAATCAGGGATGATTAAGGTGGATCACTTAGGTTGCAACTTCCCCCCTCCCCGGGAGGTTTGCATATACTAGTTCAAACTGGGTTTTCCAGAGACAGAGAAAAGACTTTTGAGATAAAGAAGTTGGATTTCAAATGACTCTGAGCCTATTCTCTGATCCAACAAATACATAGGTGCTGACTCCGTGGGTGCTCTGGGGCTGGAGCACCCGCAGAAAAAAAAATAGTGGGTACTCAGCACCCACCAGCAAAAGCTGTTCGACAGCACTCCTGATCAACTAATTGGGGCACTGCAAACAGCTGTTAGTCTGCCACCACCAAACAGCTGTTTGGCAGCTGGGGTGGGGGGGGGAGAGCAGTGAACGGGGGCCTCGGGGAGAGGGTGGAGCGGGAGCAGGAAGAGATGGAGTGAGGGCAGGGCCTTGGGGGAGGGAGCGGAGTGGGGGCGGGAAGAGGCAGAGCAAGAGTGGGGCCTTGGGGGAAGGGGCGGAGCCTCAGGGTGGAGTGGGGGTGGAGCACCCCTGGGGAAAACTAAAAGTCAGCTCCTATGAACAAATGGACAGGACCTTGTGTTCCAGGGCCCCAAATCCTTGTTGAAGGGTTGAAAGACTTTGGCCTACTAGGGCCTCATAAGACTGGGGGGGGAGGGGGAGACCATTGATAAGCTTTTAGCATGTACACAGGAACTTTTATAGTTTTTTATATGTTTGCTCAGTAATGTTTTTATCCTAAGAATTCATCTATTTTGCTTTGTGAAGGCTGGCTGCTAACTGGTACACACTGTTGTAGCTCCTGGAGAAAGTATTAACCACATTTGCTGGACCCTGGTATGAACTGCTAGGAAATTACAGTGACGTGCAGAAGGACTGCAAGCCTACTAAGCCTTTGGTCTCAAGGGAGAGAGACATGGGTCTCCGCCCCAAGAGAGGTGATAGATACAAAGCCTAAAACCTTAAGTGGGTGCCCTAAAGGAACACCGAGGGGTGCGTGTGTCAAAAGTACAGTTTAACCCTGAAATTGTGATACCACTCACCATAGATTGTGCAGATATTCAAAATGCAATCTATGACCCCCATTACCATAGTATCTCAGTACTTCACAATCTTTAAAGTATTTATCTACACAATAATCCTGTAAAGTAGGGAAGTCCTATTATCCTCATTTTACAGATGGGGAACAAGACACAGAGACTACTTGACTTGTCCTAATTCACACAGGAAGTGTATGATGGAATACGGAATTGAACCCAGGCCTCAACTCTGAGGCTAACCTCCTGAGCTCTGCTGTACTCTCCTGCAGTGAGTTTCAGATGTATCTATGAGCACAGCTTTATTAAGGCATAGTCACAGTGGCATGTGCCAAAAGCCCTGGTTCCCAGAGTCATGTGATGACATTAGAATCTAAACTAAAAAGAAAAAAAAAGTTACTAGCCCTCATGGTTGTGAAGAATATTTGACAAAGGTACTTGAGTAATAGATTCGAGAATTCCTGTCTTACTCTGAAGACAACCTCCATAGGAAGGATCAGCGGCATCTTGAACCAGCGGCATCTTGAGTGGCATCTTGAGCCTGGCCCAAAACCACCACCCAAACAGACCAGGCCCCTGCTATTCGAAAAGGGAGGGAACAGGTTGGATGCTCCACCAGGCTCCCCTTCAGTAGCAGTTTGTCTAGGTAGGACAAATCAGAGGGGAAAAGTGTTTGTAATTTCCCAAGGGTCAAATGCCATACATAGCAGATTTTGCAGATCTTCATATCATGATTATTCCCCTGCTTACTATATCAGCGCTGAGATAGTTATCAATGTTGACATTTACACCATCATACTCAGCACCTACGATGACACCCATTGCGATGAAGACGCAGTTCACCTTGCCATCATTACCACTATTATTTCAGGTTCTCTGCAGACTGAGTTAGACCTTTCTGTATTGGTTACACTCTGTTCAGGTTCTGAAGTGTTTCTTCACAGTCAAAGACTAGAGCCTTTGTTTCATATTTAATGAAAGTTGTGATTCTAGAATACAAGAAGACAACCTAAAAGAAGTGTGTGTGTGTGTGCGCGCATGCGTGCCAGGTCACTTACCCAGCCCAAATTGAGTCCTTCCTCAGAATATGGAACATAAAGGGACTCTCAATGCAACCCTAACTTGTATCCCCATGTATTTTACAGTTTCCTCAAAAGGTCTGGGGGTGGGGAGTGTGCACATTGTGGAAGATGCACAGAAGGTATCTTAGGGTTTTGTACTATTACACATTTCTTAATATAGGAGTGCTCACAGAGGGGGCCTCACTGTCAGCCCATCCGTAAGACCCATTTAGGCTAGTCAGGACATAAAAAATTATTTTTGTTTATTGGTGTAATGCCCACCTCCTCGAGGAAAATCCAGAGTTTATGGTGGGTTTGAATGTGGATTGCCAGGGTATTACAGAAAAGGCACGGGGGAGACACTTGAGGTGAGTGTGGGGCTGCTTTTGATGGAACTGAAGAGGGGAGGGGAAGGGTAGATGGAGTACCCTAGAGCAGTGGTTCTCAAGCTTTTGTTGGGTCTCAGCGGACCACTTTATGATCTTTTCAAATGTTGTTTGTACCATTAGCTAACTATTGTAAAGCACTTTGGATAAAAGCGCTATATAAAAAAACCCTTCATAATAAACATTTTTTTGTTCTTCCCAGTGAGGCTGGGAAGGAGGGCCGTCTCTCCCCACCAGACGCAGCCCTGGAGCTGGGGAAAGTCGCCTCTTTCTCTGGCCGCCGCAGCCCTGCACGTCCCTAATTCCCTCCACCCCCTCTTCTTACCCCACATCCCCCTCCGACCTACCCCCTATTCCCCCCAAGGCCACCACCTCACTTTACATGTGCGTCTTCTCCAGGGTCCAGGCACCTGGCTCCACTAATTAGGTGGGTGACCCTTCATTCTCTTGTGTGCAGCCACGCAGGTACGCACCTTAGAGGGAACTATCCGCGGACCACCTGAATGGAGTTCACGGACCACTGGTGGTCCGCGGACCACAGTTTGAGAACCTCTGCCCTAGAGAGTGCAAAATTGTTGAGCTGGAGCTCTGGGAAAAGGGAGAGTTCATAGGATGTAGTGGGGCTAGGGAAGTTGGAGCCCCTCTTCCACTCACCACAAGCGTCCATAAACTCATCTGTCCTTGCCTGGATTCTTGGGGGAAGGGACACCCAGCGATCCTTTGAAGGCTGGAGTATGGTGGCTGGGCTGTTCCTTGGCAGGCATTTTGGAAATTGAATGGATTGAATCAAAAAGATCACTATTGAGACTTTCATTATGATTTCAAGTGAGAGACCCATTTCTCTTTGAGTCAAAGTTTCTAATTTGAAGTTATTGCTTTAGTTTGCAGCCTGCTTTCTTTTGTCAGTTAATATATTGACCAAATATGCATTAGAAAGAGCTACTTCAAGAGACAATTGGTTAGAGATTCACTTAAAGATGGCTTTATGCCTGTTTTAATATTTGAGTATAAATGCTATGCTGAGGAATGTGACTAAACATACACTCTTTAGTGAGGAACTTTTCAGTGTTTTTTTTTTCTTTTTAAACTTTAATGTTTTTTCATAACTATACTAGAAAGTCACTTGTCTTAAAAAACAACAAATGATTTAAAAAAATTAAAATTGCACGAGAGCTAGATAAATACAATTTGCCATTTGACAAGAATGCATTATTTATAGAATTTTCATATTGGCTTACTCCAAATGCCAGTATGCACTATATAAATGTAGAACAGGCACAAGTAAACACACACATTTTTTGCTCTTTGGCCTTTAATTTGTTATTTTTCCTTACTTTGTGTAATCTCAGATGGCCACAAACAGATATGAAAAAATCTAACTTCATATCAGGAAAAGACTGACAGGAAATCAACTTGAACTATTAGATTTTAGTATGTAAAACAGCCTCTGAATGACTGGGTTTGCTTTATTGCATAGGTATTGGAGCAATGCAATCCATGCAAACTTTCTAGCTTTTTCATATAACTCTAATAGTAAGGATTATGGGTCAGAATTGGTGGAATATAAATTTTAATATGCTTAGTGTCGCATGGAGTTTCCATTTCCTGTTTAGCACTTTCTAGACATTTTTCTGTGTTCAACTTTAGCTATTATTTATCAAGTTATTATTTGCATCACTGCAGCATCTAAACTGTATTCCACAACACAAAATCCAACAACATCAGCATCCCCACATGATCATCATGACTGCAGTGTTAATTTACTTGTTTTTAATTACACTGGTCTACAATTTTTGAGAAGTCGTCTGCTTCAGAGATAAAATGTGATATTTATTATGTATTTTGAGGTGCTGAATTCAAATATGACAATTAAAACAACTGATTGGCTACTGTTTCTAAGATATTTAAGTTTTTACATTTTATGTCTATGTATATTGTGCAGATAGTAGAGTTTTAATCATAAATTGTAAACCTAGGTCTTTCATGTGTTTATGGTTGCTTTACATGATAATATTTCACCTGTCCTGTTTATGTAACACTTTAAAAATCAGCAAAAGGGTTATATAAATAAAATTTATTAAGAAACAAATGGCAAAAAACTATTATGTACATATAGTTTAGTCCTATTCAGTGTCTACTCGGCGCTTCTTGGCTTGTCTCTTGTATTCATTAAATGGAGCATCTCTTGTCACTGTCCAGCAATAGTCTGCAAGCATTGATGGGCTCCATTTGCCCTGATAGCGTTTCTCCATTGTTGCAATGTCCTGGTGAAATCGCTCGCCGTGCTCGTCGCTCACTGCTCCGCAGTTCGGTGGAAAAAAATCTAGATGAGAGTGCAAAAAATGTATCTTTAGTGACATGTTGCAACCAAGGCTTTTGTATGCCTTGAGGAGGTTTTCCACCAACAACCTGTAGTTGTGTGCCTTGTTGTTTCCGAGAAAATTTATTGCCACTAACTGGAAGGCTTTCCATGCCGTCTTTTCCTTGCCACGCAGTGCATGGTCAAATGCATCATCTCGAAGAAGTTCACGAATCTGAGGACCAACAAAGACACCTTCCTTTATCTTAGCTTCACTTAACCTTGGAAATTTTCCACGGAGGTACTTGAAAGCTGCTTGTGTTTTGTCAATGGCCTTGACAAAGTTCTTCATCAGACCCAGCTTGATGTGTAAGGGTGGTAACAAAATCTTCCTTGATTCAACAAGTGGTGGATGCTGAACACTTTTCCTCCCAGGCTCCAATGACTGTCGGAGTGGCCAATCTTTCTTGATGTAGTGGGAATCTCTTGCACGACTATCCCATTCGCAGAGAAAACAGCAGTACTTTGTGTATCCAGCCTGCAGACCAAGCAAGAGAGCAACAACCTTCAAATCGCCACAAAGCTGCCACTGATGTTGGTCATAGTTTATGCACCTCAAAAGTTGTTTCATGTTGTCATAGGTTTCCTTCATATGGACTGCATGACCAACTGGAATTGATGGCAAAACATTGCCATTATGCAGTAAAACAGCTTTAAGACTCGTCTTCGATGAATCAATGAACAGTCTCCACTCATCTGGATCGTGAACGATGTTGAGGGCTGCCATCACACCATCGATGTTGTTGCAGGCTACAAGATCACCTTCCATGAAGAAGAATGGGACAAGATCCTTTTGACGGTCACGGAACATGGAAACCCTAACATCACCTGCCAGGAGATTCCACTGCTGTAGTCTGGAGCCCAACAGCTCTGCCTTACTCTTGGGTAGTTCCAAATCCCTGACAAGGTCATTCAGTTCACCTTGTGTTATGAGGTGTGGTTCAGAGGAGGAGGATGGGAGAAAATGTGGGTCCTGTGACATTGATGGTTCAGGACCAGAAGTTTCATCCTCTTCCTCTTCCTCGTCTGACTCAAGTGAGAATGATTCTGGTGCATCAGGAACCGGCAGTCCTTCTCCGTGGGGTACTGGGCGTATAGCTGATGGAATGTTTGGATAATGCACAGTCCACTTTTTCTTCTTTGACACACCTTTCCCAACTGGAGGCACCATGCAGAAGTAACAATTGCTGGTATGATCTGTTGGCTCTCTCCAAATCATTGGCACTGCAAAAGGCATAGATTTCCTTTTCCTGTTCAACCACTGGCGAAGATTTGTTGCACAAGTGTTGCAGCATATGTGTGGGGCCCACCTCTTGTCCTGATCTCCAATTTTGCAGCCAAAATAAAGGTGATAGGCTTTCTTAACCATAGTGGTTATACTGCGCTTTTGTGATGCAAAAGTCACTTCACCACAAACATAGCAGAAGTTATCTGCACTGTTCACACAAGTACGAGGCATCTCTGCTCACTTTGGCTAAACAGAAATGTGTCCCTTTGCAAAATCAAACACTGACAAATAAGAGAGCACGACACTGTATGTTTTCTAGAGCTGATATAGGGCAATTTGTTCAGCAGAGTGATGTAAGCTTCGTTATGATTGCATTATCCATGACTTCTAGGAATAACATGATGCAATTCATATCCTGTATGACGCAATACCAGCTTCAGATTGCATCATTCATTGTTTTGCCTAAAAAGCAAGTACTGTCCAAACCCAGTCATAGATTTATTCATAGATCCAGTCAAAGATGTATTTTAGTCATTTCTGGTTTAAATTGAGATCCCTTCCCTTTATAACTCACTTATCCTCCGCCATTCCCAAGTCAAGGGTCGTATATACTGACCCAATAGCATATCTTGAAAACTAGAGCCAATCAACAATTTTAAGCATCATTTTCGTTCTCAGTGACCCAGAATTAGTAAAGTTTGACTACATTTATTTCAGAAGCATTTTGGCTGTAGAGCAGTGAGATCAGAGTAAAGTCTACAGTAATATAGTACTGCAATCTGAACTAGAGATGAGTGAACTGACTTGCATAAGACAAGAATCAACATAAATCTTTGCCAAGTGTCAAATGCATTTGAGGGTCAAAATATTTTGTTCAAAAAATTTTTGTTAGTATTTTCCCCCGTTATTTCCCCCCTTTTTTGTTTTGTTCCATTTATTTCTGTTCGTGAATAGATTTTCATGCTTCCTGATTGTGGCTGGACCCATAAACAGAAGTCCTATATAACACTGCAGAAAGATAGTGTAGGAATATTTCTAGCCTGTCTGGAAGTAGGAAGTATATTGGATTGCTTCTTGTAGCCATCAATTGACCGCAACAAATGTTCTGTGGTTATCTCTAGTGCATTGTGGCGGGGTGACAACTCACCGGCACGGCGCCTCCTGCTTGCCATCTTGGGAATTAGCTTTTTCCAGCCCGGAACGCCCCCTGCAGGCCAGTGTCTTGCCTGCCGCTGGCCCCGTGTCCCTCCCGGACCCCAGTGCCCCTCTACTTCAGGGTTCTGGCCCCAGCAGCAACCTACTGTCTCTGGGTCTCCTCTCCCAGGGGAACCCCCAACCCTCTATCCCTACCTTGCCTCAGTGGCTACTGCCAGTCATCATCTAGCCCCCGCTCCCTGGGACTGACTGTAGTGTGTAAACCACTCATCATCACCAAAGAGGTTAGGCACAGGCAGCAGGTCCTATCTCTGGGCTGTCCCTCTGCAGCCCCAGTACCTATTTGGCCCGTTTAGCAAGGCCTGCAGCCTGGGTTTTTTTCTGGCTGGAGCTCCCCAGCTCCCTCTGCCCTTCCCAAGCACTGCTCCACCTCAGGCACCCCTCTTAGCTGCCAGGCAGCCAGGTCCCTCTCTCTCCAGAGTGTGTGTTTTCAGTCTCTGGCCTTCAGCCTTCTTATAGGGCCAGCCCCACCTGTGGCTTCTTCCCCCAATCAGCCTAGCTTTTCCCCCGCCCCAGCCCTCTCCCAAGAGCTGTTTTAAGCCCTTGAGGGCATGAGTGGGGCAACCACCCTGCTACATGTGTATTGTAGATACATTTACATTTTAACTCGAGAAGAGGAACTGATAATAGGACTGGAATTGGAACAATAAATCTGGTTACCAGATATGTAGTGGCAGGTTGGCTGAGCACTAATGCTTGGTGGGGACCAGGAATATGTCCTTTCGCTTGGCTGTCTGTTTTTATACTGCACTTATCTCACAGTATAAAAGAGAGTGCCTCACACTTTAATAGAAAGGATCACCTTCTTTTCTCCCTTCTCCAGGCAGAGAGATTCTTTGTATTTTTGAATGTGTATTTAATGCTGTAAAGCCAGGTCATGTAAGTGTGTTTCACATTTTGTCCTGAAAGTAAAGAGGATAATGGCTATTGTAATGTGTTTGCGGTGTGAATGCCATGGTCCTGCAACAACTATCGAGGAAGCTTTGTATCCAGCACTCTCTATGCCATTCTTGTAAACTGTTCCGTATATCTTGGGAGAAGAGGGTCAGGGTGGTGGAGTGTGTGTCAGTCTCTAAGGCAGTTTGGGTCATTGCCGTGGGAGGCTTGACATTTGAGTCACATGCTTGTACTATTAGGATTGTATCAGAGCAGTGGATGAGGCAGTTTAGAATAGAGATATGGTGGTTGAGGAACTAAAAGATGTTGTTTCTTAGGAAAAGAAGCAAAATATCTGGTGTTTGGGGCTTGGTAGGTATATAGGGTGACCAGACAGCAAGTGTGAAAAATTGGGACAGGGGGTGGGGGGTAATAGGATCCTATATAAGAAAAAGACCCAAAAATCGGGACTGTCCCTATAAAATTGGGACATCTGGTCACCCTATAGGTATATAATGACTACTGATGATAGAGGAATTAGCATTCCTGCATGGTGTGTATTTGGAAATGAAAAGAGAGAGTATAGTGTTCTGATAGTGAACATATAAATTTAAACTTATGACTGCTTTGTCTGATTAACTTTCATTTTCATGGGGAAATTTGCAGTACCTACCTACTGATTGGTTTGAATGTTAAAGATTGCCTCCACCAGGGAAAAGTGGAAAGAGGCTTACATTTGAATCTTAGGTCTCCTCATTTAATCCTGTCGGAGCAGATATTGACACTATTATTTAAAATCTTTAACATTTAAAACTAGGTTTAATCAATGACTCTTTAGTCTTGCACACTAAAGTTCAACTTGATGAATCCAATAAATTGTTTTCTCGCATGGTATTTCTGGGGTTCGCTACAGAAAGGTACATGGAGAGGAGATAATAGAAGAATGTTTGGACTCTGAATATATACCGGTATGTTTCTGGGTATCTTAATTCGGAAACTCTTTATCCAATTCATTTAAAATTTGCTGGAAAAATTCTAACTCATCCCAAGACCAAAACAGCCTAGTGTTGCTAATGGATACCCTTTTGTGGATTTTAGATTTGGACTAGGTCAAACCCAGACTCAGAATGACATTTAAAACAAAAAAAAATTGGAAAACTAAGTTTTTTTTGTAGAAAATTTCAATTGTGCAAAAACTGCATTTTCTGTCAAAAAAATCTTCCTGACATTGTGTTTCCAACCAGCTGTAATAATAATAATATATGTAACTTATCTAGAGATCTTGCAATAAAAATCACTTTACAAGTGTAAACAAATAAAATATATACATGATTGTGATTATTAATCAGCCAGAAGACTCACTATTGGCATAGTACTTTTATGCAGAGACTGGTATACTGCCTATCTAACACAAAGATGGGACAAACGGAGTTTTTAATTATGTTTCAGATTTTGTCTGTTTTAAATATCCTTTATAATCTGCCTGTTTCTATACACTAATCCTCAACATCTTTAAAAAAGAAAACACAGCAGAAAAGGAAAGTTTCCAATGAAAATTAATGGAAGGAATAAACATGGACTTGAATACCAACTTGGAGAAGCAGTGAATTCCAATTACTCATTTCAACACTAGTGATATCTATTTTAGTCTGTTATACTCAGGTGGACCAAAAGAGAAATATACTAATTGTACCACTTCAGTGCATTGGTGATTCTTAGTAATGTTTTGGTTTTCCTGGGAGTTATACTCAGTGGTATCAAAAAATGTTAACAAATGATGTTGTGAAATGTTTTGATACAACATTTGGGATGTCTTAAAGTAACTTTAAAACTACTGGCAGGGTTCCGATCAATAGAGTTGCTCCAGTTTTACACCATTGTGACTGAGCTTGGCCTACTGTATTACCCAACAGTACATTAAGGCATAAACTCTGACTGTAAAATAGCAAATTGGCTTAGAAATTCTCAAATACTATGACTCAGAGTAAGGATTTCTTTGCACTTGTGCAAATTACAGACACAGCGCTAATTTTACTGTTTTTAGAAAAGGAGAGTAGAAACTAGTAGGAAAAAGGAACAAAAATCTCATTCATACCAATATATACAACTATACATCATCAGCCTGACTACAGGAAATAACACTTTTTGAATGCATTTTAGAATTTTCTTTCATAGCTTGGCTATGGTTTTATAACATAGCCTGAATTGTAATTACAAAGTCAGAAACTTCTTGACATTGAAGGTGTACAGAGAACTAAGGGTTCATTGTTTCTTTGAAGATATTAATCTAGACACCTGATTATTGAGAACCAAGTGGTCAGTACCAGAGGGGCAAAAAAGTGTTATTGACAAGTTTGAAGAGACTCAAGTGGAGTAGTGTTAACTAGCTTCAACATGCAAGTGCCATTGTGATGAATGTGTACAGCTTTTTTTTTTTTTTTGAAAGCCAATTATACTGCTTTTGTGTAGGGCCTGGAGATCAGCCAGATCAGTCACATGCACAAAACATCCTTGGATCTGTCTCATTTAAACAAGAACTGCAGAAAATGTAATAGCAATGCTGAAGCCTTTTATTCCACTCTACTAAGAGAAGCTTATTTTTCTATATCACTATCAGAGTTGTGTTGTTGTTTTTTTTTTAAAGCCTATAAAGTAATAAGGTGGTGCAGAGGAGTGGGAAAAGTGGGGGGAGGAAGCCATTATATAATTATTGCAAATGGTTCCCCCCTCTTCTGTAATATAAATACCAATGTTATACACTGAGTTAGGACTACTGGAAATAAATCCTACTCTATCAGTTAGATTTGGTTTGCAGGGCAAGGGAATTTGACTAATCTTCTGTTGGATATGGATTGTTGCACTATTTTTCAGTAGTGCAACTTCATATCCTGTACTTCATATCCTGTGCTTCAAGGCCCTCCCCCTAAAAATTCCAAAACCCTCTTTCTAGTGTATGGGTGTCTGTATAGTCTGACCAGCTGCGGTATTCATTGTTTGGTGGGGCATATCACCACAAGCCTCCAGGAAAAACCCACATAAGTGAGCCCCCTTGGGTTTGCTTGTGCATTGAATCCACTCTCTTGTTCTAGGAAGGCAACTACTGTGTTTAAGTCACATTGATGTGAGTTACTGAAATACAACAATGTGCTTTTATTTTCCTTCTGAACTCTTCCTTTAGTAGTAAAATAGGTCTAAGAAAGAAATACATTTTTACTGTATGGTTCTACATGTCTCTTTTTTAATGAGTCCTGAGGCAACCTAGTACTGGAAGAGGTGATGTTGGAGATGCAGCACTCTTCCCTCTGTATCAGTATTCAGCCAGTATTACTGAATGCTGATTCTGAAGGAGTTATTTTTTTTTTATTATTCCAAAAAGGGCTTAAATACCAAGGTCCCAGTTTCAGAAGGCATTTGACTTAGACTCATAGACTTTAAGGTCAGAAGGGACCATTATGATCTCCTAGTCTGACCTTCTGCACAACGCAGGCCACAGAATCTCACCCACCCAATCCTATGTCTGAGCTATTGAAGTCCTCAACTTGTGGTTTAAAGACTTCAAGGTGCAGAGAGTCCTCCATCAAGTGACCCATGCCCCATGCTGCAGAGGAAGGCGAAAACCCCCCAGGGCCTCTGCCAATCTGCCCTGGAGGAAAATTCCTTCCCGACCCCAAAGATGGCGATTAGCTAAACTCTGAGCATGTGGGCAAGACTCACCAGCCAGACACCCAGGAAAGAATTCTCTGTAGTAACTCAGATCCCACCCTATCTAGTGTCCCATCACAGGCCATTGGGCATATTTACCGCTAATAGTCAGAGATCAATTAATTGCCAAAAATAGGCTATCCCATCATACCATCCCTCCCATAAACTTATCAAGCTTAGTCTTGAAGCCAGATATGTCTTTTGCCTCCACTGCTCCCCTTGGAAGGCTATTCCAGAACTTCACTCCTCTGATGGTTAGAAACCTTTATCTAATTTCAAGTCTAAACTTCCTGATGGCCAGTTTATATCCATTTGTTCTTGTGTCCACATTGCTACTGAGCTTAAATAATTCCTCTCTCTCCCTGGTATTTATCCCTCTGATATATTTATAATCATATCTCCCCTCAGCCTTCTTTTGGTTAGGCTAAACAAGAGAAGCTCTTTGAGTCTCCTTTCATAAGACAGGTTTTCCATTCCTCAGATCATCCTAGGAGCCCTTCTCTGTACCTGTTCCAATTTGAATTCATCCTTCTTAAACATGGGAGACCAGATCTGCACACAAGATTCCAGATGAGGTCTCACCAGTGCCTTGTATAATGGTACTAACACCTCCTTATCTCTACTGGAAATACCTCGCCTGATGCATTCCAAGACCGCATTAGCTTTTTTCACAGCCATATCACATTGTCGGCTCATAGTCATCCTATGATCAACCAATACTCCGAGGTCCTTCTACTCCTCTGTTACTTCCAACTGATGCATCCCTTGTTTATAATAAAAATTCTTGTTATTAGTCCCTAAATGCATGACCTTGCACTTTTCATGATTAAATTTCATCCTATTACTATCACTCCAGTTTACAAGGTCATCCAGATCTTCCTGTAGGATATCCCAGTCCCTATCTGTATTGCCAATACCTCCCAGCTTCATGTCATCCACAAACTTTATTAGCGCCTTCCCACTTTTTGTGCCAAGGTCAGTAATAAAAAGATTAAATAAGATTGGTCCTGAAATCGATCCCTGAGGAACTAGTAACCTCCTTCCAGCCTGACAGTTCACCTTTCAGTATGACCCGTTGTAGTCTCCCCTTTAAGCAGTGACTTATCCACCTTTCAGTTTTCATATTGATCCCCATCTTTTCCAATTTAGCCACTAATTCCCCATGTGGAGCCGTATCAAATGCCTTACTGAAATCGTGGTAAATTAGATCTACTGCGTTTCCTTTGTCTAAAAAATCTGTTACCTTCTCAAAGACGGAGATCAGGTTGGTTTGGCACGATCTACCTTTTGTAAAACCATGTTGTATTTTGTCCCAATTACCACTGACCTCAATGTCCTTAACTACTTTCTCCTTCAAATTTTTTTCCAAGACCTTGCATACTACAGATGTCAAACTAACAGGCCTGTAGTTACCCGGATCACTTTTTTTTCCTTTCTTAAAAATAGGAACTATGTTAGCAATTCTCCAGTCAATATGGTACAACCTCTAAGTTTACGGATTCATTAAAAATTCTTGCTAATGGGCTTGCAATTTCATGTGCCAGTTCCTTTAATATTCTTAGATGAAGATTATCTGGGCCCCCCGATTTAGTCCCATTAAACTGTTTGAGTTTGGCTTCTACCTCGGATGTGGTAATATCTACCTCCATATCCTCATTCCCATTTGTCATCCTACCATTATCCCTAAGCTCCTCATTAGCCTCATTAAAAACTGAGGCCAAGTATTTGTTTAGATATTGGGCCATGCCTAAATTATCCTTAACAGCATGTACTTTAAGTTAAGACATGCTGAAGTCCTTTCTTGAATAGTGATGCATTCCTGAAAATATTCTACAAAGTTGACATATCAGCATCTTTAACATATTTAAATATTGGCAATTGCATTCACCCTTTCTAAGATTTTCTTTTTTGCTTTATTTAGATAAGGAAACCCCTTCTTGTGCAAATATGTTTTTCTTCTTGGTATGACGCTTACTTCTGCCACTAGAAGATGGCTGTGTTACAGTGGAAAATGATATGGACAATGAATTTCTGTACAATGCTTAGCTATTTAAGGCATTGCACACCATAAACTAGTACGGTAACCAAATTTATAATAGATTACAGGTCTCTCGCATCTTACGCGCATTTAACATGCGCGATTTCGGCTTTGCGCAGTTGGCAAAACCACCAAAAAAAAAAAAAAAAAAGAGAGAGAGAAAAAAAGCAATTTCTGTACTGTGGCTGTAGTGCGGGCGATTCCGCCTGCCATTGAAGTCAATGGGATTTTGGCTATACGCGGTTTTCGCTTTACGCGCTGACCGCGGAACGTAACCCCCGCGTAAGATGCGAGAGACCTGTATGTATTGATTTTATATCACTGTAAACGTGTGGGACTCACCCCTGCGGCGCCTCCTGCTGGTTGTCTCAGGGACTTAGCTCTTTGACACAGGAGCACCCTCTGCAGGCCGGTGTCCCGCTTGTTTCCGTCCCCGTGTCCCTCCCGGACCCCGGTGCCCTTTTATCTGGGGTGCTGCCCCCTGGTAATACCCCCACCAGTCTCTATGGGGCTCCCCTCTCTGGAAACCTCCAACCCTCTAATCCCCACCTTGCCTCAGTCTGGGCTACTGCCAGTCATCACCAAGCCCCCGCTCCCTGGGGCAGACTGCAGTGTAAAAGCCACTCATCGTAGGCAAGGGGGTTTGGACCTGCTGCCTTCCTCTGCCTCCCAGTACCTCTATGGGCCTTGGACCAGGCCCTGCAGCCTGGGGAGTTGCCAGCCTGGAGCTCCCCTAGCTCTCCCCAGCCCTGCTTCACTTCCAGTACCCTTTCTGCAGGCAGCCAGGCCCTGCTCTCTCCCAGCCTGGAGAAAGACTTCTCTTGGGCCTCCGGCTCACAGCCTTTTTATAAGGGCCAGCTGGGCCCTCATTAAGCCAGCCACAGCTGTGGCTGCTTTCCAATCAGCCCAGCCTTTCCCCTGCCACAGCCGTCTCCCAGGGCTGTTTTAAGCCCTTCAGGGCAGGAGTGGGGTAACCATCCCACTACACACCCTCCCCCTTAAGAATGCACGGCAGCATATCACCCCAGCATCTCTCGCACCTGGGCCCACAGGGAATCCCTCTCCCTGCACACGCTCTCCAGTGCAAGGCGCAGCCGGCTCCCTTCCTCCATAGTTTGTGTTCCCACGGTAGCCCTTCCAGCTCCCCCATGGGATCCCAGGTTTGTCTGGGGCCTCCCTGCCCCTGACAATCCCCTTTTCGGCCCTGGTCATCACCACCCCCTCCTTCGGGGCAGTCTCGAACCCAGCCTGGTCCTCCGGCCTCCCTCTCCTTCTCTGGGGGCCAGGCCGCTTTCCCTGGCTCCCCTTATGGCAGAGGAGGCTCAGCCAGTGCCCACCCCTGACCACCTCAGGGGTAGCCTGGGCCCTGCGAGTCCTATAGGGGCACTCCTTCTTCCTGTGCCCAGGCTCCCCACAGGCCCAACAAGTTTGGAGCCCCCCTGTCAACTTCACAGGGGGCGCTCTCGCAGTTCCATAGTGTCCCAGGTGGAGCCTCCCTGCTCCAGTCCGGTCGGGGCACTCCCTTCTCAAGTGTCCCACTCGCCCACAGGCGAAACAGTTTCTAGGCCCCGGCACCAGCCTCCGGCTCTTGGTGCCTGGCCCTCGTTGAGGTCCATGTGCCCTCCCCCGCAGCAGCTGAAGCAGCCCTGCTTGCTGCTCGGCGAGCTGGGCCACACAGGCTCTCCAATAATAGTTCATCCTTTTCTCTCCACCTTCCATTCCTCAATGCTCGGGTTCAAGCAACCGTCCCACAGTCCGTGCCCTGCCCCTTCTATCGGGGCGGACCGCTATGCCCACATTCTCCACCATGTGTAAACGTGCAGGACTCACCCCTCCGGCGCCTCCTGCTGGTCGTCTCAGGGAATTAGCTCTTTTCCAGCCTGGGCGCCCTCTGCAGGCTGGTGTCCCGCTTGTCACTGACCCCGTGTCCCTCCCGGACCCCGGTGCCCTTTTATCTGGGGCTGCCCCCTGGCAATATCCCCACTGGTCTCTATGGGTCTTCCCTCTCCGGGAAACCCCCACCCTCTAATCCCCACCTTGCCTCAGTCTGGGCTACTGCCAGTCATCACCAAGCTCCTGCTCCCTGGGGCAGACTGCAGTGTAAAAGCCACTCATCATAGGCAAGGGGGTTCGGACCTGCTGCCTTCCTCTGCCTCCCAGTACCTCTATGGGCCTTGGACCAGGCCCTGCAGCCTGGGGAGTTGCCAGCCTGGAGCTCCCCTGCTCCTCTGGTTCTCCCTGCCCTGCTTCACTCCCAGTACCCTTCCTGCAGGCTCTCTCTGCAGGCCCTGCTCTCTCCCAGCCTGCAGAGAGAGCCTTCTTTTGGGCCTCTGGCTCACAGCCTTTTTATAAGGGCCAGCTGGGCCCTCATTAAGCCAGCCACATCTGTGTCTGCTTTCCAATCAGCCCAGCCTTTTCCCTGCCACAGCCGTCTCCCAGGGCTGTTTTAAGCCCTTCAGGGCAGGAGCGAGGTAACCACCCTGCTACAATCACCTATTGCCGCAGATGCTGCATCTGTCCATTCTTCCAGGGCCGCCCAGAGCAGGGGGCAAGTGGGGCAATTTGAGCGGGGGCGGGGGGCAAGTGGAGCCCTGGCCGAGAATCCCTTCTCTGGCTACTCACCCAGCAGTGGTCCAGGTCTTCGGCAGCACTTCGGCGGCGGGCCCTTCAGTCGCTCCAGGTCTTTGGCGGCATTTCGGCGGCAGGTCCTTCAGTGCTGCCAAAGATGCGGAGCGAGTGTAGGACCCGCCGCCGCAGACTTGGAGCGCCACCCGGTGAGTACAAGCGCCGCAGCGGGTGGCGCCTTTTTTTATGTCCGCTGCCCCGCTTTGCCCCAGACCCCCTGAATCCTCTGGGTGGCCCTGCATTCTTCTAAGTGTTGCCCCAACAAAAAACAAAAACAAAAGCATCTTTTTTCTCATCTCATTGAAAAATTTTACATAGTTTTTGTTTTCATCCACTTTCTTAGGCTCTGGCAGAACAGGGTCATTATAGAAACTGCAAACACTACTAGGACTGAGTATAATCTCTGGTTTTAGTTGGAGACTAAACAAAAATAATTGAATAATATATGTGATGAATAACAACAAACCTTGCTGAATAATGATTTTGATTAATTATATTCAATTAGATGTCATCAGTAGTGTATCAATGACAAAGCAACACAAAATGTTTAATACTCGCACCTAGCGGTTTTATGTAAACATTGAACAGGATGGGTGGCAAGAACAATTGCTCAGCACTGCCTTCTGGGACGTGGGATTTCTCAAATGGAAACAATCTAACCTACTGGATGACCACCCTAGTCACACCTGTAAAATCTCTAGTTGAATGGCACACTGCATAAAGCTACTCACTTGCATATTGCTTTGTATTTTTAACATATATTTACCAATTGAATGTACATCCATAAAATGATTTATAGTCACTTTGTCATATAATGAGAAATTTTGCATAGCTCTACTTGTGAACAAAGCCAGAGTTAGAACTCTGAGGTTTCTACAGGTGATCGCCATGTAGATTAATCAACTGTTTTAAAACTATTTTTTAAACTGTTTTAACTATTTTTATGCCTAGTCCAGCTACCAAAGTCTTGTTATAATGGAGAGGTAAAGTCTAGCATTAATTAAGATATTTAGGTGAAAAAATGGACAAAAAAGGGGAAAAGAAAAAGATAAGAAATCAACTTGTACAATTAGAATGTTTTACATGGCTAAAAAAGATCAGGCATAAAACAAAATAATAAAGTTAAGATTAGAAAAGCAAACTGAAATTTACAACTCCCTTTAAAGTATCATTTTTGGGGCAATACATGTAAGAAATTCATTTATGGGAACTATTTGAGGAACTGATTCAATTGATTAACTATGCCAACATTCTTTTTCCTCCTTCCAGATAAATCCTGTATGTCTTGCCAAAACATGTGTAGTAGGAAATAAATTTGAGTTACACTGGCTAACAATACAATAGTTTCTGAATTGTTAATGGCCTAATAGAAGTCAGTGTGATGGATTGACTTTGAAAGATGTGGCAATGTCATCTTAGGCAGACACAAGTTTGCAATGTATATAGCAGAACAATATTTGTCTAATGTGAAGCCATCAAACAGTACTTTAAATTTCAGCATAAAAAGGATACTGAGGGTGATATGTCTAACATTCAATAAGTCTGATATACATTCAATATCAGTATCTCAAATATTAGAATTACTGTATATACAATTGAAAATGTATATACCGTTAATCTTCAGTTTGCTACGATGTCTCTAAAGAGTGATCAGATTCATTATTAATTTCCAAACAGTCTCTTGCTGGGGTATGTAAGGATTTTAGTGATGAGCAAACTTCATCCTTAGCATACTTCCACTGAAGTGTAACACGTGAAGCAGCAGGGAAAGAGGTTAGAGTATCAGGGACAGAGAAAGTGTTTTGTCTATTTTCCCCAATGGAGACTCTGGATCTTTCTTTCTTCCTTTCTTCCTTCCTTCCTTTCTTCCTTTCTTAGGGTTTTGTTGTTTTTTTGGGGTTTTGTTGTTGTTGTTTTTTTTTGTACCTTGGAGATGAACCATCTCTCCTAATACCAGCAATTTGGGAAAGTTATGGACCATAACTGGTGAGAGGATTTATGGAGTGATAATGGTCAATTCCTTGTCTTCCCCGTATTGGATTCTTGTAGGGAAACAGCCTGCCACCCTTCCTTTCCATCAGATCTATTTGGAAGATTTGGGAGACATTTTGGGCTTGAATAATAATGCTTATAAATGGAAAAGTGTGTGAGGGGGAGAGGAGGAGCCGATGGTGGGGGAGGGGGAGCAGAGGGAGAAATATGCTGTACATTTCTGCTGTTAATAAGTTTTTGCAGCTGCTCCACAGAATGCCATAACAAATAAAATCTATTATAGAATGCATTAAAGATGTGTTTGAAACTGAATCTCTTTTTTTTATCAATAAGATACTACAACTCGCCTGACAATTTGTGACAAAGAGTTGATATTTTTAAATCAGCCCGTTCTGCTATCGGTACACCAATTTCTAAATTGAATGAAAAATCTGTGCCTACTATCTCCCTTTTACATTACTGCTGGTTCATAGGAGATACTCATCAAATCCAAGAGGACAGATTGGAAAATAATTGGAATTTTAGGTGAATAAATGACTAAATTCTCCTTCAGAGTAATCTATAGAGCCTTAGTATTTTTCCTAAAACTGTAAACAAGCTTTTTACAGTAGATCCCTCTTGCAAAGGCTTAAAATATCTGATTTGTCAAAGTCAACACCGCAGCTAATTTTTTGCAAAATGTCAAACCCTTAACTATCATCTATTTCTTTGTGCAGTACAGTGTAGGCAAGAAGGATTGGGATGTCCTGCAGGGAGATTTGGATGACCTTGTAAACTGGAATAATAGTAATAGGATGAAATTTAATAGCGAGAAATGTAAGGTTATGCATTTAGGAACGAGTAACAAGAATTTTAGTTATAAGCTGGGAACGCATCAGTTGGAAGTAACGGAAGAGGAGAAGGACCTCGGAGTCCTGGTTGATCGCAGGAAGACTATGAGTCGGCAATGTGACGTGGCCGTAAAAAAAGCTAATGCGGTCTTGGGATGCATTAGGCGAGGTATTTCTAGTAGAGATAAGGAGGTGCTAGTCCCGTTATACAAGGCATTGGTGAGACCTCATTTGGAGTACTGTGTGCAGTTCTGGTCTCCCATGTTTAAGAAGGATGAACTCAAACTGGAATGGGTACAAAGAAGGGCCACTAGGATGATCCGAGGAATGGAAGGACTGTCGTATGAAAGGAGACTAGAGGAGCTCGGTTTGTTTACCTTAACCAAAAGAAGGTTGAGGGGAGATATGATTGCTCTCTTTAAATATATCAGAGGGATAAATACAAAGGAGGGAGAGGAATTATTTCAGCTCAGTACTAATGTGGACACGAGAACAAATGGATATAAATTGGCCGTCGGGAAGTTTAGGCTTGAAATTAGACGAAGGTTTCTAACCATCAGAGGAGTGAAATTCTGGAACAGCCTTCCGAGGGAAACAGTGGGGGCGAAAGACCTCTCTGGCTTTAAGATTAAGCTTGATAAGTTTATGGAGGGGATGGTTTGATGGGATAAAGTGATCTTAGCCAATAGGTCAATAACGTGCCATCACTGGTAATTAGTACCAAGGGTCAATGATGGGATATTAAAAGTCTTTTTCCTAAGTGTCTGGCTGGAGAGTCTTGCCCGCATGCTCAGGGTTCAGCTGATCACCATATTTGGGGTCAGGAAGGAATTTTCCTCCAGGGTAGATTGGCAGAGGCCCTGGAGGTTTTTCGCCTTCCTCTGAACATGGGGCAGGGGTCGCTTGCTCGAAAATTCTGTGCAACTTGAAGTCTTTAAATCATTATTTGGGGACTGCAACAGCTGAGTCAAGGGAGAGAATTATTCCAGGAGTGGGTGGGTCAGTTTTTGTGGCCTGCATCATGCGGGAGGTCAGACTAGATTATCATAATGGTCCCTTCTGAGCTTAAAGTCTGTGAGTCTATGAGAAGATGTACAGTGATAAAAGTAACACTGCTCTACAGCCAAAATGCTTCTGAAATAAATGTAGTCAAACTTCACTAATTCTGGGTCACTGAGAACGAAAATGATGATTAAAATTGTTGATTGGCTCTAGTTTTCAAGATATGCTATTGGGTCAGTATATACGACCCTTGACTTGGGAATGGCGGAGGATAAGTGAGTTATAAAGGGAAGGGATCTCAATTTAAACCAGAAATGACTAAAATACATCTTTGACTGGATCTATGAATAAATCTATGACTGGGTTTGGACAGTACTTGCTTTTTAGGCAAAACAATGAATGATGCAATCTGAAGCTGGTATTGCGTCATACAGGATATGAATTGCATCATGTTATTCCTAGAAGTCATGGATAATGCAATCATAACGAAGCTTACATCACTCTGCTGAACAAATTGCCCTATATCAGCTCTAGAAAACATACAGTGTCGTGCTCTCTTATTTGTCAGTGTTTGATTTTGCAAAGGGACACATTTCTGTTTAGCCAAAGTGAGCAGAGATGCCTCGTACTTGTGTGAACAGTGCAGATAACTTCTGCTATGTTTGTGGTGAAGTGACTTTTGCATCACAAAAGCGCAGTATAACCACTATGGTTAAGAAAGCCTATCACCTTTATTTTGGCTGCAAAATTGGAGATCAGGACAAGAGGTGGGCCCCACACATATGCTGCAACACTTGTGCAACAAATCTTCGCCAGTGGTTGAACAGGAAAAGGAAATCTATGCCTTTTGCAGTGCCAATGATTTGGAGAGAGCCAACAGATCATACCAGCAATTGTTACTTCTGCATGGTGCCTCCAGTTGGGAAAGGTGTGTCAAAGAAGAAAAAGTGGACTGTGCATTATCCAAACATTCCATCAGCTATACGCCCAGTACCCCACGGAGAAGGACTGCCGGTTCCTGATGCACCAGAATCATTCTCACTTGAGTCAGACGAGGAAGAGGAAGAGGATGAAACTTCTGGTCCTGAACCATCAATGTCACAGGACCCACATTTTCTCCCATCCTCCTCCTCTGAACCACACCTCATAACACAAGGTGAACTGAATGACCTTGTCAGGGATTTGGAACTACCCAAGAGTAAGGCAGAGCTGTTGGGCTCCAGACTACAGCAGTGGAATCTCCTGGCAGGTGATGTTAGGGTTTCCATGTTCCGTGACCGTCAAAAGGATCTTGTCCCATTCTTCTTCATGGAAGGTGATCTTGTAGCCTGCAACAACATCGATGGTGTGATGGCAGCCCTCAACATCGTTCACGATCCAGATGAGTGGAGACTGTTCATTGATTCATCGAAGACGAGTCTTAAAGCTGTTTTACTGCATAATGGCAATGTTTTGCCATCAATTCCAGTTGGTCATGCAGTCCATATGAAGGAAACCTATGACAACATGAAACAACTTTTGAGGTGCATAAACTATGACCAACATCAGTGGCAGCTTTGTGGCGATTTGAAGGTTGTTGCTCTCTTGCTTGGTCTGCAGGCTGGATACACAAAGTACTGCTGTTTTCTCTGCGAATGGGATAGTCGTGCAAGAGATTCCCACTACATCAAGAAAGATTGGCCACTCCGACAGTCATTGGAGCCTGGGAGGAAAAGTGTTCAGCATCCACCACTTGTTGAATCAAGGAAGATTTTGTTACCACCCTTACACATCAAGCTGGGTCTGATGAAGAACTTTGTCAAGGCCATTGACAAAACACAAGCAGCTTTCAAGTACCTCCGTGGAAAATTTCCAAGGTTAAGTGAAGCTAAGATAAAGGAAGGTGTCTTTGTTGGTCCTCAGATTCGTGAACTTCTTCGAGATGATGCATTTGACCATGCACTGCGTGGCAAGGAAAAGACGGCATGGAAAGCCTTCCAGTTAGTGGCAATAAATTTTCTCGGAAACAACAAGGCACACAACTACAGGTTGTTGGTGGAAAACCTCCTCAAGGCATACAAAAGCCTTGGTTGCAACATGTCACTAAAGATACATTTTTTGCACTCTCATCTAGATTTTTTTCCACCGAACTGCGGAGCAGTGAGCGACGAGCACGGCGAGCGATTTCACCAGGACATTGCAACAATGGAGAAACGCTATCAGGGCAAATGGAGCCCATCAATGCTTGCAGACTATTGCTGGACAGTGACAAGAGATGCTCCATTTAATGAATACAAGAGACAAGCCAAGAAGCGCCGAGTAGACACTGAATAGGACTAAACTATGTACATAATAGTTTTTTGCCTTTTGTTTCATAATAAATTTTATTTATATAACCCTTTTGCTGATTTTTAAAGTGTTACATAAACAGGACAGGTGAAATATTATCATGTAAAGCAACCATAAACACATGAAAAGACCTAGGTTTACAATTTATGATTAAAACTCTACTATCTGCACAATATACATAGACATAAAAAGTAAAACCTTAAATATCTTAGAAACAGTTGCCAATCAGTTGTTTTAATTGTCATATTTGAATTCAGCACCTCAAAATACATAATAAATATCACATTTTATCTCTGAAGCAGACGACTTCTCAAAAATTGTAGACCAGTATCTTCAGCTCATTAGTATTCGCTGTACAGCTTTGCATTTCTGTTGTACGGTAATCAAAACTTGCAACACAATAATAGTGAAAAAGTTGGTAAGGTACTGTACCTTTGTGTAAAACTAATTAGAAAAACAATCTCTAAATACATTTTTTCACTCTTCTATTCTGTGTTAGTTCTCCGAGCGTAACCTCTCTAGCCAAAGATGGCACAAAACTCAAAAACTGATCTCATTCAGATAAAGTAGGACACACATGGGATGATTACAGGCAACCTGGGAGGGTTTGTGTAATTCTGCAAAATGCTATGGTTACTTCAGGTGCAAATGTAGAACTGTTACTAATGTTCATTCCATTGGGCCTGCTCCTGTGAGTAACTGCTCACCACACACGAATTAAGGTTCTACCCAATCAGACCGTTCATGGTTTACAACCATTGCAATTCAAATACAGTCTAATGTATTGAAGAATTCAACAACATATATTCACTGCCAGTTCCAAGTGGCTTCCAGGAATCATTTTTAAAATGCTTTCTTCAATGTGTTTACAAAAGAATGAAAAATTAAAATGTAATAATAATAATAATAATAATAATAATAATAATAATAATCGAGATTAAAAGATTTTCAAAATTTTATCTTCAACATTCAATTTACAAAAGGTATTTTATATAGATAACACTAGCACTCAAATCATTAAATGTGTTCCCAGAGGACTCATTCAATTTTGTGATTTTTCTGCTATCTGCAAAACTCAAGTGTAGTTCACCTGTAATTGCTTTGAGAATAGGGCCCTTAAATAGATGAAGAGTTATCTTTTTTGTTAAAAAACACAAAATCACTTTGCCTTAAAACATTTTTAATTTAAGTGAAAGTGGTTCTGAATCCCTTTTGGATAGTAGGGGGTGTAAAAATTCAGTGCTACTTTTACTATAAAGATTCACATTCCCAGATTAAGTGCACCAAAATATGTAAAAATAGTTTTTTTTAAAGCTACAGAGTTTGGATGGAGAATGCAGTACTTTTAAAAAAGGAGGTTACTTACCTATTACTGCAGGTTCTTCGAGATATGTGGTCCCTATGTGTATTCCAAATGCAGGTGAGAATGGGTGCCATATGCTGGAGCCGAAAGATTTCTGTAGCAGTGTCCGTTGACCCACGTGTACGTTGTATATAGCCTAGTGTTCCAGGTGAGGTTATATGAGGCTGTGTGGGATGATGCCCCCTCAGTCACTCTCTTACTGCTGAGCAGTACAGTCCACAGCAGAGGGGACTCCCGGTGGGCGGGTATTGGAATACAAATAGGGACCACAAATCTTGAAGAACCTCCACTTACAGAAAAAGTAACCTCTTCTTCGAGTGATGGTCACTATATGTATTCCAAATGCAGATGAGTAGCAAGCAGTGATCGGTGTGGAGGACAGGAGTGCAAGCCCACCCATGTCTACGGGTCCCTCCCCCAGCCTAAGGGAGGGAGCATCTGAGGAAAAAAACAGAGTCAGAAGAGAGGTCATAGGGCCATAATCAAGGAACCAGAGGGGGACAGCAAGCAGAGAACCCTGGACATCACCCACTGTTCCTCAAAGGTGTCTAGGGAAAGAGCAGACACTGCCCAGAGGAACTCTGCCTGAACACGATTGGATGGCGGAACGGAAATGGGCCCCTCAGTTGCAGAGCACCTCCCCAGCCAGCATCCTCCTCCTGGTTTTATAAATGGCCACTTTGGCCAATGCCAGGAAGAGGATGACGAGGTGGTCCGGCGACTTCATAGGGCCACAGACATGGTGTGCATAAATCAAGAGGTGCAGGGAAAAGTGCAACCAGAACCTTAGGAGAAGATTGTGGAGGAGCTAGAAAAGGGGCTGCAATCTGGCACACTCGAGATAAATGTGTGCCAGACTCTCCCTCATGCCACCAAAAGGGCAAGTTTTGGGGATAGGGGTGAACTACACCAAGTAAATGCCCATGTTCACAGCTCCATGAAAGAGCTGCCAGCTATTATCCCCGGTGGGCCGTGGAACCAAGGCAGAATACAGGCTGGCCCCACCGGGATTCCTCACCTTCCACAGATGGCAAAAGATTCTGCCACTTAGATCAGGGCGGGACATGAAGGTGAGGAAACGAAGTGTGGGAAGCACCTCAGCGCAGTTTGGAAATGAAACGGTTGCAGATCATGCAGCCAGCTCAGAATATCGGGGGGAGGTCGAGGGGACTCACGAGGCAGGGGACGGATAACCAGTGTGACACTCTATACCTCAGGGGAGCACTCTGTAATTCCTATATTCATCATTTATATACAATTGTGATATTTCATATAAAGCATGCCATGTGAGGTTTCAGGGGAAAGGTTATGATCCGCTGAAAGCCATGGTTCTATCTAAATATGTATATCGTTAGGGCATAATAAATTACGAGATTGTGTTGTATGGTTGTCACTAAAACATGCTGTGAGTTGGGGAACTGGCCAGATATTAGATCCCCTGAGACAAGGACAAGGGGGCTAACCAATGCCCAAGCGGGTGTCGAACAACCATCAACAGCCATTGTCCAGCAAGGGAGCTACAATGCAATGACTAACTTGCACAAGGTCACACCAGAGGAATTGCTCAGCCTTGCTTGGGGACTCAGCAATGCCCACCAGACATGCCTGGACTTGTGTTCTCCAAGCCCATGGAACTAAGGGTATAAAACAGAACACAGTGGCCCCATGTGGCCCACAGTGGCCTTTTCTCCTTTCTCCACCTATGCTGCAAGAAACAAGGACACTCAGGAGACTGAAGACTCCAACAGAGGAGACTGGCCTAGGTTTCAAGGGTGAAACCGGTGTACTGTGAATTGCAATATCCAGTGGGGTGTGAAAAACTGCTTAATCTAGATGTTGCCAAGTCTAATAGGGTTGAGAGTTCAGACTGTGTGCTTACATATTTTATTTTATTTTGGTAACCACTCTGAATTTTTGCCTATCACTTATAATCACTTAAAATCTCTCTCTTGTAATTAATAAACTTGTTTTGCTGTTTATCTTTAGTGAGTTTGCCTGAAGTGCTTGGTAAATCTGCTCAGGTTTACAAAGGCTGGTGTATGTCCATTTCTCATTGATGAAGTGATGAGCCAATTAATAAACTTTAATTGATGAAGAAGGGGTCTTGAGCAGTGCAAGATGGTATATTCCTGAGGTACAAGGCTGGGAGAAGGGGGGATTTGGCTGGTGCCTTTCTCTGTGTGATTCATGAGTGGCTCTGGGAGCATTCATGCAATCTGGCTGGGTGTGGGGCTCCACATGCTGTTGTGCTGAGTGGCAACAGCATCTGGAGGGGTTTGCTGCTTGTCATTAGCAAAGCATTGAGAGAGACAGCCCAGGCTGGAGAGTTAAGGGGGCACAGTGGTCATACAGTCCTAGGTTGCACTCTGGGGATCCCATCACAATGAGATCCAGAGGGCCATGAGTAAGAGGCGGGTGAGGAGAAACCTCCACAGGACCGGTCAAGGAAAGACACAGAGGCCATCAGTAAGTCTTCCCTCACCTTCTGGAGTATGTGCTGGGAAGTATGAGGGGTGGAGAGCCCCATGCACCGACCTAGCACAAGGGGATCCACCCAATCCCCTTGGTCGTAATCTGGGAGGTCTATGCTCCTGGTGGATCCTGCCAGGACCAACCTCTGGTGCACCCAGGGGGATTCCGCCACCTGCACACCGAGCTGGGGATTGTGTATCAGGGTCTCCGCCAGGAGATCAACCCCCTCGTTGACAACCATGGACCTAGTCACTGACACCAGCTTCTAGGTTCATAGTAGGTCCTGGTAGAAGACCAGCAGTTTGGAAAGGGCTTGTGTAAGACCTCTCGGATGGAGAAAAAAGAGCTGCCGGTAGCCTTGGAGCCCTTGGAGGCAGCAAAGGAAGGCATGTGCCAACATGCTCCACGCCAGACTACCTGAACCGTAAAGGAATCTCTACAGGGCCTGGAGGTGGAAGACATGGACCTGGTTGCGAAGGCAGACCAGGCATTGTCCTCCTTTCTCCAGGGGAAGACTCAAAACCCCCACAGAGTCCCAGTGCAGTCCTAGCCAAAAGAACTCAAGTCAACCTCTGAGCCGGGCCAGGATACCCGGGGTGGGGCTCAGGGTGTTGAGCTGGTGCCAGAGCATGGACAGGACCAGATGGTTGAGCACCAGCACCTTCCCCTGCAGGCACTGGAGTAGTTCTGTCCATCTCTGCAGCTGCTCAGCCACTCTGCCCTCCAAATTCAGGTGAGCACCCCAAACGGTGAGGGAGGCATCCGTGGCCAGGGTGGCGGTTGGAACAGAGGCAAAGAAAGGGGTGCCGATCGGCATCTTGGAAAGGTTGGACCACTAGGCAAGGGAGGCCAGAACTGACCATGGGACAAACAATATGGTGTTGTGGGGTCTGAAAACTGACAGAAGCCACAACTGGAGACAGCACATGTACAGGTAGGCATGAGGTGTCACATAGGTGGAGGCTGCCATATGCCTGAGGAGGCAGAGGCAACGATGCACCGTGGTGCATGGCTTGCAGCATAAGTCTGCCATGAGAGCCATCAGGGCTGTGAAGCGGTCTGCCATGAGAAAGGCCTGAACTCCCACAGAATCCAGGTGTGCACTGATTAATTGGTTCATCTGAGTTGTCATGAGCACACTTCTCCTTGTTGATACAGACGCTGAGAGTGGTGAGAAGAGTGGAGAGCATGGATGGCAGACATAATCTTGGTGAGGGAGGGCACAACTAGAAGCCAGTCATCCAGATAATGGAACACGTAGTACCACAGACACCTCATCTGTGCCGCCACAACTGTGAATACTTTTGTGATGATCCTTGGAGCTGTTGCGATGCTGAAGTGAAGAACCCTGAACTGATAGTGGTTGTCACCCACGTGAAAGTGAAGTAATTTGCAGTGACCCGGGTGGATGCTGATGTGCAAGTATGCGTCCCTCATGTCAAAAGCTGCAAACCAGGGGGAAGGATTGAGGCAAGCGTCACCATATGGAATTTGGCCTTTCTGATGAATGTGTTGAAGAGGCAGAGACCAAGTATAGGGCGGAGTCCTCCACCCTTTTTTGGGATGAGAAAGTACAGAGAGTAGAATCCTTTGCTGACAAAGGGGTCAAGCACTAGTTCTACTGCCCTTTGTGAGGAGGGCATCCACCTTGTTCTGTAGGAGGTTGCGATGAGAGAGACCCCAGTAGGTGTCTGGAGGGGAGGCCCCAGTGCAGAGGGAAGATGAGAAATTCAATAGAGTAACCGTGCCGTACGATCTCTAGTACCCCCCGGTCTGTGGTGATCTTGCCCCAGTTGTGGGCGAACAGGGCAAGACAGCCCCCAAAGGTGACAGGGGGACTGGGGTGGTGATGGAGAGAGACTCACAGCTCTAGACTTACATGTCAAAATTAGTCCTTTGGTTGGTATCACAGTAAGGCAGAGGTGGTGACTCTGGCAGGGGCCAAGGGCCAGGGCTGCTGGGACCAATGATGTTTCTGCGGGGGTTCCTGGTATTGAGGATAGCCAGCCTGATATGGTGCATCTGAGCATGGATGGAATGATTGTATATCCCGAGAGACTGAAGCATTGCCCTTGAGTCCTTGTGGGAGTGAAGGGACTCATCTGTCTTTGTTGAGAATGGCTTGTCCACATTGAAAGGGAGGTCCTGGATAGTGGTCTGGACCTCCTGCGGGAAGCCAGAGGATGGCAGCCATGACTCCCAGCACATGACACTGCCAGTGGTGAGGAAGCAGGAGGATGTGTCTGTGTCATCAACAGTAGCTTGGAGGCTCACCTTGGTCACCAGGAACTCTGCTGGCATAGTTGTTGAAGTCATACTTGCCAGAAGAACCTGGTAGTTGGCAATGCAAAACGGCAATGTGGAATAGACCTTGCGGCCCAGGAGGTCAAGGAGTTTTGCCACTCGAGATGGGGGAGTAGAGCCATGTGAGTGCTGTAGCACCCGTTTGGTCGCCGCATGCACTACCAAGGAAGGGGATGTGGGTGGGAGAAGAGAAAGTCTGTCCCTTTAGAGAGGACAAAGTACCAGCGTTCTGCCCTTTGGAGCATGGGGGCACAGGAAACCGGCAAATGCCAGACTGCAGAATGTCATTAAGGGGCAGTGTGATGCGAGATGGCCCCCTGGGATGAAGAAAATCCAAAAACTGGTGGTGTTGCTCCTGTACCTCCTCGAAGGGTATGCCCAAGTCAACAGCAACCCGCTGCAGCAGCTCCTGGTACTGCTTATGATCAGGAGGCGAGAGGCAGAGGGAATCAGGGTTTCACCTGGAGAGAAGGAGGCAGCCATAGGGACTGGTGGAACAAGCAATACTGGCTCTGGCTCCAGCTCCAGTTCAAGGTCGGAGCTCGACAGGTGAAGTGCAGGAGCCCAGGAAAGAAGATGTGATACCTGGGAAGTTGTGTATGGCTGGTGGTAAGGGTTCCAGGGTGGCCAGGATCTCAGGTCTGGGGGGGTCTTGCAGGCCTCGAGGATACCGGTACCAAAGTGGCAGTGTGGGGGCATACCCTGATGGGTTTACCAGCCATGCATGGGAATTCGAGCTTTGCCTGGAAATGGGAGAGAAGGATGGCTCCCCCTCCGAGAAGGCATCAGGAGAGTGAGAGAGCGTTCAGTAGTGGGAAAGCCATCAGTATGGGTGGTCCGTCGCCAAGGGCTGAGTAGGGTCGCTGCACCAGGAGAAGCGGTGTGTCTGCCGGAGTGGGGGGTTCCAGTACTACAAGCAGTAGAGAAGGTGGGTAGGGTAGATCTATGTGCATCACTGGAAGGAAGGATTTGACATGCCCAGGAGTCCAGGAGATGTCTCTAGGACTGCCGGAGCGCCGTGGTGCCTGTGGTGCGGAGCGCAGAGACTCTGGCTGTATTTGCAGTGCGTGCCCTGGAGAGTGGTCCAGTTGTGCAGCCAGTGCATTGGGAGGTGGTACAGCAACATCTTTCTTCCTCTTAGCTTTACCCTCAGAATGAGGAAGCTTAGGCAGTGGTGTAGCAGTGTCTGCACGTGACATCTCTCTCGACCTGGCACAGCTCCAGGAGGGAACGCTGTCCTTGGCGGCAGTCTGCGATAGGGACTTGCTGCGATGCCCATGAGAACATTTGCAGTGCTCATGTTTGGGCCTGTCTTGCACCACCAGACCGGGGTGCGGGATGTGCTAGGTGGGGCACTCATCACTAGTGAAGGGTAGTGTACTGCCAGGTCTCACAGCCCCAGGTTGGACTGTGCAAGCGGCTGGAGAGCCTCCTCCACGAGGCTCGCGAGTCCACGGTGGGAAGGACCTACAAATCTCACAGTGAGCAGCGAGATGTGCTTCCCCGAGGCCATAAAGACAACATTGGTGCTCGTTGCTCACTGAGAAAGAGCGAGGGCACGAAGCACAATTTTTGAATCCTGGAACATGGGGCATAGTACCCCGAGGAAGTTGGGGGCAGGCCCCGAGCGAGGCGAGGAGAGACTAACTAACACTAATTACAAGAAAAAAATGAGAACGGTCTCACAGTCAAACTATGAGCATGGAGGACTGAGGATTCTGACTCCAACCATGTGGCCGTAAGAGAGAGCTGAGGGGGCGTCATCCTGCATAGCCTCATATAACCTCACCTGGAACATAAGACTACATACCACACACATTGACACGTAGGGGTCAATGGACACTGCTACAGAAATCTTCCGGCTCTGGCGCACCAGTGTTTGGAATACAGATAGGGACCATCACGTCAAGAAGAATATATATTCCTAATAACTCTCTTAGACTACTCTGCTCCAGCAAAAAGATTGCAAATCACGCTGAATACACTAGTCTCTCTGAACCAAGTCCTGATTATCTTACTTATGCAATTATTCAAATTGGCTTTGGTGGAATAATCATGTAAGTAAAGCAATCACAGTTTTGCCCTCCATGTTTTCTTGTTGCAGAAAATGGGTGAACCAGAGCCAAATTTAATCTAAAGTAAAATTTTCTTAGATAAAATTAAATAAAATGTGAAGGTGGCCATCCTATGCCATGTGAATCCAAAAAAAGATACTGAGAGTACACAAAATCCAAGAACACTAACTGAAAATGACAGACCTGTCAGGCAAGCATACATTATGGAATGTCACCATTTAGAAATACAAATGACCGTCTCATGATGTCCCTCTCCTTCTTTCAGCCTCCAGTTATTGTGCTGCTTTAGAAAAACAAACAAAAAAAATCCCCAAACACACCCACAAACCCAACCAGATTTTGCCTTTATTTGTGTCCAAAAGACTAACCTCAAAATTAAGATATTAAAATAAGAAAAATAGTAGGAAAAAGGAGAAAAAGCTTAATATCATGCAGAGACTTGATAAGACAACTAATAAACAGGCTATGCAATTAAATGTAAGGAAAATGGAAGTTTGGACCTGAACGTGAAACAGTGAAAGACTTCAACGAAGAGAACAGAAAGAGGCAGACGAAGAACAGAAAATCATCTACTAGAATATAAAATGAATACCACAAAGGTAAAGAAAGTGACTGGTAGCCAGTCACATCAATACAGATTTAGGGACTTCGACAGGCCAATTTATAAATGTGTTTTTGTGCATATACTACATTTATCCCTGTTTAAATTGCAAAACGAGTTTTATAAAATATTTCTGTTATAAAAGAATGAATCTGTTAATAAATAAAATTTAAAAATAAGACTGACCTCATCTGCTGCACCTGATTGACCATCATGTAGCACGCGTCCATAAAAAAGGCAGCTCTGCAACTGCTTTGTAAGCATGGATCCTCACAAGGAGCAAAGAATCAAAGGTGAACTGGCAGAAAAATACTACTGCACCATACTGTGGCATCAGAAAAGGGCGGAATTGGAGAAACACTGGAATCTTCAGCTAGAGAGAACTTTTCTTGAGTAACTTGCATTCTCGCAGCATCTGCTCCTATATATCCACTACCAAGTTGACTGGCTACATGCAATTTTATTGTAGTTAGTCAAAGATTTTTATTCAAAGCTAGTTTTGACTAAAAACAGCATTTTTTAATGAAAATATACACTGAATATTTCTGTATTTTCTCCCAATTCCCCCCCATCCTTTTTATCTATTAGGGGATTCTGCCATACATATATTTCTATGATGATATTCTAGCTCATACCAAGATTAACTGTATTGCCAAAATTCTGGACACAATGACCAGCACAAGTCACTCAGCTGGCCTCCAACAAGGAATGCAAGAGCAGAGTGGATATAGCCACTGGTCATAGGTGGCTTGGGGAAGGTCTGGCAGACCTGCTTAGTCATGAATACTTCAGCACCACATCTCCTTAGTTTGACTATCCCCCAAATCCCCACTGTGCCCTGATGTGCATAGAGAATTTCATCCAGGTAAGCTTTGTAATGCACAGAGGCAGAGCAGGAGGTATGATTTTTCTTTATCTGCATACAAATGGAATATTTCATAAACAAAATACCTATCGTAGCTGCGCCTTCATACCATTGTGATCCATCAGTTTCTAAGACTTTAGCCTGAATGGTTACAACTCAAAAACATGTTGCATAATAGGACCTCTCACTGTATTTACAGTAGCACAGCATTGTACATGATTTTTTTTAACTTGTGCAGCCCAGTGCAAAGCAGCTATACCACCGAATAGAATCCAACTCTGCAATTACCTGCTTCCATTTATTTTTATTGTTGCCAAGAGATAACATCAGAGGTAGGACAGGCTGGCCCTGACCAGAACAGAAATAAGAACATAAGAACGGCCGTACCGGGTCAGACCAAAGGTCCATCTAGCCCAGTATCCTGTCTACCGACAGTGGCCAATGCCAGGTGCCCCAGAGGGAGTGAACCTAACAGGCAATGATCAAGTGATCTCTTTCCTGCCATCCATCTCCACCCTCTGACAAACAGAGGCTAGGGACACCATTCCTTACCCATCCTGGCTAATAGCCATTAATGGACTTAACCACCATGAATTTATCCAGTTCTCTTTTAAACGCTGTTATAGTCCTAGCCTTCACAACCTCCTCAGGTAAGGAGTTCCACAAGTTGACTGTGCGCTGCGTGAAGAAGAACTTCCTTTTATTTGTTTTAAACCTGCTGCCTATTAATTTCATTTGGTGACCCCTAGTTCTTGTATTATGGGAATAAGTAAATAACTTTTCCTTATCCACTTTCTCAACATCACTCATGATTTTATATACCTCTATCATGTCCCCCCTTAGTCTTCTCTTTTCCAAGCCGAAGAGTCCCAGCCTCTCTAATCTCTCCTCGTATGGGACCCTCTCTAAACCCCTAATCATTTTAGTTGCCCTTTTCTGAACCTTTTCTAGTGCTAGAATATCCTTTTTGAGGTGAGGAGACCACATCTGTACACAGTATTCGAGATGTGGGCGTACCATGGATTTATATAAGGGCAATAATATATTCTCTGTCTTATTCTCTATCCCCTTTTTAATGATTCCTAACATCCTGTTTGCTTTTTTGACCGCCTCTGCACACTGCGTGGACATCTTTAGAGAACTATCCACAATGACGCCAAGATCTTTTTCCTGACTCGTTGTAGCTAAATTAGCCCCCATCATGTTGTATGTATAGTTGGGGTTATTTTTTCCAATGTGCATTACTTTACATTTATCCACATTAAATTTCATTTGCCATTTTGTTGCCCAATCACTTAGTTTTGTGAGATCTTTTTGAAGTTCTTCACAATCTGCTTTGGTCTTAACTATCTTGAGTAGTTTAGTATCATCTGCAAACTTTGCCACCTCACTGTTTACCCCTTTCTCCAGATCATTTATGAATAAATTGAATAGGATTGGTCCTAGGACTGACCCTTGGGGAACACCACTAGTTACCTCTCTCCATTCTGAGAATTTACCATTAATTCCTACCCTTTGTTCCCTGTCCTTTAACCAGTTCTCAATCCATGAAAGGACCTTCCCTTTTATCCCATGACAGCTTAATTTACGTAGGAGCCTTTGGTGAGGGACCTTGTCAAAGGCTTTCTGGAAATCTAAGTACACTATGTCCACCGGATCCCCCTTGTCCACATGTTTGTTGACCCCTTCAAAGAACTCTAATAGATTAGTAAGACACGATTTCCCTTTACAGAAACCATGTTGACTCTTGCTCAAGAGTTTATGTTTTTCTATGTGTCTGACAATTTTATTCTTTACTATTGTTTCAACTAATTTGCCCGGTACCGACGTTAGACTTACCGGTCTGTAATTGCCGGGATCACCCCTAGAGCCCTTTTTAAATATTGGCGTTACATTAGCTAACTTCCAGTCATTGGGTACCGAAGCCGATTTAAAGGACAGGTTACAAACCTTAGTTAATAGTTCCGCAACTTCACATTTGAGTTCTTTCAGAACTCTTGGGTGAATGCCATCTGGTCCCGGTGACTTGTTAATATTAAGTTTATCAATTAATTACAAAACCTCCTCTAGTGACACTTCAATCTGTGATAGTTCCTCAGATTTGTCACCTATAAAAACCGGCTCAGGTTTGGGAATCTCCCTAACATCCTCAGCCGTGAAGACTGAAGCAAAGAATCCATTTAGTTTCTCCGCAATGACTTTATCATCTTTAAGCGCTCCTTTTGTATTTTGATCATCAAGGGGCCCCACTGGTTGTTTAGCAGGCTTCCTGCTTCTGATGTACTTAAAAAACATTTTGTTATTACCTTTGGAGTTTTTGGCTAGCCGTTCTTCAAACTCCTCTTTGGCTTTTCTTATTACACTCTTGCACTTAAGTTGGCAGTGTTTGTGCTCCTTTCTATTTGCCTCACTAGGATTTGACTTCCACTTTTTAAAGGAAGTCTTTTTATCTCTCACTGCTTCTTTTACATGGTTGGGTTAAGCCACGGTTGTTTTTTTTTTGTTTTTACTGTGTTTCTTAATTTGGGGTATACATTGAAGTTGGGCCTCTATTATNGGCAATGTTTATGCTCCTTTCTATTTGCCTCACTAGGATTTGACTTCCACTTTTTTAAGGAAGTCTTTTTATCTCTCACTGCTTCTTTTACATGGTGGTTAAGCCACGGTTGTTTTTTTTTTGTTTTTACTGTGTTTCTTAATTTGGGGTATACATTGAAGTTGGGCCTCTATTATGGTGCCTTTAAAAAGCAGCCATGCAGCTTGCAGGGATTTCACTTTAGTCACTGTACCTTTTAACTTCTGTTTAACTAACCCCCTCATTTTTGTATAGTTCCCCCTTTTGAAATTAAATGCCACAGTGTTGGGCAGTTGAGGTGTTCTTCCCACCACAGGGATGTTGAATGCTATTGTATTATGGTCACTATTTCCAAGCGGTCCTGCTATAGTTACCTCTTGGACCAGCTCCTGCGCTCCACTCAGGATTAAATCTAGAGTTGCCTCTCCCCTTGTGGGTTCCCGTACCAGCTGCTCCATGAAGCAGTCATTTAAAGTATCGAGAAATTTTATCTCTGCATTTCGTCCTGAAGTGAAATGTTCCCAGTCAATATGGGGATAATTGAAATCCCCCACTATTATTGGGTTCTTAATTTTGATAGCCTCTCTAATTTCCCTTAGCATTTCATCATCACTATTACTGTCCTGGTCAGGTGGTCGATAATAGATCCCTAATGTTATATTTTTACTAGAGCATGAAATTTCTATCCATAGAGACTCTATGGAACATGTGGATTCGCTTAAGATTTTTACTTCATTTGAATCTACACTTTCTTTCACATATAGTGCCACTCCTCCCCCTGCACGGCCTGTTCTGTCCTTCCGATATATTTTGTACCCCGGAATGATTGTGTCCCATTGATTGCTCTCAGTCCACCAGGTTTCTGTGATGCCTATTATATCTATATCCTCCTTTATCACAAGGCACTCTAGTTCACCCATCTTATTATTTAGACTTCTGGCATTTGTGTACAAGCACTTTAAAAACTTGTCCCTGTTTACTAGCCTGCCTTCTTCTGATGTGCCAGATTCTTTTTTATGTGACTGTTTATCATCTGATCCGGCCCTTACATTATACTTTTCAGTCCTCTGCTCCTGACTATAACCTGGAGATTCTCTATCATCAGACTCTCCCCTAAGAGAAGTCTGTGTCCGATCCACACGCTCCTCTGCAGCAGTCGGCTTTCCCCCATCTCCTAGTTTAAAAACTGCTCTACAACCTTTTTAATGTTTAGTGCCAGCAGTCTGGTTCCACTTTGGTTTAGGTGGAGCCCATCTCTCCTGTATAGGCTCCCCCCATCCCAGAAGTTTCCCCAGTTCCTAATGAACGTGAACCCCTCCTCTCTACACCATCGTCTCATCCACGCATTGAGACTCTGAAGCTCTGCCTGCCTCCCTGGCCCTGCGCGTGGAACTGGGAGCATTTCTGAAAATGCCACCATAGAGGTCCTGGATTTCAGTCTCTTCCCTAGCAGCCTAAATTTGGCTTCCAGGACATCTCTCCTACCCTTCCCTATGTCATTGGTACCTACATGTACCACGACCACCGGCTCCTCCCCAGCACTACACATAAGTCTGTCTAGATGAAGTATTTTGTGCCAAGATAAAAGCTACAGTACATTTCACATGCAAGCAAAGAATCAGAGAATATGATGCATCAGCAAGAGAGCAGCATTCTTAAGAGAGTGGTGACTCAGCACAGCTTCACTCTTGAAGTCATGGTGTGTGGCCCCATGTACAAACAGCATCTGTGTTTTTCTCTGTTTTATGTGCCAGCAGTAACTGCTAAATCAGCTTCGGGAACTGGGCTTAATTTCTGCATAAAAACATTCTAGAAGAGCTGCCAACAGAATCTACCTCTAATCTGTCTGTAATCTTGGGCAGTTATCGTGTACTACTCCTTTTTAGAGAAGATAATGGTTTTATAGTTAAGGACGGCACTGGCACTCAAGTCAAATCCTGCCTATGCCACAGGCTTCTTGTATTACCTTGGAAAGGTCACTCAATGTCTTTGTGTCTCAGCTTCCCATTTGCAACAGAGGGATAATAATCGTTCCTTTCTCCCAGCTTTGTGCATCATTTCTATTTAGACTAAGCTCTTCAGGGCAGGGACTGTGTCTTACAGTACACATATGTACAGCATTTACCACAATGGGGCTCCATTTTGGCTCTAGGCACTAACAGCAGAAATAAACAACAGCAATTCATCAAGCTATGAATCCTTGGTCTGAGAAAAAATAAAATGTTTACTTCAAACTCCATCCACATTAAATAATATCTTCAATATATATTTCTCCCTTTCTTTAAAAAAATCACTAATTATGGTGCGTGTTTCCAGCTAAGCTGTTTCCTTATTAGTTCATCTGCTTCTGACTATTCAACACAAAATAAATGAATCGAAAATGTATTTTAGACCAGATCTGTGTGAATCCGGAAGGGTTTGATTCTCAGTGAGTTTTGTGAATTGTACCATTATTGTAGTTTATTCTGAAAATGTTGGAAAAAATCAATCCCCACTGGTTTGCTTGGAGGTTCAAGGTCAGAAAGAAACTGCATCCTCCAAGAGAAAATTCCACTTCCTCAGGACATCCCCCCTGTATTCACTGTGGGGGACTGCCAACTTATCACAGAAGTCTTTTCATGCTTACCTTTTCTGTCGTAGGTCCCTCTCCCCCAAGTCTTTGGGGGAGGTTCAGAAAATCAAATGTTTCATTCAGCTTTACTTTTAATATTTTAATAATTTACACTCCAGCCAATCACAGTCATAAGGAAAACAAAAATGCATAATACTGCATGTAACAATGTTCACAGGTATTTGTGTTTTAGGGATGTTTGATACTAATTGAATAATATATACACATAATACAGATTTTTTTTTTTTAAATGACCATCCTTTATTAAATATACTGAAAGCATTTACTGTGGTTTAGTTATGGACAATACTGAGTGCCAGTCTCTATTAGTTTTAATCAATAAATAATAATTACAAATATATTTACTAAGTGTTTTACACAAGACAACCAGAATCTTCACTCAAAGAGTTCAATTTAAAATTATGTTTATTGACATTAATTATAGTTTGAATAAATCATTTCCAAATGATTTGCTATCAGAATGGTTAATCCAATCTGTTTATTAATGATTGAAAAATATTCCTGACGTTTATTCAATATGCAATTACTATTGATCAAACCTTAATTAAATGGTTTTTTTGCACACTTAAAGTGCTAGCAAGGGACTCTGAGGAGCTGCCACCTATGCACCAGTTTCTTTCTGACAGATGGTTATGATTAACAAGAAAGAATCTGCCCCTCTACCTGAAAGGCAATACAGGGTCAGTGGGAAATCAGTGTCATTCTTCCAGTACAGTCACTCTTTGAAATTACTTTGAACTTTACCTACACTTATCTTTAGCATTTTAAAATCAGACTGCCAATGGTTTAATTTGGAAGGTTACAAATCAGTCATGTTTGAGTATTAAGCAATTACACTCCTGCAACGGCATCCCCTACCACACATTATATTTATTCAGGTTTAATGAGAAACTCTGTCACATGACTCAGATGAAACCCAAAAGGGATTTGCTATAAAGAGCTAAGCTTGAGCATAAAGTCTAAAGTTCCAACACATCCTATAGGACACTTTGTATTTGGAATTAGTCTGCCCTAAGTAACATTCCCAAGGAACTTCTTACATTAAATGTGTGAAGAGAGGCCTCATGAGTTTGGGTAGGTGGACATGAGAAGAAGTTGCCATTATGATATTCCTAAAATGGGAACCATCCTGGGAAGAGATTTTGGAAGATTCCTTAGCACCTTCTTATCCTAGAAAAATTATCATAAGGCAGAAAAGGTACTAAAGCCAAAAATCACACTCATTCAAATTCACTCCTAGAAGCGGATATGACCCAAAAGAAAACCTTGAGCTCACCAATACTCTGGAAAGGTTTCATTACTTTTCTCAGGACTCCAGGAAGATCCCATGCCATAGGTGGCCTAATGAGAACTTGAAAAATATAAAGTTCCATATAAGCTTAGATTCACAATAAGGGGTCATGTGGAGATACTGACCTAAATACTGATTTGATATGCCAAAATTGTTGCCAGATAGACCTAGGAGGAGCTAGACTTAGAGTCAGATTAAGACAGTAATGAAGGGAGAAAAGCAATCCACATGTGGTGAAAATTAAAGTAGTGCACATGGATCCAACTGTGTAATACCACAAATCTTTTCAATCTACTACCTAAGCACATCTAGCTGAGAGCTTTAAGAAGGCAGGCAGGTCAGGCCACCTGTTTAGAAACAAAATACCTGCAGAGCTTGTCACTATCAGGAGCCATGCTCTCAGGCTCAGGGATACTGGGTTCAGATGCACAAATTGCCCTGTTGCCAAGTGGTAATCTAAGCCTAGAATATGCCCTTGGACATTTGCAACAGAGATGAGATACATACTTGACAAGATCATTATTAATCTAGACTTATTTTTCCAGACTCCTGAGCTTTTCCAGGGCTGGTGTTATCAGACTGGGCAAAAAGGCTTCTACAGTGACCATCATGAATTTTACTTCAACCTGACACAGGCTGAGACTTGACTGCCTACTACCAGGTAGTAACTGGAAACCTGAACACAGAAAACATAGATCAGGGTTGATGTACCCAAGCTGACCAGGGTCCTTCATTAAAAATCTCCCCAGCTCCATCTGATAGGGAAATCATCATAGACCACAAAGTGGTCACACTACCCAGAGATTTGGAAAAACCATTTAGTATCCTGAAAACCACTGAAAGGTTAAAACTTTTCAGCAACTATTGATAAGGAGCACAATGAGTTCCCTTATATATTATTATATTCCCGGACGCATTGAGTACTCCTAAAGTCAGTCATTGATGTGAATATCTATTATGAATAGAAACATTTTCCTTCCCAAGGAAATGAAATGAACAAGGAAAATGCAAAGTAATTGCAGACTCCTTCACCTTCTGCAAATGAGCCTTCTCTTGTTATACTAAGAGGTTCTCTTTGGTGTGGGTGATTCTTGAGTTTTTATGGCTCTCCTGGAGGACTTGTTGATCGTCCTGTGGAAAAACCTCCTTCCATAGCCTAACTAGCCTTCTGGCATAAAGACCTGTTAGTCCACCTGTTGATAAGAGTAAGGGTAGTAGAAAGGGGCTGGAAAAAACTTACATGGAAAACTAGCAGGAAATCTCATGGCTCTAGAGTATAGCAGTGTGCAACACACCAGCCTTCTCCCCAGCACTGGTTTCTGTCCATTACATTCATGCTGTGAATGTATTTGATCAGTCGTTATTTGATCAGGGAGGGAGGGATAGTTCAGTGGTTTAAGCATTGGCCTGCTAAACCCAGCATTGTGAGTTCAATCCTTCAAGGGGCCATTTAGGGATCTGGAGCAAAAATCTGTCTGGGAATTGGTCCTGCTTTGAGCAGGGGGTTAGACTAGATGACCTCCTGAGGTCCCTTCCAACCCTGACATTCTATGATCTTAGACAAAGAGGACTTCTAAATATTGAGGACAGTGAGGATAAAACACAAGAATTGTATAACAAATACATTTGTCTAAATTTATATTGCCAAAGTTTTCCTTATACGTTCTTTAGGAAAAAGTTGGGTCTTATTTATCTACTGCTTTATTTAAATTTAATTTCAAAATTCCTTTGACAGGAGGATAAAATTATTTCAGCTAATTGCTGTCCATACACTTTTGGGTCATGCTCAGGAGAATATAGATGTCTATGTATTTTGTAACACTTACGTTCTTTTCAATTATTTTTGCTAAACTGCTGCTTGGCTTCAAAGGAAAAGAAAATAGTATGTTAATTTATTCTATAACAGAGTCTATTCTGGACAGAGTTTTCAGACTCTAGAGGCTAAGGCTGGTGATGAAGCTGTCAGAAATTGCTACAATTTCTCCACCCCCTAAAGGAATGATGATGTCTCTAGTAAAATTAAAACATATTGCTGCTGCAGAAACCTTGTTAAAAAAACAAAGAAGTCACAGGTTTTTCTTTCCCACCCTGTCATTCTTTGTGACGAAGCGTGCAATTATTTATCTGAATATTTATTAAGCCCCCAAAATATAATTGAAAGAAAGCATAAATTGAGTATTACAAAAAAGAAAATCATGTTTTTCAAAAGTTGGAAAATGCAATGTAAGGCTGCCAATCATTTTCTCTGGGTAAGTACTTAAGAAAAAAAAGTAGAAAAAAGGGGGTCATGACCTTCATTCATGCTAGCTAAGAATATTATGTACTTCATCTTTTTCATCGCCATCACACCACAAAAAAGCACAGTTCTATGACCACATGTAACTACATCTCAGAATAAATAAGTAAATGAAGAAACAAGCCCTTATTTAATTAACCTTAAAAATCCCTGGTAGATACGTGCTAGATTTTTTAAAAAGTGATTATTTTCTGGTTTTAATTGAGTGGCGCTCCCCTGGGAACATGAATTGCATAGATTCATCATACTGTTTGTCTAGATTACACTTCTTGAGCAGAGCAGTTGATTTGGTCCAGCAATGGCTTTGAGTTAAACAAAGTGAGCTAGAAACTTGGCATTTTGTTTTAAACTGTCATCCAGCCAAATGATCTTATTGGTCTGAATTATGCTATTGCACTTTCTGAGCATTATCTCCAGGTTCTGAATGTTGCACAAGGATAGTGTCCTCAACATAATGTGAGATGAAAACTATAAAGACTGTACTGCCTGAAAAATGGCACTTGTACGGTTCTAAAACATGTATTCTATTAAATCTACTGTTGCCAAGGATCCATTGGAAATAGTCAGGATGACATAAAATGGTCTTGCCTGAGGGCACTCAACCACATAAATCAATCAATATGCAGAAGGGCTAATATAGCTGAGCATTAAAGAAAGTTTATACAGTACATAATATTAATTATAGACAAAACTTTATACTTTTACGGTAAACTTTTGACTTGTGGTTGCCATTAAAAAAGTTACTACATTGAGAATTTCATTTCAGGTCGGATCCAAAGCCACTGAAGTCAATGAGGGTCCTTCCAGATGAGGGTTCCATCTGAAACTTCAATGGGTTTCAGATCAGACCCTTTATCAGGAATGAGCAAATTTTCCCTTGATTTGTACATTCAACATAAAAGAAGAGTATCAGTTGCACGTGGCATCATACCATGAACATACAGCTGTATTTAAATCATTTATATCTAACTTTTTACAGATGTAGTAGAGAGATATGTTCTTCTGCCTTCATAATTAGGAGTTGGAACAGATGGTGAGAGGCTTAGTTTGATCTAATATAGGCATTAAAATAGCCTGTATTGCCTGCATTCTTCCATATAACAGTAGTTGAGTTCACTCAAGGACGAATTTGTGCTGCCCTAGAATTCATTAGCAGAAATGTATACTTGAGCAATAGTTTGCTGTATTAGTCAATTCACTAATATTATTCTCTCTAGCTGTCACACACACACACAAAGTGTCCAATATAAACCAATATAACTGGAAAGAATTTCCTCAAAGTATCATTTTTAAAAGGAATGGTGGAGCGGGCTAGAGGTTAAATCAGGAGGCTGTAGGCCTGGAAGTTAGGCATCATAATTAAAAACACAGCCATTTAAGCCAAAGAAAGAGAGAGTGAACAAGAGAGCACAAGCATGAAAATGACTTTGTAGTCTGGTGGTTAGAGCACTCACACAGGATGAGGGAGATCCAGGGTCCAATACCCCTGCTCCAATCTCTCTCCTTTATCCACAAGGGAACAACTTCAACAGGAGAGACTGAGGGAGCCCTGTATCAGAGTATCCCATAACCCAATGGTTAAAAGCACTCACCTGAAAGGTGGCAGAGCCCTGTTCAAATCCTTTCTCCTCCTCAGCCAAAGGGAGGACTTGAACTGGGGGACTCCCACATCCCAGGTGAGTACCGTAGCCACTGGCATAGGTGCCGACTCTGTGGGTGCTGTGGGGCTGGAGCACCCACGGAAAAAAATTAGCAGATGCTCTGCACCAACCAGCAGCCAAGTTCCCCCCCCGCCACCCCCTCTTTCCCTCCTCCCCCTCCCAGAGCTTCTCGCCCGCTGCCTAACAGCCATTTGGCAGCATTTAGGAATTTCCGGGAGGGAGGGGGAGGAGAGGGGATGCAGCCTGCTCGGGGGAGGAGGCAATAAAGAGGCGGGGAAGGGACTTGGCGGAAGGAGGTGGAATTGGGGTGAGGCAAGGGTGGTGCAGGGGAGGGGGAGGGGGATCGAGCACCCACGGGGCAGAGGGGAAGTCGGTGCCTATGGCCACTGGGATAAAACTAATGAGGGATGTCTTTCTCTGCACTCTTCCCCCCACTCCCAGCTGTTTTGTGTGAACTTGTCTGAATCCAGTAGGCATGCTCAAAGGGGACTTACCAGACTGCGCCCTGCATTTGATTTAGGCAGTCAACCATCTATATTCCCCTGGTTTGTGAATTGCTCTGGGGTTCAGGCGGAGATAGGCATCCACATGCCTAGAGGGAGACATCATTGCACGTGCCCAGAGGCAGAAACATAGGCACCTAGGGAAATTTTACTGCACAAATGTAGGTGTAGTGTAACTTTAGGTGCCTACAGAGTTTAGCGGGAGTTTTGTGCATTGTAGTAGAACCTGAAACTGGGAATTAGGTGCCTAAAACCAGACTTAGGCACCTAAGTACTTTTGTGAATCTAGGTCAAAATATTTATTCTGAAATCTACAAAATCATTACAAATTGGAGGGTGGGGGACGGAATTGATCAGCAGCCTTGTAGAGTGGTGGTGAGAAAATTATCAGAAGAAGTGAATTTGTATTACTCCCAAACCACTTAAAGCACTGAAAAGAAATCTCTACCCATTAACTACAAATGCTAAAAACTATGCAGAATATATGGCGGTATTCAATAAAAATACACCTCTACCCCGATATAACTCTGTCCTCGGGAGCCAAAAAATCTTACCGCGTTATAGGTGAAACCGCGTTATATCGAACTTGCTTTGATCCGCCGGAGTGAGCAGCCCCGCCCCCCTGGAGCACTGCTTTACCGCGTTATATCCGGATTCGTGTTATATCGGGTCGCATTATATCGGGGTAGAGGTGCATGTTCATTGTCTAGTAGGTTAAGAATGTATTCAGACACATGGAGCTGAAGAAAATATGTGTTGTTTTATACATCTTTCATCCTGTACTACTGACTATCATGAATGTGTATGTGAATCAGTCTGAATCTGTAAGTGTTCCAGAACGTGCTGAGCACCACATTAGAGAGACTTTGGTTATTTTTTTATGCTGGGATTTTGTTAGGGGATTCCTAGAGAGGGCTTTGAGAGTCCCATCCCTGAAACAAGGAAGAATCTAGAGAGGTTGCAGGGGGAAATGTCTGAGAAAGTCTGAGTAAGAAGTAGTTTGAGGAAACAGTAGCAAGGAGTAAAACGGAGTAGATTTTGGCTGATGGTTATGGGGTCCCTGGGCTGGACCCAGTGTAGAAGATAGGCCCAAGGTCTTCTACCAGCCACTGAAGAAGATGGTATGAAACCCCTGATAATGGGATTCAGATCAACAGAGAACCCTGAGAGAGAGATGTGAGGACCACAGAGCTCAATGCTGGGGCTGAAGACCTTTTGGTGAGGACATTTAGGTTGTTATTTTGTTGGATTCTATTACCCCAGAGGGGTGGGCTAAATCATGACCTAGCCAGAGGGTCAAGTTGTGGGAAGAGAGACCACTGCAGTGCCAGAAACACCATCGGCAGGGGACACCAGATGGAGAAAGACCTTTACATGATGCCCAGCCACAAGGAGGTGCTGTAGTGGTGAGTGAACCCCTTCACAGCATACTATTAAGATTTGATCAGTTGGATGTGAGAATCACAAGAAAATCATTATGGGAAACTGATACTCAGAGCTTAGCCTGTGAATTTCACTTTGACACGATAGAAAAGTTTGTGTATTCAAGTGACCTTGAGAGTTACACCACCGGGAGATTTACGTCCTGGTAGGGACACCTAAGTTGGAGAGGTCAAAGGGTAGGGACCAGATGAAAAGCAGCTCACTGGCCTCCAGGGTTAGGGGTTGAGCATTAGGGCCAACAACTTATCCTCATAAAAAGAAAAGTTATAGAAAAACAACAAGGCAGCCATTCCTTCAACAGCATGATAGATGATAACCATACCCATGCCCTTGAGTGATGTCTAATGGCATGGGAAGGATTCAGATACTCTGATTCAGTATCTTCCATTCTGTAATGGCAGCCTTCAGGCAATCCATTGCAGATGACACTAAACTGGGAGGAGTGGTAGATACTTTGGAGGGTAGGGATAGGATACAGAGGGACCTAGACAAATTAGAGGATTGGGTCAAAAGAAACCTGATGAGGTTCAACAAGGACAAGTGCAGAGTCCTGCACTTAGGATGGAAGAATCCCATGCACTGTTACAGACTAGGGACCGAGTGACTAGGCAGCAGTTCTGCAGAAAAGGACCTAGGGGTTACGGTGGACGAGAAGCTGGATATGAGTCAACAGTGTGCCCTTGTTGCCAAGAAGGCTAACGGCATTTTGGGCTGTATAAGTAGGGGCATTGCCAGCAGATCGAGGGACGTGATCGTTCCCCTCTATTCGACATTGGTGAGGCCTCACCTGGAGTACTGTGTCCAGTTTTGGGCCCCACACTACAAGAAGGATGTGGAAAAATTGGAAAGAGTCCAGCGGAGGGCAACAAAAATGATTAGGGGGCTGGAGCACATGAGTTATGAGGAGAGGCTGAGGGAACTGGGATTGTTTAGTCTGCAGAAGAGAAGAATGAGGGGGGATTTGATAGCTGCTTTCAACTACCTGAAAGGGGGTTCCAAAGAGGATGGATCTAGACTGTTCACAGTGGTACCAGATGACAGAACAAGGAGTAATGGTCTCAAGTTGCAGTGGGGGAGGTTTAGATTGGATATTAGGAAAAACTTTTTCACTAGGAGGGTGGTGAAGCACTGGAATGGGTTACCTAGGGAGGTGGTGGAATCTCCTTCCTTAGAGGTTTTTAAGGTCAGGCTTGACAAAGCCCTGGCTGTGATGATTTAGTTGGGATTAGGTCCTGCTTTGAGCAGGGGGTTGGACTAGATGACCTCCTGAGGTCCCTTCCAACCCTGATATTCTATGATTCTATGATTCCAGCAAAGCATTGACTAGGGTGTAGGTGAAGTGAAACATCCTCTTGAGTATAAGGAACTGAGTAGCAATGGAGATCATTGAATTTACACTGGTGAAACTGAAATCAAATTTGGTCATTAATACATAACACAGTTAGAGCCAAAATTTAACAAGTGCCTGAAAGTTTTATTGTGTAAAAAATACTGTTTCTTCCCCCTCTGGCACTGATCTCAGCAAAATTTTCAAAACAATTCATTTCCGGGCTGAAACAAGATCTGAAATATCCACCCAAAGTGTAGGTTTTTGAGAAAGACATTATTATTTGAAAATATAGGTTTAGAATGCAAAGATAACTATTGTAATGTTGGTACAGTGCTGTATTCTATTCCCAACTCTAAGAGGTGAGATGAATGAGCAAGTAAAATTTAAGTAGCTCTCATTCCACTTCCAGTGCCAATGCTAAAATACTGCTTTCTCCACCCTGTGTTTAATGTTCATCAGGTTAAGTGTTACATGGAGAGAAGGCTAGTGTTACCATTTAGCACAGAAAGAGGAAAATAAAAGAGGAGCAGCTTATACTTAAGAAAAAGGGGAAACAAAGGTGTCTGAAGGCTCACATCTTGGATCTATTTTGCAAAATCCATGACATGTGGTGCAACATAATTTACATTCAGAAACAGCATCTCCCCTGTAAAAAGAGTATTAGTGTCCAAGCATGGGGATGAATATAAATCTAAAATAGCAAGATAGTTCTGAAACGTTACTGTCCTGTTTGAAAGGCTTCATAGCTATCCTCTGCCTCTTCCCAGGCTTCATGACCTTACTTACCCCAGACTTCTACCTTACTTACCCCAGACTTCCAGCAACCTCTTTCCACTCTGAAACCACCTCTCAGACTTCCAGTGTCCATTATTCTTCCTATTACTACAACTGCTAGTCATATTTAATATAAAAGGGGGTGACTCTTAGCCACCTTTGTAGAGAGCTTTGAGGTTCTCAGAAGATATGTGCTATACAAATGCAAGAGAATCACAGAAACACTTTGCAAAGGAGGCTAAGAATCATATAAAATATATATTTTTCAGACAGATGAAGAAACTCAGACAAAGAAGCTAAATGTGAATTTAGGTCACAGCAAACCAGTGGTAGACTAGGAAAAGAAGCCAGGTCTTCTCAGCGTTAGTTGTCTGCTCTAACCACAACAATGTTTCCAATGGCTTCTAGATCTCCTCCTTACACCACTCAAGATTCCTGGTGCTCCTATCCTCTAGATGACCATTAAATCTATGAAGTGGTTGGTATTATTTCTGAACATGTGCCAGCAGTACAATTCCATTCACAATTAGTGCATTCTTTGGACTCAGCTCAAAAAGCATAATAGATGAAAATTGACTGACACTGCCCTATAAACTCTGCCCAACATGGGACCACGCCTCCCTTCCTATGATCATCAAATGTTGGGACACCTCAATACAATCACAGTAGAGATCTAAGGTATCAAGGGGCAGAAAAGAAGGATCCAGGGTGGTGAACGAGGGGACTGGAAAGTGAATGAGACTATGTCTTTACAGAAAAAAGTGTATTTTACATTGAGGAAACTAACACGATTTACCTTCACTGGGAAGTTAAAATGATATGGGTGATTTCAAATAGATTTCAATTTAACACCCTATTGAAGAGAAGATACTGTAGTTTTGACCTCTATCTAGCCAGTTGAGGTCATAAGGGGTATAGGGTTGATTGACATCAGCCAGCTCCATCAAGGTAAAAACCTACAGTGCCTTCTTGTCAATAGGATTTTACATCAAGATAGCTGCCTTGATGTAACCCCCCCCAAAAAAACAAACAAACAAACAACCAACCACACCATTTTGGTATGAAGACATACCCTAGGAAGGTGGGGCCCAAGAACAAAACATGAACTGCCTCTTGCCCACTGACCTGACTATAGAATTCTGTATATGGTGGTTCTATCTACTGTCATGATCAGTCAGACACAATATAAACATCACATATAAATGCCACAGTGTGAGGTTAAGTTCTAAAATGCCACCCACTATGTAGCAGTAACCAGTGCTTAATTTGTGCCAGAACTGAGCCCAGACACTGCTAGGCTTGCTACGTCAGTTATGAAAATTAAAAAAAAAAATCACTTGAGCCCCAGCACCTAATTGCTTGAGTCCCAGCATCTCTTTCATTACAAATTACGTAGTGGCAATAACTATAGAAATATAAACAGCCTGCAATGATTACTGTGCTATCACCTGGCAGCATGAATGACTATGTATGACCCAAATTCCAAGCCCTCCAACTTTGTGTCTGTTCCATACCATGAATAGAAAGTGAATGAACAGTAAATATAAATCATATAATACAGGAAATATTTAGATTACTGCAGATAGGCAATATGCAGACATTTTAAATTAGAACTGATCGGCACTTTTGAGTTTAGAGTCCTGTAGAATTTATAAACTAAGAATTTGTGGAAAGGTTAGGAAATAACGGAAGGAGACAGAGCACTCTTTTTAAAATCTAAACTGGTTAAATAAGACTAGCATGTTCCCATTTTTCTTTTGTGCTTTTGGACAAAGATCTTATAACCCCCTGCTCACTACCTCACACTTCCCAATTCACTGCAGGGTAGACTGCAATAATTGGATCTGTTTCTTTGCTAAATAGAAAACAGAACAAAGAAATGGAGGTATTCCCCTCTTGGTCAGAAGTAATTAAGTACCTAAATTAGAGATACCCACACATTTATCTAGGGAGATTAAATTGATTTCCAAGCGGCATAAAAGACAAAAGTTCTCCATCTTGGCACAGAGGATGAATACACTGATTGCTCAGATTAGCTCATGTCTGAAGGCTTATTGTTAAATATTAAATAGAATGTTTAGATCAGAACTGCTAAGAGGAGGGCAGACAGGGACAAATCCCAGCAGGGAGAGGGAGGTATTTTAAAGGACCTTATACTCCATGTAATGAGATTTTTTTTCCTCCCTCCCCAATACACTTTCAGGGGTGTCTTGCACCCGTAGTGTGGACCATCACATCTTTCCTAATACTTACTGTGGTGCTGAGAGTTCCAGGAATGAGCCCTCTCTGCAGTGCTGACAGTGATCAAGGCAGGTCTCCCTGCCCTGCACCATTACACTTACACATTTGCATCAGTATGGAATTAAGGAAGCACTGATAAACAAACTAGGAAGTACCAGAGAATACAGTGATTTCAAAATGTGGTTAATTATCAGGAGGAGAATTAAATGTTTAAAATGTTTGCTGTTCTGTGTAAGAAAAAGACTGAGAAAGGCAAAGAGAGGTCAGAGCAGAGAATAATGGAATGTAAACGTTGTACTGTCTCTTGGGCCTAGACACCAATTATTTTTTTGCAATACAGCAGTGCCAGGAGGCTCCACTCAGCCCAGAGCCACACTGTTCTAGGCACTGAATACACATATACAAAAAGATCATCCCTGCTAACAAGTTAACAATCTAACTATAAGACAAGAGACAGCAGTTGGATACTGCGAATGGATAGCAGGAGAACAATATAAGGCATTGTACAAATTCAAATGCATATGACATTTGGAGAACAGAAGGTATGGATCTTGTTTTACTCTTTGCTGAATTTCATAACAAGTTTGTCCATTTTTAAATGCACCACTGAAAAAGAAATAAAGTAAGTTTGCATGTTGTGCCCAAGTAATACAAAGATAAGTTAAAATGTGTAAGTGGACAGGTTATTAACTAATACCATTGATCATTGGTTTTTACCATCAAAAATAAAGCCAACGTTAACAATGAAAAGTAAAAGCAAAATAGAAAAAAGGAAAAGGGCAGAGGTAGGGAAAAGGTGACAGAAGGAAACATCTTAGAAATATCTGAGCAAGTATTAAATATTGTGTTAGAATCAGGGAGCTGAGAATGGGTCATAAGAGGAGATATAGGGATGGTTATTCTGGATCAGATCCATATTCCATCAAGGCCAGAATCCAGTCTGAGAGTGGCCAAAATTAATCAAAGAAGGGAGAGTAACTGACAAGAAACCCTGAATAAAAAAAAGCTGCTAACTGTTAGCAATAGGCCTAGCTTATTGATGCTAGATAGATGTTTAATATTTTTTATTTTTGAATGCTTGAATGAGATGAAGTTAGAGAGTTATTTTACATTTCTACTTCAAAACAAAAAATAAAACTAACAGTTTGTGACAAGGCTGCTGCAAACTGCTAAGTGCAATACCCCTATTTTAAAAGCAGTTGAATTACTGCTGTAACATGACACATTTCAAGTTCTTTTCTAGGGCCTAATATAATTACTATATCCCCTCTGCAGAACAGTGCAGCATACAAGGCAAATTACAGTACAGCCCCCAATAGAGCCTACTGAAAGTATCTTCTAACGGGGTCACAGAGCAAATCAACTTAACCATTCTTTCTGCATTTAGCATCCTTTGGGCAATCACCAATCTACCCAGGAGGCGTGATTTGAAAGCTAAAAGAAAAGAAAAGATTAGTGAATGAGAACACTGATCTGAGATGCATGTACCACCTATCTCATGCAATCATATAGCAATTTATGGTGCTCATAGTTAGTGAAATGACTTCATAAAATTGCCATATTAGTTCCTTGCCACTTTAAAAAAGTCAGCATCTATCTTCATCTCATGGTATGATTAAACCTCATCAGTCTTTAACTGTCACTCAGTCAAACTCTCCCCATATTAAGTTTCTGCAAGGATAACCTGGCATACATGGATATAAAAGTGAGAAGCTGAAGTCCGGTGAAATACTTTACTCTGAATAAAAGCTATCATTATGTTTGGATAATCTAAGAGGTTTGCTGTAACAGACTTGTTTCTAACTTACCAATCTTATGTACTTATGTGGCCCCCATTACTATAGTATCTGAGCACCTGACAACCTTTAATGTATTTATCCTTGTAACGCCCCTGCGGGATAGGAAAATACCATCATCCTCATTTTACAGATGGGGGACTGAGGGTCTAAGTGAGTTGCTCAAGATGACACAGGAAGTCGGTGGCAAAACAGGGATTTGAACTCTGGTCTCCCAAATTCCTGTTTGGTACCCCAACCACTACACCACATTTAAATGATATCTTCTTTTTAATAAAAATACACAAAATTCAATCACTAAAACAAAAAAAGACCAAATACATTATTTAGAATCTCTTCAGGTGAACAGGGCCGGCTCTAGGCACCAGCGCTCCAAGCATGTGCTTGGGGCGGCACTTTCCAAGGGGCGGCACTCCGGCTTCTTTTTTTTTTTTTTTTGCTTGGGGCGCAAAAAGCCGGGAGCCGGCCCTGAGCAGAGGTGAGCTGCGGCGGTGGGGGGCGCAGGGAGGGCCGCAGGAAGTAACCGGGGGGGGGGACCAGAGGAACTGCTCCCCACCGCCGCAGCTCACCTCCGCTCCGCCTCCTCCCCTCAGCGTGAATCAGCTGTTTTGCGGCAAGCCTGGGAGGGAGGGGGAAGAAGCAGAGCGGCGGTGCGCTCAGGGGAGCAGGCGGCGGTGAGCTGTGGTGGTGGGGGGCGCGGGGAGGGCCACAGGAAGTAACCCGGGGGGGCAGAGGAACCGCTCCCCTCCCCAGCTCACCTCCGCCTCCTCCCCCAAGCGCACCACCGCTCTGCTTCTCCCCCGTCCCTCCCAGGCAAGCCTGGGAGGGAGGGGAAATGCGGCGCGCCCAGGGGAGGAGGCGGGGCCGGGGATTTGGGGAAGGGGTTGGAATGGGGCGGGGAAGGGGCGGGGCCGGGGGGGGCACGGGAAAATTTTTTTGCTTGGGGCAGCAAAAAACTTGGAGGTTTCACCCTGCAGGTGAAAATGATTAATTAAATCTTTGATACCACTTATTCTGAAAAAAAAAATAACTCTCAAACAAGAAGGGAGAGACTAGGAGTCCTGTGCTTGCTATCACTACAGCAAAAACAGAAAGAGGTATGATTTTCAGATGACGACTTATTTCAGCAAACTAGAATCGGCACTATGATGGTATCAGTAATTGTAATCCAGATATGCCCTGCAAAACAATAGCTTCTACTCTTCCGTTCTCACTGAAAGATTGTAGTCAGTATAAATATAGGCAGGCACATGGAACATAACATAAAATAGTGCTTCTGAACAACCATTCCTCAGAGAAATAGAGAAAGGAAGTAAAGAACTGAATTCAAATGACAACAAAGATAAAAAGTTCATGCTCAGTAGATGTTGAAGACATGCATACAGTAAAGTATTGCAATAAGAATAATAATAACCAGTTTCTAAGGGTTTTAAGCCTTTCAAACTATGAAACCAATTATTTGCTGAAAATACACATTAGCATCATAAGACATTTTGGCAGGTAGCAAGGGGAATTCATTTGAACTGAAATTGGGATTGAAAAAAGTGTAATAGTGCAGAAAGAAAGACAGTGATGACTATCATCATATGAAAAGGTACAGTAAGTTTCCCTCAATTCTTAAAGAATCAGTGCTACTGCATTAACACTGCGCAGCATTTGCCATGTTTACTTTGCGTCACACTTTAAAATGAAAACAGAAATTAGATAGCTGAGACATGTAATAAATAAATATTTGGATTTTTATGTAAGTGTAATCAAGTTTGGCTTTGCAAATTTAAAACCCTCTGAGAAAAGTTGCAATAGGGTTGACTGATATATTTCATGAAGGAAGAGGAATTTATTCTTTTGAGTGTAATGTATGCAACATATGCATGCGCATTCCATGAGAACCAAGGCATTCTAACAAACGTACAGGTTCAATTTCAATGGAACCCATTCAAAGTCTGTGGTGGGTACAGTTTAGTCAGCGAGAAAAAACAACACAAATATCAATCATACTCATTCACCACCCATGCCAAAGAATACAGTAAGATCTCTATCTTATTAGTTACATTGTGCCAATAAACAGATAACATAGGCTTTTCTTTCCTCTGACTGCCTATATTGTTTTTTATGGTAAATAATCCTCTTCCTGCTCTTGGATTCAGGAAGGTATATAAGCACAGGAGTTCCAATGAAGTCAATGGGACTACTCATGGGCTTAAAGTTAGACACAAACTTAAGAATCTTGCTGAACGAATGCTGAATCAAGGCCTTTGTTCTCATTCTTCCACTCTTGGCTTCATGCCTTCCTCCATTCTGCCATAACTTTGAAAAATTCCTTAATTCTTCTACTTCAACTCCCTCCTAACCTAATGTTTTATGAGTCCACCATTGACCTTTCTACACCTTCCTGTGTTTAGGCTATATTATATTTTTAGGTGTTCTCTGAAGGGTAGCATTGTAAAACCCACTTTATATTCATTTTTGTACAGGTGTTAATTATAACACAGTTGAAAGCAGTGGAGAATTGTCCCCATATCTTTTCCACATGCAATAAATTGTTGAGTATATTTACTGGCAATATAATAAAGAATAGTAGACCAAATCCTGAGGTCATTACTCAGTTTTTACTTTGTTTTGTTAGTAGTAGTAGCAGGCCTAGAATTTGACCCAGTGCAAGAAGTAAATGTGGAGGAGTGTTGAAGGTCTTGATTTTGCAAGCTGTAATCATGTTGAGCAGTACCTTACTCCACAGGTAGTTTAATTGAAATCACTGGGACTATTGTGGATTAACAAACCACCCAACAAGAGTAAGAGTGGCAGAATCTGACCCTCAGACTGACTAAAATGTCTTGTTGCTACAAAATTTTCGCACTGTGAAGATTTAAAAAGCTTTCTAAGTTTTTGCACAATGCCTCTGATTGCTGGAGAGTATTCACAAAATCCCTTTATCACAGAGGCAGAAAATCTTAAATCAGGTTATTTTAAAACTCATTAATTTGCAATGGTCTGATGGGTCAAATTCAGAGAATGCAAATGGGAGTTGTTAAATCAATATAAATCAGATGGAGCAATTTGCAAACTGAAGATGCAGATGAGCGGGGTTGTGGCAGAGAAAACAACGAACAGGTGGGTGAAGGAAGGAAGCGTATAGATTCTTCTGCAAAAAGGCTCTGCCGGGCTTCAGAAAAAAAAAGGGGGCAGGATTTGCTCCTCGGGAGTTAAATCACAAATGTCCAGTGCTAGAAACAAAATGATAGAGAATATTTTAACTTGCAATTTCTACCAGAACTGAATTCCTCAGTAACTTTTAGACTAAAAGCTCCATATCACACTACTTGAGCCATCCAGTGCCCAGCCTATCCAAAAGAGAAATTACCAAATTTTCTAGCAATTCTGCACACTGAATAGTTACTTGTAATGTCTGAAATGATATAAATTTTTCTAAACCAGACCCTTTGGAGACTATTTGGTTTTAGACATGTAGAGTAATTTTATATTATTAGTGCTCTTTAAATGTTTATAAAAGCCCTTTGAATTTGGAAATGATTAGTAGCCTGAGAACATGCAATTTAAAATGATGTATCTTTAAATTATTAGGAGTAAAACTATTTGGAGGCAATTAGGTGTTCTGGGCTTCAGAGGAAAAACTATTAAGCAAATGTGAAATTTGGCATGCCTCAAAATGATTATATATCTTTACATTCTCTCTGTGAATATTCAATTTTTAACGTCTCTGTTAATGTATAGGGAGTAATAAATTGACTCTTCTGATGGAGATACAACCAAAACAGCAAAAGGAGCAAAATTAATACTATCCCCAAAACTCGAATCCAGTGCCCTGCAGGACCAAGTACACCTAGCCCATCCCTGACAGGGGTGTTTGTCCAACCTGATCTTAAAATCCCCAACACTGGAGGTTTCCACAACCTCCTTGGAAAGTTTATGCCAGAGCTTAACTACCCTTATAGTTAGAAAGTTTTTCCTAATATCTAACCTAAATCACTCTTGCTGCAGATTAAGCCCTTTACTTCTTGTCCTACCTTCAGTGGATATGGAGAACAATTGATCACCATCCTCTTTATGACAGCTCTTAACATATTTGAAAACTATTTTCAGGCCCCCCCTGTCAATCTTCTTTTCTCAAGAGTTGTTTTTGTTTGTGTTTGTTTTTTTTTAAACATTTCCTAGTAGGTCAGATTTCCTAAATCCTTTATCATTTTTGTTCCTCTCTTATTGAGTCCAATTTGTCCATCTCTTTCCTCAAGTGTGGTGCCCAGAACTGGACACAGTACTCCAGCTGAGGTCAGACCAGTGTCAAGTAGAGTGGGACAATTACTTCCCATGTCTTATATATGACATTCCTTTTAATACACTCCAGAATGACATTAGGCTTGTTCACAACTTCATCACATTGTAGCCTTATATTCAATTTGTGATCCATTATAACCCCAAATCCTTTTCAGCAGTGCTACCATCTAGCCAGCTATTCCCCATTTTGAAGTTTTGCTTTGAACTTGATATTTGCCAAAAGTAAAAATACAAAGCCAGATGGGAAAAATGTAATTTTCAATTTTTTTAAAGGCTATCACAAACAAATTTGATTAAAAAAAACAAAAACATTAAAATGCAAAGGAAGATCATCTGAGTCCCTCTCTTTAATGAAGCAGAGATAAATTACATGAGATGAACATTACACATTTTTAGAGGAACATAAAACCACAACATTCAGACTGAGGTTTTTATAAAATTCAAGTTTGCTAATATATTAAGTCACTCTACACTTTACAAACCCAGACACTCAAATTCATAGTCTGTAATATTAAAATCTATTTGAAGCTCTAGATCTATTAAAAAGGGAGTCAGATTGGTCTCTCCATGTATTGAGCTACTCAGCCCTACACCAGGATCAGCTGACTCATTGGCAACTCCATGGAGGATTTTCTGTGCTTTCAGGGTCCACACGGAGAAGAATAATTCAGAGACTGTGCAGGAAGGGCTGGGAACAGCAGTATTTTCCCCTTATCAACCTTACACAGATAAAGAGGAGGTTATACAACTTCAGGCTGTAGTAATAGATAACATTAATATGAACAGTTTTAACTGTTAATGTTAACCTTAACTATTGAAGTTGATTTTCAATAATTCTTGGAATACTAGGGAAGTTCCAGAAGACTTCAAGAAATCTAATATAGAACTACTATTTTAAAAGGGTAAATGGGACTACATGGGTAATTATAGGTCATCGATCCCCAGCAAAATAACAGAATGGCAATTGTGGAACACAACAACAAATTAAAGGAAGATAATATAATTAATGCCAAACAATGTGGGTTTATGGTAAATAGAGCCTGTCAAAATAACTTGCTATCTTTTGTTGATGAGATTACAAGCTTGGTTGATAAAGGTAATTTTGTTGATGCAACAGACTTTTCCAAGGCATTTGACTTGGATACCACACAATATTTTTTTTAAGAAACTAGAATGTTAAATAATATGGCACATGTGAAATGGATTAAAAACTGGCTACCTGATGGGTCTCAAAATGTAAGTGTAAACGGGGAGTCATTATCCAGTGGTATGTATCAAGAGGGGTCCCACAGGCATCAGTTCTCAGCCATATATCATTTAACATTTTTATCAAAGACTGACAATAAAACATAAAACCATCCCTGAGAAAGTTTGCAGATAACTGGGAGTGTGTTAAATAGTAAAGAGCACACGTCACTGATGCAGGGTGACCTGGGTTGCTTGGTAAGGTGGGCATAAGCAAGTAATATGCATTTTAATAGGGCCAAATATAAAATTATACATCTATGAACAAAGGATATAGTCCATTCTTGCAGGATGGGGGCGCTAACCTGGGAAGCAGTGACTGAAAAAGATTTGGGGTCATGATGGATAATCAGCTGAACATGAACTTCCAGTGCAATGCTGAGGCAAAAATAGAATAATGAAATCCTAGGTTGCATAAACACAGGAATATTAAATAGGAAGATTATTTTACCTCTGCATTTGGCAAAGGTGTAACTACTACTAGAATACTGTGCCAGTTCTGTGTCCATAATTCAGGAAGGATGTTGAAAAAATTGGAAAGGGTTCAAAGAAGAGCCACAAGAACAATTACAGAATTGGAAAATAAGCCATACAGTGACAGACTCAAAGATCTCAATCTATTTAGCTCAGCAAAGAGAATGTTAATGGGTGACTCTATAACAGTGTATAAATACCTACACGGGGAACAAATATTTGATAATAGTCTCTTCAGTCTATCAGACAATGATATAACAAGATTCAATGATTGGAAGTTGAAGCTAGACAAATTCAGACTGGAAACAAAGCACAAATTTTTAACAGCGAAGGTAATTCATCGTTGGAACAATTTACCAAGGATTGTGGTGGATTCTCCATCACTGACTATATTATCACAGTGGTCCCTTCTGCCCTCACAACCTATGAATCTATTAACTCTTCCAGGCTGTATTAACTCTTCAACAGAGCGATTCATACTGGGGAACCATTCTTTAAGGGAACCCTGGAACAGACAACTACACAGATACAAGAACTATTGCAGAGTTGACAGACCCCTTGGCTCACACAGATCTAGGAAGCCTTGTCTTCTCACAACCACTCCCTCTCTTGCCTGCTAAACTATCCTGTTAAGCCTTTAAATCAATGTAGATGGTCAGTACCTTGGGGCAAAATTTTTCTTTTTAAGTGTTTGTGCTGCACACATTACAAACATGGTTCTATTCCCAATTGTTAATAATAACCCATTTTCTAGGGGATGAACCTCTACTCATTTCACAAACAAACCCTGAAACATTCCTTCCCCAAAATGATTTGAAGCAAAACTGTTCTAGGAGATCCTTACAAACATTTCCTCCCCAGATCCACATCTCATTTTTATTTTCAGGGGAAGGACTGCTCTTTGACCTGAATTTGCAATGTAAAAGTAGGTTCATTCTACAGTTGTCTTCAAATTATTCTGAGACAAAGCAAGATTTAATTCCTTTAAAATATCATTTTAAATGGTAACTTATGTGATTTACTGGAGTACTAAAGTAAAAGGTAACATTGACTGTAAAAAGAACAAACCAATCAACTACATTTGTCTGTTGCATGGTTTTACTTTTAAGAGGGATAGAAAGCTATGAAAGGGAAATAAAAGTTACAGACAAATAGTGTAGATTCAATTTTTTATCCAGAACTCTGTAATTCAAAATGTAAAACAAACAAGAACACCATTCATGAGCAAAACCAGCCAATGTATCTGGGATCTTCAGTCAATCAGCATAGGCAATGCAAATTAATTAATCAATCCTATACCCAGGGTTATGCTGATATCATTAAATAAAGTTGATACAAAGAGCAGTAAATGATGCAGAGATATAGTGACTTGTCTTATATCAATAACTGAACAGAAAATCCCTATGTTTACAAAGGGCCTGAATCTGCCAAATTTTTTCATCCTGAATAGTATCTTAGTCCCACTGAAATCTTATGAGGTAAAGGTGCCAAAATTGGGCCCAAATGTATAAGGGTGTGTCTAGATTATGGAAATTTACACCATTATAACTATATTGATAGATACACCATTGAAAACCCCTGCTTTTTATGCACTGTCCTGGTGCAAATGGGGCTTATACCAGAATGATTTGATAATTTGATTTTCTTCATCTAGAAAAGCCCTTGAAAGCACAGAAGTTCCTGCTGATAAAGAACTGTATTAACAGGGAAGGCTACACACCATGACTACTTTTGCAGTCACCAGGTCCAACACTTACAGCCGTGAAACCAATGTTCCAATACTATGTAGATGGGTGTTGAAAAACATCTCAAGATAGATGTAAATAAAATTTCTCATTATACTTTCATTATATGGATGTAACACTATTTATATCTACCTTTGTAGGTTCTTATACAGCACCCATCCCAAAGTTAACATATATTTATCTTTATGCTCTGCAGAACAGGAACTTCAATTTTTGCATTTGTTTGTTTTGTGGCATTATTGTGAAAGCTACATTGAATTTTCTGCATTTTGTTCTGAAGCTCTTGAGGTTTGACACTAATCAGAGCAACAGGAAAACACTAAAGGATTTTGGTTATATCTCCTCTTGTAGGAATGTTAATTTATTTATTTCTGGTTTAAGCTTGATTACACAGATATCATACATTGGAATCACATCTTTGATTTGAAAAGCATATTCTAGATTAAGTGGAAATTTGGCTTGCACTTACTTTTCTCTCCCAGATATTGAAATATATTGAACACTAGCATGTGCAATGTAAAATATAATTTTGCTTATTATATTGTATTACATTTTCACATTTAAACAAACAGAATTAGTCTTACAGAGAGCACAAGCAAATGTTATACTCAATGGTGGAGATATTGTATAAGACACTCTACACTCCACTCTGCATTTGAAGCACCTTTTTGAAAAATAAATATAAAAAATTGGAAAGTCAAAGTCTAAATAGAGAGACCAAAAAGTAAATGTATTTTTTGTCTGAAATTAAAGGTGAATGTTGACTGAACTGCAAACTGAATGAGGCTTTACATGTTGTAGCCTATTAGGTATAGGTATTTGCTAGGTAAGGCACGGGTGTAAGTTAAGGCAATAATTTAATGAATATACAAGACCTGTAAGACAATAGCTTAGCTAAACAAGGCATAATGTTCAAAAAGCGTTAGCATAAGCAGCTAACCAGAGTAACCCTAGGTCACAAGACAGAATGCTGTAATGACTAAAGTGTGGACAGAAAACTAGCATATTTGTGGTTATACCAGCTTGGGATATTTTAAGTTAGGAACATAGCAGATGTCTGACCACAAGAGTGTCATGGTAACTAATTGTCATATATGCTAATAAGCTTAAGGTAAAAGGTTTAGTAACCTACGGGAGAAGGGCACCCCAACATTAGTAGAGTGAGGAAGTACAAATAAGAAAAAGGGGAGAAACCCTTACTGAATATGCATTAGGCATAATGGCGTCAGCATAACATATTATAAAAGATGCAACCCAGTCTGTGTGCCTTGGCAGATGTAACAATTGGGAGATGCCAGAGTGATGACCACTGGTGATGGTGATGAGGAAGATGATGATGATGATGATGATGAAAAAGATAATGACTAACACTGCAGGTTGTTCCACAAGGGATGTTGTAAATATATGGATGCTCAGATGCACATTTTGCATTATCTCTATCTACCGTGCTGGGCTGGAGTGTTTGTAACTTTACTAACTGTGTTAATAAAACTACTGTAAATACAGAAGGATTTTCCTAAGTGTGAGTTTTGCAACTATGCGCATTGGAGTTCCCAACTAAACTTTAATTTTAATAATACTGGGCCTGATCATGGGACAAGAACCTACCAATCCTCAGAGTTTTAATTGGAAATTCTTAAGTAATCAATATAATTAATACACAATCAATTGATTTGGCAACAGTGTCAACAATGTAAGCTTGCCTGATCCAGTCATAAATATACAGTCATTGGTTTGACCTTGCAAAGGTTTCTCCTCACATTTTACTAACTCTAAAGAGTTGATTTATTGATCTGTGGCAGACATTGTCTTGGTCTTCCAGACTGACAGTATTATGACCTGATTCACCACACATACTCTAGTTTTAGGTTAGTGCAACTCTACCATAACCAATGAAGCTGCACCAGCACAAAACTGTGGTGCATCAGCCCCAGGTATATTTCTGTCAGAGTAGCTCAGAAGAACTCTTTTCAGTCGGCCCTGAGAAGTTCACAAAGGTGGAATGTGTTAGAACAAAAGTTGTGATGCTACATAATACAGGTAAAAGTTATTTTTATTTTTTATCACAAATGTAACTTTAATAAGGAGAATATTATTACAGAGGACATTCTGTGTAAATTGTTTTCCTCGTGAGATTAAAAGGACATGGGCCTGGGTGGATTCTGGAGATGGTATAAAAGAAAAACAGCTATATTTGAGGAGGATCAGTATGTGAAACTGACAGGGAGGAATGGAAAATGACCCAATGAAGTTGTCAGAGATGGAGGAAGCAGGGATGCTACGACAGTCAAGGAGTTTACTAGACAGTTAAGGAGTAAGCTATTTGGTTTCTAAAGTGGTTAGTATGAAAAAAGTGACAAGGCATCCCGGAAGAGATCTCAGATACAAGCAGAGAAGATAACCTTGGTAGAAGCAGAGAGGTCCAGAACAATGGCATAGATGTGAGAGTTATCAGTATAGAGGTGGAAGCTGGAGCTATGCAAGTGGGCAAGTTCACCGAAAGGGAAAGTGTGTAGAAACACAAAAGGAGAATGCCAATAAGAGATCCATGGTGACCCTTACAGAAATTCAGAAGCAGTAGAAAAGGATAGTTGAAGACTGAATTGCAGGAGTAGTCAATGAAGTATGTGAGTAACTGGGACAAGACAGAAGCCTAGAAGATGAGGGAGGAGTGGGTCTCTAGAAACAAGGCATAATCATCGGTGTTAGAAATGGCAGACACACAAAGGGTAATAAAAGTGGTGACGATTCTATTGAATTTGGTGAGAAAAGGGTCTTTCTTAATGATGGCAGTTTCATTTAGTATTCAGTCATTTAAAATGTTAATGGACTTTGATACATGACAGGAACACAGAAAGAAAAAGTACTGAAGTCACTGAACCATCTCCTAAGCTGGTAACTTGGCACAGCTCCACTGAAATCAATGGACTTACACTGATTTACACCAGCTAAAAATCTGGTCCCCTGGATGGAAGCAGCATTCACCCAACAAAACGTAGCAAGGTGAACTACATGCAAATGATGTTGTTTTACTCTTCCCTTCCCCCACCTTAAGAAACAGTGTTGTGAGATCTAGTTAAACAGTTTGACAACTGCCTTTGAACTAGGCAAATTTTCTGTCAAGGAGATAAAAAAAATAAATTATCCCAGAGGATGTAATACAGATGCCAATATATATTCTGTACCAGTAAGGAGAACACAGATTCTCATATATAGTGTTTAGAAATGAATACTTCTAGAGGATATAGTTAACTCAAAGACATTTTACATAAGGAGCATATAGCTGTATTTTATTGAAAAGGTGACTTCATCAAACAGTAGTATGCACTTTGTCGCCTACTATAAGCTGGTTAATGGAGAAGATCAAAATACTTCCATTGACTGTAACTAAAGAGGCTTTTTGTAACATAGAAATATCTTTAAACCATATTATGCTGCTGCCTCTCTCTCAATCATGTGGAGACCCGCTATAAATTTGACAATGCTATAGATATGCTAGTTTTTTTCCAATAGTCTGTACCTTGACTGCATCTAAACTTTAAAAGATCCCTATTCAGATATGCACCTATATAAATATTCTGCCACCTGATTTCTACTTTTTTTCTTCAGTTTTGTAATTTGCCAATAATGCCTCCCTTGTTCAAGGAACACTTAACTTGACTCTTGCATTCTAGTTCTAGGGCTATTGTTTTCAAAGAGAACAGTACTCTGACTTCAGAGAAGATAAAAAGGTGAAGGTAACTGCCTGTGTACTGGGCCAAAGGCTGGTACCTCTTTCTAGAACTGTTCCACAGAAGGAATTATGTGGTTAGGCAAGGCTGGCAGTAAAGAAAGTAATGTTCAAAGTCTATTTGCAACAGTAGGTAAAAGGCTGGAAAGGGTAGACTGATGCCTGTCCTGAGCAGTAGCCTCCTTGGCCTCTTCCAAAAGCTGAGATTTCCTGGGTGTGGTAGGAAGCTGCTTTTTGCCAACAAAACTGGGTAGTGTAGACAAGGCCATAGTCACTTTTGAAAATTGTACATAGGGTCTGCCAATTTAAGCATAGAACTGAAAGACAAACACTTCTACATACTAGTCCTTACTCTTACACTAGCTTCCTATGTCTCCTTGGAAAATTCCTTAAGCTCCCTGGACTTGATTTGCATTTACAGTAAAGTCTCTTTGCAGCACTCTGACAGTAAAGGCACCTGAAAAAGAACAAATTATATTGATGCTCACTTAAATTCATATTATGCTGTCAGTACGTTTGTTAATGAGACCCAGACTCTGTCTCAATTTCCCAAATAAGGATGACATTTACCAACCTACCTTATTGGTGTGTTGTGAGAATAAATACCTTAATATCATATTATTGATATTTCTCTGCTTAGCCCAGGCCTCTGAAATTTCACATGGTGAGAAGCATCCCTGCCCTGTGTAAACTGTGACTTTTAATTATAACCTGCTGTTAGTTAAAATTGTCATTTCTGACTTTTCTGTCAGCAGCCACCAGTGTAAAGTGTCATCACTTTGACATAGAAGCATATGCAGTTAATAAGACTAATGCTCAAAAAAAGAATACACATCATACTTAGGTACTGGTTTAACATCAGAAGTCTACAGTTTTAATTTTGTTCTATAAAATGTAGGGTTTTTTGCCTTTTATTATTATTAAACTTGTATTAGTAATATGGAAATTGTTTAACAATATGGAGCTCTCATGCTATGGGAATCACAAATGTTTGTTCTCATGAACATAATGGTGGTTAGTACCAAAAGATGCAGGGGAAAAATAACAATTTGAATTTAACATGTATTGGATGTAAAACTCTCAGTGGATACACAACATGACAGGAAATTCTTCCCACCATGTGTGCTTTCAAAGTATTGTACTGGGGAAAAGGGTCACAACTTAATTTTAATCTACACAAGTGAACTGTAAAGATTAACATAAGCTATTATTTAGTTCCAATATTTGTTGTCATAGTTCATTAAAAATTGAATGAAAAAGGTGTAGATTCTTGCCACATTGTCCCCAGATATCTAACCTGATAGCTTTGCAAGGCTCTACTTTAAAGAATACACCTGATTCCAGAAAACACCATGACATATGGTCTTCAAATGTGGGAAGTAATCTTCACATCCTTGGTAATACTATTTTCAGCACTGACCAGTTTCAATTATATGATGAATCTTAATTGCTATTAATATTTGTAAAGTTTATGGGCATTATATCTAGTCCACTATGAAAGCCCCAAACAGTTTAGTGAAGTCCTTCTAGAGAAGGCTCCTGTGTTCAGGAGTCCCACTGAAGCTATTTCGGGGAACAAGTTTTAAAATAGACCTATTTGAAATGTCTCTTTTAGCGGAAAATCTGTACTTTTAAAATTTCACGTACCTCCAGAATTGTCTTAATTTTATCTTCCAATCCTCAAGTTTACCAGTGAAAAATTCCTGTAGTGCAGGGAGAGGGAGACACAGAAAACAAAAACCTACAATATATATTGGGGAGAAAACCTCACTAACCAATACCATGCTGTTCTTAAATACTAGAAGCCATTAATTACTACCATTCAGGATTCTAAATACATACTTCCTTATAATTGCTTTTAAATTACTTAATTCATTTCATACATTATTTATGTGTCATTAAACCAACCGGGGCGCTAACTAAGAAATATATTCCAGTCTACAAAATCTATTAAATTCTTTTTATAAATGCATGTTATACATACAAACACAGGCAGATGGACACACACACTTTTTATATACCTTAAGCCACATAATAAAAGCAAAACTGAATTCTGTGTCTGTTTTTAATACTTTGCATGAGCATTAGTAAAAAGACTGGAATATTCATTGATCGTCTGCACATTTGATAAGGAGTATGCATGTATGGTCAAAAAATTCTGCCTTCTGTATAAGGGCTGTATTGCATGAGAGAACAGGGCGCTCATCTGTGTGATAGTTCTTGGGGAATCTACAGGCAGAATGACATAGAATAGAGTTCTGACGGGAGTACAGTGGGCCACATTCTTCTGATGTTCTAACAAGGAGCACCATTCACCTCTTTCTGTATGTTCCATTGACAACAGCCTACATGGGGGGAAGGGACGAAGTGATAATTTGGGGAATCTGCCTGATGAATTCCAGTTTGATTTTATGAACTGTCTGTATTCTTATGTCTTATGACTGTCTTTTACTCTTTACTGACCCATGCTCCTTGTGCTAAACCACCTAAAATTGCTTTATTATTTTTCTCCTGTGCCCCCTTTCTTCATCCTTCACCACTGCCCGCCCCTAGTGGAACTCAACACTAAAAGGCTGTCCGCTGCCAGTACTTTTCTTCTTTCCACAAGGCTCAGCTGGGCAGCGGGAAGCACATCCTGGCAGCAGAAAGCAGATCAGGGTAGAATGGCTGGAAAGCAGGCAGCGGGGCTGGGATTGTTGTCAAGGAGGAAGGGTGAAGTTTAGCTGGTGGTTGGAATTGAGAAGCAGATAAAACCATGCAGGCAGATAAGTAAAGAGCAGTTACTCTACTGATCAGTGACACGGATGCAAAAGTGGCAAGAAATATCTAAATAGACTGCAGGCACATAGGCTGTGGCTTGCACACCCTCACTTTGTTGGAGAGGAGACTGAGCGCTTTTGGGCTCATCCAGCACTAACAAGGCACAGCTGCTCTGCCTAGAGGGCAGTGGGTGTGGGGGAGGTTAAAAAGGGAAAACCTGCCACAGGAAGGGGTGGTGGCACAGGAAAAGATTGCTACAGCTCAGAGACTGAAAGCCAGCGGGAAGACAGTTGCAGGCCTTGTGCCCCTGAAACTGCATGGACCAGCTGTAAAGCAGGGTGCCCCAAGAGGAGGGGCTGGAGGCAGACCCTAATTAAAGACAGTAGGCCAGCTGATAAGCCAATCCCCAAAGAGCTAGCCCTAGAAAGACTGCTCAAGAGACAGGCCATCTAATCTGTTCTTTTTTACTCTGATCACCCTCTCTCATAAGGGAGAGACAGGGAAAAGGACATTTTTGTTTGGAGAATGCCTCACATGCTCCTAAGAGGGGGAGGACATTAACAACTTGAATGGGGACTCACGGGAGCCCAACATCAATGACCTGAAGGCTCTGGGTATGTATATTTGATGGTTTGGCATGGAGAGAATCATAGCAGTGGCAAGGGAACCAAATAGTGTGAAAACAGAAGAGACAAAACAATGAATAGAGTCCAAGGCTGGAAGGGACCATTTGATCATTGAGTCTGACCTCCTGTGTTACACAAGCCATAGAACTTGCCCAAAGTAATTCCTTTGAACTAGAGCGTGTCTTTAAAAATATTCAAACTATTTAAAAATTGCCAGTGATGGAGAATCCTCCATGGCCCTTCGTAAATTGTTCCAAAGATTTGGTACCAGACCCAGGACAGACCCCTGCGGGGCTCCACTAGATATGTCCTCCCTGTCTGACAGTGAACCATTGATAACTTCTCTTTGAGTATGAATTTTCAACCAGCAATTTGATCTAGATCATATTTCCCTAGTTTGCTTGAGACTGTCCTGTGGGAATGTATCAGAAGTCTTACAAAATATTAAGGCATATGCTCCTTTGGGCCAGAAGGTCTCAGTGGAGACTGCCCTGCAGCTGCTACTGGAACTCACCGTGTGAGCTATTATCTCTTCATACTTGCTAACCAAGGATTCGGGTTAGCAGATCTCTTTCAGACCTCTCTGTTCCACCCCTTCCCCAAGATCGTGCCCCTCTGCAGTGCTGTGCTGCATTGAAGTACTGCTGCAATACACCGTGGGAGTTCCCCTGTTTGCCTCAGTCACATTGGTGTGCCTCTAATGTGCATAATGAAGGTGTGGTGGTGTGGTTGGGTGCCTATGGCCTTCACAGAAGCTGGGGGAAACCCCAGTTGAATACGGTAATATTTTTCTGTCAGTTCCTCAATGATCTCCATCCCTATCTCATGGAGCATATACTAGTTTCTGTAGCCATCCCTTTGTCTAACATACACTATCTACTACAATTCACCTCAGTTTTTGTTTATTTACCACAGCAGTTGATAAGACTGTTTCCTACCTTTGATCATTGACCCAGTATTTGCTCTTCAAACTGCAATAGGGATATTATGATGTGTTTCAAATCACAGATTCTCAGACCTCAAGGCCAGAAGGGATCATTGTGATTGTCTATTATTCATGATAATAAACAAAGAAGTCACAACCACAAAAATCAGGCTAGATAGGAGTGCTGATAAACCGCTAAAAATTTTCACCAGTGTAGAAATGTTTGTGCATAAATATGGGGGGAAATTATTTGGCAGGATAAAAAAGTCAAGCAGCCCTTTCAATGTGTGTGAAGTTAGCATATGTTGCTAATAAGACATTAAAATGTTCTGGATGGATACAATGACTTACCAACTGGCTAAACAAGGAAATTTGGGTGGGGGGAGTTTCTGACACACACCATTAAAATGTCAAGAAACCCATACAGCTCTGTTAATCACTGCAGGCTTGTTTGTCTTTTTTTAAATTATAACCAGTAAAAGAGACTCGTTTTTAGTGAACTTTGATCTGCTTTCAGATCAAAACATGACATGAGATTCTGGAACTGAGGTGCCCACACACACAAGATATCCAGACAATGCTTAAGGCTTATTAATGTTAGACTCTGAGTCACCTGTTATACATGATTATTAAGGGTATATCTACACTGCAGTTAAAACACCCGTGGCTGGCCCATGTCAGCTGATTTAGGCTTGTGAGGGTCAGGCTGCAAAACTCCTCTGTAGATGTCTGGGCTCAAGCTGGAGCCCAGGCTCTGGGACCCCCACCCCTTCCGGTGATGTGCCAGAGCCTGGGCTCCAGCCTGAGCCTGAACGTCTACAGGGCAGTTCCACAGCCCTGCATGCCTCAGTCAGCTGACAGGCCAGAAACAGTCATTTAATTACAATGTGGACATGCCCTGATTGTCCTTTACTCTGTCCTACATTTTGTTTATTGTGAATGCTGCATAGACTTTTAAAATGCTTCTCATTGAAGACCATGTTTAATGGAACCACTTTTCAAACCCTGCCACCTACTTTAAATGATTTTATAGAGGAAAAGTTTAGCTTACAAATTATATAAGAATTATACTTACAGTATAAGCAGTTCTAGTAAAACAGGTTTCAAGTTGCACTGGGAATTCTGAACATGGTTAAGAAGTAGGATTTCTATATTTTTTATGAGGAGGAAAGGTAAAGTACCCTGTAGATATGCAACACAATAGAAATTAATGGATTTTTTTGAGTCAGATGCCAGCCTTTTTTTGCTGGGACCAACTGATTATTTGTAGCGCAGAAACTAAAATATATACATGATTTGGAATGGAATAAATTGTCAATTCCTTCTCCATACAACATAAATCACTGCTGATTTTTGTACGATCGGTACCTGGATTTCTTTCCAGAAACACTTGATCTGCTATTACTACATATCTGAAAGCTATTTTTTTCATAGGAACCCGATGTAATGCAAACAGTTGTCAGGCCGTGAAAATGCACACTGACAATGGAAGGCAGCCCAAAGAAATAGTTAAAGGGATAGGGCATAAAACTAAATATGTATTTAGGCAAAATCAAAGATTTAGAAGGCTTTTCTTGGCTTTAAGTGCCATAGTTTTTTCATGGCCTTGTGCCAACTAAATGTGTCCAATTAACTACAAAAAAACCCTCCTACTTTACAAATTATTATTTTCTATTTTGCAGTTCATTTGCAATCCAACAGGACATATTAATGAAGCCAGCACTGGCACTTTGTGCATCTTAAAACTATGAATGTTTCCCCCTTGTATCCATATTCCTTATAGGCAACATGTAGGGTAAAATTAAGCTTTATGCTGGGAACATGAAATTCACCCACCCACCCCAGACTGGTAAAAGGGCACAGTACAAGCTGTAGGCTGGGAGTAGCATCTTCAGTCACTTATCTTCTCTTGGACAGTGTTAGGTCCACAGGAATTGCAGAAAGGCAGATTCCTTTGCCTGCTTGCTAACCCTCCTTATCTGGATCCCCTGTACAGCTGCAATGCTGCACTCAACTGGCAGAGAGGACCCTATGCTAGCCCTTGACACCTGGAGAACAAAGTTCCATCCTCAAAATATGGATATGGCAACCCAATAATGAACAGCTTATTGTCAAATGGAAGGTTGACCTACGGGACTCATTGAATTTGGCCATCAAAGTTGTCAATTTTGTGAAGAACAGCACTTTAAATATGACACTTTTTGAAGCTCTTTGCGCGGATTTGGGAGCGGATCATAAAATTATTTTGTTTCACACAGAGGTACGATGACTTTCCAAAGGGAACATGCTTTCGAGATTATTATAACTGAAAGACGAAGTGGAAATTTTCCTCCAGCAACAGAAAAAAGAAGAGTTATATTGTGCATTTACGGACCAAATGTTTCAACTTTCACTGGCATTCCTCATGGACATTTTTGAATCTTTGAACAATCTCAATTTGAAGCTGCAAGGAAACAACACTGCAAACATTATAGTGCACCGCGATGCCAACAATTTTTATGGAAAAAATCAAGCTTAGGAAACGTCGAACGCAAGCTCAAATGCCTAATTTTTCGTCTTTACCAACATTTTCCCTCACTGAAACTTTGTAAAGAGGACGCGAAGAACAAAATTGTGTTTCATCTGGACTGCCTTGCTGACGAATTAATCCGCTATTTTCCAGACAACTTTTCTGGCAACCCCATTCAGAAATTAGCATGTAATCTATTCAACGTTGATGTCGATTCATTGCCAGAAGTATTGCAAGAAAAAGCACTCAAAATGAAATACGATTCAAGTGTGAAAGATATTATTGAAAACTTAAGCCTGGAGGAAATTTGGATAAAATATTTCCCAATTTACCCAAAAGTTGGAGAAGAAGCGCTGGGTATTATTCTTCTGTTTTCATCGACGTACCTCTGTGAAAAAAGCTTTTCAAGTTTAGTCATAATAAAAATGAAACAAAGGAATCAACTGGATGTCAAAAATGATTTGCATTGTGCACTTTCATCTTTCAAACCTAGGATTTCCCAAATCGTGAAGAAAATGCAGCAGCATCCTTCACATTCAATTCATTTTGTTTATGCTATTTCTTATTTTAAATTACATTTTTATTAAATTTTTGTGCCAAGAAAAACTATTTGTGCTTATTTTTAATTTTAAATACACATTTTTATACCAAGTTTGTGTGTTTATTTTTAATTTTAAATTACAAATTGAATTTGTTAAAAAGGGGGTTGGATGATGGTAAAGGAGAGGCGGGGTGTGTGAGGGTTTCTCGAAAATTAAAAAGGGGGCATGATGCCAAAAAGTTTGGGAACCAATGATCTAGATGATTAGTTACGCTCATAGCACCCCTGTGAGTTAAGCAAGTATTGCTCAAACTATGCCCTTCCTGTACTACACTGCATTACAGACTCCCTGTTTCAGTGTAAATTTCCTGCCTAGAACACTTTATCTGGGTTCCTGCTACAGATTTAAAGAAACAGTGTACATCTGCTCTGTTTTAAGGCTCCAATGACTAAACTGTCCTGGGAATAAAAGGACATTTGGTCATTTAAACAGGACTATACTTTTGATTTCCACAGGTCTATTTTCACTAATATGTCTATGGAAAGGATGTTCAGCTATGCACTTCAGAAACATACTCATATTTTACTCCACATTTTTTACTAAATGTCTGTGTGATGCTCTCCAGGGTTGTGAACTACCTCTCTACCACCTGCCCTTCAGCATTAGGCAACCTTGTCTGTGCCTACTGTGAATCAGCCCCCTGAATCCATCAGTCTCTGGCACACACGCACCGCCTTCCAGGACCCTGCAGGATATGAACGGCACATACCAACCCTCGAGTACTCTCTGAGCATGCCCTGTAGTATGCAGTCCCTTCTCCACTGAGCATTCTATCAAACCTGCTGTTCCCAAAAGAACAGGATACACCCCAGCTTGTAAGATTCAGCTGAGGACCACCCCTTTGCTTAACACCAGCAGTTACATCTATTTACAGTGAAAACAAGAATGTTTGTTAAAGAAAAGAGGTTCTAGTGATAGTGAGTAAGAATATTGGAAACCAATAGTTACACGTAAAACAAAATCATAACACGCTTTCTAGAGACTCTACTCAACTAACAAGTTACTCTCTTGTCTAAAGACATTTTATCTCACCCAAAGTTCTCATCAGAGTTTTCAACCAAGCATGACTGACACCCCTTTGCCATGAACCAAAAATTTCTGTCCCTTTGCTTTCACAGTGAAGGGATACCAGAATGTCGTCTTTGTCTTCTACTTATATCCGCCTCCCCCCCCCCCCCCCCCCCCCCCCCCCCCCAAAAAAATGTATTGTCTTTACTCCTGGACAGGATAAACCCCATGGCTTTTTTTTTTCCCCTGTGTGCTCCTTTCCTGTTGACTTCACATCTCCTCATTAGCATTTGAATTAATATGTAATTGGACAACCATTCTGTTAGCTTACAATGCTTAATTTACATCCTGACAGAGATATATTTCTTACATCCTATCTGGAGGAACCGATCTAAGGAATCAGATTTCAGAGTAGCAGCCCTGTTAGTCTGTATCCGCAAAAAGAACAGGTGTACTTGTGGCACTTTAGAGACTAACGCATTTATTTGAGCATAAGCTTTCGTGGTCTACAACCTACTAAGGAATGTCACCTTTTAGTGATTTGTTTTTACCTTACTTGCTTAAGAACATAATTTTCAGGTACAGATACATAACTCACAGCATAGTACATGTACATACATTTCATAATGATATAGATGACCAGCATGACACCTGCTTTCATACAAGACCTCACATGATATTCTTCAGCAAACTAGAATGTACACGACATGCTCATGGAATTTCTGTAACCTCTCTGTACCCCCTTGCCAGTTGACATTAAGAGGTTCTTAGGTCACAGATTTGTTTTCAAAAGTTATTTGTCTGGTTTCAAAACAGGCATGACCTTTCTTGTAGTTCTCTTACCTGAAAGTACAAACATTACCTAACTGAAATGTTCCAATAGTATCTGAAGTGCATTTATGTTTGTGTTAAAAGTCCAAGATTCCACTCGATAATGTTAAGAATTACTTTAACATTCCTGTACTTGTACTCTGTGATGGATTATTATATACAGCCCCATCAAACCTACAGACCTACAAAAAGTGTCAGAGATAAGTCAAAAGCAAGTACCAGGAAGGCTGTCTACAGAATATCAGTATAATATTAAGAGAGACAGTGCACTATAGTTGGGCTTCAAGAGTAGTTTGTTCAAATATTACAGTTTTAGACATGTCACTAAAATGTATTTAATCTGTAAATTTTTGCACAAATAATTAATCTGCTGACATTTTATATCCCACCATACTTTTCTTTGATCAAAAATACAATTACACAAAGTAACAATAGTGTGACTGACATTCATATAATTTCTCATTTATATTCCATTCCATTAATGTCTTTATAAATTTCACAAAAGTTAGAGCCCAGTAATATAGTTAGCATATTGATTTCTGTAATATCTTCCAATTCTTCAGCTTGACTAGGCTTTCCCTGCAAAAACTTTAGTCTGAAGATTGAAAACATATGTTTTTAAATTTATCATCTGAAGAAGATAAGTGTTTGTATGTGCTGATATTTGGAGTATATTACAAATTAAAATGGTCACTTTCAATATGTGCTAACTACTTATGCTAAACAATCTGTTCCACCTTGCATTTTGCTGTGATGCTGGGAGTTACTTTCCCAGACCTGAAAAAGAGCTCTGTGTGACTCAAAAACTTGTCTCTCTCAGCAACAGAGGTTGGTCCAACAAAATATATTATCTTATGCACCTTGTTTTTCTAACCACTTCCCCAGTGGTTAGAAAATTTCTCTCTCCTGTGACATGGTAAATAGAGACAGACCAAACATTCACAATATTGATAGGGTTTAATTTATAGGGTTTTCAATATTTTTGGCAAAAAGTACCTGTCAAGATATTCCATGAACAGCTTTTCAATTAGTTTTTTATATTAATTATGGATAGTATTCTTAATTATTTGATAGTAAATGCACTGATGTGTCCATTAAATGCATTGAATTGGATGTTAATAAATTAATAAAATACCAGTTATCATAAATAACTAAAACAATGTTTTGAACAGTCAATCTTTCTTTAGGCATAACTTCTTTTTTTTTTAAATATTACAATTGATGACATTGTGGTGTTATTCACAATGAACATTCTGTGGGAAGTTTGTTTTCTGTAACAAAAGCTTTTCTCAAACATGAGCTAAAATCCCTTCCAATGGATAAGTTAATTATTTCAACAGAAGTGTCTAGCGAACACTACAAAATAAGACCTTCCAGACATTTTATCTTATCTTACATATAGTATGATGGGAAGAGCTTTAAGACTTGTGCTACAGTATTCTTCTTTTCTGTCCTTCTGCATCGAGACCAACAAATTGATAATGATTGCTAGAATCAAGCCATGTAATTAGACAGCATAACATCTAATATACTACTTTTGTCAGCTTGCCAGAAAGAGAATTTCAGTAAATGATACATTACACCATAAAAAAATAAAACCACCTCTTTCAAACAGGCCTGTTAATGATGATAAATAAAGAACTTGTGCAAAAGCAAGCAATTAATCCTTTGGAAGCTTTTCACTGAAGTCACTAATAAGACATCAGAAAATGCAAATACATACATAAACAAACCCTTTGTGAATATGCATCTTTAGATTAGTACATTTTTCTGCAATGAGCACAGCTAATCTCATCAGTAGTTAACTTCTTTCATGCCACTTATTTTTCATTAAAACATTTTCTTTATTCTAGAAAATGTACAAAGCAGAGTCATTCATATTGGTAAGCATCAGCAAAATACAAATACATAATTTTATTTGAAAATTCAATAAATATTCACACCAGAGTTTATTTTATTTTGGGGATAGGGAAGAGAAACATTTTTAATGGCAAATTCAATTATGAAACTACAGTATCTTTATGTTTATACCACAGGGACAGAGTACATTATAATATTTTGCTATTAATAATGCATCCAAAAATGAAGGAGAATTGTAAGGAAAAATGTGTGCTGCTGTATGTACAGAATGTGTAGTGCCAAAGGGTTATGGAAAAATCATCTTGAACAAAGAATATTTTGAGATATAATCCTGTAAAACAATTTCTAAATATGTGTAGGCAGCCAAGCAGACAGATAATTTCAATGTGATTCTATGGGCTAGTTCAGGGATTGGCAACCTTTGGCACGCGGCCCATCAGGGAAATCCGCTGGTGGGCCGGACGGTTTGTTTACCTGCAGCGTCCGCAGGTTCAGCCAATTGCAGCTCCCACTGGCCGCGGTTCACCGTTCCAGGCCAAGGGGGGGCTGCAGGAAGCGGCGGCCAGCACCTCCCTCAGCCCACGCTGCTTCCCGCATTGACCCAAAAGACACAAACACATGATATTGTGTGTCACAACTAGCACCACACCAACAATATATTTAATGTGTTGCATCAAAAAGGTAAAAGTAACAGAAACAAATACTGATTTTACTACTGCAAACAGTGACTCAGCTAAGTTCATAAATTGCCTCACAGACACTCTAATGGATGGGAAAGTGGTGGTGATAGCTGATGCAGAGGCTAAGTACAGAGAAATGTGCTTTGAATGGGATTGAAGAAGAAAAAATGCTTAGAAGAAAGGCAGTTAAAGCCCTTATTGAAGATGAACTGGGGAACATGGACATTTTTTAGCAATCCTATCTGAAGAAATGAATTACAGCGCACATCCCTAAAAGCTGGGAAAAAAAGAGTGTGGTGCTACCAAAAACGGAAGAAAGTGCTGATGTCAACAGTAATATGAAGACTATTTGCAGGTGCTAAATTTTTACAGAAAACCATTTTGTCCTGCAGTTTGTGAGAGCATAGCTGATGCCAAACCTGAAAAAAAGAATACCATGTGACCTGCACGTCTTTAAGTGGTGCATCAGTGGCCACAGTGATTTCAGCACCAGCAGATAGGATAGTAAGCAGGTGGCGCTCAAGGAGGACATTTTATCGCAAATCACTATGTATGAATGCTTGAGTGAAAGGCAGGTTTCAAACACATACATTACAACTATGCCACATGTGAGTAATCTACCACTACATATGGCTGTTGGTTAACAATTCATTCCAAAACCTGTAACAAAATCCTCAAGCAGCTTATGCACAGCTTTAGGTTCTCCAGTGACTACAGAGTAGTCCACTTGGAGACTGCAATTACAAATGTGGTTCTTTGCTACATGGAACTGAATGAAGGGTATACACTCTACGAAACCACAGGAAGGATAGGTTTATATTTTGTGCTGCTGATAACTTAGACTTCCTTGAAGATACAGCAGATGGCAAAGGTACCCTTCCTGATACAGTTATGGTCTGCTCTTAGGAGTTTATTAATGAGGACCAGTCCCATGATCAAGTGCTCTCTGGAAAAGCAAAGAACCATTCCTTGAAGGAGCATCCTGTCTTCCTGACTCTTACTTTCCTACCAAGGTCCAAAAATTCTGAAGCCAAGAAGTCCAATTTTCAATGAAGCAGCAGTTAAATTGACTATACTAGAGTCTTTTACATTCACTAACCTTGACCTCACTTAGTTATTGTGCAAAAGTGGGATGCACCCCAGAGGTGAAAAAAATTACTGAGCACAGCTTCAGCTGAAGACAATGATGTACCCTCAAATCATCTAGATACCCAAGACATACCATATCATACCATTTCATGAAAAAGATACATTCCAATGGGGTCAGCCTTTAACTTGGTACTATACAAGGTGCCAGACTGAAAGACTCATACATGCATCCTGCAATCATACCTGCAAGCCCTACTGATGACTCAGTTCAATTTATGCAGCTGGAATGCATGAAGAAGTATATTTATGGAACTGAATCAAAACGTGTTGTGACAATAAACATGGGCCTTTACAGGCCTATTCAACAGCTGATAATGTCCCATGATGATCTTCATGATGGCATCTGTGTCCTAGAGAACTGCAGCAATTCTTTGCAGCAATACACGCAATCAGCTCTTTTGATGATGGCACTGGTATACCTGAGATCTCAGGTATTTTTATAGGGACAGTACTGTGAAACAAATTCTTGCACGGAAAAAGTTTTGATGTTCTATAGAAGCATACACTAGAACACTCGTTGCCCTTCAAAAATGCTACCTAGATGTCTTCTTTTAAAAGCATATTGATGTGCTTGCAGTCATTTCCCAAAGGGTACAGGACCTGCTAGACTAGTTCCATACATCCAGTGTACATTCCACTCTCAATGACCTGTTGCACACTATGAAAAGCTGCAATATCACAGAATGGGTTAAGGAAGTTGATGAGGTTAAATCAGTGACAAAGCTAACTTTTGTGGTCTGACAATACATGAAGATGGTTGAGTGTTTTGCTGCTCTTTATTTGAACTGTCAAGGACTGCTAATTTGAATTTGCATGCCAAAGCGCTAGAAGACTCTGTGAAACACTTTTTTTTGCTATAGATTTAGCAAACTATTCTGCGATGACTGCCTGGTATCTCGCTGAAATAACGTGTAGAAAAATCTGACCTGACATATGGGAGAATTTTTGAAAAGATAATTGGGTTGTTAGAAGGTCACCAGTTCCTTTCTGTGCTGTTGGTTCAGATGAAGCCCTAGAACACGAAAACAGAGCAATCAAAGTCATGGAGCAGGGGAGGGAGAGTCTGTGGGCATAACACAGCCTCCAAAATGCTCTGACAACCCAAGAATGCCATCAATTTTTGAACAAAATATTAAGCATGGCTGGGATGATTTTCCCAGAAGTAACCAAACACCATCTAGACTCATTATGTGCTTTTAAATGCCAAGAAGGGGACATTTTAAAACTACAGGATGCGCTTACTCACACTGACAACCCATTTGATGGATTGGAGATCATTAATATCATGACAAAAGCAGTCTTCAAATGATGACATAGCTAAAGATGTCATTTGATTGGGTACTTTGGGTCAAGACTTACATGAAGCCTTCAAAAACCAACAAAAATTATCCACGGCTCTGTCAAACTATGGGCTCCAATCTAGAAGAACAGACTAAAGCTGAGCTCGAATGCAAAGAAGACAGCCAGAGTGAAGGAAGATGCCAGGAACTGATACAAAGCTAACTGCAGACAGGTCATTGTTGGTTCGTCTCCTACTCATGTCCAGATCTCAGCGTGATGTTGATCTGTGAGAGACTTTGGGAAGCATGAGTCTTCTGTGGTGCCATTACTGATGCTTGAATGAGATGGAACAATCCATATGTGCCAGGCAAAAAACAAACTATTTCACATCTGGTATGGTCTTCCTAAGCCAGCATGTACAGACAATGTGGCTAGTACCTTATACAATCAGAGGCTTTTCAGCAGAGCAATCATAGATAGCATGGCTGAGGTACAAGCTCTCGACAAACCAAAATATTAATACCTGCTGAGATTTGGCTGAACACCTCATTATGACACTACAGAGAAAATACTGGAACTATGAGTCCACCTTGAGTTTCACACATATGCAGATAAATCAATTAAAAATATTACCAATATTATTATTATAATATTGTTGCACCTGTCCAATACAAAAATCATTGGCTCTACAAACATTCCCAATGTCACAATGAAGAAACTATTGTCTCATACTGACATGAAGGATGAATTAGCCATATACTTTGCAGGAAAAAAATGCTCTCTGATGCGAAGAATTGCTTAAAGAATTTTGTTGTCATGTGGCATAATGAAGCTGCTATTTTGCATTGTTCAGTAGAGGTCTTCGTAGTTCCCATGAGAAATCTCACACCAAAGTTATCTTGCATGCCATCAATGCCACAAAGAGAGGTGCTACCATACTCTGTGTTTTTGCACGGGAGAGAGAAGTTCTAGTGCTCTCTCTGAGATGCTACCCAAGACTTCTACAAGATTCTGGTTTTGTGCCTTTGCTGGGGAACAGAATTGCTTTTTATCCCTAAGAGATATGTTCCTATCACTCATACCATTAAAAGCCACTGGACTTCCAAATATTTGGGGTCGGGAAGGAATTTTCCTCCAGGGTAGATTGGCAGAGGCCCTGGAGGTTTTTCGCCTTCCTCCACAGCATGGGGCAGGGGTCGCTTGCTAGAGGATTATCTGCTGCTTGAAGTCGTTAAATCATGATTTGGGGACTTCAACAGCTGAGACAAGGGTGAGAGTTATTTCAGGAGTGGGTGGGTCAACTCTTGTGGCCTGCATCATGCAGGAGGTCAGACTAGATGATCATAATGGTCCCTTCTGATCTTAAGTTCTATGATTCTATGATATCCATGCCCTTTCAGGAAGGTTGACTTAAAAGACCAACTTATCTTACTAGAAAACATTTGATTCAGCTTCCGCATGTTCCCTCCTCACTCTGAATGGCTGAGACAGTCACTAATGAGGACAGAAATGCACTGGAGGTGTTCATATGCCCAGTTTACCATTTGAACACCAACATTACGACACTTGCAGAGCTGTCTTCATTGACATTTTCCAAGAAGCAGACAAATGAAGAAAAATTGCCACCCACAAGGGGTGCATTTATACCTGCTATCAAAAGGGCAAATTACCAAGCAATAGAATGGCTCTGGAATAATTTATGATCAACTGTATCCAAACATACCCTTCCCTACTGGTCATGCATGGGTCTTGGAGGATGGACTGACCACACTAGTTGTGAATGAAATACCATGTGCACTCTGAAATTAATCCTTCATCTAATCAAATTTCTGTGTGCAAAAACCAGGTGCTCACCACTTTGCAAATGTTTGTTCAACAGCTTGTCTTGTATTGAGCTGTGCAAGTGCAGTTCAATAAGATGGAGAAGACACCGATGATGAATTGGAGGGAGATTCTAAGTAATGCATGTTGAATGTAGGTTAAATAGGAATGGCCTATGAAATGAACAGGGATCCATTAGCACAACAATATCTTTTGGGGATTTTAGCTGTTATTTGTCATGCTTCCTTTTTTATCATTTTCATTAAAAAACAAATATGTTAGAAACTTCCCAAATGCAATAGCTAAAACAAAGAAACCATAAAAGGGAAAAAAAACATCCAACTTTTTACTCTCAACCAGTTTTATTCATGTTAAATTTTAAGTAAATGACAAGATATGAAAAAGAAGAAGTCTTAGACAGACCAATATGAGGAATTGGGTGGAAGGAGGCAGTTCAGGAGCAGAGATGTAGATTTGTCATCCAAGTAAAGATGCCATATGAGCAAATAAGGTTATCCTAAAGAAAAAAAATTCTGTAACAGGAGACCCCTATGAAAGAGGGTGGTGGTAGGAATAGGACCCACCAAAGGAAAGGCTAGAGATATAGGAAGAGAATCAGGAAAGGATTAAGCCACAAAAGCCAAAGGGAGTACAAGATTTTAAGAAGGGTCTGATCAACATTGTCAAAAGCTACAGAGGTCAAGAAGTAAGAGGTTAAAGTAGAAGTCCTGAGATCTAACTATGGAGAAGGAGTAGACTGGTTAAAAGCCAGACTGAAATCGACCCAGGAAGATAAGAGAAGAACTCAAAATAATGGTTGCAAATGGTGCATTCAGCCTATTTGGAGGTAGAGGGATAAAAGAGAGCAAAAGACACAATTTGTTAGGATGGGAGAGATTAGAGCGAAGGATATTAGATGAGATGGAGAGAAGAAAGAAAAAGGAGAAAGGGAGGTCATGGCAGATTTTGGGACTGTATGCTTGTGAGTCAGTTAGGGTTGTAAATATCATGCTGCTTGGAAAGGAATATGGCAGAAAAAAATGGGATTGGAAGTACAAATGTGTAGCAGAGGAAGTCAGTGTGGACACTGGGCTAGAACCACAGGAGCAGGGGAAAAGGATTTTGATAATGAGATGAGCCAGGGATGGGTGTTGACACAACAGACTGTGATGAAGACAGGGGGAAAAGGCTTTAGGATGGAGGAGAAAGAGGAGTGAAAATATTTGAGAGTCTGGAAAAGAGAGAGTGTGAGCAGACCTGGGGCAGAGAAATAACAGATGTTGATGGCTTGAAAGACAGTAAAGTACTGGGAGGGAGACAGATGAGAAATGTCGAAGGAGATGAGGTTGTAGTCTGAAAATAGTACAAATAGGGATATTTGAGAAGCAATAGGGTTTGGTGAATTTAAGGAAGAGTGAGTGACCATTCTGGTGAGTGAGAGTGCTGCTTCAGGTGCCAAGCCCAAATAAGACTGTGGTTGAGGGGGGCAGATTACACTACATTAAAACTGAAGTCAAGAATGGTGATGTTGGGGGACAGAGAGGAGGAAGAGAAAAAAGCCAGATGTCAGAGAGGAAGGTGGCCCAGGAGGAGTCGGGAGATGAATTATTTGAAGAAGAAGGTCAAAAGCAATGCTGTTCCAAAGAGGAGAATGGAGAGGAAAAAAGATGGAGAAACACAAACACCCCACTGTGCCCCTTGGCAGATGACTCATTTAGAGGTGTAAGCAAAGGAAGGGCCACCATAAGAGACAGCTGCAGCAGAGGCAGTGTCAGATGGGGATATACACATTTCTTAGAGTACAAGGAAATGGATGAGTTGGAGAATTTCACATTAAATCCTTATGTGTCCAGAGCAAGTCATTGCTTTATGGTACACTTATTATTAAACATCTTTGAAAACATTAAATTAAGCACAAATATTTTAAAATTAATCACAGCATCAACAATATTCCATGGAAAACTGGATAACAGTCAAAGATAACTAAGTTCAAACATTACTTCAGTTGCCTGCGTTATTAAACATACTGATGAGCTCTAAACAGGACATTAACGTAACGGTTCCAAAAGAGTGATAAAAAGTTAAAAATGTTTTCCTAAAAAAATTAATTGATCATATGACTATTGATTTAACTGAGAGCAATTCACCTGTAAACACTGCCATCTTTGCAACTTGCATGGGAAATAAGCTACTGGAAATCTAAAGCCTTGCCATAATTAGATAGCAGCTGGAAAAACAGGAGTTTGTCCACAGCCAAGAAACTGATGCAACTCTTGAGAATATGTGAATATTCATTATGGCAACTAAGCACAGATGTGTCAAAGTATTGAATTCAGGAGCAGGCAATGGTCAAGAAAAAATGTTCAATTTGTACTCGTTAAGCTTCGATAGCCTTTGAAGAATATCAGTCACAACTAATTAAGACAATAAGGAAGTCATCTAACTGAAGGTAAAGCTGATCTGGAAATCAATATATTTGTTTTTTATGCACATACTTTACAGCCTCTAGATCTCAAAATAACAGCACTACAAAACCAGTGATTTACAAATACATCAAGAATCTCTTTAAAAGTCCAGTTCCACATCTAAAAAACACCCTTTTCGAGCCTGGCTTCAGTGGACTCATTTTGTTACTGATTACGTTCCTAGGGTTCTTTATTTCTCAAAGTTTTGGATCCCATCAAATGCATCATTTATTTATTAAACCTGTATCATAAGCTGGCTCACTTACCAGTGTACGTACATAACTTGTTTATTATTTTTAAAAGTGTTTGTCAGTAAGTTACTACCATATTTTTATATCTGGTCAGGCAAGTTTCCAGTAAGAGATATTCTATCAAATGTTAACATGCTTTTCATTGTATATTATATTAGACAAAGTATTAACGCTTTCATAATTAGCATAGAATGGATGGTCTTGTGGAAGACGGTAGGTGTCAAACATATTGAGTGCAGCACACCAACTTTACATTTGCTTTTGTTTAGACCAACCACCTCAGATATTCTAGTCACAACATAATACATTTATTATTTACAAAATCACTTTCTGCTAGAAAGTAAATCTTATCAAATGAACTGAGATTTCAGGTCCTGCATCTGAATATAATATAACAATTATTATAGCACCTAGAAGCCTACAGTGGAAATCAGAGCCCCTTTGTACAAACACCCAATCCAAAAATGTAACTGGTTCATGCACAATAAGTTTATAGTCAGTGTAAATACAACAAAGAATCAAGCTTGAGCACCACATAACTGCCAGATTAGATGACAGCTATCATTTAAATCACAACAGCATACATAGATAGCATAACCTATTATTGTAGTGACAGATGTGGTTTTTTTCCCCAAGTACAAGATGTGCAAAGTGTTTGCTTTAGAATAAAGAATATAATGTGAAGTCTCTTCTTTAGCATTGAAGTTGGATACATCTTTATTTTACAGCAGTTTAAAGTAAAAATACAAGCTTATACATATCAGAACAAAATCAAAGTGGTAGATACAAGTTTAATAGAAAGGAAGTGTACCATTTTAACCAATAAGTTGACCTGGACATTACAACTGAAAGATAAAATCAGCTATGGACCTGGTGGTTAAAAAAAAAAAAAAAGTTTTGAAAGAATAAAACAAAATGGTATTTTTTCTGTAGAGATGTCAAGGTGCCCAGAGGTAATATGTATAGTTATAAAATGCAGAAAACTTTGAATATTTACCCAAACATTCTTGATCTAGTATTTGTGGAGCAATAGGTGCTACATGGCTTTTCAATATGCATCTGAGGGAGATATAAAGGCTGGGGCCCAATCCAGAGCTCACTGAAGTCAATGTAAAGAGTCACATTGGCCTAAACAGGCTTTGGATCAGGCTCTTAGTGAGAAAAGAACCATTTCAAGTACACCAAGTTACCCATAAACTGAGAGAAGGGGAAGTGAACTTTGTTTATTTTCAGATATATGCCTTTCTTAGATCTATAACTTGGTGAGTTTTTTCATTTTTTTGGAAAAGAAGTTACAACTGAAAGTGAGTTTGAATGGAGTCCAACTAACACCCTAAAGTATTTGTACAATACTACATATTTTTTATAAAATGTAAGTGTAAATAAGTTTTGAAAGGAAAAGATAAGGGATTACTTCAGATTCCCACAGTCACTCTCTCTCAACAGAAACACATCAAGCTTCTTTTATTTTCTCCCCAAAAACTTCTCAGAAGTTTCTTCATATTAAGAGAATTCCTGGCTAAGGACAAGCATATAAGGTAGTCTGCTCTCAGAAGCTCGTTTTTTGGCACAACTAAATTGATGGGGAATGTTTCCTCCAAAATGAATATCTCTTAATCTTCACTTGTGTGTAAGTGAGGTTGAAAATGGGATCATGGATAGCAGTAAGCAGAAAAACTGGAAAATAATGACTCATCAATAGGATAGATTTGCTAGAGCAGCATGGTGTAATAAGTTAAATGTGGCCTTGAGGATTTATATTACAATGAAAAGGAAATGAATTCTGATTAACTTGAAGCTCCTACACTTATTATGGGAATACTGGCATGTATTCAGATAAATGCTAACAGACAACACAGAAAACAGAAGCACATACAGGAGATGTTAGAATACTCAGGCACAAATAGAAAATGGAAGCAACTACTGCATGCACAGAAAGAACGATTGAAAAAATATAATATACATACACAGCCCATTTAAGAAAACTGGACATATTTACACACTCAAAATAGTTCATGGGTCATATACAGATACTAGTAGTTTCACAAAGGTCCATAGAGTCAATATAAGGCCCCTGCATCAACTAAGACTAGCCCGATGTGCTCACTGTAACTATAAGCAGTGGGTCCTTTTTCCATCAGGAGGGAAGAAAAGGGGTTATTGCCCCTAAAAGAGCTCCCTCTGCAATTGGTGGCAAAGGGTGAGGAAGGGGAATGTTTACCTGGATGGAACAGGAAGCGGCTACACCAGGTGTGGGGAGGGAGGGACACTACATTCCAGGTGACTGGAGGAGGGTGGTATTTTTACCCCGGGCTGTTCCAAAGATGCCCTCTCTAACTATGATCAGGCTGTCAGCAGCAGCAGCTCCTCCTCAGGGCTCACAGAGGAGGCTCCAGATGCATGCACATGCTCACCACAACAGTGTTCTGAGATCCGGATGAGATAAGGGGAATTCCCTCCCCCCTCCTGGAATGCTGGGGAACATAGTTAGCATGGCAGAGGGTGGGGAAGAAATCCCCATACACAAGGGAAAGTGTGCAGGGCTATGGTGCCTAGTACACAGGGCAAGGAGTAGTGGAGGAAATCCCCCAGGCAGTAAAGGGGGTAGTGCAGAGCCAGGGTTCAAAAGGCAAGGGAGAAATTACCCACCCACCCCTGGCCAGTAAGGTGGCAATGCCAGGCTCTCATCAATCACCCAACAGCAGCAGCTGTTGCAACAAGATGGCAGAGGAACCTGCTGTGGTTACATGCAGCCATGGGGCTCCACTATGAGGCAGTAGGGTCAGAGCAATACACTGTTTAGGACCAGATTGGGAAGGGGGAGGGCTGATGGCAGTCCCCCCAAGTAGGTGGAAACAATTAAGGAAATAATGACGACTTGCACTGTACAATTTATTACCAGATATTCCCACCATTTTAAGTGAATAAAATTGTAGCCTAATTAAACCGCATCCTTTGCCTCCTGTCTTTCTTCTGACATGGCCAGACAATGGATGCTTGGCCAAGAAGAGTGTCTGTTCATCTTTAATACACCTTTAATGATCTGCACAATTGGGACACAGGTGACTATGGTTGATGTTCAAGCCTCTAGTACTTTCTGTTGAGCTAGCATCCACAGGTGAGACTGGGCTATGGTGGTCGCAAGGTAGCTTTTTCCTTTCCGCACATGTAATTACTGCATTAGCCAATAATGGAACTTTATGCCCTAACTCTCCCGAGACAGCTTTCTATATCCATGTAGTGCACATACCCCAAGCAAGTCCTCATAGTCCTGTCCTCCCTCGTGCAAGGAAAGTGCACCAGTTCCACTGTCTAGGAAGTCTCTGTCATAAACAGATAGTTAAGGGTTAATGTCTCTTTTATCTGTAAAGGGTTAAGAAGTTCACCTAGCCTAGCTGACACCTGACCAGAGGAACCAATAGGGGGACAAGATGTTTCAAAAGGAAGGAGGGAAGTCCCCTTTGTCTTGGGTCAGTTTCAGTTCTGGCCAGAGAGGAAAAGGAATCAAACTGGGTAGTGAGTATTTAGTGAAGGAATTAGATTATGTTTATTTTCTTTTTGTAACTTGTCTTGGGCATTAGGGGAATAATCAAATTGGCTATTCTTTGGTGTAACTAAGGGTTTTGCCCAGGGGGACATCCTTTGTGTTTTAAATCTGTTGTCTGTGAGATCAGCTTGTATGCTATCTCCCAGAGGTTTTTCTTTTACCTTTCTTTTCTTTAATTAAAAGCCTTCTTTTTAGAAACCTGATTGATTTTTCCTTGTTTTAAGCTCCAAGGGGGTTGGATCTGGACTCACCAGGAATTGGTGGGGGAAAGGAGGGGGGATGGTTAACTTCTCCTTGTTTTAAGATCCAAGGGTTTGGATCGGTGTTCACCAGGGAATTGGTGAAGGAGTCTCTCAAGGCTACCCAGGGAAGGGTTACAGTACTTGGGAGGGAAAGATTTTGGTGGAGAAGACAGAGTTTCCCAAATGACTCAAATATTTGGGTGGTAGCAGCATATTGATCTAAGCTGGTAATTAAGCTTAGGAGTTCTCATGCAGGTCCCCACATCTGTACCCTAAAGTTCAGAGTGGCGGTGAAACCTATGACAGTCTCCATATCTGCCAAGCAAAGGGTTGATACTCGGGCCTTATCTGGATTCCATCCCTTTTTCTCTTAGCAGTGAGGATGTACAAAGTGAACAGCTTGATTGATGAACACTATGCCAACCATATAGCATTGTGAATTAAGGAGAAAAAACTATTTAGATTTACATAACCAACAGGTTTTAGATGAAAGTCACCGATGAAGAGCAAACTGAATGATCACATGCTATTTTAAAATATCGTTTTAATCATACCAAGTTTATATAACTGACAGGCTAGTAACTAGGATAATTTTTTCTCATCTAATAATGACCAACATCTTCCTTGTGTTAAGTAACTGAGTGTGGGCTGGTGATGATAACCTTAAACATCATTGGTGCTTGAGCAGAGAGCTAATCAAATGGGAGGAAAAGGTAAGCCTGTTTTATTTACTATTGGATATTTTTCCAAAGTTACCATTCAACACTAAGTATAACACTTACCTATTCCTCCCACAGGCAATTCTCTGCTCCACTACCATTGATGTTTTCTACTAATGCTATTTACGACGATTCATTTGGAAGATCTGTGCATGCTGGGATGTCCAGAGTGAATGCAAACTTGGATATTGAACATAGAAGCTTCAAGGCCTACAACAACAACCAAAAAGTTTATTTTGAAGAAAAAGTGTGTTTGCTGAAATGTTTCTTTATTGTTTGGATATTTGGCAGTTTATTGTAAAGTTAGCCTACTTGGTTGAAAAAAAAAAAAATCCTATTCACCTTTAAGATTCAGTCCCCTAACATGCAATGTACTACCCTCACTTAAGGTGCACATGACTTGACTATACTGGACTGACTGACAACACTGGACTTTTCAGTGATATTCCACATTTCACTTCAACAATATCATTTCAAAATAGGAGCAAGGAAAAGCTATCAATTCCAACAAGGCATGCCATTAAAAACACAGGAAGCAGAGAGATACCAAGGCCATATATCATTTTAATTCTCACACCAGCTTAATGCAGTTGTGATCCCGTGATCCCTCATTCTTAATAAAAATGTGTTTAACTTCCACTTAAAATATATGTACATTACAATACTAACATAGCCATTATATTTCAACACCCCTGAATAGCTAATATGCTGGCCATGTCCTCAAACTTTGTCCATGACTTTGTTTTCAAATTACTCTAGCACTTCCTCAGCATCTGTTTCTCACTCCTCTGAGATTCTACACAGTACCCATTATTAACAATTTTAGAATAACTGTTCACAAGTATTAGTGTTATCAGCATAGTTTTGTGTTCCCAACGCTGTGATAACATTAAGCAAAGGAGAGAATTAAAGATCTTGACAACAACCACTATTTGATATTTATTTTTAGTCTCTTGTTTTATCTGTTGTAGTTCAAGTGTTGTAAATATAAATGTCTCTAAACAAGGTACAGTCTGGTTTTTAAATTCTGGTAAAATTCAGTTAAATACTGCCTGTTTCTCTCTACACTATAGCTTTATTTTTTTTAAAAAAAAGGTTATATTGATCAAAGTACTCTATCAGTCTTTCAGTTAACTACAATGCTTGCAAAGTCAGTGTGAAATGACAAAAATCCTAGTTAGGTAATACAATGCACTACTAAATTAGATACACATTTGAAACAATTTCATCTATTGAGCAGTGGTTACCACAAAACTTTGCTCAATCACAAAAATAGAAGTGAAGAAAGTTCCCACTGAAACAGCATAAAGACATACAACATTTAAAACCATTCAAAGAGTTCAAGACATGGATAAAGCCTCATGTAAAAAAAATAGTTATAATATGCTCTTTCTATTTGCAAACTGCGAGCTTATGTCACAAAGAAAAAAAAGTTCCTTCAGAACGTGGTATATTTTCTTTATAAAAAAATAATTCTAAAAACGACTACTTGTGCTTGCTTGTTGGGTCAATGACACCTTTCACATCTTAGAATGACCTTTAAGAGCTAATCCTCCCTCGTTTTCTCTGTCCTCTTTCTTAGTATTAATAGCTCAAAAATAACTAAAGGATGAATGAAAAATCCTTCATATTGCCCTTTTAAAGGCAAACACACACACACACACTGGAGATCAGAAGGCTAATTAAAGGCCAACATTTCCCCAAGTGTAAATGATAGCTTTATTTATTTAGCTGACCACAAGTACAGTTTTGAGATCCACAAAAGTCTGAATTAAACTTTAAACATCCATATTGAGTGAGCTCAAATGTGGTTTAGGGGAGAAGTGACATTTTAAGCAGCTGTTCTATGGTCTACCATATGTGAAGTAAGTTTGTGATTTTTGTTCCTGTAAAATTCCTAGAGGAGACGTGTCTACATCGCAGTTGACATTAGCTGTCAGATTCAGAAGAAGCACCAAGGACTGAACAGATATAAATAATAAAACTACCCTGATACTTCTAGAGGCAATACTTCCATTTCAGGTTTGAAATATATTGACAGGGTAGTGTGGAGAAATTTGCCTATGGTGTACTTGTTCTGTGAATGAGTGTAGGATTTCATTTCCAGCTCTTTGAATCCGGCACCACTTACAAGAACTAAATTTATTTTTTTATTTTAAATCATGCAACACAAAGTCAAAGGAGGAAAATACATCTTAAAGTTTTCTTACTGTGCACTATTATGGCAAATTTTGAAGATATCACAAGTTAGTATGTGATGTTACATTGCATACTGAAAGGGATCTCCTTGCAAGACCTAGGCTTTAGCTTATTTTTTCTTGCTTTTATAAAGTGTAAATTTGACTTTCAGTAAGGTTAAAGAACTTTTAAACAAAGTTTTATCACAAGATCCTCTGTGTCGAGTTATCCTCAGACAGCAAAAAGCCAATGCAATAAATACAGTTGGCATGGCTGGGGTATCCGTGGTCTCTTCGTGATCTCTGGCTATTGTAACAGACCCTGGAGACAATAGAGAGATAAGGTGGGTGAAGTAATATCTTGTATTGGACCAACATTGGTTGGTGAAAGAGACAAACTTGCTGAAGAATAACTCTGTGTAGCTTGAAAGTTGCATTAGACCAACCTCTGTTGGCGAAAGAGACAAGATAGCACTTCACCCACCTTGTTTCTCTAATATCCTGAAACCAACATGGCTACAACTCTGGAGACAATAGGCAAACATTCCTTGAGGGAATCAGACTGGTACACAACAGCCACATGATCACTAAAACTCATGTTTGTACCCCCTTCCTCAGATGCACCAAGCATGTCTCAGCCATAGTTCAGGATCTAGCCCTATGTCTTTAATGGAGTTAGTAACAGAAGAGTAATAGGGTGGTTTGCCCATGGGCTGGGGAGCCTCACCTTAGGGGAATCAGATGATTCCAGTATAAAAGGCAGCAGGAAGCTGCAGGGGGAGAGACTGAGGAAGAAAGTCTAAACTAGAAGGCTATGTTTCTCTTGATCAGAATAAGGTCTCCATGGATAACAAGACCATTGAAGATGGATGAGAGTTACAGGGCTGGTATAATGGACATTATATTTGGAACACTGGAGACTATTTTGAATTACTTTTTGCTACTGATCCAGTTTCAGGAAGGGCTGTGGATAGCCCTGAGATAAACTATACGCCACTCCCACGGGCCTCTGAACAGTCGGAGGGCCTTGTGGAAACACCTCTGGCCACAAAGGGGCCCCTGCCAAACGGTGTCCCAATTACAGAAGTTCTAGAACTATATCAAGTTATGGGTTGCAGGACAGGGTGGGGATTTCTGTCTGTATTTGATAGTTTATATTTGAAGCCAAACTGAAACTGAAAGCCGAACCAGCTCTATTTTTCACGCTGACCTCTTTGCTACCATTGACTATACATGCTCCCCACTTCAACTGCGGCCCTGCAGTTTGTCTTTGTTAGCCTGTGGGCTCATAGAGCCTTTCTTTGTTTTGTAAAATAGTGTCGACATTTAAAGGGGTACTGTATATAAATAATATATTACAAAATAATTATTAAAATAATATTCTGCTTGCAAGCTGACTGCATTTTGGGCCTTAATATATGGCTAGTTTTCATATGGAAAAAAAGTGAGATCCGAAATGTAAACTAATGGAATGTAATATTCTTATTAGCTAAATCTATTTGACAAAAGCCTAATCAAGATCTGAAACCCCTCTTTTTTGGTGTTTCTACAATGAACATTTAAATTTATTTTTTAAAACTGACTGAAGAATGAGCCTTTAGTGAAGCAGTATTTCAATAAATATTACTGTTCTCTGAAAACATGCTCATTTAAATATAACTTATCAACAGCTTTCTAAAATATACACAACACAAGCAATCACATACAATTAAGTTTATTTCATTTTAAAATACTTCTGTCTTCAAAGATTTCAGTGGGACAGTAATATCATAATTTCCTAAGAAATTATTTTTACTGTCCTCTTTGTAAACACTACACTCTAACCCTCAAAAATAAACCTTGAGGAAGAAACATTTTTACTAAAAACTAAAGCAAACAAAGATTTAGTACTACTAGTAGCAACTATTACTGGGGCTTAATTAATTAATTCAGTAACTAGCTTCAAATGGGGTACTCAGTGCAGCAAGTATTCATAGGATAAGACAACACAATGTCTTTTTTCTGCTGAACCTTTTTATCATACAGTTCACAGAAGGTCTCTGGTAAACGCCTGGTCTATGTTAAAACTAAGTTGATTAAACACATTATAAATGTACAGCAATATTAAATTAAACTGACCAATTTATACCATGACTAGACTAGACTGTTACGAGACTTAATATAGCCATGCATGACAGTAGGGGAGCGTGCGGATTTCCCCATCTTCAGCAGCCACACAGGGGCTACCCACATCAAAGCTCCTGGAGTTCTTGGGTTGCACACCAGATGCTCCTCTTTGGGAGCAAAAGGGTGAGAAGGGGACGGTAAAGCGCAGGGATTAAGCCGAGCACCCAACCTCACCCCATGCATCAGCCAAAAGAACTGACTGTTTCTGGGATGGTGATGGTATTCTGCACCTCATAAAAGGAGTGCCACAAATATCTTGCCACCCCACCACTGCAACAGAGCCTGGCAATCACAATGCTTTCTGATGCTCCACTTGGGGCAGTGTGCCGATGCATCACCTTTTAACATGGGCAGTGTACAAACAGCACAATCTAACCTTAAGTGAGAAAGCACTAGCTCCTACTTAAATAAATGAAAGGGGGGAATTCTGAACTGCTACAAATCCTATACATAATGGAGAGAGTGCAACAATCTTCTCAATGTAATTGGAAGAAGGTGCCTATCCTTATACTTGTTTTTAAGACAGCTCATCAATTTGTCTGTCATCACTAGTTCCTAGGTTCCTAATGTTACAGCATTTGAGTAGAGGAATATGAACTTGAACTTATATTACATATTTTGTATTCTTTGTTGAACTTGTTTACAAGGCTGTATCCATGCTCTAATCAAAATGAAATGTTTTCTATCCGAAATGTCAGGTCACTTGGGAACCCCATATTCATGTTACAATACACAGTTTTATTGTTTTAACTGTGAGGTGACATTTCCAGGCTAAAGACTTCCTACAAAAAAATGCAATGTACTATTTGTGGGGTTTTTTCTGGCTAGGAAGTAACTGAAAAGACAGTAAGAAATTGTGTACATTAATACCCAAATGTGTAGATAATAGACTCAACTTAGGCAAGTCTAATACTACATTTTAACTTACTGGCTTTTTAAAAATCACACTGTTCTCTAGTGACACATTGCACTGCTAGAGTACATTTCCAAGCTATGCTACAAATTGTAATAAGTGACTTAATTGGAGACCAGTTTTATCAAGCAAGAAAAGGTCAAATGGCTTTTGGAGATTTGTTTCCTACACAGAATCTTCCTGCCCTGGAAGCTAAGAATAACAGAGTTGGGGAATTAGATCTTGTGACAAATTGAAGAATAAATTAGACAATAAATATAAAACTAGGTTAAAATCAAACAAGTTATCAATTAGGACTCTGAACCTGTAATGTTTAAGTGGCTATTACTATGTAAACAGAAGAGAGAGGATCTTTCTTGGACCCCAATCTACCATGTGAGCAGACTCCTGAGCCTTCCTGGAATGCTATTAAAATCAAGGGGGCCACATGGAGATAATTACAGGATTGTGACCTTGTTTTTAATGAATCAGATGAAAATAATATGACTGTTTTGTGTACATTTTAGTTTTCAATTTGATTATATAGTTTATTTCCTGAAGAAGACCATCATCTCTCCTTATTTTTCGTTATTACCATATTAGCTAGATCATCATTGTAAAGTCAATTGAACAACTACAGATTAGCAAGTAATTATCAAGGAAGTGACTTAAGGTCAATTTTACACTTAGCTCATAGCCATAAAGATGCAGTCCAGTCAGGAAAATGCTGGCACAACCTTTATACAATTCAGAAAATTCTATCAAACCTAATTGTCTGGAGATCTAATGAATGTGTGATTCAAAATTCTGTACCTTTATCCTGACAATTTCTTACTGGGGATTTCTATGGCACTTGAAAAAATGACTTTTCAGCTTTTAAAGATAAACTCAAACAACTCTATTCACTTAAGAAAATAAAAGGTTGATGTTTAAATATGAAGTTTCTAGAGCAATCTTAACATAAAACATTTTATTTAATGTCAAAGCTATAGAATTTTAATTTAGTTGAAAGTGTCCTCATTTATTTTTCAAATTTCATCAGAATTTTTAAATTACAACAAATTCTGACCAGCTCTAAGTAGCACCAACTGATGACTGCCAACACCATAGTATTTCACTAGACATGCCATCAGAAATAACTTCAGTATTTCGGATATTTTTAGTTGCCGTTACTAAATGTTGACATTCTAAAGGCAACCATTGAAATTTCCAGTCGTACTAAGTGATTTTGACATTGCTGTTCTATGAAGAGCAATATTTTTGCTTAGTCTTTTGGTTACTTTTTATAAATAATCTTTTATGACCTATGGCAACCAGATTCTTGTACTATGCTCCAAGAAGTTACAGTTTTTCATGATGCTGATCGACAATGGTTGGAGAAAATATCACAGACTTAAAATATCACTATTACGATGCAAGGGAATAAAGACAAAGATTATTATTGGCAATTATACCAAAATAGCGTGAAATAAAGTGATAAACACAAACATGCCTAGACTAGTGCTACAGCAGCACTACACTGCCACTAAAATTTCTTACTAAGGGTCTGAATGATCTAATATGGCAGCCAAAATTCTTCTTTTCCTTACAGACTTTGTGACCTGTCACTTATACATGCTTGGCCAGATGTCCTGCAAAGAATTTCTGTGTGTGGAGAAGCCCGCACATCACTATTCATTATGTTCCTTGTTTTTAATGTACAGATATTCTGCCTTTATACAAAGTGTTTCCTTTGAGTGATATCCTTTCTTTAACAAAGGGACAAGACATTAATGGTCAAATAACAGTTTCAGCTGATTAAGGTGTCTTTCTAGGATAAACATGCAGCATCTTGATACTCTGGGAGTATCAGGTTTCCCTGATAATGATCAATTCCCCATTTCCTTCTCCATGGCAAATGTTTGCATTAACATCTATCCCCTATTTTTTATTTCTGAATGCTAATTACATCTTTAGTCCAAAAGTTTGGTAACCGAAATCTTACTACACGGTTACCATTTATCAAGCCTTCAGTTCTTCACTGTCTATATGTCAGTTCAAGGCATAACCCATACGCAAAACATTGAGAAACTCTAGGGAGAACAGAAAAAAAGAGCCCTGTAGAATTGGAGCCTCTCAGACATTCTTTAAAAATACATTTTCAGGAAATGAGTTCACTATACAGAGGCATTCAGGCTATCAAAACATCAACTGAAAAGGAGAGTGAATGGAATATTCAATGACTTTTCCCAATAACAAAAGTAATAAAAAAGCTATTGTTGACAGTCACCCATTTTAGAAGGTAATACTGCTGTTTGTGAGCTGAGCACAACATTTCTTTCCTCTCTTCATTGAGTATCGTTCCCTGCCATTGAGTAACTGAACTTAATTTCTCAATGTCAACACCTCTGCTAATCCCTACATCCCATGCCAGTTTTCAAAGCAGACTATTTGTTTTGCAGGGAATGAGTTTAATATTTTACTAAGAAGTCAACAGATGAAAGGGAGTATTTTTCCTTCTCCTCCCTGCCTACATAATTTCAATATAAAAGAGAATTACAGTAAAAGTACCTATTACTCTATTTATTCAACATCAGTTAACTGGGAAATTGCCTTTTTATTCTCCCTGCTCTGTCTCTCACACGCACTTTACAGATCAGCCTTGCAAAGGTGGTATATTAAGCTCACCTCTCACTTTCTCTTTTTTTTTTTTTTCAAACTAGCAACTACTGCTGCAAGAAATGACCCTGCTGCTCCTGCTATCCCTCTATGTAAGGCATCAATATTCAAAAACTCACATCTAATAACTGCCCGTGGAGTGAGGCATAGCAGCTACCAATCATCCCTATTGGATGCATCCCAGCCAAGCAATAACCTTGCAAGATGAAGCAGCTTCTTTCAAGACCGTCCCATAAACCAAACTCTTGATACGTAGATTTATTAATCATAATTGCAATCATTAAAATAATGAGTATTAATTGCAAGTAGGTAGGATCAAGTTCACTGACCTTATTCTGAAATATATAGGAAGAGTTAAATTAACCACCCATAAAAGGAAAACCTTAGTGCACCGAATTAGCCTTTTCAGAACATTTGTGACATGATGTGAGATGTTACCCTTTCGGTCATTCTTATCATTTTCCAGTATTGTTTTCGGAGTCTTCACAAGCAGAAGCTATAATTTGCTAGAATTATCACTAATCTCATCATAAAGATGTACCAATTACGCTTTTCGGACATCTCCAAAATATCATAAGTGAACAGGAAAAAATGTTTGGTTCACATTGGGAGGTTCAGCTTGAATGTTCAGCGGGGGGGGGGGGGGGGGGGGGGGGGGGGGGGGCNCTCTGACCCCAAATTGAATTCAGTTGTATTGTAGCCATCTCCTTCCAGCTTTACACCCGAAGCAGATGGAAGCAGATTGTACCAAGAGATCAGCCCTTTCAAATTACAATAGTTTATGATACTCATCTGCATTTTAATCAGATGTAAAGGATTTATTCCTGAAATACATCAAGAAAGCCTATTTTCACCACCTGGAAATTCATCTGAGAGTTTATAGCCAATCAAGTAAAATATGTTGCACATTTTAACTTTGTATATCTTGCTCTCTAGAGTATGCAACATTACATGGATATAGGTGTCAGTGACTTTATTAGCAGCTATATATAATCTCATCAAAACAGGGACCAGAAGGTGATTTCACACCCAAAATCCATTTTATTAGGGATTTATCTGGTGCTCAACAAAAGAGCTGAATTTGTGGGTTTCATCAAATAATGCCATTTTATTCAAAATGCAATACCAGAAGACAACTCTTATAGTCAGAGAACAGGACAACTGCATGACTGATAGATAACGGAACTGGTTTACTGTCTGTGGCATGCTTCGTCCTGTAACCAGCAATGGTGTGAATTGGAATTTAGTCTTGCTGTGTCAAGAAGATGTAATAGCACAAGTGCAAAAATACAATTTTTACAACCTGCAGAGGCATGTAGTATTGTCCCAAGAGACAAATATCAAAATGTTGCCCTGTCGAAGTTTATTGTTTGGATTAATTCTGCTTTACCAACAAAGTTATACATACCAACCTTATTTTTCACAAATTAACGGACAACCCAATGTTATGACAGAAGCAATTAAGTGTATTATGACATTTGGTTAGCATGACTGGTTTGATTGTTTAAATCAAATACTGTAGGAATTGGATTCTTGGTATACCTTTTTGCATTCTCTATTAATAGGGAAATAGAGCCGCTGCTAATGAGGAAGTATGAATAAAAACTGCAAAGCAAAGTAGAGAGTTTATGAAAGGAATATAGTTCAGGAACATGACTGACTTGGCTAGATTGAAAGACACCATAATTTCCTAGCAAAAAAAAACAGAACTAACTTACCATGGGTTTTTAAAGACACTATATAATAATAACGCTAACAGTAATAGCTATTATTTTTAACACCAATACTATAAGTACTCCGGACTTATCTAACACATTAGCACTTCCCATTTGCAATGCACTATGCACGCTACAAATAATTTTTAAGTTCCACGTCGATCTATCTACATTTTGGAACATGAACAGCCATCATGGAACAATGGTCCAGTTAGTCTAGAATCCCAGTTTTGATAATGGCCATTACCACAGAAAAAGGCATAAAACCACTACAACACACCTAATGGTTGCAGAGATTAAAAGTAAAAGGTAGTACTGCTAATACTGGTTCTAAATCTGTTTCCCATCTTTGTTGTTTCAATTCTTTTTGTTGTTTTTGCATTTCCTTAATGGTCATGAAAGTAAGGGACTGATAGTGCAGGTAGAGATCAAACAATTTCCCACACAGGGTGTCAATTTTAAATTGTTTGAAGAAGGGACCTTGTGTCTCATTTCTTGATTTGTATACTTGTACTGAGTCTAGAATGTTGTGAACATCCACAGCACTATAATAAAACATCATCATCATCTCAGACTGCCAATACTTCTGCTATTCCAGTCTCTCAGCACAAGGGACTCTGTTCATAAGTAATTTTGCTGTGATTATGCGATGCAGACAGATACCCTATCGGTCTCATTAAGCTTGCAATCCAAGTCAAGTTTGAACCTGATTTCTCATAGAGTTCTCTTTTGACAAACAAAAAGTCAAATACTGCTCTTGATACCTATACCCCAAGAGGGTCTTTGCAAGGATTGAAAGTAAGGTGTGAGTGTGAGTGAGACTGTTAGAATTGCATTGGCTTCTTTCATTTTTGTCCTTGATCATACATAAGATCACTACCATTATTCTACTCTACTACATCACCACATTGTTGGGTACCACATTAAGAGAAACTGTTAAAATGCTTTTTTAGTTAAGAGTTTTCCAACCAGTACTAGTAGGATATTAGTTAACTACATTATAGATGGTCAGAATAAATCCACTATATGTCACGCTATGTATTTATTCTACAGCTTCACACAGTTTCATAAAAGTCAACAGTCCCTTCTTATAGTTAACCTGATTATGTTAGTAGTACCAGTATAGTCATGAGGACACAGGTGAGTGGTAAGGTGAAACATGGACACATGGGTGCCAGTTTATAGCTATGTTGTCTTAACTCTACAGCTATTTCTTCCTCTGACAAGAGTAAAGCTTTCATCAACCGATTTTACCAGAATCGTGAAATGTAATTGGATTTTTCTATGTCAATATGGAAAAGAATTGGCAGGTGAGATTTAGTCAGATATAAAATAAGAATAATACTGAGAAGAGAAGTTGATAGTAAAGTAAAAAGGGCAAAATGTGTATCTTGCTAATATCTCTGTATGTCAGTGGGGGGAAAAAAGTCATTCAAGCAAGATTTCATGTTAATGGCACACCCAAATCAATCTAGAACAGAATAATTAGCAGGTGGAGCGTGTGCATAATGTTGATATAACATTTCAGAAAAATATGTCTCACAATGTGATAAAATCTTTTAACAACAACAAATGACAACCTAGAGTTTAGAGAACATTTAAAAAAATCCTACTTGAGCAATTACTTCAATATTCTCAACACAAGCAAAGAAATGGGGTCTATCCAGCAGGAGATTTTTGAACATTAGGATTATATATGTATACACACACATGCTCCCTCCACAATCATACCAAATAGAGAAATAGTATCTATAAACCTAATGTGACTGCAATATATTTCATATAAATTAGTTATTGGGAACTCATAAGAAATACACAATGAATTTATAATTATTCATTTTTTTCCTTTGAGACCATATCTGATTGGCAAATCTTAAGGACTGAAAGAATTACTTCCTCAAAGAGTTAAAGTATATATTGAATTCATTTCTGGGTGGAGCTGGTTTTCTTGCTGGCTGATTTTACCTAAGCTGTAAAACCTCACATTAATGGCAAAATTCTGACAGGATGACTTTACCAGCCTTGTGCCTGTTTAACTCATACAACCCCACCAAACTCTTTGAGAGACCTCAAAATGAGCAAGAGCCTGTGCTCTTTGCATCTGATGCAAATGCAAGAAAAGCCCACCATCAAAGGACTCCTTCTTCAAGTGCACGCTAATCCAGAGCCAAAGTGGGAACAAGGTGCGATACAGACCACCCAATCTTCCCCCTTACTTTCTGTCAGAGCTCAGGGACTGTGTGACTTCAACACTCACTTGAATGACTTAATTCACACACAGGATGTTTCAAACTTATCCTCTCCCCACTTCCTGGAGTTTGCCTTTTTTCTAACTTAAAACCAACGCAAGTATAAACCTCAGCACAATCTTCTTCTTGAATTTGGTTGTTTCCTGGCTCTCTCCATGCAGGAGCCCTCTATCCCTGCAAATACCTCAGAGGAAAGTAACCTTTTCAAACTCCTGGATTGGAGCTATATTGCTCTGTGTCAGTACACGTACATAAATATTAAACTTAATACATAAACCACTGTCAGAAGCTGTAAATTTTAATAAGTGGGTGGTTTAAAATTAACTTAAAAATAGATTCTGCTGATACTGTGTGCACACACACGCACACAGTATTTGATAAAGGCATAAAACAGGTTTTGTTGCCAAACCTCTCCATCCTCCCCCCGTTTTTTTTCCCTTCTACAAGTTCTTCTCTACTTTAATACTAGAAACTGAATTATCTCACATACCTTTTTATCTTGCAGATCCCAACAGTCTTTGGCAGGCCTGGAACATCATGTTGAAGTTGCAGGCTGAAACCCGAGATGCAGCTCCTGTGCTAGTCAAAGTCTGGAGAGAAAAAATGAAAAACTGTATGAGGCTTTCAACAAACTCCAGTTACTGCACAGTAAGTGCAGTACTGTAAGCTCCCCTTATGTGCCACTATTTTAAGCTCTATGACACTGCATAGGAAAACAGAGCCATTTGGCTGACCCATACATAATAGAAAGATGGTCATCAGTATGTGTTGGATAAACCTAGTCAAGTAAACTGTCTTCTTCTGGCTCTATCAGAAAATTGCTTGCTTATTACCTTATAAGCTAATAATTTCTAAGCAAAATCTTTCAAGAAGTTGAAATGGAAAGCAAATGCTTTTGGGACGAAATTGCAGAATTGAAAATCAGAACTTACAGTCTTTAACTATGGAGTGATTACCGCCACTCCATAATTAAAGAATGGGATGCATGTGGATTATTATGCCATAGAATAGGGGAAGCAGGAAAATGGTAGACAAAAGTAATCAATGTCTTCAGACCCACCTCAAAGAAGGAAGAACACATACTTACACATGTTATCTTGCTCTCTCCTCCCCAGTTCTATGGTGAAGTATTTTAGGGCTCTATCCTAACTTTATGCAAGATAACAGTCGATTGAGCATTAGTTAGAGCTGGTCAGAAAATTTCTGATTTCTCCATCCAAAAAATGAGAGTTTGTTATGGTGACTAACAGAAGTAGAACCTCAACCCTTCTTAAAGGGGGGTCACTCAGCCACAGGCACGAAGAGGTTCTCCTAGTTTAAGAATGAGAGGGATAAGACCTTACACCCTGGTTACAGGGCAGTCCTTTTGCCTGGCGTGTCAAAGTGACCTGTGGCTAAGTAAGCATGGGGAAGGAGACCCAAACCCTCCTTACAGCATTTCATGGAAGCATTTATGGAAACATGTCAATTTAGAAGAAATTGGGGGGAAAAAACAAAACAGAATTGAGTGTTTGATAGGTTTGATATGTTCTGATTAGACTTTTTCAATGTTTAAAGTTGCCATTTCAAAACAACTTTTCATTTCACATTTTTAAAATTTTATAAAAATGTCAAAGGTAAAAATGTAACAAAATGTTTCAGTCAACAACAACAACAACAAAGTATTTTTCTGAATTTCATTTTGTGGGAAATTCCATTATTTTTTGTTTTCATTCCACACTGATATTGCAGAATTTCTCAGGAAATCAGTTCTCACCCAGTTCTACAATTAATGTAGTAATGTGACTATTAAAGGAAAGCAGGACATTTGTATTTTTTAATGCAAAATCATAATGTGAAATATTTTATGTCTCTTTTAGCATAAAATATATTATATATATATATATATATATATATATTAATAGGGTGGGCGTGACTGCTATTTTTGAAGTTGCAATGAGTCACCATTATAAGCCCTGTTTTCTCTCTCTCTCACACACACACACTTTTTAATATGGAGATATAAATGTTCTCCCTTTGCTGAAAAAACACCATTTGTGTTTCCAAGGAGTAAATGAGAGGCTGGAATAAGGAGTTGCTGATTAACTTCTGAAGACTCATTAGATAATTTTGGCTCAAATTCTACTCTGACTATCCCTCTGAAAAAGTAAGCTAGGTTCAGAAAAAGATAGATACTAAGAGAAGAATTCATTTGTATACTAGAGCTCAGGCTAGGTTAATTTTTGACTCTACAAGAAGTGGGCTGGGTGGGGACACTACTGGCCTACTGGTGTGAGAGAAATGCTAAAACAAATACATTTTTCCTCAATATTATATTTAGTATATTGATTGTACAAATTGAACACTGTGTTGTACTATTTAAGATGTGGGTAATTATGGGGTATGGTTGGCTGAAAGTTTTCTTTAATTTTGTTTTCCAGTAGAAAATGGCGATTTTGTCAAAATGTTCTTATTTTGAGAAGATTTACACTTTAGAAGTAGAGCTAGTAGGAAAAAACAAACAGTATTTCTGTCCAATGGGAAATTCCATATTTTGACATTTGTTTTTGTCCCAAGTTATAATTAAAAGTCAAAATATCAAAATTTCTCAGAGTTCTGACTTGAAATTTTTCAGAAATGTCAAAACATTTTGTTGTGGCTCAGTTCTGTATTGAACTGGTTCTATCTGAGCTGCCACAGTGCTTCATGCCCCTATTCTCCACCATGGGCCAGATTCGGTGGATGGTCTACATCTCTCATGGATCTTTCTTCTGGTCATACCATGAGGGTGCATTATTAGAAATATAGTCCGACTGGGAGCCCTATCCATACAAGAGAATGAGGACATGAGGCACCTGAACTGCAACTGCCATGAAGTACTACAGCAGCTCAGGCAGACACAGATTAATATACTGACCAAAACCAAAACATTTTGATTTGGTTCTACAAACATAAATGTTTTAATTCACTCCACCTGAAATGAAATATCACATTTTATTTTCCCACTGGGAAAAAAATCAAAATATTTTGGTAAAACTGAAATTTCCCAAATTTTCAATTTTGCAGAAACTGTTTTTTCATTGAAAAACCATTTTGATGAAAAATTCCCAGCCAGATGTATTCATAAATAATGTTATGAGCCTCAGAACTACTGGACAGGGATAACTGAGCAGCATTCAGAGAAGGGGTAAACTAAATCAGAGGTGTAAGTCACTAAATCTTTCAGGAGCCCCTTTCAGCAGATCAGTAGATCCAGTGGAGAGAAAAGTCTCCAAAATTGCAAATGAAATAAAATAAAAGGGACTAACATACCTTTCAAACAACAAAAGTACTAAATTACATGCAAAGAAGAATGACATTCCAGAAGTTGGGCAAAATATAAAAGAGAGATCTCAAACAAAATGCAACTGAAGGGGACTTTGAAATTTCTAAGTGGGGAACAGGACTGTAATATGTACCCTGAATTCAGATTCGCCCCCAAATGCAGAATGTAAACAAATAATGCCTTGTAAATTTATAAAGATTAGAGAAAAAAAAATCAGGAAGCAGCTTGACCCCCCTCCTACTCCCACTGATCTATATCAGAACTGCAAAATACTGATAGACTACATATAAGGGGCAGTAGCATCCCCAAAAAGCTTACTGTGCAGTTGCTAGGAAAATACAACTGTGCACTATGCTTAATGAGGTTCTACTCCACCTGCTGCTCTATATGCACCTCTCTTCTAATTTGGGCATGAGCGGGAAATGTTAGGCCCTTGTCCTGTATCAAAAACTATGATGGGTTAATGTAGTTCCAGTGGCTTTAGTTGGCATCTTCCAAAATATATTAGAGATATGCCTACTTAGCAGTCCCAGAAGACCATGGGGAGAGAACTATCCAGCAGGTAGCTCAGTCCAGTAAACCCCTCCACCCCCACTCCCACCCCTTTTAAAAGTAATGATAACAATGGGGTTCCTGAACTTTAATTACTGTTTGAGAGCCTAATTCTGAGTGAGTTCAGGGTACTAGTCACATCTTTTCACACAGTTTTAGACACTGTTCCCAGTAGAAAGAACACTTCTACTGCTGTCATCTCTGAATTCAGTAGCATCAGCCTTCTTCCTCTTATCCTTGGAAGTTCCAACGTTTGATACTGAATGATCATATTAGAATGGCATATTAGTTACCTTTTCATTGGTATTCAGAACTGAAAACCAAAGTAAAATAAGAACAGGGATTGCTCACAATAATGTTTATATTACTGCAGAGATAAATCTTTTGTCACTGAACCTGCACCCATTTGGAGACCACTATACATGACTGCCAACCACCTGGTTCAGAAATGTGCTGTCCTATGGCACAGCTATTCATTCATTCAAAGGTACTGTAGTCAACATTTTCTGAGTTTGAAAAGCCAGTTCATAAATATTCATTTAACAAATGTAAATAGCAATATTCTATTATAAATTATACTCTATAATCATGTATTCTTTCAGTGGCAAGGGAAAAAACTGTGCAGTGCCAAGAATTCAGGATAGTTTTAAAGATTAAGCATCCCTAATAGTTATTATTAGACCTAATGGTGATTATCCCCAATAGTTTTATTACTACTACTTTCAGAAAGTAACTGAGGAAAGTAGTAAGGAGAAAGAAGAGTGGACAAGGAAAAAACATAGCTATTTTATAAGTAAATGCATAGAATTCACATAAGCAATGGAGAAGGGTTTTTTGACTTAGTGTTAAGCAGTACCCCAGTTCAAAAAGATAATTATGGTGAGCCACAAAGTACTAGTGACCACAGTAAAATTAGAGTTCAAGATCCTTGTTGGAGAAATAAGAAGCTGTCACTATGACACTACACTGCAGAAATGGCAACAATAAAAGATACATAAAAGGAAGCTAAGTAAAAAAACAAACAAACAAAAAAAACATCAAGAAGTAAGGAAATTAAATTCACTAGTCTCCGAAATGAGACTGCATAAGAACAGTGGGCGAAATCCTATCCCTACTGAAGTCAATGGCAAAACTTTCATTTGCTTAAGTGGGGCCAGAATTTCACCCAGTAAGCCACACAGGGCTCACAGTGGAAGACAATTTTGATACGTTCACACTGTAAATAGACATCATGATCAAATATTTGTAGACTATTTTGGTGGGGCAGGGGGTTGGTGATAAGAAGGGAACTTTTCTTCTTTTAAGTGACTAAACACACTGCCCAAGTGTGTCTCATTAGAGGGACAAAAATACAGAACACACACTTGGGCAGGTTACATGACTATCAATTTAACAGCTATTAGCAATCCAGCCATAACAATATACATTTTGGCTCCAGTAATAAGTGCTTGGTGATACATTTATTAAAATCTCCTCTTAAATCTCCTCTTACTTATTTTGATGTCCTAAGAGTTTTCATGAGGACTCAAGATTTTTGTTACTTTGCTTTTTTCTTCTTTTCTTTTGAATGTTCTGACACTCCCTGGGGTATCTGGGTTGTGAGGCACCTCACCATCACCCCACCCTTAATATGAGGAAGTCTTGTTGGTGCCTGCTGTGGATCAGCTCTCTAAATCCTGCACTGTCTGGCAACACACGCACTGCCTTCCAGGTCTCTGCAGACCTCTGTGCAGGTCTGTGCAGGTCAGGTCTGTGCAGGTCTCTGCAGACCTCTGCAGGTCTGTGCAGGTCAGAAATAGTCACACACCAACCCACCATGTCCTCTGACCATTCCTCATAGTGTCCAGCCCTTTACCCACTGAACACTCACAGAATTACCAGGCCTGCTGTTCCCAAAGGAACAGTACACCACAGCATATTAGTTATACCCTAGAACATAGCTCTGCTAAACACACAGCACTAAGATATATTTCTAGTGAAAACAAGAATAAGTTTATCATCGAAGAACAGAGATTTAAGTGATAATGGGTAAAAGTGTTGGAAACTAAAGGTTACATATAAAATAAAGTCATAATGTGCTTTACAGAGACTAAACTTAACTAACAAGTTATCCTCCTGTCTAAAGAAGCTCATCTCACCCAAAGTTCTCTCAAGCATTTTCAACCAAGCCTGCTGGATAAACCTTTTTCATGAAGAAAACTCACTGTCCGTTTACTTCCTAGCTGAAGGACGCTAGGTGTCCTCTTTGCCCCCCATATATACCAAAACAAACCGTTGATGTGCACCTTAAGGTAGGGATCCCTCCCCACTGTTTCCCTCTTCCTGTTATTTTTATCTCTTTGAAGTTTGCACAATCTTTCATTAGCATTTGGTTCAGTCTGGTGAGCGGAGGGCCATTGTGAATGCTCATTTTACATATAAACAGACAAACAGATAAACATTTCTTACGTGAAAGAAAACCTTCCCTTCCCCCTTGCCCCCCACCTTTCCTAGTGACCAATCCCTAGACACAGATGTTAAGAACATAATTTTCAATATATATACATAATTCCTTACACCACATCCATACATGTGTTTTGCAATGATATTGATGATGACCAATGAGCCCATGCTTGTATTAAAAAGATGTCACATGACACTCTTTTGATGAACTTGAATGTAAATACCAGACCAAGGAGATTTCTGTAACCCTCTTGCACCCCTTATGCCCACTGCCAGTTGGCTTCAAGAGCTCTCTGGGTCACAAATGCGAATGTAACAAAATTATTTCAGACATTACAAGGAAAAAAATGTAACAAGTAAAAGAGAAGAGGCCCTGGACGTTAGTTGTGGTCCATGTCCTCTGACAAATATCTTTCAAATAGAGATACTAGAATGTGCTATTATTTGTGTTTCATAAAATGCATTTTACATTCAGTATTCTATCCACATTTTATTGCCTTTTCATGGGAGTGGAGAGGAGACAGATTCCCCTTACAAGTCACTAAGCACTGGAAGGCATCCCTTGTACCTATAAAGTTCTGCAGAAATGTGAATGGACTTTCCTTCCAAAACCTGGCTGCATGGAGTTCTCCACACCAGCAGGAAAAGAGGCAACAGGCTAATCCCACAGCAATTTTACAGTCTGAGCCTGCAGAGATTGAGAGGCCAGAGGAGCAGCAGCCTTTGATGAGGGCTGCCACACCATGGCTAGCCGCTTGGATGGAGGAGTTGGTGAGGACAGCCTCCTTTGATGACTTTGACCTCCTTGTAGACAGACTCACTAAAGAGCTGTCTGCATAAATCATATCTGAGAGGAAGGGAACTCAGGAGAATATACCAACTGCTCACAGAACTCCTGCTTTGAGCCATAACAAGAACAACACGAGGGAAGCAAGAAGAAGGAACTTCAGTCACTGCTATGATTCAGCAGCAGCACCCAGAATCTAGAAGCTCTACAAGTCAAACCACCCTAAGGCTATGAGAGAGATCCTCAACAGGCCCTCATCTTACTGTGAACACCAGTCTGAGAGACTGTTCTTGTACTTCAAGGGTGTGTTTGACCATGTAGCTCAGAACAACACACAGCATCCAGGGTGCCTTCATCCTTTACCTGGGTTGACTATGCAGGGGACAACACTTTATATCGTGGGAAGTAATGACCGGACTTACAAAGACCAAAAACAGAGCCCCAGGAAAAGATGGCATTCATTATAACTTCCTGAAAAAATGACACCCTGGTTGCCTGGTATTAACTGCCATTTTCAACAAATGCAAAAAGTTCTGCTGTACGCCCAGCTCCTGGAAGAAGTCTACGAGGGTGCTTGTGCTACAAGAAAGGTGAGTGAAACGACACCAGCAACTGCAGACCCACCTCTCCCTGTTCCACCATACACAAAACTGTATGCCAGTTGCGTCGCAGCTAGGACTACAGACTGGTCGATGAATGGAGGAGCCATCAGCTCCACCCAGAAAGGCTTCATGTCATGCGAAGGCTGCTACGAACACAACTTTGTCCTTCAGACTGCCATCCACACTGCTGCCGTGCCCTCCTGGCCATGGGCCATAGCGTGGCTTGATCTCACTAATGCTTTTGGATCAATGCCTCACGAGCACATTTTTGCCACGCTGTGAGAGTTCGGGATGTCTGAAAACTTTCTCCAACTGGTCCAGAAACTTTATGAAGGCTGCACCACCACTATCCGCTCCATGGAAGGAGAGATGCCTGAAATTCCTATCCATAGCAGTGTGAAGCAAGGCTGTTCCCTCAGCCCCATCATTTTCAACTTAGCCGTGGAGCCACTCATTTGAGCAATCTCCAACAATCTCGGCAGTTTTGACCTGTATGGCAACAGAGTGAATATCCTGGTCTACACAGATGGTCTGGTCCTTATTGCAGACAACACTGAGAGTCTCCAACAAATGCTCGATGTCATGAGCCAGGTTGCCAACTGGATGGGACTCTGCTTCAATGACAGGAAGTGTGCATCCCTGCATATCAATGGCAGTAGAAGGGACTTGGTCCAGGTGACGCCATTTCAGATCCAGTGTGTACCCATGATCTTCCTCGAAGATGGGCAACATACCAACATCTTGGCATGCCCACGGATTTCCGCATCCATCAGACATCCGAGGATGCCATCGCGGAGATCCTACGAGATGTGGCCAAGATCGACTCCTCCTTATTGTCACCATGGCAGAAGATCAACACCTTGAACACCTTCCTGATCCCCTATATTTCATTTGTCCTGAGGGGATCTGCCGTGGCAAAGGTACCTCTTAACAAGGCAGACAGCACCATCAGGCAGCTAGTGAAGAAGTGGATGTTTCTTCCTCAGAGGGCCAGCAATCAACAGGTGTACATCTTGCACAGGAAGGTCGGCACCAATGTCCCTCGAATGGGCGATCTGTGAGATGTTGCGGTGATCACTCACACCTTCTGAAATGCCCATATGTCATGGCGAGGAACATCACGGAGAGTGCTATGCAGGATGTCATCAGAAAGTGAATCGTCAGGACCCCCTCCAACCAAGATGTTGCCACCTACCTGAGGAGCTCACTGGAAGGTGAATTTGGAAGAGAGGGGGGAGACTTTGCTTCATTCTGGACTCATGCCCACAATGCTATGTGATGAATGGAGAAGCGTATTGGCTGCCACTGGATGTGGTGTGAGGAACGTCAGGAGCTGGGAGTCCTGGTGCCATAGACGAAGAATATAATCATCACTCCAAGAGCTAGAATCATGCTGGAGAGGACCCTGAAGGTTGCCATCCACTGCCAGTATGTGGAAAACCTGAAATGGAAGCTGGACCAGGGCAAGGCCTTTGAGGTGACATGCAAGTGAGATGCCAGCAACCACTTCCTCCCCGGGGGTAGCTTCACTTGTTTTGCTGACTGGAGGTTCATCCACAGGGCCCAGCTCAACTGCATCCAGCTTAATGGAGCCATCCGCCATGGGAATCGGGACAAGCGATGCAGGAAGTGCGGCTATGCCAACAGGATGCTACCCCACATCTTGTGTAGCTGCAAGTCCCATTCCAGAGCCTGGCAGCTGCATCACAACGCCATTCAAGATCGCCTGGTGAGAGCCATCCCGCCACCCATGGGGAAGGTTGCTGGGAACTCCGCCATCCCTGGAATGGACAGCCAACTGCAACCGGATGAGCGAGTGTTGCAAGAATGCAGAATTGGTCAACACTACATTCGGCTGCTGCGGCAACTCATGGTGTTGTCCTTTGACCACCCGATGGCATCCATCTACCTAGAACACATCACTGGACATCGGCAATACCAGGAGAGAAGAGCTGGATTGCCAATGAGAAGCAAAATCAGAAAGTAACTGAAATACTTCTCTGATGGATTATATCTACTAAGGGACAACCTATCCTAAATGCTCAATTACTGAGGGACAATCTACACTTAGTCGTATATTTGCTTTCCACAACCAACTCTCTGTATAACTTTTGATGAGTGATGTACCCAAATACTTGAATGCTAATATCTAAATTGTATCGTTAAATTTATTAATCTTATTTGGGTTATTTCTGATTACATACTATACATATTGTATTAATTTTTAACCAACCTTTGTACTTTGGATAATTTAGCACTATATTCAGATGTACCCTTAACCTGTGTATTATATAATTTTAACATTAGCTTTAATAAAAAAAATAATTCTATGTCTGTGTATATGTTTATGTAATCAGTTACCAACAGTTGAATTCCAGATACCAGAAAGGTAAAAATCCAATTTTTAAGATATGATAATTCAGAAGCCTTGTCTTCCTTTGTACTTTAACAGTGTAGACTGAACGATTTTTAAAACGGTTTTAACCAGAACCACAGTTCAGACGAAAATCATTTGATCATGATTTGCCTGGTCAGCATGGATGAGGCCAAACGGTGTTACAACCTCTTTCAGCATGCACCTTTCTAAAATATGTTTTAAAATTAGTTAAACCCTGTTCATTTGAAAGCTGCTTCAACAAAGTTTGGCCCTGCCCACCCTGACCTGGTAAACCAAAAATACTTATTTTAACCTGAACTATAGCCAAACTGTTGGAGAATGATTTGGTTATCGCGGTTACAGTACAAGTGAAAATGGAGCCCCAAAATTGCATATTATGGCTGTCTGGTCTCATAGAAAATTATATAAACAATTGAAAACTAAGTATGGGGGAAAACATTTTCCCTGCATTTTATTCAATAAGAGACATTCCTTTGTGCATATGTCCCAGGATATACCAGTCACATTATTTCAATTGCTTATGAAACCTCACTACCTCAAACACAAAAATTAATTTACGACAGTCTCTCACTCTTGAGATTGTAACCCCTTACTTAAAGTAAAAAATTTTCATGTCTGCCTTTACATTTTCTATAAGAGTACAAATAGATCAATGACAAACCTATACACTTTATTTCTGTGTTTCAAGAGATTGACAGAGAATACCTGACCTTTAAGGGAAGGGTGTGCAGGGACTGCGGGAAATGAACATTTTCAGGACCTTGAGACCCCCTGATTGCCATTTGGGATCCCTCTGGGGGTCCCCAACCCTGACATAGAAACACCAATCTAAGATGTTTCTGTTATACTCCAGCAACAGAAATGTTCCTCAATCAGAAATCCATGTTTCTGACCTGAGATTTAACTACAGGGGAATATGTGCAGTCCTGGGTTGAACCAGCCATCTATTGCTATCAGAGATTTTGAGAAAGGGAATGTATATTCCTTAACACCCCAGACAGAGATGCAGCAGCAGACCAGAGCAACCTCTAATTCCTTTTAGACTCCTATATGTACTAAATGTTTAAATAACTAAAAAAAAAAAAACATTTTAAAGTGCTAGCTACTAATTACAATGCTGGATGACAATGGTAGAAAGAAAACTAAAAGGATGTCCTGTGTTAATTGTTTGTCTGAATCACTTGAGAAAATGCTAACAGATTTTACACTAAGGCAATTACTATTGCAGGGAGGAAACAAATACTGGTGCAAAAATAGTATTAATAAAATTTTATTTATTTGTATTCAGTTATTTCAAACTTGCCTGCACCTTTACTGATTATTAAGAAATACAATTTTTCGTATGCATGTTGCTTAGGAAAATGCTTATGTTTTAGTTGCTTATTTAATTTTATATTTTAATAGCTTCAAACTAATTGAACAATTTCCTAGGAGATCTCGGTTTTCTGTCAGCCAGGGACAAGCCAAGATGCATCAAAGAAGACGGAGGTTTTAGACAAAGGAGGTATCAAGTGTATTTACATTGGAATGAAGCTTTGTAGTTTCTATTTTGCTTTAACATTCTATATTTGCTTTTATACTATGTTTGGAAAGATGCATATAAATGTTAGTTATTGTGATTCATTTTTTGTATAACATATTCAATAGGAGTTTTTAACTGCAAATTGTAAATGTATTGAAAATGGTAGTGTATAAATCTAGGAACCATTTGGTCAAAAAGGCTAACAGCCACGCAACTGTACATTTTTTCTTTTCCAAGGCACCAGTTGGGTCTAGATATAGTCTCTATCTTAAGAAATCAAATTTTCTACAATATTCAGGTTTGAGGAAAAAGACCTCACTGTGTAAAAACTGTAAAGGTGTTCTCTAGTCAGGATCAAAGAGGTGTGATGCTTCAGGATGCGTTATCAGAACTATAAACTCAGTCATAAAGGTGCCTCTTCTTTGAAAAAGAAAATCCTCAATTTAAACCCACACAAAAAGAACTATCCTTATTAAAATTGATTTCTTTCAAACTCTCCAAAGTCTTCATTCTTCAAATGTTAAGGAGAACATTTATGGTTGGGAAATGTTTTGTACAATACCTTTGTTACCTGTAATTCATGTTTCCACTTAAAAGTGGACAGCTTTTGTTGTTCCTCAAAGGCTTAAGATGTCATAACCTTCTTTTGACATGTATATTTGCAAAGCTGGCCAGAAACTGCAAAATCCTATCTGTTGTGATAATGGGGCCTATAGATTTACTCTAGTTGTGAGCTCAACTGTAAAAAATATGTCAAAGTTCATAAGATGTCACAATAACCTATAATAATAAATGGTGATGGGAAAAGGTAGGAAAAGGAGACAAAAACTAAATTAATCAGAACAAAAGAGCCTACTCATATGGTTCAAGGACTATGTTAAAATCACGCTTGGTAAAACAGAAGATGTACAACCAGAAATTAATTAACTAAAAGTGGTGTGTCACATATTTCCCCCATCACTCCCTTTTTGGTCTTTAAAGAAAGACTTGGTGCAGGGAAAACAGAAAGAACAGATGGAGGCTACTGAAGAGAGTTTCAGCATCATAGCTTCCATTGCCACCATCTTCATTCTCAGCCTGAAGGATGCCCTGACAAAACTTGGCCAGGGAGAGGGATCCAGATGTCACCTCTACCAGCATGAGAGGAATCCCAACCACCACCTGAGATGAAATGGTATCAGACTTTAACAGCAGCAGCAACAGCTCTAGCCCATCTCAACAAACACATTCTCTTTTCCCCAAAAGGACAGTTATTGCCATCTTTGATACCATCTAAGATTGTCAAAAAAGGTAGGTTTTCTTTCTAAAACGCTCTCCAGCTAAGGATAGAGGTAACAAGAAATGTTAAAATGAAAGTCTTACTTAATACTTTACATTGCAAATGTTTTAACTGTTTCTCCTTCTTTTCTGTATCTGTAATAAAAGGTTTAAAAGATTTTTAATGATGTGTTTGCCATGGTACTAAGCAGGCTAAGTTTCTGTATACCAAATCCTGAACCTTGCTTAACACTGTTTAATGTTGGACAATGACAAGTTTCTGTTAACACCTTTGGGCCATATATTCCATCTAAATTAATTCAACATGCCCCATGAAAACAATTTAATCCCCAATCAGGATGAAAAGTCAGAAACATTGAATTTTTCACAGGAAAGGATTCCCAAAAAAATACATTCTGGTTTTCCCAAAACAGAATTTTTCAGTTTCTTGCCTGGAAAGATCTTGTCAATTTCACTTTCTGCCTGCAGAGAGAAAAAGCCAAATTGACAAGAGTTTTCGAGGTAGGTAACTAGGGAGCAGTCTTTTTAATTTTCCGAGTGGAAACATGAAACATGAAACATTATATATATCTATATATATATGTGTGTGTGTGTGTGTGTGTGTGTGTGTGTGTGTGTGTGTGTGTTGCAAAATTGAAATATTCGCAGACTATTTCAGTTTTGTAAAAACCAGCATTTTCCAAAGGAAAATCATTCTGACAGAAAATTCCTGAGCAGCTCTACTCTAGTCTATATATTTTTGGAGAGAAAATTATTTGGAACTCAACAATGTAAAACACCTATTTCTACTCCATGCTATGCAGAGAAAGTGAAACATTTACTTCATTTCTGCAGTCTTGATTACAGACTTCCATATTGTAGATGTTATCTGGCAAACAGAGGCACAAACAGAAGGTAAACACAAGAATTAATGAATATAAAAACAAATTAACAAAGAAAACAACCATCTGCCCCAGAAGCTCTTTAATTTTACAATCAAGCTGTAATAGTGGGCATAAAAACACCAGTGCATTTGAGTGAAAATGTAGAAATCGAAGATTTAAAAACTAAAAGGATATGTTATCAATAATACATTTTTAAATAAATATTGCAATATGTCTACTGAATAACTATACCGTGGATCTGTACCATTATAATTTAGTTCTTCACTAGCATATTTGTGTTGCAGACAGAAATACAAACATTGGACAAACATACAAGTTTATTGATTTCCTACATAATCTTACATGTAATCAGTGTAATATGCTAATCATTGTCTGACTTCAGTAATGTTATCAGGACATTTTTATGCTGTCTAGTATATTGCATTTGCTGGAATGTGAATTTAGGTAACATCTAACTATCAAAGCATTACAGCCTGGATTTTCAGAGATTCCATTTAAAATCTTCTTGAATATTTTTCAAGTTCAAATTCTCGAAATTGGACTATCACCCCTTTAATTCATGTGCACTTGAAATGTTTTCACATGGTGGCACAAACTGGAGAGTAAGAGACCAGTGCCTGCCAAAATTTGCATCTGGCAAAAGAGGAGTGTGGTTTTTGGCATATCCTGGAAAGTCTGCCTTCCATAGACTTTTTGAAGGAGGGCTCCTAAATGTAAAAATACTTAGGAACACAAATATTTTGTACTAGAGATTGCACTTAAAACTGCCTACAGCAGAGAAACCACCAACACCTGCAACTCTCATTGCCTCAACAGGACAGCCATTTCACACACAGCAGCCAGTGAGTCAGTCATTTGTCAGCAGTGCATAGCTGCTTGACCAAACACCATCATGGCTGGGGTAGGAGGAAGACCCCCACAGTCCTCATGGATAGCAGAGAGGCTGACTATATCCTCACTGCTGGAGCGACTATACATCCATTTTCTTCCTCAGTATGGCACAGGAGCATCACCTGCCAACATGAAAGTGAACAAACTATTCAGAACCCCTTCTGAGAAGTTACACTTAGACAGAACAGAGCTGCATGGTGGCTGGATAGGAAGAATAGTCTTTCCTAATGGGAATTGCTGAGAGAGTGGCTAGGGAAGAATATCTTTCCTCACAGAAACCTAATTTCTGAAGGAGAAAACAAGATAAGCCTCACACTCCTTCTAAATAATGCACCACACCACAACATCAAAATGGATTTCTCCTGTAAAGAGAAAGTGCCTTTTATCTTGTGCTAAAAGCCTCTAAGTGCCTGGGAACGTGGAGCAAAGACAGCTCCTGAGCAGAATTCCAGGAGTATATCAGGCTAAATATGTTAATGAGGAAATTACATATGCACCTACTGCATACGTAAAAGCAAAAAACTGACGCAAGCACAAAACTTAACAGTAAAGAACATCACCGTCTTAGGCCAGGCACAATTTCATTATAGCGCCACACTATATGGGTGAGATTTTTCAAAAGCATTTAGCATTTACCTATCTCTGTCTGTTCCTATTTCAAGAGATGGGGAGATGACAAAGACCATTTCTGCAGGTGAAAAATAGAGAACTGCAAGGATGGTTACGGGCAGAGCTTTTATAATCATAGTTGGAGTATCAGGCCTACAGATTGACACAGAAGAATCCCTCTGACAGTTAAGTTGTTTTAGAATTGGGACCAGACCAAAAGTCACGTAAAGTGACTCCTGCAATGGAGATCTGCAGAGTCAGTTTCAGTGAAGGAGATATTTCATTTCAGATTATTTGAATGTTGGGCAAAAATTTTGAGCTAATTTTGTTTCAAGCCAGATGAGCCATTCTTAATAATTACGTTCACTCACTACCAATGTGGGCCACATTAGCATGGACAACCCATAAAAGGAAACACTCTTTATATTATTTGGACCCTGGAGATTTGAGTAGGCACTTTGAAATAAATAGAAATAATCAATGATTTAAAACCTTTTAGTAGTTGTATTAAAATTCATCTCAAACAAAAACCATGAGCTTTATCTAGGAAAAAAGAAAGTATTAACTTTAGAAATCTGTCTTGACTGGGAAAAAACATAGTAATGCAGTTTCTAAATTCTAATTCTATTCTTAACTCACTCTGTATATCAGCTGTACTTACTGGAGTTGATTTGCTCTATTTGAGTAATGGAGGAAGTAATTTTACATACTAGATGAGCTACGGTACTTAAGCATAATGGAATGAGATAATGATGGAATTTCAGATGTAACTGAGTATTGTGACTTTAATTGTTTTGAAATCACAAAGTAACTTTGCATTTTGAGAAAACACAAAAGTTTCTCTTTTTTCTTTAAAAATATTATAATCTGTTTTTGTGTCAAGATACTGTAGTTTGAATAGTTTCTGTGTATACTCCTATAGTTATGCTTATACATGAGGAAGGATGGTCCAGTGGTTTGGGTACCAGCCTAGGACCGGAGAGATCCAGATTCAATTCCCTCCCTGTGCCTCAGTCCTCCATCCTCATCCTGAAAACATTAACCAAATACATAGACACAAGGCAAGTTTGCAATCCAGGTTTAAAAATACAAACGACACAAACCTCATGCCTCAATGCTACCAGAGCAGCAAACCTATCTGGTGGTATCGAATGAAGAACTGCCATGTTGCTCCAGGCAAAATTGTTCCAGTTAATGGGAGACAATGAAATAATATATCCAAGGCAAGACTGGATTAAGGTAGTGGTGCCTAAGGCCTTGGGGTAAATTTGGGGTCATGCTTCCTAAATACCCCAAATTACACACTCTGGAAGGGTCTCAGAACTGGGGAATAGAGTTCAAAATAGTCATGCTGTCTTTCCAAACCAAAATGAAAAAATAAACAAACACTAAAGAAGGCAGTCCCCCTGTCATTCAGTAAGAAATACTGATCTTTTTAAAAAAAATGCCTTTGAAAAAATGCACATTTTAAGTAAAATATAGATTTTACAATTAATCTGTATGAGCTGGAGAATAGAGCCAAAATTAACAACTTGAGCATTAGACAGCTGAACCTGTGGATGTGTTTTTGCTTTGAATTTCAGATTTTCACTTTTGACTCCCACACAGACCTTTGCTGACTGTGTTTAAACACAAGACAGCCCATTTTCAAAACTCAATTTGAGATTATACTGATTTATATGTAGATTGACAATTTTTTTTAAATTCCTGCACCGTTATCTTTTGCAAATTAAAACCAGGTTAGTATGGATGGACTAAAGCTGAGGTGTCTATTCTGCTTTTACTCAGTCCTTATCCATGTAGACTCCCAATGAAAGCAGGATTTGGCTCTCTCTCTCTGACAATTTAAATTATTGCAGCATGTCGATATAATTGTTGAAATACTAGGATTCTGGACTCACCTAGTTGGCTAGTGACATTGCAATGCTTTGTCACATGTGACTGCAGTTCAAAAATAGACCCACTCAAACCATCTAGACATGTTGCTTGTCTGTACATGGCAAGTTAGTGCGCAGCAAGCCAGGGAGTGAATCGACGGCATGCCAGCTTGCTGCAAAGTAGCATCTTGTGTCAACTCTGCTGCGGTGCAGTGCAAGTCCTGGAGTGCAGCTTGGCTTACTACAAACACTCGCACTCCAGAACTTTCAAAGTGCCGCAGCAGTGTCCACACAGGACATTACTGCATGGTAAGCTGGTGTGCAGTAGAGTCACACTCTGTCTTGCCACACAAAAACTTGCTGTTCAGATAAGCCCATAGAATGCTTTGAAGACAGCCCAACCTAGGTGAGTAAATAGTAGAGCTGGGCAAATATCACAAAAAGTTTGTGTATTTGCTCAAATGTATGAATAAATTTGCTTCAGTCAGCAATGCTTATGCCCCTGTGTGTGTGTTCTTTCTACAAATGTTGAGTAATTGAGTTTTGAGTGCTTGTAGGAAGTAAATTCTAGGCTTGCACATGCAGTACTCACAAGCTTAACATACCTCCAGGATTATTCACAGTGTAACTGGTATATGTTTATAGGGGGTGAGACTTCAATACAGCAGGGACTACAGCAGTCCCCAGAACCCAAGCCAAACAGTTTTCTCATGATACTCTTCAAATCTGGGATCATGCATGCACCATAGCTTTGTGTGTATGTTACATATAAATCCTGCACCAGTGCAACACATTTTACACCAGAATAATTTTTTTCCCAAAAATGAAGCCTTAGGCAAGGTGTGTGTGGCCAAGAAGAAGATTTAAGTTTTCGTAATTCTATTTATCTCCTTGTGATATTCAAACCCAAAGAGGATTATTCAAGTCCTTCTCTTGATTACAGGAATTACACTCAGCCAATCAATCAGAGAATAGAAACAATGCCACAAGATTTATGAGACCAACCTCAACTAAAAAGCAGCCTGAATAGCCGCAGGAAAAAAATATACATAAAAATTAAAGGAAATACTTTTGTTGCCAAGACCATTAACACATTGCAAAATATGTTTGCCCTATATGGGTTCTTTGAAGGTATCATTTCATATAGGGGTTCTCAATTTGTTTCTATGGAATTTCAAATGTTATTCAGAAGAAATTCAGAATATTTTATACCCACACTAAATATGCAGCTTATCACCCAGCAACAAATAGGTTAGCAGAATACTTCATGCATACATATTAGCACATAGGAAGGCAGACCCCTTCAATAGTGTGCTCAAAGTAGTCTATCATACCGGTCTACACCAGAATCAAACAAACCAAAAAACCCTAAGCAGTTATTTTTGGAAACATAAATTATGAATTAGATATGATTTACTTAGACCAGATTTAGCAAAAACCAGGTGAAAAAGGTAAAAAATAAAGAACCTATAACAGGGGATTTTACCAAGACTTTGAGATACAAAGTTACAGGGGAAGAAGGATTTGGAGAAAAACTGGTTGCCAGGAAGGAACTGGGACCAGTCACATGTCTGTGAGAAGTAAAAGGGAAAATGACAACTACAAGTTGTTGCAAGATAGAGGTTTAGAAAAGGAAAAATTAATTGAAATTGAAGTTTGGTAACAATGTCATTACTAAGAAAATGGTTGTGCTTTATATTAGTCTGAGAGATTATGCAATTTAAAATGTTGCTGTAGAAAGTGAATCTCAAAGTACAGATGAGGAACTAGAGAAGGAGCAAATATCCATCCTGCCATGCACGTTCAACCACAATCTAAACTCAGATATCCAAGAAAACTGTTGTGACGTTGTGCAGTCTATATGGTTTTATAAAAACATGATAATAAGTTAATATAATGTAACTGGAATATGCTTCATGAAAAAGGTCTCTTGTAAAGTATCATTACAAAGCTTATAATCTACTGAGTGATCATCCTATTTGTATAAATGTACCACTCTTGTATCTAAAACTAGAAATATGAAATATAACTCTGAGGGCCTATTGTAATTATGAAAAGTGTGGGCCATTAATGGTGGTTTGGAATCTTAATGACTCCCATTAACCAGAGCCATTGTCTGCAGATGGCTGTATTTACCTGTGAGTCTTCCTGTATATGTGGGTGCTGGCAAGTGAGTAATTAAGTCTTACAGTGACATGTGATCATGTCACCTGAACTGGAATCCATCTTTAACCTGGTGCTTTTCCAGTGAGGGGTGGGGGAACCCAGAGGGACAAAGGATTCCCGCCTTATGCAAAAGATATATAAAGGGGTGGAAGAGAACAGAGAGAAGGAGGAGCCATCATGAAGAATCCCCTAGCTATCACCTGAGCTGGNCTGGCTTCAGCAAGACAGGGTGCTGCAGCCACTGAGCTGGCAGGGAAAACAGAAACAGGGGTAGCCTTTGCACATCAGTTGGCAGCTCCCAAAGGGGTTTCTGTGATCCAACCCGTCACAACTGTCATTGTTGTAGCATTTGTGTGCAGAGTTTTGTAGCAATATTGATCAGTACAGATTGTCAAGACACCCAGTATGGGCTCTCTCATTGGGACTTCATTTTTGTTCTTTCTTGCTTTGTTCTCACTCTGCAGACAACAGCCGTACTGAAAGGACTAGTTTGCTCTTTGCATATGTTTCTTTCTCAGTGCCTTCACTCTTGCAGGCTACCAAGTCTGGGATGGAAAAGAAATATGAATATATCCCCAGAGAGTCCTGAAACATCAGACAGGGATCTATGTGGACTCTCTCTCCTAGGACATGCAACTACATATATATTTGACTGGCTTGTTTATTTAAGATTCACGATCTCTTTCATTCAGACCACTGGAGAATTTTTTGCGTGGGTATAAAATATTCTGATTAATAGGTACTTGAAATGATCCAGCTAAATATTTGAGAAAAAAAGAATACTGAAAAAAATCTCATTAAAATAAATTATTCACCTGTTTCTAGTAACTTCTGTCATGAATGGTAGAGAGCTCAGATATAGTGAATGGGCACTTTTTCATTTAGTATGATTCAAAGGCAAATAAATGCAGGAATTTCTTCAAAGAAACAAACGTAATCTAGGAAATCATAGTGATTCATAACTTGGAAACCTTCAGATTTTCCAGAAGGCATTAATGTATTCTAGACAATAGTGTTACATGGAAGGAACTCTCGTAAGATTTCAGAGTGGTAGCCAATTGTTTTTGTTATGATCCTTTGTAAAATCATAACCCGTTCACTTTCTGCAGTTCATATGTTTGCTCACAGGAGTAGCTTATGACACAATGCATTTCATAGTGTTTGAAACTGGCCCAAGTGTAGATGAGAGGAAAAGACATAAGCTTTTCTTACAATGATGACACCATCTTTGGTTAATAGTTTGATCCCACTATCAAACTTAACAAATTAGACCATCATTCATATTATATATAAAACATAATTGACTAGTAAAAACAAGGGGGAAAAATAAGTTTTCACCAGAATCACTTGTTGAATTTTTCACCGTGGCAAAAAGCAGTTTTTCCATACTGAAAACAGCTTTGTTTCCAATTAACTTCTCCCTATCTTTGTCAGATGAACTATATAATGGTGAGTCAGGACTTGTAAGCTTCATAGATCCGAGCCCAAAGCATTACTTGTAAAATGAAACATCATTGCTGGTATGTCTTTTAGCTCCTAGGGAGACTCATTCTGTTTCCTTTCTTGACCTGTCAGATGTTCCATATCCTTGTAGCGTTAATTTAAGATAGGGATGAATGACCTAGCGCTGAATAACATGGCTCAAATCTCAACCTAATATTCAAACTCAACTGACCCCAAATGTGTTCCTGTCTTCCCTGAAATTCATCTCAGCAGGTCTTGCATTTTTGCTGTCCTGACTTTTTCCCTCACTCAAAATCTTATGAGTTTCCAAAAGTCAAAGGTGATCTATTATGAGTCCTAGGTGACAGTCCAGAACAATGCAACATTTGAACAGAACAGGCAGTCCCCTGTAGCAAGTGGCCTGAACATGAAAGACCCTGCCTCTCCATCTCAACTGAGGTGCTTAAGGAACTGAGGCTCATTAACTTGTTTCAAGTCAGGGAGAGAGGTGGAGACTGGTGTGTCTGTTGTATGGAGTTAACAAAAGGGATCAAATCAACTAGAAGAATTTGGTTCAGTTAGGAAGGGTGGACCTTTGAAGTTTCAGATACCCATTCATAAAACTTTCCATGGCTTATCGAACCTGACTGAAGAATTTCTGGTATGAATTAATCTTTGAGCCGAATACGCACTGCTTTGTGGAAATAGATTTTCACAACACAAAATTAAAAAAAGAAGTTTTCACAAACTCAAGTCAATCTACCTGTGTCAACACTGAGATAGTTTGGGGAATATATCAGTGTCCAATTACGAATTCTGTTGGTTTTACGAACACTATTTGTAATTGTAACCATCATTTATGGATTAGATCATCCATTGTGTAGCAGGAACTATAGGTTCTGATTCCATGGGTGCTCCAGGCCTGGAGCACTCATGGAAAAAAATTAGCAGCCAGCTCTCCCTCCACCCTCAGCACCTCCCAATCACCAGCGACCCTGCCTATCAACTCCTCCACCTCCCTCCTAGCACCTCTAGCCCACCATGATCAGCTGTTTTGCGGAATGCAGGAAGCACTGGGAGGGAGGGGGAGGACCGGAGATGGGGGGACGGGGTGTCAGGGTAGGATTGCCAATTTTGGTTGGACGTAGTTCTGGTGGTTTCCTCACATTACATAATCTTTAATTAAAGATTCATCTTTAATTCCTGGAGACTCCAGGGCAATCCTGGAAGGTTGGCAACCCTAGCTCAGGGAAGGGGGTGGAACTGGGCGGGAAGAGGCAGGGCAGGGGTGGGGGCGGGACCTGAGGCTGAGCAGAAGTTGAGCACCTCTGGGGCAAAGGAAAAAGCCAGCGCCTGTGGCAGGAACTATATATGTAGCAGGAATCTATGTGAGGAAAGCAGGGACAAAGCAATCAAAGGGCCATAAGATGCTTTAAAAATAAGGTGTCTGACAGTAGGGGTATTACCTCTGAATGAAGTATCTCCTGACAGACATCTGTTGGGGGAAAGAGAGGAGGGGCCGGAATTCTCCTCAGTCAGAGCACATAAGTGAAGGGAGGTGGGGTTTTCTTCAGCTGACCACCTGACCAAAGACAGACAATTTTAAAAGGGATTTAGAAAGGGTTAAGGCCTCCTGATGTCCCCTTGCAGCACAAATGTGCCCCTGTCAGTCCCACCAATCATTCCACAAACATATTTTCTATGGAAAACTACCTTTGTCAAGGGCTTTTTTATAGAAAGGCTTCTGACTCACCCAATCATAGCCCTAAAGTCCAAATGTCACAGCTTAAAGAGTCTCATGTGACTTGTTTGCTGTCCACCCAAACTCTTTTCACTGCTCATGCAGCTCACCCTTCCAGGTGGTTGAGGACTACTGGATTTCCCTGGTGTCCCCTAATAAATGAAGAAACTTAACCAGTCCTCACAATCCCAGAGTTAAACAATAGTCCCACATACTCAAATGCACCTCTCCTGGGCTCCTCTCTTTAAATCTAACCTTTCCTTAGTATCCTGACCTTTACACATGGCAGCAGGCTCCAGGTGTGACCCAAAAATGCCTTAATGCCAACTGGTGAGGGGGTTACAGGAATGTCCTGATTCTGGTATCTACATTTTTGTTCCCCAGAGAATGTCATATGAGATCTTAAATGAAAGTCGGAATCACACTAGTCATTAATATTGTTATGAAATGTACATGCAGATACTATGCAAGGTGCTCTGTGTGTATACTGGAAATATGTTCTCAGAGTGTGTATGGAGGTGAGAGTCACCAACAGAGGTGAAAAAAAACAGATTTTCTGTAACACAACAGATGTTTATTCACCTCTCTCTGTGTTGGATGTATATTAAGCATTATAAACTAACCGAATGGATGCCCATGTATATACAAAGTCAAGAGAACAGCAGCACACAAGAAAAATAAGCTATGAGTAGTTAACCTGTCTTTGAGTACAGACAATGAATTTTGGGGGGTATAAGTAGGAAGCAATGAAGACACCACCCAGTAGCGGCGCCAGCTATGCCGGCGCCCTAGGCAGCGGAAGGTCCCGCCCCCGAAACCCCGCCCCCAACAGCGGCGGCGGAAGGTCCCGCCCACAAATTTCTACGGGCGGCGGGGGCGCCGGCGCCCCCAAAATAGCAGCGCCCTAGGCGACCGCCTAGGTCGCCTAATGGGAGCGCCGGCCCTGACACCACCTCATCCTGCACGTAGGAAGTAAATGGACAGTGCATTTATATTCAGAAAATAGGATCTCAGCCAAACTCAGTTGAAACGCTGCAGAGGACTATGGAAGTGGGATACATTTCTTTAGACAGAAGAATAACGTGTTAGTTAAGTTTAGTCTCTGGAAAGCATGTTATGATTTTTTTTACGTGTAATGAATATTTTTATTCACTACTGTTTGAATCTTTGGTAATAAATTTATTCTTGTTTTCACTACAAATATATCTAATTAGCTCATTATATTGCCTCCCCCCCATCCTATATCCATCTGATCTAAAAGGTTCTGGGCTCAATCCTGCAAGGTGCCAAACACTTAACTCACACAGGCTTCAATGGGTAGTGAGGGTAGTCAGCACCTGGCAGAGCCAAGCCCTATGTTGGTTCATAAAGACACCACAAATTGTAATCATACAGATCCCTCAGACATTAAAAACAATTTAAAATATATTTTAAACACTTTCATAGTCAGTATCACAAAGATTTGCCAACTCCCTGTGCTGCATCATCAGCCTGGAAAATTGAAAAAGGCAAGCTTTGATTAAAAAACTGTAGCTGAAAAGACCACAATTCTTAATTAAACTAGGTTTTATGAGTTTAAAACTTTAAAATATGCTTTTGGTTTTCTGCCTTTCCGACAAGATCTTTCTGTGAGTAGGTGTGCACTTCAATCCTATGGATCAAGTCCTGCGAGGTAATTACTATCTTCTTCAGTGAGGGTTGTGAGCTCTTCACAGGACTGGGCATTAAAGCAGTCAGTGGGTAACTTAAAAACCCATGCTTTTTCTATTTGAAAAAGGGTGTGTGTTTATAACTGGCTACTACAAAACTAACCCTGGGCTATACTCGCTTATAACAATGGGAGATTTACTGGAATTAAATATGAACTGCAAAAGGTATTTTTGGAACTTAACATGCGTCTCCTTTGAATATATTTCTAAGTATTCTAGAGCTGGTAAAATCCTACATTGTCAAGTCTGGAACTGCTGCTGCCAATGAACAGTTCCAAATATAGCATTAAAACTGGACCCAAAACATCAAGGGCTCAGAATTGCACGGCTCAGATTTAAATTGATACCTTCCAGGGAATTATGGTTTTGCACTCTAGTGGCTGCAGGCCTTGTAATAGAATAAATTGCTAATACTACTAGTCACTTCAATCTGAGATTTTTCCTTTTAGCTCAAGCAAAGCCCACACACACACACACACAAACACACAACTTCATTCTAAGCAGAGTTCAAATGCCAGCAAAACCTTCACACTTTAATGACACTTAGGGTAAAGAGACTGATTTAATACCACTGTAGGCTTCCACTGTTCACAAGGGAACTCTCAAAAGTCTTTCATGTGTATAGCATGTGCTAAGGGACTTACAGGCAACAACAGTCCTTCTGGGGATGTTGAGAGGTGCAGTTCCTATATCATTTTATTAACAATTTAATCAGTATATGTTATTTCCATAAGGGGTTGGTTATATTGGCTTCTAGAGGATCACTATTTCAGTATACATAAAGCTATGGGATTACACAGAAGGATTTGAAATAGGGCTGAAACTGTTCTGAGCAATGGTGTGTGTGTGATGTACTAAAATAGTTATCTTTTTAACATGATACTAAATAGACTGATATTAGATATGTAACAGTATTTACTACCTATGATAATTTTTGCACTTCAGACATTGGTCATTTTTATAACTGTTGTCAAATATGAATAAGAAAAATGTTACACCGGTAATATATAAAGCTATGCATGTATAATGGTTTCTTCTGGTAACATAACAACAAAAAGCAAAGCTCAAGTGGTTTTGTGTCAACATATGTCTTAGAAGCAGTATTGTGTAAAACCTGGCTATCACTTTCCTTGCATTTAATATGATAGTGCTTACAATGACTTGAAATAATAGATTCATAGATTCCAAGGCCAGAAAGGACTATTGTGATCATCCAATCTGACGTCCTATGTAATACAGGGCCCTAGAACTTCCCCAAAATAATTCACAGATCATATNAAAAAAAAAGTTAATATTCAGAAAGTCACAGTCCCCCAATTGGTGCAGCAGCTAAACAATGTAAAGAAAATAGAGTTGTGATTTTTTTTTCTTTTCATGAAACCCTTTTTGAGAAAAGTAAACAAACTGTCTCATTTCAAAAGGGTAATTAACAACACAGTACAAACCCAAAGAAGCACAGCAGAGTTTAGCAAAACCCAGTATGCTCTGATTGAAACTCCTCCTGTGACCCTTCTTCAAACAATGTGATAATCTGAGGACAATCCCTTATCAAAAGCAGCCATTGCCATGACAACCAGGGCAACAGTGACACCCAAGTATGCAAATAAAGTGGAGGGAGGGAACTGTTTTTCTCTGTCACAATGTTACTTCTCAGGCAGCAGCATGGGGGCAGCAAACATACACTGTATGATAATCAGGCTTATCTGATGTTTAAGATTTCCCAAATCCACCCAGTGAGCCAGGAACACACACATACATGTAACACTTATGGATACAATGGCCTACAGGGCCCTATTGTCAGGCACATCTCAATAAAATAGTCTGAAGTTTTCATGCTTTCAAATAATGGCTTGAAGTATGCAGATAACATTTGTAAAGTTGAAACAACAGTCTCAAGATATGCCTGTGTGTTCATCGTATCTGTCACAGTACTCAAATGGAAGCTGAGTTTACTTCAGCTCTATAGTGGGAAGCGCTACTCCTTTATACAAAGAAAAAAAATGTGTATCTCCTCACGCCCTCTTCCACGCCTGTTGTAGCTCATGATTAGAATGTGATGATGAATCTTCAGGTGTGTTTTTCATAGTCTTCAATACTAACAGAATTGATCATCATTGCAGTCAATCTTTACTTTTTTTTTTTAAGTTCACAAATGGAACAATGTCCTTTTGCCAATAAGAATAGACCATGAGCTCTTCACCCTGATACTCACATCATAGCAACAAGAATACCTATTGATTTGGGAGAGGGGAAAAATTATGGGCCCATATTCTTATCAGTGAGGAAAAACAGTCCGGAGGAGTTATTCTCAGGGATGGGAAGAGGTCTGGCAGAAGAGTCTGCTCTGGGTCTACTTTCCCCAGGAACATTCTTGGAAGATTAAGGGTGGACCTCTTGTTTGCAAAAAAGATTCAGAGAACTTTCTAACGAGGGCTGGAGGAATTCAGAGCAAGAAACACATACTGGCGTTTTGCTGCTTGCTTTTTTGGATTCCTGCCATTTTTGCTACCTTAGCCAGAGAAGAGTGCTGCTATGAAGAGAAATGGAAAATCCTGGGGAATTATGATCCCAAAATTCCAAAAAAACCCTTCCCAAATAACCCTGAAAATGAAGAAATTTGTTAGGTGTGTTAGACCATGTGTTCTGTAGAAATCTGGAGATAGACTGCCTCTACCTATTTATTCAATATCTTCATTAACGATCTGGAAGATGGTGTGGACTGCACCCTTAGCAAGTTTGCAGATGACACTAAACTGGGAGGAGTGGTTGATACGCTGGAGGGTAGGGATAGGATACAGAGGGACCTAGACAAATTAGAGGATTGGGCCAAAAGAAATATGATGAGGTTCAACAAGGACAAGTGCAGAGTCCTGCATTTAGGACGAAAGAATCCCATGCACTGCTATAGACTAGGGACCGAATGGCTGGGCAGCAGTTCTGCAGAAAAGGACCTAGGGGTTACGGTGGACGAAAAGCTGAATATGAGTCAACAGTGTGCCCTTGTTGCCAAGAAGGCTAATGGCATTTTGGGTTGTATAAGTAGGGGCATTTCCAGCAGATCGAGGGATGTGATCATTCCCCTCTACTCAGCACTGGTGAGGCCTCATTTGGAGTACTGTGTCCAGTTTTGGGCCCCACACTACAAGAAGGATGTGGATAAATTGGAGAGAGTCCAGCGGAGGGCAACAAAAATGATTAGGGGGCTGGAGCACATGACTTACGAGGAGAGGCTGAGGGAACTGGGATTGTTTAGTCTGCAGAAGAGAAGAATGAGGGGCGATTTGATAGCTGCTTTCAACTACCTGAAAGGGGGTTCCAAAGAGGATGGATCTAGACTGTTCTCAGTGATAGAAGATGACAGAACAAGGAGTAATGGTCTCAAGTTGCAGAGGGGGAGGTTTAGGTTGGACATTAGGAAAAACTTTTTCACTAGTAGGGTGGTGAAGAACTGGAATGGGTTACCTAGGGAGGTAGTGGAATCTCCTTCCTTAGAGGTTTTTAAGGTCAGGCTTGACAAAGCCCTGGCTGGGCTGATTTAGTTGGGTTTGGTCCTGCTTTGAGCAGGGGGTTGGACTAGATGACCTCCTGAGGTCCCTTCCAACCCTGAGATTCTATGATTCTATGATTCTATACCTGGAGGCAGAACAATTCTGGCATTTTCATAGGTGATCAGAGCTAAATCCTAACAGTGCTTGAGTGATATGGCTATCTCCAAAGATTGGTGGATGAGAGAGTGAGGAAGATGCTGGCTTCAACCAAAAGTATCAAAGATAAGTATGTTCCTGTCTGAATGCTGTGAGAACACCATTTGACTATAACATTATGAGAGGGAGGGGTATTTTACTAAATAAGGTTTCACAAATTAACTTTGGGCATGTTCATGAGCCAGTAACTTTTAATGTTACTTAAATTAAATTTTTTAATTAGATGGGTTAATACTAGTGCAGTGTTTTGCAAATGTGCAGCATTATATAAGTGCTATGATTTTTTATTAACTAGCCAAACAATCTTTAATGTTAGAGGGCAAATTGAAGTATTTTGTTGTTTACTCTTCATGTTCTTTATCTTTAACAGAACATGTCTGTACTAGCTGAGACTTAGAAAACTGATCCACAAGCACAGCTTAACTTTATGTAAAATTACAATAGAGGCCTTTTATGCATACTCACTAGAGCCAGCAAGACCATTCATAGCAAACACATTTACCTGATCAATTTTGCCTGTTCTCCCTATTTGCAAACTATCCATGACCAGATACTGATTTTTCACAAAGCTATTCAATGTATAACTGTTCAAACACTTTATGCAATCATATTTTAGGTCAAGGAGTGTTTGAGAACGATTCACACTTTAACCTACATCTTCGTCTGTTTGGTATTCATTATATATGGTCTGCTTTGGAGGCTTTGTGCTGAGCCAAGAGGCCTGCTAGCAGGGCCGGTGCAACTCATTAGGCGACCTAGGGCACTAACATTTGGGGGGCACTGGCGCCCCGGTCGTCGGCGGTATTTTGGGGGCCGGACCTTCCGCCGCCTAGGGCGGCGAAAAAGCTGGCGGCGCTCCTGCCTGCAAGGCTAGGCTGAGAACTTACTAACAAGGTTCTAGCCTGGTATTCTTTGATCCCTAATCACTTGCCAAAGGGGTGGGGTTAACTCAAGGAGAACAGGGGTTTAAAAAGCATGCTTCTAGGCAATCAGAGGAGTTAGCAAATGGAAGCTTTGTTCGGGAGTTAGAAAGGAGGCGTGAGAGCCACATACACCTAACAAACACACTCTAAAATTAGGCCAATAACCCCATTATATTTCTGGAGCCAGCAGAGAAGGAGATTGACACACAGAAGGAGCTGACGGACACACAGCTGTGTACTGTGCTGGCTTTATTGTTCTGGCTGCAAAACAAACTCGTATGAAAGTGAGGCTTTCCACTAAGGAGGGATGAGTGGTCATACATTTAAAGGTTCAGGACATTACCCCCACCAAACAAACACAATCCCCTGCAAGAGTAAAAATAATGCAGGTAGAAGTCCAGCAGAAGAGTGGAGGCTAACCAGCTCATTGCACTGAATGCTGCCTTGTGGGTAGGTGGCCTATGTGTGCATTTGGTGCAAGCACTCAGATCAAGTAAAGGCACTTGAGACCAGTGTGGCTGGAAGAGCTTAGAGACAGAGGTAGACAGATAAGGCTTTCAGGGACACAAAGCAATCCCACCCCACCCTCTTACTGACAGCCTCTGTGTTGTTGAGGATGATACAAGTCTCCAGGAAGGAGAACATCAAGCTAGGCAGAAGGAAACAATCCCATAGCGGAGATCCTCCTTCCAGATATCATGCTATCGTCTCACACTGATGACATTGCTCCAGGAGATTGGATCCTAGTTATCAGGAAGAGACAGACAATAGTAATGTGGGATTTGATTATTAGGAAAATAGATAGTTGAGTTTGTGATGACCAGGAAAGCCACATGATTAATAGCCTATGGGTGTAAAGGCTTCCGAGGAACCAGTGATTGTGGTACATGCAGGTACCAATGACAGACAAAGGCAGGGGACAGGGCCTGGAAGCTAAATTTAGGCTGCTAGGTAAGAGATTAAAGTCACAGACCTCCATAGCAGCATTCTCCTGAAATACTTCCAGTTCCCTGTGCAGGGCCAGTTAGACAGGCAGAACTTTAGGTTGTCAATGTTTGGATGAGATGATGGTGTTTGGAGGAGAGTTTTAGTGACTGGAGAACCTTTCAGGAAAGGAGGAGACTATACAGGAAGGATCTACTGCTTCACACAACACACAGTCAATGTGTGGAACTCGTTGCCATGGGATGTTGGGAAAGCCAAAATTATAACTGGGTTCAAATAAGAATTAGATAAGTTCATGGAGGATAGGTGCATCCATGGCTATTAGCCAAGATGGTCAGGGATTCAACCTCATATTGTGGGTGTCCCTAAACCTCTGACTGCCAGAAGCTGGGACTGGAAGACAGGGACTGGATCACATGATAATTGTCCTGTTTTGTTCATTCTCTGAAGCATCTGGAACTGTCACTGTCAGAAGACAGGATACTGGGGTAGATGGAGCATTGGTTTGACCCAATACAGCCAGCTATTCTTATGATTGTCTACATCAGTTATAGTGGTGTTTCACCCTCTGATTGTAAGGCTGAAACCACATTAAGAGGAGGCCAGCACTTCCAGCACAATAACAAATAGCTTTTTTCAGGAGTGAACACAAGTAATTGCATGAACAGCCATTCACAACATGCACATGGACACTCATTTACAAAAATGTTCTTGAAAAACCAAAGAGTGCAAAACATGGTCAAATACAGAATTTTCATATTTGCTAATAATTTTCCCTAATTCCCATGCTCATGCACTTAGTTTGGACATTAAGTTCTCTAAAGATTGTCTGCCCTGAGCATGCTCCATCCTGAGAATGCAGGAGCACAGCAGGACTTACCCTGCAATTGCAACTCCCAGCTGCCGAACCCACGGTGGTTCCATGCACTGGAAGGGAGAGCAAAAAGACTCTTTCCTGTACTCTTGGTGCTCCCTCTGGTGGCATCCAGCAATGTAGAGAAGGAAGCAGCAGTCTGAAATAAAGAGCGATGGAATTGGGGTGGGTGGTTTACAGAAACTGATGGGGGAGGGCAGAACCCAGGCCATGGGGGTTAGATAGCAGCAAAGGAGAATGAAAGGGAGGATAAGACGGGGGGGGGGGGGTAAGTGGAAAAGAGAACATAGGGAACTGAGAAAAGAGAGGGGGACATAGGGCAAGCAATGGAGAGACTTGTTGGGGGCACAGTGGCAGAACAACTAGAATATCCCCCCCTAGAAGTTGGAATTGAATCAAGGAGTGGTGCTGGATGAATAACTGTCTTTTCAGTTTGCTGTAAATTGTGAATAGATGGGCGGGGTGGTGGTGAAAATTGCTTCAGATCAAAGTGAATCTGATTCTTTTTTACAATTTTGAGCAAATAAGTTTGACTAAATTGTCATTGTAGCAGGGACTTGAAGTAGGGCCTCCCACCTTTCTGGTGAGTGCTCTAGCCACCGGCCTGTAGAACTATTCTCTCTGTCTAGCCCGATAGCTATTCAAGTATTTTATACAAAGTGGAGCACCTTCAACAGGAGAGATTGAGAGACTCATACCAGAATAACCTGTAGTCTGGAATAAGGGCACTCACCAAGACAGGAGAAACCTGGTTTCAAATCCATGTTCAAGAGCTGGGATTCATACCTGGGACTCCTCCATCCCAAGTGAGTGCCCTAACTCATCTGCTGAAGGAGGGCACTATCTCTTTCCATGTTGTGTATGGTGCAGAAGTCCTCTTGTGAATGTCACCACCAAAAATTTTTTGAGGACAAACCAATCAGGGAAATGTGTCACATTTTCTGAGAATTCCAGGTTGATCAAAACGGTTTATCAAAAATTGTAATCTCACCCAGCAGTCCTAAGTTTCTAAATTCCTCCGCTGTCAGCAAATAGCTATGAAATGCACTGTGCAAATTCCAAGTATGTGCCTGAGCCAGGGTAGTTTTACATGATGACATTTGTTTATTCAGGGGGGTTGTTGTTTTTTTTGTAATTAAACAATTACATCCAAAAACTACATTAAAAAATTTTTCATGTTCTTATGCATGTTGTGAAGAGTTGGGTCAGATATTCACCTGATAGCCTGGAATTGAGAGAATAACCTTGCTAATTACTTCATACAGGCATGTTTTGGTGTTTTCAAACATTTATTGAAGGGGTCGGCAACCTTTCAGAAGTGGTGTGCCGAGTCTTCATTTATTCACTTTAATTTAAGGTTTCGCGTGCCGGTAATACATTTTAATGTTTTTTAGAAGGTCTCTCTCTATAAGTCTATATATTATATAACTAAACTAGTGTTGTATTGTAAAATAAACAAGGTTTTCAAAATGTTTAAGAAGCTTCATTTAAAATTAATTTAAAATGTTGATCTTACGCCGCCGACCTGCTCAGCCCGCTGCTGGTCTGGGGTTCTGTTCACCTAGGCCAGCAGCGGGCTGAGTGGGGCCTGCGGCCGGGACCCCGGCTGGCAAGGGTCCGGCAGCCAGAACCCCAGACTGGCAGCGGGCTGTGCGGGGCCGGCGGCTGGGACCCTAGACCGGCAGTGGGCTGAGCCACTCAGGAGTTCCATCTGCCAGCTCTTGCCAGCCGGGATCCCGGCTGCTGGACCCGCTCAGCCCGCTGCCGGTCTGGGGTCCCGGCCCTGCCCACATACAGTGGGTACCTACCTTCTCCCTGGTTCTGGCCCATTCTCTTCCTCTCTCTGCACTGAGCTGATGGTGGGAGTGCACTGAGCACAGGGCTGGGGGTGAAGGGTCTGGCCAGGCGCTAGAATGAGGGAGGGGGCTCAGGGTTGGGGCAGGAGGTTTGGGTGTGGGGCACTTACCTGGGCAGCTCCCATTTAGTGCGAGGGGTGCAGGTGGGAATGTGTGTTGGGGTGTGTGTGCAGGAGCTCCCATTTGGTGCTCAGGGTGGGGATGTGGGAGGTGCAAGAGTCAGGATGTGGGGGGGTGCATGGGGTGTTGGGGGGCTGCGTATGTGGGGGGGTGCAAGAGTCACGGCAGAGGGCTGGGGGCATATGAGGGGGGTGCAGGTGTCAGGGCAGGGGGTGGGGGAGCTGGGTATGTGTGGGGGTGCCAGAGTCAGGGCTGGGGTCGTGGGGGGGGGGGAAGGAGTCAAGCAGAGGGCTGGGTGTGTATGAGGGGGGCTACAGGAGTCAGGGCAGGGGCCTGGGGTGTGTGCGGAGCACAGGGCTCAGGGCACGGGCATGGGGTGGGTGCGGGCCTCATGGCAGAGGGCTGGGTGTATGCGAGGGGGGGTCAGGGCTCAGGGCAGAGGGCTGGGTGTGTGTGGGGGTGGTCAGGGCAGAGGGCTGTGTGTATGTGAAGGGGGGTCAGGGCTCAGCCAGAGGGCTGGGTGTGTGTGTGGGGGGGGGTCAGGGAGAGGGCTGGTGTGTGTGTGTGGGGGGGTCAGGGCGAGGGACTGGGGTGTGTGTGGGGGGGGTCAGGGCGAGGGACTGGGGTGTGTGTGCCCCTATTCCATCCACCCCTTCCCCAAGGCCCTGCCCCCGCTTCTTCTCCCATGCCCCATCCAACCCCCCCTGCTCCCTGACTGCCCCCTCCAGAGACCCCCCGTCCCTAACCACCCCCCGGGATCCCACCCCCTATCCAACCCACCCTGCTCCCTGTCCCCTGACTGCCCCAACCCCTTATCCAACCCCCCAGCCCCCTTACCATGAGGCTCCTAGCGCTGCCCCGTGGGAGCGGACAGCCCCGCCCCTCAGAGCGCTGCGCGCGGGGTGGCATGGCTCCAGGGGAGGGGGGAGCGTGTCTGCCTCCCCGCCGGGCCAAACAATGCCCCGCGGGGGCGCACAGCCCCGGCCCCCAGAGCGCTGCACGCACGGCGGCATGGCTCCAGGGGAGGGAGGAAGGCGGGGGAGGGGCCGGCGGCTTGCTGCGCTCGGCCCGGCGCTCTGGCCTGGGAGCACGGACCCCGCAGTTTGCCGCGCCAGGAGAGTGGGGTCATTTGCCCCCTGCCCCCGCGGGGGGCGGGGGGGGAAAGGGGCGAGAAGAGCGGGCCAGCCGGGCAGGATTTTTAATGGCACGGTGCTCCGGCAGGCAGCAGCGTGCCATTAAAAATTGGCTCTCGTGCTGTCTTTGGCATGCGTGCCATAGGTTGCTGACCCCTGATTTATTGTATGGTTATTCAAAGAGTCATTTTTAGCAGGAGCATCTACCAATGCATTAATTTTGTCTCAAGCCTTTACCCTATCCCAAGAATAAATGCTTGTGATGCTCCTGTAGCACTTTTGAGCACACTATTCCTCATGCCAACTGTGTGGTCTCTCGTTGTAACTTTCAGTCCATTCCAATGTATTATATGCAAGTTTACAATTCAGGATGATTATTGATCTTTATTTGCTCAGTACATTAGAGCAGTGCTTCTCAAAGTCGGGCCGCCGCTTGTTCAGGGAAAGCCCCTGGCGGTCTGGGCCGGTTTGTTTACCTGCCGCGTCTGCAGGTTCGGCCGATCGTGGCTCCCACTGGCCACGGTTCACCATCCCAGGCCAATGGGGGCTGCGGGAAGCGGCGCAGGCCGAGGGATGTTCTGGCCGCCCTTCCCGCATCCCCCATTGGCCTGGAGCAGCGAACTGCGGCCAGTAGGAGCCGCGATAGGCCGAACCTGCGGACGCGGCAGGTAAACAACAAACCGTCCCGGACCGCCAGGGGCTTTCCCTGAACAAGCGGCGGCCCGACTTTGAGAAGCACTGCATTAGAGCACCTACTGAAAACATATTCATGTTCTTCCAGATAAAGCAGCAGATGGGGTACTAACTGGTGTCTGCTACAGACAAGCTAATCGCTGTAGAAATCTGACCAGCTGCCTATACACTCAGAGGACTTAAATCTCAGTGACATATGCTGGAGGTCTCATGCTGCCAGTACTATGTCATCTATAATTTTTAGAAATTTGGAGGATATTTATTTCCTAACTCAAAAAAGTGTTGCATCCAACACAGGGGAATTCCATATTAGACCTCATCTTGACAGAATAAGAGGAACTGATCACAGAACTAAATATTAGTGATTGCCTAGGTGCCAGTGATCATGACTTGATTACATTTATTATGTGGAAACAGAATAAAGTCCAAACCATATAATATATTAATATAATATATAGTTGGTGCTTTAAAGGGCCAGCTGAAAAACATTATGAGCCAAATCAGCAGCAAGAAAGAACTTAAACAGCGAAGTGTGAATAATAGTTGGGAACTCTTAATGATATTTTACTACATGTCCCATGTGTTACAATCAAGAAAGAAGGCAACATTGGTTAGTAACCCATCCTGGCTTAAAGGGAAGGTGAAAATTGCCATTTAAAAATACATAAATGGGCGGTGGGGAAGGGAGGAAGCTGATAGCAATTAATATAAATTAGAAGCTGAAATTTATTTTAAAAAGAGTACAAGAGAAGCAAAAGGACATAAGAAGTCACCTCTGGAAATCAGAGTTAAGAACAATAAGAATGAATTTCTAAAGTATATTAGGAACAAAAAAAATCCTAAAAATAGTATTGGTATATTAAGAGAGAGAAATAATAGGATCTCAGAAAGAAGCCAAAAGAGCTCAATCGTGTGGTAAAAAAGGCCAATGGAATCCTTAGATGTGCAGGGAACTATTGAATAGGAGTGGAGAGGTTATTTTACCTACTGTATTTGACTTAGTGCTAATGGAATAACATGCCCAGTTCTGATGTCCACAATTCAAGAAGGATGCTGAAAAATTGGAGAGGATTCAGAGAAGATCCACAAGAATGATTAAAGTATTGGAAAACATGCTTCATGTGAAAGACTCAAGGAGTTCAATCTAATTACCTTATCAAAGGTAACTTGATCACAGTCTATAATTATCTAGATAGGGAACAGAGGTTTGAGCCCCCTTTGACAAATTCAGACAAATGACACACACATTTTTAACAGAGGGTAAATGATCTTTGGAATAACTTCCATCATTGGAATTTTTTTAAATGAAGATTGGCTATATTTCTAAAAGATATTGGACTTGAAATAGTAATTAATTCAGGCAATTCTTATGGTCTGTGTTATGCAAGAGGAGAGACTAGATAATCACAAAGGTCCCTTCTGGCTTTAAAATCTATGACAACATATAGCTTCTGAACAAAATACAATCCAAATACAGATGTTCAGTGTTGATAAATGCAAAGTAATGCACATTGGAAAACATAATCCCAACTATACATATAAAATGATGGGGTCTAAATTAGCTGTTGCCACTCAAGAAAGATCTTGGAGTCATTGTGGATAGTTCTCTCAAAACATCCACTCAATGTGCAGCAGCAGTCAAAAAAGGGAACAGAATGTTGGGAATCATTAAGAAAGTGATAGATAATAGGACAGAAAATATCATATTGCCTCTCTATAAAACCAGGTACACCCACATCTTGAATACTGCATGCAGGTGTGCTCACCCCATCTCAAAAAAAAAAGATATATTGGAATTGGAAAAGATTCAGAAAAGAGCAACAAAAATTATTAGGGGTATGGAACGGCTTCTGTATGAGGAGAGATTAAGAAGACTGGGACTTTTCAGCTTGGAAAAGACACAACTAAGGGGGGCTATGATAGAGGTTTATAAAATAATGACTGGTGTGGGGAAAGTAGATAAGGAAGTATTTACTCCTTCTCACAACACAAGAACTAGGGCTCACCAAAGAAAATTAATAGGCAGCAGATTTAAAAGAAGCAAAAGGAAGTATTTCTTCACACAACACACAGTCAACCTGTGGAACTCTTTGCCAAAGGATGTTGTGAAGGCCAAGACCATAATAGGGTTCAAAAAAGAACCAGATACATTCATGGACGATAGTTCCATCAATGGCTATGAGCCAGGATGGGCAGGGATGGTGTCCCTAGCCTCTGTTTGCCAGAAGCTGGGAATGGGCGACAGAGTATGGATCAGTTGATGATAACCTGTTCTGTTCATTCCCTCTGGGGCATCTGGCATTTGGCCACAGTTGGAAGACAGCATACTGGGATAGATGGATCTTTGGTCTGACCCAGTATGGCCGTTACATTCTTAGATAAAATGCATACATTTAAAAATTCAGCAATTACAAATGTATTCACTAAATTATTCATCACAACTTTTCTTAGTGTGAATTCCAATCTAGTTTCCAATTATTTAACAGTAAATATTGTTAATGATATTGGATTAGAATATATACCACCTATATAAAATATTGAAATATCATCCACTCTTGAGAAGATGCCTATCAGTTCTCGAACACCCAACAAGGGCATCATCCAAACTTGCCTCCAACTTTATTTTGGGGGCTACTATATAATATTTAATTCAAGAAGATGCTTCATCCAAAGACAGCACTCAGAGTTTCATCACACATCAGCCAATTGCTATATTTGGATATAAATGTAGCATTTTAAAAACACAGAACTTTTAAAGAGGACGGCCATTATTTTTGGAGTGACAGAAAACATGGCAACTACCAAATCATACAAAAAACCCCAAAACCCTTAGCCAGCCTTTATACCTCAGCCCCCCACTCCCTCTTGCTGATAAATCAGTTCACGTTATCCTCTCCAACAGCAGCTGTGCAGGATTTATTAAACTGTTTTCAAAGAGCTTATTGTTTTGGAGTATTATTTCTGTACAGCAGCTAGATGTTTTCAATAGGTGCTTTATCTATTGAATTGCACACTTGTATGGATTGAATGTTATAACAAAAGAGATCACACAATAAGTATGCTGAATAGGGTATGCTCAACATGCTACAGGAGCACCACAAGCATCTATTTTTGGAATACTAGTCAGGCTCAAGGACAGGCTCCTGCTAAAAATGACCTGAATAGTAACAATGCATGAAATATCTTAATACACTGCAATGTGCCATTACCAGGTTACTAGCAGGGTTATACTCCCAACTCCAATCTATCACATGACTGCTAACTGAAAACTCTCTAAGGAATGTACAAACCTGAAATAATGTGTCGGAAAGTTGAAACATTTCTTTCTCTAGTTATCAAGCTATAGAATGGTATAATTTAAGGGGCCAATCGCTGTGATTTCTATGAGCCTCATATGGCAGAACCATTTCTTCCTTCTGAAGCAAACTGAAGTGATAGTAAAGTCAGCAAGCACCAGGAAGTTATACAGAATTGTTTTAGGCTAATTCAGATCAACTCTCCCACCCCCAGACATTTGTAGCTATTTCTTTCTTAAAGTGCTGTTCTACCCTGAAAAATAACTATGGAAAAATGGCACCTTCTTGTCCTTCTATGAGAGTGAGAGTGAGAACCATGCCTGAGTTCCCTGAAATGGGAAAAGTAGACTCAGAGGAGGAATATGAGTACTCCGCAGGCCAGGGTGGATTGCTACCAAGTGGTAGCAAAAGAGGCAACACTGGAGGCTTCTGCCTTGAGCTGCTGTGACGCAGTTACCATTGGTCTCAGAGCTGGCTTCCAGACTTCTGGAACTGGTATCAGACTTGAAGTCGTTGGTGCCAAAGTAGATCCCAACATGGAAACAAACATGGGCTCCATGTGCAATGGGCCCAGCAATGTCAGCCTGAATAGTCAGTGAGGTTGTTACTGAGAGACTCAGTGGATCCTTTGTAGTTGTGTATGCCTCCAAGGTGCTCAGTATGAATTGGGCCTTTGCCCCACAGGGAGCAGAGGTGACATATCCAGCATCTGCCCCGAGGAAGTAGTTGGCCTCAACTGTCCCGGCACAGGAAACAGAGTCATTGACTCTGGACTGGTCAATCCACTAGAATGCAGCACCAGGGATCAGTGGGCCAAAGTGAACCCTCAGCCTACGGGACCACAGTGGCTAGCCTCTGTGGTTCAGGATTCATGCACTGAGGATTCTTATGATGTGGAAATCATCCCTTTCTTTGGCTCTGGGTGCTCTGAGACGTTGTGCCTTTTTGAGGGCTGTCCTACTGATAGGAATCTCCTCCTGTCTCTATCCCCAGATAAGGCTAGGGGAGCACTCCTGGACAGGAAGGAACTTCAGCTAGTCAACTGAGGTGGTATAAATGTAGGGTGAAGATCGGCTCCTATGAGGATGCACCTGAGGCATTCTATTCTCTGCTTCTTAATTCTTGTCTTGAAGCCCCAGCAAACTGGACACCTCTCTCTGATGTGATCTTCATACTTCAAACAGTGTGAGGGTCACTAACTGGCATGGGCTTGTGACAGTAAAGGCAGGGCTTGAAGCCAGGGGACCTTGGCATAGGCTTCCCTGGTAGTGGATGGTGCCTAGGGTTCACTAACTACTAACATTCAGATCAAAATATACAGGAAAAAAAGAAAAGGAGGACCACAAACTATTAACAATGAACTATAAATAGTATGTTCACAGAAGGAATGAATAAACTACACATTCTAACCACTGCCCATGAACAGTAAGAAGAAACTGAAGGATAGGCAGGGAAGCTCTGTCCTTTATATCCTCAGCAGACAGCACGGGGACACAGGTATGGCCACACCTATGGGTCCTGCTAGAGAAAATTCTCTAGCACTAGTGAACAATAGGAGCACACATGTAATGGACACATGCAATCATTAAAAGAATGAGGGGCTTCCTCTCCATTGTTGGTCATGTGTCTGGGCCCCAGTTTCCCCACTGGCATTGGTTTCTCATGGGCTTGTTGGCCACTGTGGTGCTTTTCACCTTCCCATCAAAACCAAAAATCCACCCACTCCAGGATTAAAGCAAAAGTCCAAAATAAATGCACACGTAGTCTTTCATCCCCCCAGCACTCACTAGTTCTTCAGTTCTATTGATGTAGGGTCCTCCTTCCCAGTACTGCACAGTATCATCACCCTCCCCGCACTACCATTACTCTTTAAACCCTCTCCCAAGCTCAGCAATTCATTTGCCTTGTTTTCACAGGGTCAGAGAAGGAGGTCTGCAACCCACCCTCATCACAACTCGAAATCTTAGCTCATAAATGAGTGCAGGTGTCAACTCACACCTCAGCACCACACTGCGCTTTACCACCCAGGTCTCCTCCTTCTCACATCACCTATTCATGGTGTCTTTCTACAAACAACTGCTAGGTCCCTCCCAGGCTTCATTCCTCAGCCTTCCTGGCTATTTCCCAGGTCTCTTGTTCAGCCCCAATGGGGACACCAAACCCTAGATCTTGCACCCATCCATCAAGCACAGGCACATGATTTCCTACTGAGACTTCATCTCCCACTTTTAAAGAGCCAGGACCCATAACAGAAGCATTGGAACATACACATGCATCGAAGGAGCAATGCTCTTATACAAATAGTAGGACAACATTTTAACTGCTGCTGCTGGAGATGAACCTGTAGTCTATGCATGCCCTCAGTCCAGGGCCGGATTTAGGGGCAGGTGACCCAGGCGACCACCTGGGGTGCCGGACTTGGGGGGCGCTGGGCTCGCAGATTTACAGATCCCAGCATGCACATTTATCATCTTATATGATGGATAAATCATGCATACAAATTGTGCATCAAAGTCATGAAATGGGCTACAAATGCAATAAATAGTAAGGTATTCAAAAGTTTAACAAATGGAGGGGGGGGGCACCGAAGACACTTCTTCCCTGGGGCACCTTTTGGTCTAGGGCCAGCCCTTCCTCAGTCTCATGTCAGACCCCTTTCCAAGCACTAGAACAACACCACCAGAAAGTGTTCTTTAAAGCTTACAATTTATTTTATGGTCTCCTAAGGTAAGTCATGTTTCTAAACATGAATTAGAAGTAAAAAATCCAACAGAACACATTTTAAAATAGATGCTATAACATTAATTTATGTTTCAGCCAGGACACTACTACACCTCTACCCCAATATAATGTGACCCGATATAACACGAATTCAGATATAACGCGGTAAAGCAGCGCTCCGAGGGGGTGGGGCTGCGCACTCCGGCAGATCAAAGCATGTTCAATATAACACGGTTTCACCTATAACGCGGTAAGATTTTTTGGCTCCCAAGGACAGCATTATATCAGGGTAGTGGTGTATAATTTTGTTATATGTCGGAAAACTACCAATCAAAACCAAATCCTACTAGTAAGTCTTTTCATGAAAGGCAAGGGAAACACTAACGCTATTTAAAAATATGCCATATGAACATAGCATACGATGATGAGATTATGTTCACAGTTGGGCCATAATTAATTAGCAACTGATTTCAAAATTAAGATGAGACTTGTTTTCTCTCAAATGCTGTTAGAAATGCTACATACTTGTCTAACAGAAAACAGTTTCCCATATTTTCACTTGATGGGGATAAACACTTATGGTCTCCCTATTGCCTAGTGTATTTCAAAGCTAAACTTTTCTTATTGCACAAGATTAATTATATGCCAACATTAATGCCAAATAATTGTCATACCTGTGAATTTTATCAAACAGTTATCTGGCAGGTAGAATCATCCTCAAGGCATTAATTTCACAATTCGCCTCAAGACACTCAATTTATTAGCAGGCATATGCTAGTTACTAAAATAATTTGGAATTAAACCTTCAAACATTTCTAATGCAGGATGAATAATTTTAAAAAGGAATATTCAGTTGGTTTGCTTTTAGATTTGATTTAGCATTAAGAAAAAATGAGTTATTTTTCTAGTGGATGTAAAGTTGGAAACCTATGAACTATAGTCTGTGTACAGTCTGTATGAATATTTACAGTAAGAATTCACAACTGATGTGGAAGTAACTGATTTTTTTCAGGGATTTTAATAGAGTTATATTTTAAAACCATGCTAGTTCCTGGGCATTTTTCACACAAAGGTCTGTAATTTAAATTCCTATAACAGAATGGTTCAGGGTTTGTTGGTTGTTAACACACAGATGCAAAATTTAAAGTAAATCACATTGACATTTAACATGCCTAAAAACAGTTTTTGGAAAATCAGTTCTGGATAAATTTAAGCCTATGCTTACGTGCTCTACTGGAGTGGGACCTATATTATGATACTGTCTGATCAGATGCCTTCCCATAAGTAATTATGTAACAAGTATTATCTAGAAATATGTATCATTCCAATAAAGAATGGTTAAGTGTCTCATCGCACTTGTAGTGCACAGGCACAGCAAGCGTTTGTTCTTCAGGTTTGATGCAAATTGACTTAGTTGTGATTACATAAAATTAGGCTAGAACAACAAACCAGTCTAATTCTAGCAACTTCTAAATAAGCAAATAGTCAGCCCTCCTAGTCACCTCTTTGTATATTAATATGGAGATAGCCTCTTTGGGTGATATCCCTATCAGCCAAAAAAAAAAAGTGGTAGTCATCAACTCCCTAATCTAATTCCACTGAACATCAAAAGTATTGTTTTTTATCTTACAAAAATATTAACCCAAACTACTTCCAACAACTTCTTACACAGATAGGTGTTAAGCATTTCCCCCTCATTGTGTCCCTTTGAATCATTACTCAAAACCATCATTCCCATGGGGCGACATTCCTGGTTCCATCAGTTTCCTCATGTACTAACCAAACATGGCATGATGACATGACACACATCACAGCAATTACTGTCAGAGAAACTACTATTAGAATAATCACTCTGCTTTTCTGCAGTGACTATATATTTATTAGTTTTAAAATGAACAATTAGAAAAACACATTATTACTAATGCAATTAAGAGCTCAGATAGGATATATGTAACCTATATCCTATTTAGACACAGAGGTCAAATTAGTTCTGAATGGAAACTATACGCAGCACTCAAGCTAACATACTGATCCCTGAGAAACAGAGGTTTTCTCTGAAGCTACAGTTTTCCCACATGTAGAAATGGAAAAATACCCACCTACATCTTAATCTCTCTGATTTTTGGATTTCACCTGTAGTATATATTATTATCCCCATTTTACAGATGGGAAAATTGAAAGACAACTGAAATTGAAGCACATGCTTACCTTTAAGCACAAGTAGTCCACTTGACTTAGAAAGTTAGAAAGGTGCTTAAATGCTTTGTTGAATAGGGATGGCACTACATATATCATGTAATAATGTTCCCCATGCCCAGACTCCTCATTCTCAGCTTTAAAAGACTCTACTAAATTGTGACTTCTTCCTACAGTACCATTCAGTTGGACAGAAGAAAGTCACTGAAGAGACAGGGAAATTCAGAGATTAGTCTAAATGATTTCAAAATTGGAATAGATTACACCTTATTCTGCCTCCGCTCCCCCACTCCATATACAAGTTATACCAAGATTCACTTTATACATCACCTCAGACCCACTGAACTGATTATGCTACCAGCTCCATTCTTTTAGCCCCTTGCAGCTTACGCAGGGATGAAATACTCCCAACCGAAAGCCTGGTCAGACTGCAGTTAGTTGGTTATTTTTTAACCAGTCACAGCTTCTACCTTGGAGGAAACACACACAACATTTGCTTCTTTGTAAATGGTTTCCTTTGGATTAGAAAAAAATGTGCATTGCATTTTGCACTATCAATGCCATTCTGCTAGTTAACGCTCCCATGCTTCTGTGCAGTTAGTAGTGAGTTTCTGTCAAGCAAATGTTAAGTCTGAATGGTTTATTAATTTATTTTCTAAGCTTTAGTTTGTGCAAATGTCATTAATCAACGCTGTCTTGTCACCTGTTTGACTTGGCATTTGAGCACTGGTAAATGTATTCGTTCAAGTAGCTTAAAACACTACAGAAACTCTAGGGTACATTGTTTATCTTCTAGGTGTGCTCATGACAGATTTAAATTATGAGCTTCAAATAAACACCCGCCTACATTCCCCAAGAAGTTTCATATAAAATTATTCTCTCCCTCCTCCTTTTTCTTTGCTATGTCATTTATATTAAGATTAGGCTCAAACGCTCAAAAGGAAAGGTTGGACTTACAAATATTGAGCTTTCATTTACGGGACTTGTCAAAAATAGAGTTAATTATTTTCTTTGTAACAATTTAAGCAGTTTAAAGTAAAATTGAGAAAAGGCAATTCAGCTAACATGCCAATCAATAAAAAGCCTTAGTTTCACAATATGAGGTTTAATTTGTTTCATAAAGCAATAATTTCTGGACCAAATCATCTTATGTATTTGAGGATATTTAAAAACAACTTTTATAATTTGTCTGTTTATAACTGAAACATGGATATTGCAGTTGTGCATCCATTAGCAGAATGTCATTTGTCAACATGTTGATTGCTGCTTGAGAAGCAAACAAATGGGGTTTGGGAGAGGGGAAAGACATCAAGTAACTGGGCAAATTATTGACCAAATATTGCAACAAAAATGTGACAGAAGCTTTGTTTACTAGAGATACAAATATAAGAGCTTGTAATAGTGGTGTTACATACATGAAACTTAAGGTTGTCCTACCATTTTCCTTATAAATTATTTTTAAAGAAATATATGACTTAAAAGTTAAAAATCAGTTTTGATACAAGGTTGAACCACACGAGCACCTTTCCTTGGCTGGATAGGCACCTTGTCATCCTCTATAAAGAGGCCAAAGGTGAGAATGCCCTTGCTCCAACAATACAAGTACTGCCACTATATATTTTAGAAGGAGAAGAGAAGATTACAACAGAAGTATGGGTTATGGGACTCCTTAACCAAACCTGCCCAGTGGTCAAGAGGGCTTGAATTTAGTTTTGTTTCAAAGATGGTAGAAGGCTCAGGAGCATGTCTAATTTTAACAAAATCATTTCACACATCCCTATTCACAAGCTGCATCAGTAATAATGCTTTACCTAGAACACACAAGCCACTGCAAACATGAAGCAGACCACCACATATTACCAGCAGGTAGAGTGAGAATCATAGGACTCTACATCATAGGACTGATGTAGAAACAGAAAAAAAGAAACCCTGTAATTAAAGAAAACCTACAGTGTTTAACTATACAGTATTTCTCAGGAATTCTCAGGCAAAAAAATACCATGCTGAAAATGAGATAGTGGCAGCTCAGAACTGCTGCTTTGAAAAGAGAGCCATACTATCTCCTTTACCGTGGATTCTTCCTTAGTCAGTGGGATTGGGGAACCGTCCAGCAAAAGTATGTTTCTGAAGAAAATAGTGGTGGCTGGTGGGGAAGTTGAACTTTGGTCTCTGAGTAAATTGTTCAAATATTAATCAGAGCTGTTATGGGTATGACAAACTGCAGCATAGGGACCTAGCCACTACAGACACACGATTTTACAATCCATTTCTGAAGAAAATTTTGGAAGGTGCAGACACAGACATCCTAAAGCAATTCTGCTTATCTCTTCACTACATTTCATTTGTCTCTGTCCTCCCTCCCCCAATACTTGGAGTGTTTGCATGAAAACAAGATTGTCTTTTCCAAAAAGTCATCTTTGCCATTGCTGAAGTCATCTTCTCTGACACCACAGTTATTCCACAGCAAGCAGCTGCAATGTCCAAGCAAAGGATTATGATGTGATGAAAGAGCAGCGGAAGCATAGGGATTCAAGACAGAACTACAGAATTTGTTTTAATTCAAATACAGCCGTTAATTAACAAAAAAAAAATCAAATATAAAGTTGCATGGTCCCTATGAAATATATGTATGTATTTCCATCTTTAATGAGCAGAAGGGGCAGTGCTGTCTTTTTTGTGTTGCGAGAGATTTTTTAATTAATTTTCAAAAACAAACTAAAATACAAAAAGGTAAATGACTTACAGCAAGTATATGTCACCAGATACCCCATAAAATTATGCAACTTCAGAACTTCTCAAATATGCAAGACCAGACAATATAAAAATCAGACAATATTATAGAGACACAAAATGTCAGGGTGGACCTAACAACAACAACAAAAGACACAAAAGGATGCAAAAAAAATGGGGGTGGGAGGACAGAGGACTGGGATGGTGGTGGGAAGAAGGAGAGAAAAAGCAGAGATCTCAAGTGGAATGTAAGTCTGGCATTATTCAAATGAATCAAGAAATGGGTCCAAATTTCTTCAAAATCATATAACTACTTTGTGCATTGATAAGCTGTTTGTTCTTTCATTGCTAACTCAGACAGGTCTGAATACTCGGCATCCACCTACTCTTCAATTTTTGTAAAATCATTTTGACACTAAACTGGGAGGAGTGGTAGATACACTGGAGGGTAGGGATAGGATACAGAGGGACCTAGACAAATTAGAGGATTGGGCCAAAAGAAATCTTATGAGGTTCAACAAGGACAAGTGCAGAGTCCTGCACTTAGGACGGAAGAATCCCATGCACTGTTACAGACTAGGGACCGAGTGGCTAGGCAGCAGTTCTGCAGAAAAGGACGTAGGGGTTACAGTGGACGATAAGCTGGATATGAGTCAACAGTATGCCCTTTTTGCCAAGAAGGCTAATGGCATTTTGGGCTGTATAAGTAGGGGCATTGCCAGCAGATCGAGGAACGTGATCATTCCCCTCTATTCGACATTGGTGAGGCCTCATCTGGAGTACTGTGTCCAGTTTTGGACCCCACACTACAAGAAGGATGTGGAAAAATTGGAAAGAGTCCAGTGGAGGGCAACAAAAATGATTAGGGGGCTGGAGCACATGACTTATGAGGAGAGGCTGAGGGAACTGGGATTGTTTAGTCTGCAGAAGAGAAGAATGAGGGGGGATTTGATAGCTGCTTTCAACTACCTGAAAGGGGGTTCCAAAGAGGATGGATCTAGACTGTTCTCAGTGGTANATTGGAATCTTCCAAGCTCTTTTGTCTGTTAAGTGCCCCCTGACTGAACACCTAATTTGCACATTCCTTTCCCCAGAAGTCACCAAATGTTCTAACTGAGGCCCCTTAGGAATCAAGCAATTACACAGCCCATGTTCATAACTTTGAACACACAAATGGTGCCTGCATACAACTAGGGTGAACATAACTAGTAGATCATAACCTTTACATAGATATGTACCTGGCACAGGCAGCACAAAACATATTCCAGTTATGTCATATTCCCACAAAGCCTTATGGGAGATACCGTCACAGCTCCATCACTGGAGTTCTTTTAAGGGCTGTGATGACTCCCTTTCTCACACGTTCACAAAAAACTGCAAAGACCAGTGGGGTTCCTCTTCATTACTAAAGCATGCATAGTGGACATTGGCCCAGCAAGTTTATGAAGCATTTCCAAGTTTCTTGGAAGCTCTGGGGCCTTTGGCAGTTCCAGGGCATCTGGATCAAATAGATATGTTAGCAAGTGTGTCTGGCCTCACATAGGGAATCAGATTTTTAGCATAACCAGTTGAAGATCTGTTCTTGGGTCTTTCATGGAATTGGACATCAGCATATAAAGAAAGGGATGGCCAAAGATGGGTGGGTGCAGACTGATGCAAGGGCACTGCTGGATTACATTCATTGTTCACATACCAAGCCAAGTCCATGTGGAAACAATCTCCTTTTAAGATAATGCAGATCATGGGGAGTGCTTTCAATGGCAATGATGGACTAGGGAGCCAGTAACGATGACCCTTTTCTCCAGTGGATCTTAGGCCCCAAACAATGAGGAACTGAATGATTTGCAGAAAACTCTGTGAAGGGAACCTTGTGGAATTCCCATACAAACACACACCTTTTCTGAGCCCCTGCAGGAAGGTATCATCTCCCCACCCTTAGCATTTATGCAGAGTAGTACGTATACAGAATGGATTCCAACACTGTAAGGCTACAGCAACCCATTAAAGCATGAAATCAGCCTCCCCTTATCACTGTAACAGTAGCTAGATGCTGGTACTAATAAACCATAAGAAGTATTCTCAATTTTAATATTAATAGCATGTTTGCAGCATGTATGTGTTCATCATATTTCCAGGGTATTAATTTCAGAAGCTCATTTTACACAGTAGTGTCTGTGTCATTTTTCCTACTAGAGACAAGTGCCTCTCTGGCTCGTTCCTCATTTCCACATAAATAATGGGAAGTGGATATATGTTTGAAAACATTTAATATATTCACTTACTTTGATATCGTTCTTTTCATTTGGCACATAAATGAGCAACCAGGTTCAGAATAAATTTAATTTACAGGCCAATTCTTAGTGACCCATATAAATTGAATATAAACGAGCTATAATTTTCTGTTTTCTTTTCAAACTGTCTAAGTAAATTTAGTGCTTGAGAAAACTGCTGCGCTGTAAAAATGAGTGAATAGGCAGATATTCCAAATTGGGTTAGGACATTCTGAATATAATGTTCAGATAATAGTCAGACCCCTGAATCTGAAAACAATCCAGTTTGAATGTCAGCAATATGCTCCTTGCACCTCCCTTCCCATAAGCACTGCTTCCTTCACTTCTTCCCCCGATCCCCATTTTGAAGCATCAGCTCAGACAGAAAGCTTCTGTTTACTGTCAATGTTGGTCAGAACCTGGAGTCACTACAGAAAGCATTATGTAGAAATCACCTTTTAATATTCTGACACTGCTGTTGCAGGATAGGGCTCTGGTTAAATTAAGTAGACAGCTAGATGCCCTAAAGAAATTCCCATTGATTGTTAATGGTGAGCATTGGATCCCGCTGTAAACTAGAGATTATCCAGGCAGCTACCACCAACCTTGTGCCCATAAATGACAGGGATTGGTTGGGATGGGAAGGTGGGAAAGGTAGTGAATATTTATCAGCTAATATTTACCTGATTTACACTCATATGATGTTTAACTAATCAAATATCTCAACTGTTTGGGCTGTTCTGCAAATTAATTACCCAGAGGCTTCAAATTGTGGCCAATAGGTCAGCAAACAGCTGGCTGACTGCATAGTGTGGACTCATCTTCATTTCCAGCTGTTAACTAATTTCTTTTCTCTACTTTTCATAGATACCAAGTGCAAAAGGGACCATTATGATCAGTTATTCTGACCTCTTGTGTAATGTAAGATGTAGGGCTTCCCTGAATTATTTTCTGTTTAAACTAGAAAAACATCTAGTCTTGGTTAAAATTTTTCCAGTGATGGACAATCCACCATAGCCCTAGGTAAATTGTTCCAACCGCTAATTAACCTGACTTAAAAAATTACATTTTATTTCTAGTCTAAATTTGTCTAGTTTCAACTTCCAGCCATTAGATCTTGTTATACCTTTGTATGCTAGATTGAAGAATCCTGTATTATCAATTTTCTGCTCCCCATATATATACTTGTAGACTGATCAAGTCACCCCTTAACCGTGTCTTTGTTAAGCTCCTGGAGTCTTTCACTGTAATGCTTGTTTTGTAGGCTTCTTTAATCAGTCATGCTGCTTTTCTCTGAACCCTCTTCAATATATCAACATCCCTTTTGAACTGTGGACAGTAGATCTGGACAAATAATTCTAGTAGAGGTCAAACTTGTGCCAAACACAGAGGGAATATACATGTATTTTGCCGCTATGTATGTAGCTTTGCCGCTATGTATTTTGCCGCTCCAAGCATGGCAGTGAGGCAGCCTTTGGCGGCATGCATGCGGGAAGTCCGCCAGTCCCATGGCTTCAGCGTACCCGCCGCCGAATTGCCACCGAAGCCGCGGGACCGGCGGACCTCCCACAGGCATGCCGCCGAAGGCAGCCTGACTGCCGCCCTCACGGCAACCGGCAGGCCGCCCCCCCACGGCTTGCTGCCCCAGGCACACGCTTGGTGCGCTGGTGCCACCCCTGGGAATATAATCTCTATTCCTATTTGATATTCCCATTTACACGTCCAAAAATAGCATGACCCTTTTGATGACAGTATTGCATTAGAAACACACATTCACCTGATAATTCACCAAAACTCCCAAGTCTCTTTCAGAGTTCCTGCTTCCCAGAATAGAGTCCCCATCTGTTAAGCATGGCCTACATTCTTTGTTTCTAGATGTAGGACTGACATTTGGCCATATTGAAACACATATTGTTTGCTTGTGTATAGTTTACCAACAAGTCAGATTGCTCTAGAATAGGGACCTCTTCTATTAATTATTTACCACTCCCCTGGTCATCTGCAAATTTTATCAGTAATACGTTTACGTTATCTTCAAATTCATCGATAATGTTAAATAGTGTACAGCCAAGAACTAATCCCTCTGGTATCAGAAACACCAGAAACAAACCCACTTGATGACAATTCCCTGTTTAAAATTACATTTTGAGACCTATTGGTTTGCTGGTTTTAAATCCATTGATGTTGTGTGGTGCCCAAATCAAATGCCTTACAGAAGTCTAAGTATATTACATCAGTACAATTACCTATACACCAATCTTGTAATCTCATCAAAGAAAGATATCAAGTTAGTTTGACAAGATCTATTTTCCATAAACCCATGTCGACTGGCATTATGTTACCCTCTTTTAATTCTTTATTAATTGAGCCACATATCAGCCATTCCACTACTTTGCTTGGGTTCAGTATCAGGCTGATATCAGTCTTCTGGAACTTCCCCTGTGCCCCAAGATGCATTAAAAATCAATATTAACAGTCCAGAGAGCTCTTTCACTAGCTCCTTTAACACTCTTGAATGCAAGTTCTCCAGACTTGCTGATTTTAAAATGTCTAACTTTAATAGCTGCTGTTTAACAGCCGCTTCAGTTTCTGTTGGAAAGTATTTCATCATCATATGATATGAATATATCATCTGGCTCTCCCCCCTACCCCCCAAGTACTGAACAGAAACACTGTATTGATTATATCTGCATCATCATCAACAGTTCTACCATTTTCATATAGTAATGAACCAATACCATTTGTTCCTAATATGCTTAAAATCTTCATCGTTACTGTTTTTAACTCTGCTGGCCAGAAATTTCTTCTTGTGTCCATTTGCTGCCCTTATCAATTATCTACAATTCGTACCATCTAATGTATATTAATTACTATCATCTTCCCCCTTTATTTCCAGTTGGGGATTGAGAGAGAGAGAGAGAGAGAGAGAGAGCTTTTTTTCACTTCCTCTTTAAGCCAGGTTGTTTTCATTTAAACCAGCGAACCCTCTCTCAATTGCTGACTTTTGCGCACCTAGAAAATGTTCTTAAACAGTCCCCTATTATCAGTCTTTTTTTTTTCTGTTTAAATGCTTTCTCCCAGCTGATTTGGCTCGTAATTGGTTTCAGCATTGTGAAATTAGCCTTTTAAAAGCACCATATATATTTTATTTATATTATATATATTTGTGGTTTGGACTTTATTTTTGCATATAACAAATGTAATCAAGTCAGTTTAGCTGAGCAACATGATTTCCCCCTCATGAGTCTGTTTATTTTCTCCTCCCTCTGCATTTTGACTGAAGTAGGATTATTATTATGTACTGTACAACACCAATGCTTTAGGCTGTTCTGAATAAATCAGGATGAAATCAGCTTTCCATGAATTTGTGTTAAAAAAAATTAGCATGGAGAGCTGCACCTACTTGCTGATGTTGTGAAATCCAGCCAGGGAATATCATACCAAGCAACTGATTACATTATTCGCCTTCAAGAGCTGAGGAATCCATCTGGGGCGTCTCACAGCCAAACTTTTAATCTACCTCTACCCCATGATATTGGAAAAATTAACTGGGACCCATAACTTTTAGTCAAAGTCTCAAGAATATTATTTTTTACTAATTTCTAAACTAGAATTTGCAATTGAGGCATTAATTTCTCAGGTACTGTACTTTTAGCTAGCTAGCTTCCAATATGATGCCCATCATTGTGATATCTGAACACCTAAACTAAGAACAGAAGAACAGCCATACTGGGTCAGACCATTGGTTCATCTAGCATGGTATACTGTCTTCCGACAGTGGCCAGTACCAGACCTTCAGGGGTTGTAAACAGAACAAGGCAATTTTAGAAAGATCCACCTCATCTTTCCATCCCAGTTTCTGGCAGTCAAAGGATTAGGATTATCCCAATCATGGGGTCACATCCCTGACCATCTTGGCTAATAGCCATGGATAGACCTATCCTCCATGAACTTACCTAATTATTTTCTGAACCCAGTTATACTTTTTGCTATCACAACAACCCATCACAATGAGTTCCACAAGTTATCTGCCTTGTGTGAAAAAAATATTTCCTTTTGTGTGTATTAAACCGGCTGTTTATTAATGTCATCAGGTGACCCCTGATTGTTGTGTTGCGAGAAGGGGTGAATAATTTTTTTTTAATTCATAGATTCATAGATTCTAGGACTGGAAGGGACATCGAGGGGTCATTGAGTCCAGTCCCCTGCCCTCATGGCAGGACCAAATACTGTCTAGACCATCCCTGATAGACATTTATGTAACCTACTCTTAAATATTTCCAGAGATGGAGATTCCACAACCTCCCTAGGCAATTTATTCCAGTGTTTAACCACCCTGACAGTTAGGAACTTTTTCCTAATGTCCAACCTACACCTCCCTTGCTGCAGTTTAAGCCCATTGCTTCTTGTTCTATCCTTAGAGGCTAAGATGAACAAGTTTTCTCCCTCCTCCTTATGACACCCTTTTAGATACCTGAAAACTGCTATCATGTCCCCTCTCAGTCTTCTCTTTTCCAAACTAAAAAAACCCAATTCTTTCAGCCTTCCTTCATAGGTCATGTTCTCTAAACCTTTAATCATTCTTGTTGCTTTTCTCTGGACTCTCTCCAAATTCTCCACATCTTTCTTGAAATGTGGTGCCCAGAACTGGACACAATACTCCAGTTGAGGCCTAACCAGTGCAGAGTATAGTGGAAGAATGACTTCTCGTGTCTTACTCACAACACACCTGTTAATGCATCCCAAAATCATGTTTGCTTTTTTTGCAACAGCATCACACTGTTGACTCATATTTAGCTTGTGATCCTCTATAATCCCTAGATTTTTTTTTGCCATACTCCTTCCTAGACACACTCTTCCCATTCTGTATATGTGAAACTGATTGTTCCTTCCTAAGTGGAGTACTTTGCATTTGTCTTTATTAAACTTCATCCTGTTTACCTCAGACCACTTCTCCAATTTGTCCAGATCATTTTGAATTATGACCCTATCTTCCAAAGCAGTTGCAATCCCTCCCAGTTTGGTATCATCTGCAAACTTAATAAGCGTACTTTCTATGCCAATATCTAATACTTCTCTATTCAATTTTTCCACACCATTCATAATTGTATATACCTCTATCATAACTCTCCTGAATGTCTCTAATCTGAAGATCCCTAATCTTTTAGTGTCTTCTTGTGTGGAAGCCATTCCATAACCTGGATCATCTTTGTTGCCCTTCTCAGAACTGTTTCTGGTTCCGTTACATCCCTTTTTGAGGCAGGTTATCAGAAATAGACCCAGTTTTTTCAAAGTGTGGGAACCACATGGACTTATATGGTGGCATTATGATATTTTCTATTTTCTATCCTTTTCCTAATAATTATTAACATTGTTAGTCTTTTTGACTGTTGCTATACATCAGATATCAAATGCAAACCCACCATATTTTGAATTCTACAGGGAAAATTTATTTTTGCACTGATATTTAATGGTATTCAGGTAGGCTGTCTATTGGCATCCTGACAAAGTATCTATCAAACTTTACATTAAATCAGTTTCATATTTCATCTGGGACTCTCAAGTTGTAAGGACATTTAGTGATTGAAAGAAAACAAGATTTTATGGTGTTTGGAAGAAAGTTTAGCTTCAGCCAATTTGAATACAAATGTACTTACATGAGGCAAATCCAAACCTATGAATTCCCCAGAAAAATTAGCAACATTTTATGACACCTGTACCTCGCAACTTCCCAAGTATTCAACTTACTATCAGTCTACAAACTTCATCAAACTAGTAAAATCAAACTACATGTTTGATTTTTTAAAAATAATCTTATATAGGTTTTGTAAGCATTTATGGTCATTTTCAAATTAAACTTATCTCTGAAGATTTAGTTTTAGGAGTATGGAAGGCTTCTTCTTTGCACAAAATCTCAGGTTGAAACAAATAGCTTGTAGACACAAAAGTAATATCAGAAAATGTTAATATTAGACAATGGAGAAGAAACCGTTTTCTGTTCCCTTGTAAATCTGAACAGACACTGAAAGACTGAAATATACACAGACTTATATGGATGAACTCATGGTATTTTACCTTTAACTGGAGGTTTTAATCTATGATTTATTTCTAATGACAGATGCCCACGTTCAACAGATGCTCATTTCATGATATTTATATTATGTTGTCATGGATACTCAAATGATAGCTGATCATCAAGTACTTCTGTTCAAAACTCTCAGAAGTCCTCATTTTAAAGCACAACAAATCAGAGCACAGTTGAGATCATGTTTATTTGTTTATCTTTATACACAATCCTCAAGAGGTGTGATTTTCAGACCTACTACAGGAGATCCCAAGACATCCTCTACTTTCAATTAAAGTTATTAACCAGTAGAACAATGGACGTTTACACTAAATCTATGCCCAACTTAAATATGTATATGCTCTGAGTATGTATTTTAATGCACTTGTTCATTTCTCAAGTTATCACCATGTATTGCTATACATATAACAAAACAGTCTATTCACAAATATTTTATATGCTAGTGGGTTTTCACAGGGAAAACTTTGTGAACCAATGACTTGAAATGTATTCTCTGGGGGCTCTGTTTAATCCTCTCACCAAAACCAAGTCTCTCACCCACATTCCCTCCCAGATTACTCAGTGTCAGAATTTCCAATTCTCAAGGACAATTGCAACATTAGAAGCTTAGTGACTTGGGTCTAGGCATTGTTCTAAGATCCTTGATGGTACATGGTGAACTTTGAAGCCCAACATATTGTAATAAATGTACCCTGGACCTCAGATTTACATTGCAATTAAATAGGTTATGAGCAACTGGGAATAACTGTCAATTTGTCATACATATGTCTTAATTTCCATATTTCCCTAATATGCTGTGGGGCTCATAAAAACAACAAAACACAAAAACAAAAATCCTCAGCTTTGAAGAGTAATATTTCATTCCCAAATATATATATGTACATATATGATTTTTTAAAATTGTACAGCTCATTCCTCAGAATCTCAAGGAGCTAATGATTTGTCAAAGACTGTTCAAATACACTTCTGACTACATTTTAAAATAACTACACACCACCTCCATCCCGCCACATTTTTGATATCTTATTTTAAAAAAAGTATTTTCAGAATAATCTGTACAAGACATCTTTAAAGGAATAGTCTAGCCAAAAGAAGAGATCTTCCAGTGAACCAAAATATAAATACAGGAATGAGATGTGGTAAAGGATAGGAAAAGAATCCTTTCATATGCAATTGGGCAAACACTTATAAAAGTACTTCTCCTAAATTAATACATTTTTAAATAAATGTATTTTGCAATAGGCCCTTCGCCACCATATTTAGACCAGACTTTTCCACAAGTTCAGGAGGTCTTTAGTTTTGGCCCATCTGCTTTAAAATATTACATTGTCTGTGAACTGAAGCCACATATTTACCAGTTTTCTCTTAAACTTACTTAGTGTATGTATTAGTAGTCCATTTGCGCTATTAAAGGAATAAATGTATTCAGCAGTTAAAGGTCAGCACCTCTAATTCACTGGGGCACCACCATTTACAGTGATCTAATTTTTTCCAAGTAACATTTTCGGTCAAAGAATCATAAAAAATTAAGGTTGGAAGGGACCTTGAGAGGTCATCTAGTCCAGTCCACTGAAATGAGGTAGGACCAAATTTGCCTAGACCATCCCTAACAGGTGTTTGTCTAACCCAGGGGTAGGCAACCTAGGGCACACGTGCCAAAGGCGGCACGCGAGCTGATTTTCAGTGGCACTCACACTGCCCGGGTCCTGGCCACCAGTCCGGGGGGTTCTGCATTTTAATTTAATTTTAAATGAAGCTTCTTAAACATTTTTAAAACCTTATTTACTTTACATACAACAATAGTTTAGTTATATATTATAGACTTATAGAAAGACCTTCTAAAAACACTGAAATGTATCACTGGCATGCGAAACCTTAAATTAGAGTGAATAAATGAAGACTTGGCACACCACTTCTGAAAGGTTGCCGACCCCTGGTCTAACCTGTTTTGAACAATCTCCAATGACAAGGACTCTACAACCTCCCTTGGAAACCTATTCCAGTGGTTAATCATCTTTGTAGTGAGAAAGATTTTCCTATTGTCAAAACCAAATTTTTCTCGCTGCAGATTAAGCAAATTACTTCTCGTCATACCTTCTGTAAGCATGGAGAACAAACTCCTCCCTGCTTAAGTGCAGGGTGGCGATTGTCTGGCTATGCCGAAAGAATGACAGGAGACATTAGATATGGGTTTAATCAGGCCGCAATTGTATCATTGACAGATGTCTGGCACTAACCCGGTGGATAAAATGTGTGCAGTGCAGGTGCAATATTTATATAGCTCCAGTAGATTCACTGCCAGTACCGTACCAATTTCAGCCAATTCGGGGGGGGGGGGGGGTGGGGGGCGAGGCGGAAGGGCTTCCACAGCTCCACCCCTGTTTATCCAGGTCCCTCCAGCAATGCCCTTGCCAGGACCTTACCACTTCCAGCCAATTCTGGGGGAGGGAGGGTAACATTCACCACCTGCCCCCTCCACCTTTTCATCCAGGTCCCTCCAGCAAGTCCCTTGCCAGGACCTTACCACGTCCAGCCAATTCCGGGGGAGGGAGGGGAACATTCACCACCTCCCCCCTCCACCTTTTCATCCAGGTCCCTCCAGCAAGTCCCTTGCCAGGACCTTACCACTTCCAGCCAATTCCGCGGGAGGGAGGGTAACATTCACCCCCTCCCCCCTCCACCTTTTCATCCAGGTCCCTCCAGCAATGCCCTTGCCAGGACCTTACCACTTCCAGCCACTTCTGGGGGAGGGAGGGTAACATTCACCCCCTCCCCCCTCCACCTTTTCATCCAGGTCCCTCCAGCAATTCCCTTGCCGGCACCTTACCACTTCCAGCCAATTCTGGGGGAGGGAGGGCAACATTCACCACCTCCCCCCTCCACCTTTTCATCCAGGTCCCTCCAGCAATTCCCTTGCCAGGACCTTACCACTTCCAGCCAATTCCGGGGGAGGGAGGGTAACATTCACCACCTCCCCCCTCCACCTTTTCATCCAGGTCCCTCCAGCAATTTTCTTGCTGGGACCTTACCGACCACACCCCCTTGTAGGTGTATAACGATGTGGGGGTTGGCTCCCTGCTGTACCAGTCATAGGGGTCCCAAACTGGCCCCAGCTTGCCCAATTACCCAAGCACTTTTCCTTAATTCCTTTTCCAAGCCATTTTTTGTTCTTTTGTGCCTTAAATTTATGGAGTACCTGCACTGAACATCCGCTACACACTTAAAGAGTTGCGACATATGGCCTACTGCCCGTCATGCTATGCATGAACCGAGCCTACCTGAACCTGCTGCGATGAAGGCGAAAAACCCCCACTGCACCTGGCCAATATGGTGGTAAGGGAAAAAATCCTTCCCAGCCCCCCTTAGTGGGGCGGCTAGCGTAATGCCCACAGCAGATATAGTTAAACACCCGGCATATTTGTGACCTAATTATGGAGGGTGGGTGGATGCTGCCCAGCCTGTTCTGAGTAAAGAAGGGAGGGGCCATGCCAAGCTGATCTTTTTAAACCCCACAACCCCACATCCACCATGCTGACTGCTCTTCCAGAAGCTTTACATCTTCCCACCACCCCAAGCCAGAAAGCATTGCCTTCTTCTTCTGGCCAGCCAGCCAATCAGTCATTATCCTTTTTGTAACAGCCCTTAACATATTTGAAAACTTATCCACCCCCTTCTGCCCCCAGTCTTCTTTTCTCATGACTAAATGTGCCCAGTGTTTTTAATCTTTCCTCATAGATCAGATATTCTAAACCTTTATCATTTTTGTTGTTCTCCGCTGGACTCTCTCCAATTTGTCCACATCTTTCTTAAAATGTGGCACCAAGAATTGGACACAGTACTCCAGCTGAGGCCTCACCAATGCCAAGTAAAGTGGGATAATTACCTCCCTTGTCTTACATACAACACACTCCTGTTAGAGACTCATGGACTTTAAGGCCAGAATGGACGATCATGATCATCTAGTCTGACCTCCTATACATTTCAGGCCACAGAGCCTCACCCACCCACTTCGGTAATAGATCCCTAACCTCTGTCTGAATTACTGAACTCCAGAAATCATGATTTAAAGACTTCACGTTACAGAGATTTCACCATTTACACTAGTTTAACCCTGCAAGTGACTCTTGACCCATGCTGCAGAAAAAGGCAAAATATCCTCAAGGTTTCTGCCAATCTGACGGGGGGAAATTACTTCCCGACCCCAAATATGGCAATCAGTTAGAACCCTGAGCATGTGGGCAAGACCCAGCAGTCAGACACCTGGGAAGGAATTCTCTGTAGTAAATCAGAGCCCTCCCCAACTAGTGTCCAATCAGCGACAGTTGGAGATATTTGTTACTAGCAGTCACAGATCGGCAACATGCCATGGTAGGCAATTTCATCATACTTCCATATACGTATCAAGAAGTCTTGAAGCCAGTTAGGTTTTTTTGCCCCCACTTCTCCCCTTGGAAGGCTGTTCTAGAACTTCATTCCTCTGATGGTTAGAAACCTTGACCTAATTTCAAGCATAAACGTATTGATGGCCAGTTTATATCCATTTGTTCTTGTGTCCACATTGGTGCTTAACTGAAATAACTCCTCCCCCTCCCTGGTATTTATCCCTCTGCTGTATATATAGAGAGCAATCATATTTCCCCCAGCCTTCTTTTGGATAGGATAAACAAGCCAACCTCTTTGAACCTATTCTCATAAGGTAGGTTTTCCATTCCTCAGGTCATCCTAGCAGCCCTTCTCTGCACCTGTTCCAGTTTGAATTAATCTTTCTTAAACATGGGAAACCAGAACTAGACGTGGTATTCCTTATCAGGTCTCACCAGTGCCTTTTATAATGGTATGACCACTTCCCTGTCTCTACTGCAAATACCTTGCCTGATGCATCCTAGGACTGCATTAGCCTTTTTTACGGGTGCATCACATTGGTAACTCAGTCATCCTGTGATCAACCAATACACCCAGGTTTTTCTCCTTGTCTGTTGCTTCCAACTGATAAAGCCCCAGCTTAAAGCAAAAATTCTTGTTGTTAGTCTCTAAGTACCTGACCTTGCATTTTGCACTATAAAAATCAGGATACATCACGTTTACAGCTTCCCCCTATCCACTAGGTCAGTAACCCTGTCAAAGAAGGAAATTAGGTTGGTTTGACATGATTACAAATCCATGTTGGTTATTACTTATAACCCTATTATCCTCTAGGTGCTTACAAATTGATTGCTGAATAATTTGTTCCAGTATCATTTCAGAAATGATATCAAAGTTAGGTTCACTGGCCTATAATTCCCTGGGTTCTCGTTGTCCGTCGTCCCCCCCCCCCCGTTAAAAAAACATAGGTACGATGTCAACCCTTTTCCAGTCCTCTGAGACCTCACCCATCCTCCATGAATTCTTGAAGATAATTGCTAATGTTTCCAGTATTGCTACAGCTAGTTCCTTAAGTACCCTAGGATGAATTTAATCAGGCTTTGCCAATTTGAATACATCAAACTAATCTAAGCATTCTTAAACCTGTGCTTTCCCTATCTGACTTGCATTTCTTCCACTTTGTTGTTAATATTAATTATATTTAGTATCTGGTCACTATTAATCTTTTTAGTGAAGACTGAAGCAAAATAGGCATTAAAAACTAAGCTGTTGCTCTAATTCCCCACAAACTAGAGGACCTACACTTTCCTACTTCTTCCTTTTGCTCCTAATGTATTTATAGAACGTATTGCCTTTTAATGTCCCTTGTTAGGTGTAACATTTTTTGTGCCTTAGTCTTCTGATTTTGTCCCTGTATGCTTGTGTTATTCTTTTGTGCTCAATCTTAGCAGTTTGTCCATGTTTCCGCTTCTTGTGGGATTCCTTTTTGATTTTCAGATCATTCAAGAGCTGCTGATAGGAAGAATAGTAAGAGGCCACTATGGTTCTATCTTTCCTTCTCCTCGGGATAGTTTGATGTTGTGCCTTTAATATTGTCTTTGAGAAACTGCCAGCTCTCCCACACTTCTTTTTCCCTTAGATTTTCTTCCCACGGGACTTTACCTACCAGTCATTTCACTTTGTTAAAATCTTATTTTTGGAAGTGTGGGATATGCTGGGGACTTACTCTTCTAAATACAGAGAAATCCTGATTTGCTTTAAGCACAAAGTGCATCAAACAACACTCAAGAGGTTGAGCGAATACTTTCCCTATGCAGCAATATAATAGAACAATGGAGCAATTTTAAGTGACACCTCTTCAAATAGTCAACCAGAAAAGAATACATCTATTGTGCAATGAAGGAACTCTCTTCAAAGGTTTCTTCTGTACTTAGGTCTCATTCATTTGGGGTTATTAGCTATGCGTTGTCATGAGGAAAAATTGCTCAATGGAATTTATGAAGTATTAGTACAGTTGATTAACACAACCACTTTAAAAGTCAGCCCGTCTTTTTTAAATGCACTTGCTTAACTAAAATATGTGGTTTATGGGAGATTCTACGTTTTGGCTGTCACAAAATCAGAATCAAGACCAACCTGTTTAAACCAGAAAATCATTGATATTTTGTAGTGTCTGAAACAAACTGATAGACACACATATAATTTATGATTTAACATTCTTTATATTGTGTTTTTCCATTCTCTCTCTCTCTCAATATCTATATCATATGAATATTAATTAAATGCTGTGCAAGCCTCTGACTTCCTGCAGTCACTTCAGGCCCTGGGGATTTGGGGAAGATGGGGAAACTCATTCTGTAATTCATCACTGTGATGGGGTGGTCCACTGACTGCTAGGATGGCTCCTCCTCCTGGTCACTCTGGGGAATAGCTCACGATGTGAACACCCCTTCCTGCAGTTGCATGCCATCTTCCACCTTTCTCTCTGGGTTTGCAGCCCCTCTCTTGCTCCATGAGCTCATGCTGCCTCTTTGTTGCTTAGCCCTCTGGCCGGGTCACCAAATGGTTTCCCCTTCCGGGGTTGGAAAGTCTCTGGACACAAACAGGTTCAGCAGTCTTCCTATTCACTGGCACACTGGTGCCACTTCTGCAGTGGCTGGTTGGGGAACTTTGGCTGACACTCTACTTCAAGTTCTGGCTCAGGGACTCTCTTGTCAGCAGTCAAGGTCTGTTCCACCCCAGAACATGCTGCATTTCCCTGAGCCCTTTCCTAACCAGTTGGCTCTCTCTCTTCCCCCTCCCTTCTCTGGGTCTGCCAGCTTCACCCCATCCTCATCCTCCCAGGGAGCAACTGCAGGCTACGCATCTCTTCACTCTCTAAACACTCCTCCCAGGGAGTAACTGTAGCCTTTCCTACCAGCCCCCACATCCTGCTGCCAATTTCCTGTCTTTATAAGTCCAGCCTGACCTGTTCCTCCCCAGCTGGGCTCCCTCACTCAGTCCGGGGATTACTTAGCCATGATTCCTCTCAGCTGTGACCTGTGGGGTTAATTATCCCCCTTCTTAGTCTTCATTAACCCTTTCAGGGTGAGTGTGGGGTAAACACCCCATCACAATCACATATTGCAATTAATCTACAGAGCCACCTACAGAGGATTAAAAATGGGGTACATATGATAGAACATGACAAAACATTTAAAATGCATCTAAACTTTGTTGTCAGGAAAAAGGCCTGGGGGGGGGGGTGTACCTGGTGCTAGGCTCAGAGTTTAACAACTATCTAAACAATTATTTGTATGTGTGTTAGGTGTGATGTGTGTGTGTGAGCAAGCACACATTCTTCCTATAGCTGTCAGGTAGCAGATGCTGTTCTCAGATATATACAATGACATCATGTCTCTATATCACTTTGCAATAGCTCATAACCATGCAGAGATCTTGAATTCTGCATCAGTCAACTGACAGACTGAAGAGAACCGATGGCTACTTCAGAGTTTTGGGTCAGGGAGACTTGGCCATCTATCGGACCCTAATCAGTAGTAGAGAAGACAGTGGCTCTAACTGGTGGCCTGCTGAAAATTTGAAGGAGAGGTGAAGGGAAGAAGAGCCTTATATTTGACTGAAAGATTAGGAAAATATTGTGGTTTGTAGTGGTAGCTATAGAGTATTTTAGAAGCTAAGGAAATAATATTTTACTCTATCCAAAACTTAGAAGACTTATTCGAAATGAAGAGGGTGAAACATCTTTTACAGGAAAAGTGAAGACTAATTCCTTGCTCACAGTTGGAGTCATAGAATATCAGGATTGGAAGGGACCTCAGAAGGTCATCTAGTCCAATCCCCTACTCAAAGCAGGACCAATCCCCAGACAGATTTTTGCCCCGGACCCCTAAACGGCCCCCTCAAGGATTGAACTCACAATGCTGGATTTCGCAGGCTAATGCTCAACCCACTGAGCTATCACTCCCCAAAGAAGGTATGAGGGATCATAGACCTTGAACCCTAGATCCCCAGACAATGTTCAGACTGTGGCTGCCACCCAGTATACAGCTACCAATATCGTATTTATTATATTCCCCCTATCCTTCCTGGGCAACTGTTTAAAAGTGTCTGGGCCGAAAACATCCCCTTCATCAATTAGCAAGTTGTATGCACATTCTGAGGAATTTAGGTAATTTTGCCTGTTTTCTTTTTGCCACAAGTTCTTGAGTATAGAATCCACAATATGCACAATAGTGAGATGTTAACAAAATGTTTCAAAATAATTAACCCTTCTCTCCAAAGTTAGATGCATAGTAGGTCTGCCAGCATATAAATCACTTAAAATTCACTAACCTCAAATTGTGCAGTGATATCTACTCATTAGGGCCTAATGAGGATAAGCCCCAGAAATAATATTATAGTTGTCAGATACACTGTATAACCCACCTAGCATGCTCCATTTACTGCAGGGTGCAGTATCACTACCACCTGGGCAGAGGTAATGCTGATGCTGCGCCTGGTCCAGTTGCTGTGTCTGGCTGTCTCCTGGAACCCTGCAGCACTGATTCCAGACAGCAGAGGGAGAGGGCAGAGAACAGGGAATACTGGTTTCTGTTGGAGTAGATTCTCTTCAACTTTATAGAAGCAAAGTATAAATACTTTTGCACATACAGTACAGTCTGTGTGGTTGATTCCCTTCAGCCCCAGAGGCAGAGAGCACACAGGGTTCTATGCTTTCTGCAGCCACAATTCTTCTCTGCAGCCCCTCTTCATGCTTTTGTGGGACCAACACCAAGCATGGAGGGAGAGGGATGCTTCTGAGTTCAGGGAGAAGGAAATGGGGTTTCTGAGCACGATGGGGATGGGTCTCAGGTACAAGGGAGATGAGCTGAGACTAAAGTTATGTTGGCTGACTAGAGCTGGCTGAAGTTTTTCAGGCAAATAGTTTATTCATTGAAAAATGCTGTTTGAAAGTATTCGCAAATTTGGGTCGAGTTTGCCAAATAGTTTTCACCAAACTGGAAAAGTCAAAACAAAGTAGTTCAGAGTGCCCTAATGCTTGGGCTATAGGATACTCTGGTATGGGGCTTTCTAAGTCTCTGCTGCTGAACCTGTTCCATTCTTTATAAATACCTAAAGAATTATTGGACCATGTACTGGACCTTATTCATAGACTATTCAACGTTATAATGAATGACAATAAATAGTTATTGGACCAGGGATAATTACTTTTCAGGCTGGTAGTTAGGGCACTACCTAGGCTGTGGGAGACCCAAGTTCAAGGCACTCTCCAATAGAGGGGGAGACCCAATTTCAAATCCCTTATCTCCTCCTGCTGCTCTTTACTTGCTTTTCTCAAAATGTCAACGGCAAAACACAAATTTGAGGCTTAAAATGAAATGTTTCATTTCAATATCATCATGTTTCAACTCATTTTTTTTCAAATGTTCAAATCATCAAAAACTTTTAAAGAATGTATTTTGATTATGATTATTTTTAAGTTATTTATCAAAATAGCCAACAACCCTACCCCCAAATCTATTCTTTGCCCCACTCTGTTTCTGACCTGTAGGGGGTTGTGTGTTGTGGGGAAAGGAGGTTTCTGAGTCTGGGTGGTTTTGTGTGGCAGAAAGATGAGTTAGGAAGTGGAGTGGTGTTCATTCTAGGTGCATGTGGGGTGGGGCATTTCTGATTTGGTGGGGGTATGAGGGTATCAGGGGAGTTTGAGTCAGGAGGGAAATTGATTGAGTTGGCAGGGAGGAGAGCAAAAGGGAGTAGAGTCAACTGGTGAACAAGGGTGTGAGTGAATGTATGGTGAGGTGACAGAGCAAGAACTATATCAGAGACAATGAGGTGGGGCAATGAAAGAACAGTGAAGGAGTCACAGAAACACTATTTTCTCCCACCCTGCCCTTTACAGTAAAATGCCTCATTTTTTTTCCATTTTGAAAGGGGGTGGAAGAGACAAGATGGCACCCATTTTTCTTAACACTTTCCCCTCCTCTTATCCTCTATGAAAATGATATTTGATACCACCCAATGCCCAAAACAGTGTCTCCTAGCTTTTCATATGTCGGTATAAGAGTATGATGGGGGGCGGGGGGGGAGGGGAGAGAAATTTGTACCTGTAGCTCTGACAGTTATTTTGGGCAACAGCTGCCACTGAAATTGTGTATGGCTTCTCTAATCCTAACCGTTTCTGAATGCAATAGGTTAAACTTAAGTCAGACAAATTTGTTGATCATATCACTCCTATGTCATATTCACAGTACGGTATCCCATTAGACTTGATTTTTCAAGGCAAATAAAGCCTTGTGCGAGTTTCAGATATGCATAAAGTAGAAGGAATTTTTATTGAAACTCTTAGTACTTTGCAGATTATTGTCACTTTTTAAAAAAAATGTGTTATATAGCTTAACTTCTTTTGGCTGTAACGGATTTTAATTTGAGGTGCTTTGGAAGATTAGTATCATATGCCACTACACAAATGTCCGAAACCTAAGCCATATGCATTATGTAGATTAGTAGATTAGCAACTAAAATTAAACCTTTATTGTTGATAAAAACTTAGACTTACTTAGAATTTCCTGTGCCTAGTGACACGAGGCAACCCATTTTTTTTCACTGCTGTAAAAAGGCACCTGTTGGTTAAAGGCCAATCCGAAGGAGGAAAAAGAACCCTCTGTTAGTGGATATTTGAAACGCCACCATTTGCAATTGTACATGACAGTGTTTGTGTGTGTGTGTGCACGCGCCCATGCATGTGCGCAAAATAAGTCTGATTCACGTGAGAGTGCCACGAAAGTTCATTTCAATCACATTTAGTTTATTCTCTCAGTTTCATTCTGAAGCAATGAATTCATTCTGATAATTTCGTCAGTGACTGAGAAAATTGAACTAACAGATTGCAGTCCCAGAAGAAATGGTCTGGTGTTAGAGCTGCAAGTAATTGTTAAACTCTCACATGACTCAGAGGAGAAAGTATGTCCTTGATTAGAAAAACAAGCAGGAAAACAGAGGCAGTATGTTTGTAGTTACAAGGTCTGATAGCATCCCTGTTAAATGCTATGCCCAACAAGACATTATTTGCCATTTTATTGACCGGTATGTTGTTATATTCAAAATAAATATCATCATTAGTCATCACTGGTTGGGGACTATGGAGCTTTTTCTTTGCTACAGAAATGTATGTAGTTTTCATTCAAATTGAACTAGTGGGTGGATAAACAAACAAGTCTGGGATGCTTACTCCTATTCACTCCTCATATCTCACTAAATTATATACTTCTGACAGCTCAACATAAAAGTAAACAGGATGGTTTACTGTTCATTTCTGACAGATCCTATAGCTAGAAATTCAATTTGCTGCAACAACAACAAAGATGATCTCTAATGCATCAGAGAGATTTATTGTAGAATCTTGTGAGAAGGAATACACCTTTTCACATTTGTGATTACATCTTGCATAAGCATTATGTACACATTAATTTTAAGGTAAATGACAAAAGCAGAGGTGGAAATGACCAAGCTACATACAGGAGTCACACTAAATCTCCCTTAACGTTTGACTGTTTGGATTTCAAACTAGAGTAAAAATTCTTTCATGCTTTTTTAAAAAGTCTTAAAATATTGGACTAGTTAAAGCTAGTGTATTGTATATATAGATATTATATATTTAAAATCATTTAAAAAAACTTTTTTTGTTGTTTTTCACAGTCAGTGCAGAGTAGAGTAACAAAATTTTAAAATGCAGTTGAAGCCATATTTAGTGTGGTGCAAAGGGAACAACACACAAATTCTAATTATGGTTATTACAAGTTATGCACTTAATACCCTGTTCATTGACAAGTTACCACAAGGCATTCAATTGATATACAGAAATAATGATGTTATGAACATCACAAGTCCTCTCTTCCTATATTTTTCTTTTACCTTAGGTCATCTCTACGGAGACCACTTGCAGGGGAAAGAATAAAAAAGGATTTACTTTTCATGTTTATTTCAATCATTTTATCTTCTGATCAAAGCCTGCCATCCATGCCAAAACATTCCCAGACTGATGAGAACTAACATATTAAATAAATCCATTAGTGCATGAGGTAAGACTACCTGTTTCTGTACTATATATGCTACTAGCAGTCTACGATCAAAATAATCTTCAGTCACTAGTAAATAATTTAGGTACAGTAAGATAAAATATTAAGTCAGGCCATGAATGGATTTATTCACAGTTAAACCTTTGTATCACAGCGTCCTAGTTAAACTGCCATCATAAACCCAATAAAAACCCACATTATAAAGGGCTACTGACAGTAGAGAATGGCTTCACACCTGTCACTCACTCTTTTCATATACAGGCACAAACTAGCATTTGAAAGATTATGATCTTGAAAATGGTTCTGTTCTGCCATTTAAGCTATTACATATTATCTAGTGTTAAGCATAGCCTATGAGACATAAATTAAACTAGCCATATAGCTTTTGGCATTCTGCTTTTAGCTCCATACACACAGTGACTTAAATTTATCCACCCTTAGAAGTCCAGTCAGGTTATTTAACTTGATAAGACAGTGATATTGTAAATCTCTAGAGGAAAAAACCCAGCAACTTTATCTGAAGATAAAAGTAACCATCAAAGCTTGTGTTTTTACAATAAAAATGCCAAATGCATTGAACGTTAACACTTGCAAGAAACAAAATCAGTATAATTTTTTTGGATTGGCTTGTTTCACCCATGCTTAATCAAATAGTTTTTGTTTAATTTTCTTAGCCTGAATACCACAGTTGAAGTCACATATTTGGATTTCTGAAACATTTACAGTTAGGATATTTAGTGCTGTATCATAACTGATCTGTTTTTTAAAATTAAGAATATTCATTGCAAGTATTTTTAAAAATATGATCAACATTTTAGGTCCAATTCCTGATCCAATAAAAATAAACAATTGCTGTAATGTAATTGAGTAGGATTAGGATCTGCCCCATAATTAAAATGATCATTTTTACTTTTCAATACAAATTCACACATGACTAGTACATAGTAGCACAATTCAGTATTAATGTGTATGCATTTTCTATTAGCATGGGCCCTTAAATTGGAAATGTCACTAAACACAATATATCAAAATTAAAAAGCAGAAAAATACCTATTTACTTACAAACATCTTGTAGAAAATTAAGTACCTGATGTGAAGAAAAGTTATCCAACAATTTTTGCAAGTCTTACTAATATGAACAGGTTAAATACTGTATGTATGTAATCTATGTAAGACTTTTATAATATAGCATTTCTCTTCAGAATAACTCCCAAAGCTTGGAAGATTCACCTGTTTCAATCTATTTCCTTCTACACAAATGTCAGTTGTATAGGGATAATGCTTTTTTCACTGAAACCAAAAGCAGATTTATTCACAAGATACTACACAAAATTAATTAGCACAGCTGTTGCTGCATGCACAAAGAATTCCAAATGAACATGATGTGTTATAAATTTAAATTAAAAATGATTAGTAATGCAAATCTGCATGCCTGTGGAAATAGGACTATGTGAAGTCATGACATTGTCTATGGTATTTCTCTCTTTTGTGTTCATTTTTAGAAGTTATTTATATGAGGTAATAACAAACTTTATTCATGAATAATGACTAGAGTTGAGACAAATCTCACATTCTACTCATTACCACCAGTGCTCAGAGCAATCACTAAGAGAACCAACCCACTAGTGGGCACTCTGAGCTAGTAGGAACCACCATGTTTTGAGATTTCCAGAAGTACTGCTGACTTAATCTTACAATTCAACTGGCTAACGTTGATGTATGCAGTGTTGTTCCTCTAACTTCATTTCCATGATCAGTTGAACTATTTCTAGAACATTTCTTGTATATTGATGTGTACCTTTTTAACGGTTTATAACAAATATTTTATATCCGTTTCCAAAAGGGTGGCAAACATGCTTGTTGTTTCTCAAGTTACCTACTGTGCTGCTGAACTGGGAGGGAGAGAAAGGGAAAGGGGGGGGGGGAGAGCCTTCTATACAGATTTATTTTAATTCTTCCAATTTAGATAATGGGATATAAGCTTTTGGGGGCAGAGACTCATTTAATTGTGTGTGTGTACAGAGCCTAGCACAATGAAGTTCCTGGTCCATGGCGAGGGCTCTTGGCTGCTGTGGTAATATAATTCTAATAATGTAACAATAGGATCATGCAGCTGAGTTAGCTCAATGGAAATATAATCCATGTTGAGATTATTCTGGAAACTCATCCCTCCCACTCAAAAATCACACCACCATACACCAATCAAAGCCTCCGATAACCCAGAAAAGGACAAGAAAGCCAGGAATTCCAAGTACTACACGATTGTTAATCTGTTATATGATAAAGATGCTTAGTGGGCAGCGGTACAAAACCTTTAGAAATAAAATGATGGCCTGACAGACAGACTCTGTGCTTCTTTGTTTACCACTTCTCTATTTTATGTATACTTTTGATTGTTCAGTTTGCATGTGCATTTGAAGCTCAGGATAGTAAAATTCAGATCCGTGTGCATTTGAAGCTCAGGATAGTAAAATTCAGATCCGTGTTTGTGTCCACATTTGGAAACTCTACCTAGTGTTCAATGATCCATGTTTACTATATACCAAATTCACTGCTTACCATACCACTATAAATACCACTATAAATTACCACTATAAATTTACATACCACTATAAATGGTTACATACCACTATAAATTAATCAATGAAAAAGAATTTCCATTGGAAAATTATTTAGAAAAACAGTTTGAGTTCCATTTGTAAAACCCCACCACAGAAAGGAGCATCTTATCTGCCAGCACAGAGAAAATATTTAAGTACAGTGCTAGTGTAAAGCTGCCCTAGACTTCAAGGCATTTCTAAAACAAACTGTCAGTTGCATCAAAAATATATCTGCTGCTGCAGTTTATTTCAAAAAGGAAAAAGTTACCCAACTTCCTTTTCTTCTCCAAAAAAAGAAGTTTCAGATCTTAGTCCAAATGACTTAAATCACCATGGGACAATTCATGTGAGTAAGGGTTTGAAGGATTGGACCCTAATCATAAAAAATACAAAGATACTACCAGTTCAAATGTATAAAGAATCATGTGACCAGATGGTGCCATAAGATTATTTCCCTTGTGTGTTCATTCAAATGAAGGATAATACTTATTTAGGTAGGAAGTTAACACTGCTAAATGTCATAGAAAATATATATTTGGAGAAGAGATTTGAAAGAGAAGGTGGATGCTTGCAGGACAGAGATGAAAATTCCCAGAATAAGGGACAACCTGGAAGAAGGCACAAAGTGAGATACAAAGGGAGCTGTGAGAAGGGGGCAAAAGGAAAAGTGGGAGAGCACTGAGATAAAAGATGGAGCAGAGCTGTACAAGATCTTAATGGTGATGTCCAGCTACTTACATTTGTCACTGAAAAGAAGAGGAAGCCAGTCGAGGATTTGAACAGAGGAGTGACGTGGTAAGAACAGCAGGTGAAGAAAATGAAAATTGAAATTGAATCACTTAGTATACTGATAACAATAAAAGTTTGAAAAATCAGTTTGGAAATAAAATATTTTAGAACCAGACTGTATTATATATTGAGAGACTATATTTATGATGGCAGTGTGTGATATAAAAGGTTTTATTGGTATGAGTTCAGTCTGAGTGCCAATAAAACCTTTACATCCTACCATCACATAACTCTGTATATGCCTGGGATATACAGGGATGATGTTATGGGGATGATTCAGAAATATATACCTACATTGTTTGCTTCTGTACAGCTAGTGGCAAGCTGGCTATCAGTGTACCATCTGTTTGTCTTGTGCGATGCAACTTTGATATAACCAGTTTCACCTAGTATACAGTAAGTTGTTTAAATACTGGGTCTTCTACCAGATGACATCTTAGATGCAAGATAGCAACTGTATAAGAATATGCAACAGCCTCTATCAATCAAGATGCCTTTGATCAACTCTCACCTCATTTTTGTTTTTCACCTGACAATATGTCCAACCAGCTGTCTGACATTTCTACTTAAAAGAGCTCAGCCGACCGCATTAAGATAGAGAAGCCTCAAAACTTACACGCACACACAGAAAAACCAACAAATCCTAATCGAGCCTCTCTCTCAACACTATACTTTGTACGATACTGGTTTTAATTTGTGTCAAACCTTTGTAAAGTGTAGTGTCTCTTGCCCTAAGAGGTTGGCCTTCCTTTCAGTTCTTAATCATACTCTGATAGCTGAGTACTAGTCAGCTCCACCAGCTCATGATCCTGAAAGAGAGTCCATTTGTTTCTTCACAAGTAAACTTTGTGAATGATGTTACTTTGAAGACTTTTAAGTTCAAAGGGAATATTATACAACTAGGAATGACAGCTCATACAGCTGTGCTAATTAACACATGCAAAGCCAGGTAAAATAGTTTCTAGGGGAAATTTTTTAACCAAACATTCAAAGTGTTAGTTTAAACTATGTCCATTAACTTATTGTCTTAAAAAAAATAAAAGCTACCATTTAAACTTGCTTCCTCTTCTCTATACACTTCCACCCCAGACATCGCCATTTTTCAACCTCCCACGTCAATTTAACTTTATACAGAAGTCTGCAGACTAGGAGCTCTCTAATGGCTCCTATTTTAATATTGAACACAAATTGACATATTGACATATTTGTGCTAAGTGAAAGAAACTTCTGCCTGGGAAAACCCACATCTGTGTTTCTAACATATTAAACTGACATTTTCCCACATTCATAAGTATAGCCATGGTTTCTCCAATATAGAATGCTCTACTCCACTTCCCTAGTCATCTGGTTAACTTCCATTTTATACTAAAATATTTAAACCAAGAACTTCTGCTTGAATCTTTCAACATCACATTAACAAACAAAACAAAACAAAAACAGAAGAGTTGGAAGAGGAGGGGGCAGGGGAAGGGATCAGTGGAGAAATTTACATTCTTTCCTGAGGCATATCCTAAGAAGCCAAGGAAAAGGAACACCTTATCACAGGATATCAACCATACGTCAAAGTAATGGGGATATGATGAGGAGGAAAGACTTGCATAGCTGGCATGGACAGAGTCTTGAGAAGCAATTGTGAGACAAAAAGTAATAGGAGACCCCCAAAATCACAGGCCAGAATTTCCCTTTGCAGTAATTACCAGCAAAGATGACTGGGAAAGTAGAGGTTACTTGTTCAGTAACTGGGGATTTTTTGAGAGATGTGTCCCTCTCGGTGCACTATTTCAGGTGCACATGTGCCTCATGCACCTTTGATAAGAGATTCAGGTGGCATGCCCGTTTGGCCCGCGTGTGTGCCCTACACATCGTCGTGCCCCACACCGAGTATACATAGGGCTGCAGGGATGAATCACCTTCAGTTTCTTCTCCACCACAAAGTCCCACAGACCAAACTCCGAAGCAGCAAGGAATGAGGGTGGGTAGTAGAGCAACCATTGGGACACAGATCTAAAAAAAAACAAAAAACAAAAAAACAAAACCCACCACCCAGTTACTGTACAGTAACCCCTTCTTCTTCTTCGAGTAGTGTCCCTATGATGGGTGCTTTACTTCAGGTGACTACGGAGCAGTACCCTCAGCTAGAGGGGAAAGCTTCAGAGTCAAGTCTAAGACTGAAGACAAGACTGCATTCCCAAGGTCAGCATCAAATCTAAAAGAATGGACCACCAAATAATATTTGGAAAAGATCTCTATCAAAGTCCAAGGTGCACTCTTGCAAATCTCCACAATAGGAGCATGCTTAAGTAACACCATAGAAGTAGAACAAGATCTTATGGAATGAGCTAATACCCTAGGAAGAGGTGATATATTGGCACATTCATAGCAAGAAATAATACATCCAGAAATCCACCTTGAGAGTCTCTGGGTGGAGATCATGGACCCTTTTCACCTGTCGGCAATTGAAATTACCAGTTTGGGAGACTTTCTAAATAGCTTGGTTCAGTCCACCTCCTGACATCCAAGGTGTGTAAGGCTGCATCCTCCCAGGTTATATGTTGTTTTTGGGGAGGTGGGGGAACTGGGAGATGGATGACTTGTTTGATGTGAAATCCAGATGACACCTTAGGTAACATTTTAGAAAGGTGAAGTAATGAAACCTTGTCCTTGAAAAACTACATGAAGGGAGGATCCGCCATTGAAGCTTTCATTTTCCTGACTGAGCAGAAGCAATGGCCATCAAGTAGGCTATTTTTGTGGATAGATTAAGAAGAGAATAAGTATCCATCAGTTCAGAGGGAGTTTTCATAGGCCATTTCAGTACGAAGTTTAGTTCCCATAGAGTGGTGGGTTCCCTAATCTGAGGAAAAACGTTTCCAAGCCCTTGATAAAATCTTACCACAGTGGGATGAGCAAATGCTGAAAATCCCTCAATCAAGGAACGGAAGGCCATTATAGGCATCACATGAACACTGACAGAATTTATAAATAATCCTGATTTTTTTTTTAATTCCAAAAGATATTCAAGTACAGCAGCGAGGTAGGAATGAGTGGAAGAAAGATGCCACTGGTCATACCAATGGTGGAATTTCTTCCGTTTTTGAAGGTAAGTTGTGCATAAAATGTTTCCTACTATTTAACAACACCTGCTGTACCTCTGGAGAAGGAGGTCTCTATTCCAATGAGCCATTGAGGAACCAAGCCCTAAGAAGGAGAATTTCTATGTTGGGATGGAGAGTCTGACCGGCATCTTGGGAGAGGAAATGAGGAATGAATGGAAGACTGATCACCAGACAAAACAGCAAATCAAGTCAGGAAAGCGTATCAGTCTGTCTGGGTCATGTTGGAGCTATTGGTATGACCTTGGCTTTATCTTGTTTACCACTTTCAATATTAGAGGTATTGACGGAAATGTATATGGAACAAGGAAAACATTTCTTAGTGAGTGAAGCCCCAACCCCCTCTTGAGCAAAACTCTCTGCACTTCCTGTTGGTGACTGTGGTAAAAAGGTCCACTTCTGGAAACCCCCACGTCCGAAAAATATGATTGAGAGTCCAGAATTCTAAATCCTAATTGTAATCTTGGAAGAAGTGCCCACTGAGAGTGTCAGCTGTGGTATTTTCTATGCCTGGAAGGTAAGCCGCTGAAACAAGGATATGATTGACTATACACAAGTTCCATAGCTTCATTGCTTCAGCACAAAGAGAGGGGAATCTCGCCTTCCTTGTCCTGTTTTTTTTAAAAAACAAGCCAAACAGGGAAGTTTAATCCACAAAAAGCTGAAAAAGAAACTAATTAGGCTACAAGGTTGATATATAAACAAACTTTTGGGTATACTGTCTCCCCTTAATGGCATGTGCCCCTATATCCACCCTCCCGCAACAAAATCTGTCATTATGGTGATGGTTGGATTAAGGGGACACCCACACAGATGTTGTGAGGGGTTCCTCCACCAGTCGAGGGAACCGTGTATTTGACAAAGGATTGATATCAAACTGTATTTTTTCAGCATGTATATGGTCCTGAGCCAACTCTGGAAGCATCGAAGACATAAATGTGACACTCTGTACCCCAAAGCAACCCCCATATGTTCCATGGTGATATGATATTATGTTTTTGTACAAAGTATGCCTTGTGTGGTATCATTCTAAAAGTCTTGATCTGTTGGATATTAATATCCTGTTCGATTGTGTGTGCTATCATTGTATGGGAAATTATGAGGTTTTGCTATGTGTGTGTTACTGAAACATTTTGTGAAGTTGGAAACACTCACAACCCACCTTTCAGGTATAAGAATGGAGAAGCCAGACATTGTTGATGACCCTAAGTGATTGGGCAACAAAATGGCAAATGAAATTAACTAAGTGATTGGGCAACAAAATGGCAAATGAAATTTAATGTGGATAAATGTAAAGTAATGCACATTGGAAAAAATAACCCCAACTATACATACAACATGATGGGGGCTAATTTAGCTACAACGAGTCAGGAAAAAGATCTTGGCGTCATTGTGGATAGTTCTCTAAAGATGTCCACGCAGTGTGCAGAGGCGGTCAAAAAAGCAAACAGGATGTTAGGAATCATTAAAAAGGGGATAGAGAATAAGACAGAGAATATATTATTGCCCTTATATAAATCCATGGTACGCCCACATCTCGAATACTGTGTACAGATGTGGTCTCCTCACCTCAAAAAGGATATTCTAGCACTAGAAAAGGTTCAGAAAAGGGCAACTAAAATGATTAGGGGTTTAGAGAGGGTCCCATACGAGGAGAGATTAGAGAGGCTGGGACTCTTCGGCTTGGAAAAGAGAAGACTAAGGGGGGACATGATAGAGGTATATAAAATCATGAGTGATGTTGAGAAAGTGGATAAGGAAAAGTTATTTACTTATTCCCATAATACAAGAACTAGGGGTCACCAAATGAAATTAATAGGCAGCAGGTTTAAAACAAATAAAAGGAAGTTCTTCTTCACGCAGCGCACAGTCAACTTGTGGAACTCCTTACCTGAGGAGGTTGTGAAGGCTAGGACTATAACAATGTTTAAAAGGGGACTGGATAAATTCATGGTGGCTAAGTCCATAAATGGCTATTAGCCAGGATGAGTAAGAATGGTGTCCCTAGCCTCTGTTCGTCAGAGGATGGAGATGGATGGCAGGAGAGAGATCACTTGATCATTGCCTGTTAGGTTCACTCCCTCTGGGGCACCTGGCATTGACCACTGTCGGTAGACAGATACTGGGCTAGATAGACCTTTGGTCTGACCCGGTACGGCTTTTCTTATGTTCTTATGTTCTTACCCATTAAGGGGAATCCACACTACCAAGGACTATCACTATTTGTATACATGAAGATTTCTCAGAGGCAGCACGTAGACTATGGACTCTGCTTGACTCACATCATAGCAAAAGATCTTTCCAGCAAGCTGGAAGAACCTATAAAACAGGGGAAGTGACAGTATTTTGCCTCTCTCCCCCCCACAATTCAACACCTGCAAATATGTCTGGAAAACAAAGACTGAACTGGGGAGGGGATCCAGGCTGGAAAGGAGAATCCCAGCTTTTGTATTTAGGAACTCTACTATCAGGGTGAGACACTGCTTGATTCAAATCCTGTTCAGTTTACAGAACTCAGATTGTGATTTTACTTTTATTTCTTAAGTAACCAACTTTGATTTGTACGATCACTTAAAATCTATCTTTCCGTAGTTAATAAATCTATTTTATATTTTACCTTAAACAGTGTGTTTTGGTTGAAGTGCTTGGGAAATATGCTGAACTTGCAAGGGCTAGTGCACGTCCATTCTCCTTTGTAGAAGTGGCAGACTGGGTAATAAACTTACACTGGTCAGGCTTCTGACCAGGACAAGATTGTACAGCTGTAGGGTATATGGCTGGGGAGCTGGAGAGAATTGGCTGGAGCCTCTCTATTGTTGGTTCATGAGTGGCTGGCAAAAGCACTCATGCAGCTTAGCTGGGTGTGTTCCTGCCTGCGGATGGCTGCGGATGGAGTGGCTTTCAGCTTCTCATAGCATACCAGTGTGAGAGGGAGCCCAGGTTGGTAAGCTATAGGGCTCAGCGGTACCCCAGTTCCAGGTTGCACCCCAAGGAACCCATCACTATAAGCTTGCATGACACATTACAAAGGTGCAAGCTGCCATATGTCCATAACTTGAAGACTATTTATTTTCAAAGTTTGCAGAATTATTTGAATTTTTGCAATGAGGTTTGCTAGAATCTTGAACCTCTCTATGGGGAGCTAAGTTCTGGTTATTACTGTGTCTAAGGAGGCCCCTATGAATTCTATCCTTTGTTCAGGAGTCAAAGTGAACTTTTCAATGTTGAGCTGGATATCTAGCTTGAGGAACAGGGGGAAAGCTACCTTTATGGTAAAGAATCTTGTTGTTAGCCCTTGAGCAGATAGTAATCAAGGTATGGAAAAAACTATTATCACCCTTCAACAAAGATAGGTGGTGACCACTGCCAAAACCTTTGAGAATACTCTCTGAGCAGATGAAAAGTTGAACGGAAGTACCTGATACTTGAAGTGGTCTTGGCTAAACAGAAACCAAAGGAGTATCTGGTGAGATGGGTTAATCGCAACATGAAAATACATGTCCTGAAGGTCAAGGGCCAAAAATCAATCCCCTGGTTCCAATGATTGAATTATAGGGGCAAGAGTCAACATTCTGAATTTTGGGGCTTTCACAAAATTGTTTAGGAGTCTCAGATCTCGATTAGGTCTCCACCTTCCATTCTTCTTTGGGACCAAAAAAATACTCTGAGAAAAATCCCTTCTCCCTTTGCTGAGCAGGAACTGATTCTAAAGCTGTTAAGGGAGGTAATTTCTTGTCTCAAGAAGTGTTCGTGAGAGGGGTCCCTGAAGAGGAATGGGGAAGGATGTGAGGTAGAGGCATGTAGGTAAAATACATGGAGTAACCTGATCTCATAACTTTCAATGCCCATTTGTCAGATGTAATCAGCACCCCAGCAGGTAGAAAGTGGAAGAGAGAGTCCCCAAAGAGAAGAAGGCAGGTAAATAAGTGCAGCTGAAGATATGAGAAGTGGCATTGTTCTAGGCTCTTGACCAGTCCATTAAAATTGACATTTTGATTAGGATGGTTGAACCAGCTCTAGTGGGTGATCTTTTGCTTTGAAACCTTGGTTTCTTCCTAAGCAGCTCAGTAGGAGTTCAGAAACCAGATAACTGGATGGGATGGAATCTCTGGGCCATCTGGGATCTACAAAATCTCAATTTACTTGCAAGTGTATAGATTCCAAGAGATCACAAGATGGTCCTGGAGTTTTTCAAGGTGTGCAGCAATTCGTTAGTGGTCTCAGCAAAAATGTAAAGCCATCAAATGGGAGGTGATCAACAGTATTTGGGAATCCAAAGAGCTGGAGGCAAGATGCCCAACACATGACAACTGCCATGGAGATGGAGCAAGCTACAGTGTCAGCAGCATCTAGGGAGTCTTGTAATGGTATTCTAGCCAGTAGCTGACCTGTGGCTATGATGGCCTACAATTGTTTACAATGTTCTGCTGGAAGGTGTTCAATATGTGCTGTGTCCATTGTTCTTCAATACAGACTGCAGGACATTCTTTATTTATAGACAGAGTAATCACCAAAACCAGTGTTTGATATTGCATGTTGTAAGGAAAAAACTGAGGTCTGAAAAAGCTTTGATGAGTCGTTACCTGCAGGGGGAGAGTCAGCAAAACCTTTGGAAAATTAAAACTGAATGAGAAAATGAGGTCTTGGGAATCTTCAATTAATGATTCTTAAACCAAATCTGCAGGTATTCTAACCGCAAGACACTTTGCTCATGTGGGATTTTAAGTATCCATATATCGGTCCATAAGAAATACACAGCGAAACAGCAACATGACACATTTTATGTTCTTAAGTGATATAGACAATATCTTTATAATCATGGAAGTATAAACTCCCAACCTCTAATGAAGCCATCCTCTCCTGCCTCCTACCTGATAAGGAGGAATTATGATTATGAAAAGCAGAACAAGAAACCTTGGAATTATGAGGTACTTGAATTTATCATAGCAAAGAACTTGATCAGAGAATACAAAACTTTAAGGCTAAGTTTAAAGAAAGCAAATTTTGGAAAAAAATTACAGAAGTCTAGGCCTAAATTCAATAAGATAATTAAACAAGAGATTGACTAAGTATATGAGTAGACCCAGTGGCTTCAAGAGGACTACTTCCTGCAGAATGGAAAAAGACAGGGGAGAAATAAAAAATCACAGTCAAACACAATTTTGCTAAAAAACTGCAAGAAATAAGAATCTATCTATGTGGCTTTATGAAGGGCTGCTCAAGGATTTCAGGATAAATGAAAAATTTTATTGAAAATGAAGGAGGAAGGTAAGCAAACAAAAACATGGACTCATTTAAGGCTCACAACAAAAGCTAAAATGCAGGAAAACAAGAAAAATGAGTTAACATGGCAACAAAAGGTCAAGGGAAACAAGAAAGTCTTTTATAAATATGCCACGGGAAAAATATTGTGATAGGGAAGATTTATTCAAGAGTAACAGGTACTCAACATCTTTTAAAAATCTGTGTTCAACAAGAAAAAGATAAGTCTGAACAATTAGTATGGAAAAACAAAGAATTTAAAGGTTTCAGAGTAGCAGCCATGTTAGTCTGTATCAGCAAAAAGAACAGGAGTACTTGTGGCACCTTAGAGACTAACAAATTTATTTGAGCATAAGCTTTCGTGGGCTACAGCCCACTTCTTCGGATGCATAGAATGGAACATACAATAAGAAGATATTTATACATACAGAGAACATGAGAAGGTGGAAGTAGCCATACCAACTGTAAGAGGCTAATTAATTAAGAGAAGCTATTAACAGCAGGGGAGAAAAACTTTTGAAGTGATAATCATCAATTTAAAAGAACTGTTGGCAAAGAGAAGGTAAGGGAATATTTGAATTATCCTACCATATTCACATCAGGTGGTCAAGACTACATGCATCATTCAGTTTTAAGGAAATTGGCTAATGACTTTATAAAAGAATATTTTTAAAAAAATATGGACAATTAAGGAAATGAATTGAAAACTTGAGGAAAGCAAATGTAGCACCAAATTACCATAAGAAGGACAAGAGAGATCCTGGCTGTTACCGTGCACCAAGTCTAACAAGTCTCCTTAGTAAAGTAATGGAACAAATATAGAGAGAGAACGAAAATCATGAAACATCTAGATATTAAGGGAACCATGAACAATAGGCAGCACAAAAGTTATAGAGAATAATCATGTTAAACAAACTTGATTCCTTTTTTTAAAATGTTATAAAGTTAGCAGGCTAAAGGAATGCAGTAATTTTACTATATTTGGATTTTAGGAAGCCATTTCAGACAGAGTCTCACCATTCACCTTGACTGCAGCAATTGAATGCAGTACTTAGGTGTGCACATTCATCTAAAAATCTGGGCCAGCCGAGGTTCTTAGCTGCTCTGACCACACTTGCCCCTTCTTAAAAACCTGCACTAGTTCACCCTTCTTCTGAATACAAATTTCTCCCTTCACCCTCATTTTCTTCCCTATCCCTTCCTGCTCCCTATATTCTGCCCAACCTTCTCTCTCGATGTGCCTCCCTTATGCACTGATTGCTTTGTGTCTTCTTTCATGCTTCTAAACAGACTCGGAACGGCCTCCCAAACAGTTCCAGTGCCATTTCCTCTCCTCCACAACACGTCGGAAAATCTGCCTGTTCTGTGATGCATTCCAGTTATAAAGACCTTGTGCCACTTTATATTTATTTTATTGTATTAATAATTGTACCATACAGTTTCCAACTTATTCTTTGTAGGGGCAAAATACCAAAGAAACCCACCACAACAGCAGCTAACATCAAAAAGGGGAACTACACAAAAATGAAGAGGCTATTAAACAAATTAAAAGGAATAGACACAAAAGTGTAATGCCTGCAAGCTGAATGGAAACTTTTTGCAAACACCATAATAGATGTGCAAACTAAATGTATACTCGAAACAAACAAAAAAAGTAAGAGGACTAAAAAAAAAAATGCTACCATGGCTAAACAATAGAGTAAAGGAGATGGCCAGAGGCAGAGAGAAATCTTTTAAAAATTGGAAGTGAAATCCTGCTGAGGAAAATACAAACAAGCATAAATTCTTGCAAGTCAAGTGTAATTAGGCCAGACAGAAAAAGAATTTGAAGAGCAACTAGCAAAAGACAGAAGAACTAGCAGCAATTTATTTAAAAGTACATCAGAAGCAGGAACACTGCCAAAGAATCAGTGTGGCCACTGGACAATCGAAGTGCTGAAGGAGCACTCAAGGAAGACAAGGCTGTTGCAGAGAAGCTAAATGAATTCTTTGTATCTGTCTCCATTGCAGAGGATGTGAAGAAGATTCCCACACCTGAGCCATTCCTTGTAGGTGAGAAATCCAAGGAACTGTCCCTCAGTGAGGTGTTAATAAAGGAGGATTTGGAACTAATTGATAAATTAAAAACTTAATAAGTCACCAATAAGTCAGATGGCATTCACCCAAGAGTTCTAAAGGAACTCAGATATGAAATTGCAGAATTACTAACTGTGGTAAGTAACCTATCACTTATATCAGCTTCCATACCAGATGACTGGTGGATACCTAAGGTGACGCCAATTTTGAAAAAAAAGGACCCAAAGGCAATTATGGCAATTCTAGGCTGGTAAGCATAACTTTAGTACCAGACAAATTGTTTGAAACTATAGTAAATGACAGAATTATCACAGACATAGATGAACATCATTTGTTGGGGCAAGAGTCAACATGGCATCTGTAAACGAAACCATGCCTTGAGAATCTATTAGAAATCTTTGCAGAGGTCAACAAACATGTGGACAAAGGTGATCCAGTTCATATAGTGTACTTGGACTTTCAGAAAGCTTTTGACAGGGTCCCACACCAAAGGCTCTTAATCAAAGTAAGAAGTCATGGGATAAGAGGGAAGGTCCTCTCATGGAGCAGTAAATGGTTAAAAGACAGGAAGAAACAAAGGGTAGGAATAAATGGTCAATTTTCACAGTGGAAAGAGGTAAACAGTGGGGTCTCCTAGGGATCTGTACTGAGACCAGTGCCGCTCCACATGATCTGGGAAAAGGGGTAAACAGTGACATCACAAAGTTTGCAGAGGACACAAAATTGCTCAAGGCAGTCAAGTCCTAAGCCAGTTGCAAGGGTTACAACGAGATCTCACAAAACTGGGTGACTGGGCAACAAAATGGCAGATGAAATTCAATGTTGATAAATGTAAAGTAATATACATTGGAAAACATGAACCTAACTACACATAAAAATGATTATTAAATTATCTAAATTGTCTAAATTAGCTGTTAGCATTCAAGAGACCTTGGAGTTATTGTGGATAGTTCTCTGAAAACATCAGCTCAATGTGCAGCAGCAGTCAAAATGCTAACAGAATGTTAGGAGCCATTAGGAAAGGCATAGATAATAAGATAGAAAACATCATAATGCCACTATATAAATCCATTTTATGCCCATACCTTAAATATTGCTTGCAGTTCTGGTCAACCCATCTCAAAAAAGATATATTAGAACTGGATAAAGTACAGAGAAGGGCAACAAAAATGAGTAGAGGTATGGAACAGCTTCCATATGAGGAGAGATTAAAGACTGGGACTGTTCATCTTAGAAAAGAGATGCCTGAGGGGAGATGTGATAGAGGTCTATAAAATCATGAATGGTGTAGAGAAGTGAATAAGGAAATGTTATTTACCCCTTCACATAACACATGACCATGGGTAACCCAATGAAATTAAGAGGCAGCAGGTTTAAAACAAACACAGGGATGTACTTCTTCACACAAAACACAGTCAACCTGCAGAACTCATTGCCAGGGATTCTGTGAAGGCCAAAAGTATAACTGGGTTCAAAAAAGAATTACATAATCTCATTGAGGATCGGTCCATCAATAGCTATTAGCCAAGATGGTCAGGGATGCAACCTCATGCTTCTGGTGTCCCTAGACCCTAGAAGCTGTGACTGAGTGATAAGGGATGAATCAGTCGATAAATTGCCCTGTTCTGTTCATTCCCTCTGAAGCATTTGGTACTGGCCGCTACCAGAAGAGAGGATACTGGGCTAGATGGACCACTGGTCTGAGCCAGTACAGCCATACTTATATGTTCTTATGCCTTTAGATCACTAACTGGATCGCTAACTGCCAAGTATACTTACATCATAAACAGGGCCGGCGCAACCCATTAGGCGACCTAGGCGGTCGCCTAGGGCGTTGCTATTTTGGGGGCGCCTGCGCCCCCGCCACCCGTAGAAATTTGGGGGCAGGACCTTCCGCCGCCGCTGTTGGGGGCGGCATTTCGTGGGCGGGACCTTCCGCCGCCTAGGGCGCCGGAATAGCTGGCGCCGCTACTGATCATAAACACTATATTTACCTTATGACTTGGAATAATAATGAAAAGGTAAGGACTAGAAGAATCTGAACCTTTAGAATCACAGACACCTTATATGAGGTAGCTCCCCATCATATCTATTTTGAAACTTGCAGACAGAGCATGGCACAAGATGCTGGTAGTGAAGAATAGAGTCTACTTTGTTAATATTGATTCACCACCAAGAAATTAACTAGTCTGTTTAGACACTGTATGCTTAAGTAACTTTTAATGTGCCAAAAAGCTGCAGCCTTTTAGCCTCTATGAAGAAATATACTTTTCACCTTCTGAAAGAACAAAAAGCTGCCAAAGGATTACCCATTAAATTTAAAAACAAATCAACAATCTACTAAAGGAATTACACACAGGCATTTAATAGGACAATTTGTGCAAAACTAAATCAGTAACATGCAATGTAAGTAAAACAGTATTGACAGAAAGTATTTTATTCGAGATTGCATTGCTGATAACCAGCCACATTGTTTCCTCATTGGATGGTTCTTCAGGACATTTTATAGATTGCTTTTCTGTTCATATCAGTAAATTACTGTAAGTGATCAAGACCCAATATAAATTTATTCATTCATTTTAGTAACATACCCTTGCAACAAAACAATAACGGAAAGCAGCTGCAGTGGTAAAACAATGTACACGAGTGTAGTGGATCAGCTGGTTCAGCAACAGGGAAAAAGAATATTTCATACTATGTCTACACTACCCTGAGCGCAATAAGTTACACCAGCATAAGTGCTCATGTGCTGAGCACTATGTCGGCAGGAGAGCTTCTCCTGCTTACATAGCTTATGCTACTTGAGGAGGTGTTTCTTTATGGAGAGAGTTCTCTCCCATTGGCATACAGCGTCTCCACCAGACGTGCCACAGTGGCGCAGCTCTACTGGTACAGCTGTGCCGCTGCAGCACTGTACAAATAGACATGGCCTCAGTCAGCAAGTTATCCACTTCAAGAGTTTATTCGTGAGGTTTTGGAATTCACGAATTACAACACTGAATGAAAAAAAGCTCTTGTATATTAGAAATCCTGCCCCCAATCTAAAATGCCTACTGGCTCTGTCCTTTAACAACTAAGTGGCAAGTTCTACCTACTCAAAGGCAAGCTATCTAAGGCAATTTCTATACAGACTTGTCGGTGCACCCTTTTAAGAGCACTATTAGTATTTCAAGTCTCCAGTCATGTCTAGTTACTCTGCCCTGTACACCCATGTAAACTCTAAATGGGATTAAATTCCTTGCTTGAATCCCTGGCTGCTATTTCAATGCCATCTACTTCATTATCCACACAACTGTCCTTTCTCTGGATATGTGAGTAAAATCATTATGATTGTACTATGTAAAGTTTATGAAAAAGTAGGTATGGGAAAAAATAAGTCCATAAGGCACAGCAGAGGAGTTTAGTATGGACATTATACTCCAAATTACTGGTAGGAGGTGACCATCAGCTGAAGATGGGGAAAGCCTGCTGTACCCAGGACAGTTATTAGGGAGAAAGAAGTGTCTGTTCTTTTTTTAAACTAAAAGCTTGTGCAATTAAATATGATTAGTTTCTGGCTCACCTGCCCTCTCTGTGGAAACGAACTGGATGGTTAATGATGACAGCTGCTAAGGAAGAGACACAGAAGCTGTTGGATTTGTAGACAAATCTGGTACTTTAGCTGGAGCTCATTCTGAGAAACCAGATGCCTTGACTAAGAAGATTGCCTGCATGGCAAATGAGCCAATTTGGAAAATATACAACTATTTTTAAACTGTTTTCTGCTATATCCTGCAACAGTAGGACTTGTTCAATGTTAATGTGTTTCCATTGCTCTGACTGGCAATTTTAAAAATTTGCCCTGTCTCTCCTGCATCTAACCTCTTCATAGATGATCTCATCAAAAGCAGATTAGGCTAGTTGGTACCTGCTGTCAAATATCATTGATCATCTCATGTGATAATATTAAGTGGTGGTTGTCTGATGAAGGTTTTAAAATTTTCATCAAAAACACCCTGAACATGTGCCAGTATTCACTATCATAGATAGCTTTGTTGTTTTAATGTTCTTAAAGGGTTGAAAGGAATTTTTTTTTGTTAAGTGTATGTGACCAGGATGGTCTAAATGAAGGTTTGTTATTCAGAAACAAGATCAAAAAAGTTATGAGAAAGACAAGTAAGTAACGACACGCCTTTCAGTATTTACAGATAGATTAAATCCTCCATTTCCATGGCACTAGAGAGAGTCAAGTGGGACAAGAAGGACATGAGATTGTAATAAAATATCATAGCATTACATAAAAACTAGAGACACACTGAACTGCTTTAAAATTTGTGAAGTTACCTCTGAATACCAAGGCTACCCCCTTCACCAATATACAGATCATATAGTGTTATTTTTAACACAAACCATGTTCTAAGTACCTCACAAATAGGTAAAGACGTGGTCTGTGCCAGGAAAAGCACACAATCTAAATCTGACATGACAACTCACCAGGGTCCTAACAGATGAAGGGGAAGGGAAAGAACAAGAACAAGGGTGACAATTAAAAAAACTGTAATTAATCATTTCTGTACGATATGTAACATCTTGATTATTACATTACTTCCCTGTCCTCACGATTTTTTTTCTTCCCTGCTTACTTCTCAAAGGCAAAACTATAGAAGTGATGTTTTCAGGAGGATTTGAATGAGGCAAACTAATGTTTTATTTCTTTTTTCATGAAATATTGCTCAAATATATGTAGCCTAATCATCACTTATATTGTAGATGGTTATGTGCTGTATATCTCTGTCAGGGTTCCTTCCCCACTCTGAACTCTGGGGTACAGATGTGGGGACCCGCATGAAAGACCCCCTAAGCTTATTTTTACCAGCTTAGGTTAAAACTTTCCCAAGGCACAAGTTCCACCTTGTTCTTGAACAGTATGCTGCCACCACCAAGTGATTTAGACAAAGTATCAGGGAAAGGACCACTTGGAGTCCTATTCCCCCAAAATATTCCACCAAGCCCTGCACCCCTTTCCTGGGGAAGGCTTGAGAATAATATCCTCACCAGTTGGTACAGGTGAACACAGACCCAAACCCTTGGATCTTAAGAACAATGAAAAAATCAATCGGGTTCTTAAAAGAAGAATTTTAATTAAAGAAAAGGTAAAAGAATCACCTCTATAAAATCAGGATGGTAAGTACGTTACAGAATAACAACAGATTCAGAAACACAGAGGATTTCCCCTCTAGGCAAAACTTTAAAGTTACAAAAACAGGGATAAACCTCCCTCTTAGCACAGGGAAAATTCACAAGCTAAAACAAAAGATAATCTAACGCATTTCTTTGCTATTACTTACTATTTCTGCAATACTAGATGCTTAGTCCAGATGCTTAAGGAGATGTATTTTTCCTGCCCTGGTTCCTTACTGACTGGAAGAGAAAAAAAACAGACACAAACAAAAACCTTCCCCCACAGATTTGAAAGTATCTTCTCCCCTTATTGGTCCTTTTGGTCAGGTGCCAACCAGGTTTTCTGAGCTTCTTAACCCTTTACAGGTAAAAGAGGAATGAACCCTTTACAGGGTAAAGAGGGATTTTATGCTACCCTTAGCTGTATGTTTATGACAATCTCATATACAATTCATAGATTTTAAGGGCAGAAGGGACCCTTACATCATGTAGTCTGACCTTCTGCATAACCCAGTAACCAAGACACAGAAATAGACACATCCTCTACCATCTTCTCCCAAAACCTGATGGATGGTTTACTGTTGGTATATGCTGGGCAGTCAGGAGGACAGGGACCGGGACTCCACCTCAGCCAACTGAACTCCCCCTTCTCTCTGGCTTGGCCTCCACACCCAGCTGGTGGTCAAGAAGGAGCATCCAGACTAAGTTAGCTTCAATAGGAAATCCAGCTTCAGCTTCCTGCCTACCCAGCAAATAACAGAGCAGCCTCTGGAGGCAGGAAACTGTGCTGCATCTGTCTCTGGAGCCTTAGCAGTTGAATGGCATCCAGCACACAGAAGGGGGAAGCCCAATTGATATTTGCTTCCGAAAGCAGCCTCACACTCTCTTCTTCTCCCTCAATCTCAGCCTCCTTTCTCATCAGCCAAAAGCTCTAGGGTAAGGAGGGGAAATATGGTCTCATCAAGGCTAAAAGTTGAGGGGAAGGGAAGGTCATTCCCAGTAGCGGCACCAGCTTTGCCGGTGCCCTAGGCGGCGGCAGGTCCCGCCCCCGAAATCCCGCCCCCAACAGCGGCGGCGGAAGGCCCCGCCCCCAAAATTCTATCGGCCGCGGGGGCGCAGGCGCCCCCAAAATAGCAGCGCCCTAGGCGACCGCCTAGGTCGCCTAATGGGAGCGCCGGCCCTGGTCATTCCCCCACCCTGAAAAAATAAGCCTCTATCAGAGGCAAGATACTGGACTGACTACATGCACCCCTGGCTCAATTCAATATCACATTTCCCTTCCTCCAGTCTTTAAATTCTCTAGCAAATAGGCAAGTTCCCTGCAAAATAGAAATGTGGAGGCAGAGAAAATGAGTTTTTAAATGCAAAAATCAGATTTTAACTATTATTTTGTATGAGTGGATGACGTCAGAAGAGTCACCCCCCAAAGTGGAAATGGTAACAAGCACACATTTTCCCATGTTACCGAGAGTGTAAAAAATGTTGGTAGAGCTCTAGCCACCATTTGTGAACAGATAGATGGGTGCATTAGAAATACACTTCTATTTGAGAAGTGATCTCTAGGCTAGAACAGTGCTAGAACAAGTTCCAAGAAAGCAGGGTTCCCTGTTTTTCCATCAGCCTCTCCCCTAAAAATCACTTTTAGCTGTAGAACTTTCATACAACTTTCATACAAACACATTTTACTAGTCACAAATCCTTTTTGTTTGGCTCAAGTAAAAGGTGTGAATCAATATTACATAAAAGTAGAGCTGGTCAGAAGACAATTCCATTTCGGCCCAACTTTTTAGAGATCTTGAAGTTTGGTTTTGTTCCAGATTGGATCAAAAACAAAACCTTTCACATGTTTTTTGTGAAAACTGAACTATGTTGAAATGTCCAGTTTTGGATAGAAACCTGACCTATTCTCTTCAACAAGATAAGACAAGAGTGACTGGCCTAGGATGTGGGAGGATCCCAGTTCAAGTCCCTGCTCTGCCTCATTCAGAGCAGCATTTTCATCCCAGAATCTGAATCCCAGGGACTTAAACCTGGATCTCTTACATCTCAGGTGAGTGGCCTAACCAACAAGCTTACACAGAGTGAGAGAAAATCACGCTTTCCTTCTGCTTTGACAAAACAGCCTATTTCAACTAAATGAAATTTCATCAGAAATGATCTGATCAGCTATACGTCAGAGTGAGAGGAAGAAAAAAGTCCTTTGTCATATGTACTGTGCATGTTGAGAACCTGGGAAAGGAGACAAGATGAGTTATGAAATCTGAAGCAAAAAAAAACCCCAAACAAAATAATTTTAAAGTTTTAGCAATAATCAGTTTTGTCTCTTATCATTTTGATTTTTTTCTAATCTTATTAACATGAGCAGGGTTTTTTTTTAAGAATAAAATTTTAAATGTATAGGAGCCATGAGAAGCTAAGTGCAAGGAAATATTACAAAATTGAAAGTGTCAAGGGAAAAATAGGGATGAGAAGTTAAAGGTGAAGACAATTAAATTACTCCATAGTTTGTTCTGAAGTTCTTTCTTAAGGATTTCCACTGAGACACTGATGTCGAAAGGGCAGTAGTTGCACTATGCACTTGCAGTCTGATACCCCAAACAAGTCTCTCTTTTCTAGAGGAGAGAATTGTTGAGATAAGGTCAAGATGGGGACTCCCCAGATTTTTCTGTTCCAGGATGTCTCTCTGTCTTTCAATCTGGTACACATACTATTGTTGTGAATCCTGCTATTACCATTCCTCTTGCTTTTCTCTGTTCCCGACTGGACTATCATGAAAACTAGAATAAAATCCATTTCTAATGATGGGTGGTTAACTCTTTGCTTTTCAGGATGGCCTTTCATTCGACTTCTGAAGTTCTGGAATTATTTTCTGTGATAACGATGAGAGCAAGAGGGTCAAGAAACCTGACCGCCTCTCCTTGAGACAGATTCAGGGTAAAAATAACAAAAAAAGGACATCTCTGAACACAATAAAATCAAGTTAGTGGCTTCCCAGGTCACTTTCCTATGTGTCATTGGTTAGAGAGACACTTTTGAAATCAAATACTCAGTGTCTTTGATACTATCTGGTTTAAAAATCAGCATCAGTGACGATTATAACAGCGGCCCTTGCACCGACTGTTTTGAACTAGTCTCCTCTGTCTTTTACCTTCTAAACTGGTATATACTTCACCCTGCAGGTTCTCCTTTCCACCTCATTTTCTTTCTGTTGTTGATATGGACTGCAGAGACAACCCGCTACTTTTCTTAAGGTTTGTATTCACTATTCTCTCTTGTCTGGAAATACCAACACAGAAGAAGAATTTAGATCAATACATGGTGATAATTTAGTATTGGAGCAATGAAATGAAATTAAGCCAAGTAAAATTTAGGCTGGTCATCAGGGGAAAGTTGTTAGTGTCAAGGTTCATTGGACTATTTAATAGCTTCTGAAGGGAAAAGGTGGAAGTCCTACTGTTAGAATAATGTCAAATGGTACTGATAAAAAAAAAATACCAGAAGAAACATTATGGGGAACAATCCTAAAATGACCTGGGCTGGATGAAAGTCACGGGGGACAGTGGATGATCTCACAAAACTGGGTGACTGGACAACTAAATGGCAGATGAAATTCAATCTTGATAAATGCAAAGTAATGCACATTGGAAAACATAATGTTAACTACACATATCAAATGATGGGGTCTAAATTAGCTGTTACCACTCAAGAGAGATCTTGGAGTCCTTGTGGATAGTTCTCTGAAAACATCATTCAATGTGCAGCGGCAGTCAAAAAAGCTAACAGAATGTTGGGAATCATAAGAGAGGGATACATAATAAGACAGAAAATATCATATTGCCTCTATATAAATCCATGGTACGCCCACATCTTGAATACTGCATGCAGATGTGGTCATCCCATCTCAAAAAGATATATTGGAATTGGAAAAGGCTCAGAAAAGGGCAACACAAATGATTAGGGGTATGGAACAGCTTCTGTATGAGGAGCAATTAATAAGACTGGGACTTTTCAGCTTGGAAAAGAAACAACTAAGGGGGGAATATGATAGAGGTCTATAAAATCATGACTGGTGTGGAGAAAGTAAATAAGTATGTGTTATTTATTCCTTCTCATAACACAAGAACTAGGGGTCACCAAATGAAATTAGTAGGCAGCAGGTTTAAAACAAACAAGAGGAGGTAATTTCTTCACACAAGGCAAAGTTAACCTGTGGAACTCTTTGCCAGAGATGTGAAGGGCAAGATTATAGCAGAATTAAAAAAGAACTAGATAAATTCATGGAGGATAGGTCCACCAATCACTATTAGCCAGCATGGGCAGGGATACTGTCGCAACATCTGTTTGCCAGAAGCTGGGAATGGGCGACTGGTGATGGATCACTTGATAATTACTGTTCTGTTCATTCCTTCTGAGGCACCTGATATTGGCCATTGTTGGAAGACAGGATACTGGGCTAGATGGACCTTTGGTCTGACCCAGTACGGCTGTTCTTATGACTGATCTTGGTCCCAGTGAACTCAATATCAGCTTGCTATATCTCACTGCCATCTTTCCCAGAAACAATATATAACAAGAGAACAACTAAGTATCTTGTGAATTGGCAAAACATATTACCTTTGAGTTATGGTTCCCATTTAACACTGAAGTTAAATTTTATTGTTGTTACAGTAAATTTCCACATTGTCAAACGCTATTTTAACAGTCAGAGACAGAACAATATTCAAATACCCTCATTCATATGATCTCAAATAAATGTACATGTAAAGTACCTCACTGCCCATTAAAACAATGTTAATTCACCCCAACTTCAACCTATAGACAAGAAACCCTTTTATACCAACCCACAGTCAACCTGGACTATAAACCCTTATGAACCACAACCAACCCACCATGTACCATATGGCCCACAGACCTCTTAGCCTCCTTGTTCCATCAAGAGAGTCAACTCTTCCCCTTCCCAATACAATTAGTGATAACAACACATTATATCTCATTATCCATTGGCCTGATGATGCAGAGCAACCACACCTACCAGTGAAATAAACAGGAGCTATGGGTTCTCTGCATTGAATAAAATCAGACCTTGTATTCAGTTTAGAAAAAATATTATTCCCCATACACTATCCCCCTTTGATGCAGAAAGTCCAATCCACCTACCCCATATATGAAGTAAAGGATCAATATATTTACCATAAATACTCTTCTTCCTTCTCCCTCATCTTCCATATATAGGCTCCATATCTCCCTTTACACAGTTATTTAGCATGAAATGCATGTAGAAGTAAAGATGCCATCTGGACATAGTAGGTTTTCATTTCTGGTTAATGATTTCAGAAATGTCCCTGTTTTAGTTATGATGAAGGAATATTCTTGTTAGGGGAATGGTGGATAGGTTTATTGAGGGGTACGGTTTTTAGAATGGGCAATGTGATATTTTATGCTTTTACTTTTAGTCAGTGGTGCAAGTAGATTTTAACTCTTACCAATACGGTACCAAGCCCCTGACCCCGCCCCCCCTCACAAAAAATGTTCCGCGACTAGAGCCCTGTGGGGATACAAATTTATACCCATGGACGCAGATATCCATGGATAGAAATCGGTATCTGCTGAACCACAGGGTTCTCCTAGGAACTGCAACAGCGAAAGGAGCAGAATGTGGGGCCACCGCTCCCAGGAACCAGCGCCCCACACCAGCAGGTCCCTCGGTGCAGCTATACCACCCTTAGCCCTGCCCCCAGCCCTTCCATACAGCTGCATCTCCTGTCTGGGATCTGTACAGCCCCACCGGAGGACAGGAGAATTCCCCCACATTCTTCTCTTTTTGCTGCTGCAGTTCCCAGGAGAGCCCTACGGTTCTGAAAATGTGTCTTTATGGTATGGCGTACCGGCAATAAATGTCTTAATGGTACAGCATACTTGACTGTACCAGCTTACTTGTACCACTGCTTTTTAGGAACAAAATTAAGAGATTTACAAAAGTAGATCCATATTTACTTGTCTTTAGTTGCCATACATTTAAATGCACTAGATTTGAAACTATAATATTTCTTGTTATACCTACTTTAACTTCAACATTAAAGTAGCAACCTTAGCTGAAAGTTAAATTAACAATGATGATTTGTGTGCCTGTGTGGTGGTGATGGGGATTTAAAACCATCTCACACACATTTGACTTGCATTTGCAAATTCTGAAAGAAATTAGAATGATTCATTGTGTGTGCACTGCTCCTGTGTGAATGGTATTAATTATCTGACTTAAAATTATGACAATTTTTGGGTCAGTTCCTGTAGTTAGAAACATGTGGGTGTTAAAATGAACATTACAAGGAAACAAAGGAAAAGTCTTTGCAGAGTATGTACGTCAGCTGCAATTTACAATGATAGATGTTAGCATTAAGAAAATAAATTGTGTGAGTAAGGAAGCATAACCCTTACTTAGTGGAAGGCAGTTTAAAATGTTTGGTCTACAGAACATACAGCAGCTGAAAAAAGAATGTTAGGTGATTAATTTTTAAGCAGATTTTTTTTTTAGGACCACAGTACATGAGTTTCAATTGCATATGAAACTGTCCAGAAAATCTGGCATCATTACATTGCAAATTTAGGGTCAAAAATTTTGAGCTCTCCTGAGATTTAAATTGTTGTTAAAACACCTGGCTTATTATACTTCTCAGGTTGACAGCAGAGGTATACAATTACAATGCATTTTTGCATCAACACCAAAGTATTACTGACTAAAACATAGTCATGCTCTTGGAGGATGTATTTTAACTGTGCCAAAACCACAGGGACTACTCTAACAGCCTTTAATAAAGATGTTCATGAAATCACTGTAATCCACTGTAGAACCTATAGTAGGTATAGTCTCCAAGAGAGATTTTCAGCTTCTGTAAATCACTATAGCTCCATTGATTTTAATCGGGTTCTCCTGATTTACACCAACTGAGGAGTTGGCCATCTCCCCACTCTCACCTCCTTTAGTAGTATTCAGTTGCAATGGTCTATAAGACATAATATCTATATTAAATCAATGGTGGCTCATCTATAAATTATAGCATCTAAATACCTTTTGAACTACTAGCACTACAAGTGGCATTACAATATTGATTTTTCATTCTGACATGTTAGTAGGACCCAGTTCAACCCAGTTTTTGTTGAAGCTAAGAACAGAATGATTCCATTCAATAAAGAGTAAAACAAAACACTGATTTACTGGTGCATCAACTTAACAAGCTAAGGGACCTGTTCGCAGATCAAATTTCATATGAGATTAATTCCTGGTGTTACAGAATAGATTGAAAAATGCAACCACAATAATTAGCAGCAATTTTGCTCTCTACTAACACTCAAGAACAGGTGAAGTTACTTTATGAAATGATTACTCCCAGGGGAAATGTGAGAAGAAAGTCACAGGAAAGGAAACGAAATAATATAAGGAGGTCTTTCACAGTGCAGATACTAGGTTCTATGCCACTTGATTAACAGTCAACATGGAAAGGTTTCTGCCACTAGCAAACATGTCACAACACTATATAGTATTACACACAAATAGGTGCTGCTCCAGCTGATTCAACAGAAGATAGGAGAAGAAACAAATACTTGTTTTTTCTATATTCCTATTCCCTTTACTGTGTAATATGATCAGCCAAAATAACACCACTGCCATTATGCATAATGTTATCGACCCAAAAAGAACTAGAGTTTCCCAACCCATTTGGGAGAGAAAATTGGGTTGGAGATTTCTTAAGATAGGGATCCTTCACAAGAATTATATGGGCATGTGTGACAGCGTACCCCATAAAGGGGCTCATAAATGTATGTATAATATAACTGGAATAGGGTTTTGCTACATAGGCCATGTAACACATCTATGTAAAGGTTGTGATCTACTGGTTATGTTCACCCTAGTTGTATGCAGGCACCATTTGTGTGTTCAAAGTTATGAACATTGGCTGTATGATTGCTTGATTTCTAAGGGGCCTCAGTTAGAACATTTGATGACTTCTTGGGAAAGGAATGTGCAAATTAGGTGTTCAGTCAGGGGGCACTTAACAGACAAAAGAGCTTGGAAGACTCCAATCCACATTAGAAGTCTACCTGAGGACGTTCAAGGCAGCATGTGGGTAATGGCTGCTACCTGCAGTCCTGAGTCATGCATGGGCATGTGACCTGCCCATGTGATTCCGAATCTCCATTCTGTGACTGGATTCTACAGAGGGAGAGGAGGGGGTCTCCACCCACAAGAGACAGTCTATTTAAACCCGTGGGAGACCCCTCCATTTTGTCTTCAGCTGGCTAAAGAAGGAGCCTCTCCACCCCCCCAAGGTACTTGAAGGAAATTGGAACCAAAGACAGTAACTACAGGGGGTGTGAGTGATTGCTGGACCCAGGCTAAAAGAAGATTAGCCTGTAAAAGGGAACATTTTGGAACTGGTGAGGATCTTATCTATATTTAGTGTAATTAGACATAGATTTGCGTATTTTATTTTATTTTGCTGGGTAACTTACTTTGTTCTGTCTGTTACTACTTGAAATCACTTAAATCCTACTATCTGTATTTAATAAAATCACTTTCTACTTATTAATTAACTCAGAGTATGTATTAATACCTGGGGGAGCAAACAGCTGTGCATATCTCTCTATCAGTGTTATAGAGGGCGAACAATTTATGAGTTTACCCTGTATAAAGCTTATACAGGGTAAAACGGATTTATTTGGGTTTAGACCCCATTGGGAATTGGGCATCTGAGTGCTAAGGGCAAGCAGACTTCTGTGAGCTGTTCTCAGGTAAACCTGCAGCTGGTTGTTCAGACTCTGTGTCTGTGTCTGGAGCAGATGGGTGTGTCTGGCTTCAGCAAGACAGAGTGCTGAAACCACTGAGCTAGCAGGGAGAATAGAAACAGAGGTGGCCTTGGCACATCAGCTGGCAGCTCCCAAGTAGGTTTCTGTGAACCAACCCGTCACAGCATGGTCAGAAATACTGGATGAAATCCTGACTTAAGTCAATGGGACTGAGTATTTTGGCTTCCAGTTTCAGCTGAGGCCGGGAAGTGGAGAGACCCCCAAAAATGAAATACTCGTTTTGCTGTATTCTGACAGCATTTAATGGCTATAAGTGTTCAGAGTCTCAGTTTTACGTCATCCCAAAGACAGAATACATTGGTATGTGCTTGTCAGTGGCACAAATTTAAAGAATTATTTATTCATTCAAAGTATGCATATTTATATAACTATGTTTTAATGAGCTTGTACATCTCTTTTGATTGCTTTCAATAGGTTTCATTCTTTGATTATCAGGGAAATAGGATTGTGTCAGGGTTGGGGGTTAACCTAAAAAAAATCTGCATTGCAGGGAAATTATCCTAAATGTGTTTCCATGGCTGTAGACTGCTAACAATGCTTCAAATATGGCTTCACTCATGTTTTTCCCCTTCTTCTCTCTTACTAGTTAGGCACTTGTGAGGATATTGCTGTTTGAAATATATATGGGAATAATATTTCCATGCAGAGATAAGATAAATAAATCAGAGCTTTGTATTACCATTATGGGTACATATAGCAGATGGTGGTGTAAACCTGCAAAGAAAACATGTGCCTTTATTCATATGTATTTAAGGTTTAAAATTCCTCTGTGAATGAATGATTTAGTGAAATATTTATTAAACATGACACTGAGATAGTATTTAGTAACAAATATATTGATTTATTGTAATACACTGTCACAGGATGTACCTGTCCTATAGTGCCCCCTTCTAGCCAAGTGTGGCATTGTATGTGCTTTCTGCCTCAGTTTCCCTTAATGTCATCAATAAGATCATCAAGGCTTCACACAGGAAACCCTGCCTGCTTCTGAGGTGTCCAGCTTATCAACCACAGACCTGATGAATCACAAGCAAGCCCTCACCCCAGCATCTTAGCTGGGAGACAGAGTCGGTCTTAGTTTATTCATTCCCACCTGGATCCACCACTTCCTGCCAGCAGGGTTCTCTCAGCTGTGGTCCCTTCTCTGAAGTCAGGCCTCTTGCCAGTACCTGGAAGAATCCTTTCCCAGAGTCATGAGTTTGAAGAGATCTGTCAGCTACAGCTCTTCTCTGGGGCAGTACAGGCTAGGCTTCCTGCCACTATGTGAGAGTTCCTTGTTCTTCAGAGCACACCTTCCAGTGCCCTTGCTATGATGAGCTCTTCTCCTCAGTTCTCTTGGGAGCTACTTTCCTCAGGAGCTTCCTGTCTCTAGGAACCAATTAAGCTGTGCCCTGATAACCCTTTATCAGGCTCATTAGCTGCAAACCAGCCATTTAGGGATTTAATTACTTCCTTGTGGGTCTGAGGTGGCTGGATTCACCCTTATAGGAGCCTGTCCTGGGTAGGCTGGTTCCTGTCTCCTCTAAAAGGGCCAGCTCCCATGACATATAAACTCCAGTGTTTTGTTTTTTAATCTCTTTGTTGCACTTTTTTGGGGGTCAAACAGTAATGGAGTACTAATTACATTTAATATCTGAGGATAAAATGCTACTCATTTAAACCAACAGAAAAGCAATGAGATATAAACAGTCCCTACAATTCAGCTTTCAACCAACACACACAAGTTTTAACATTTCCAATTTTCCATTAATAGGAATCGGTTATTTCAATTTAATTCAGCGTTTCATTAAGCATTTCTCCTATATGTCACTGGAATATGTGTTTGATGGAAACATCTATTTTCATTGTCTTTGGGGAACATGAAGTTTTTCACTTGCTGTGGCCCATGCAGTACAAGGAAGTCCCTCAGGCTACTACTGCTCAAGTGGGTCCACAGTCCTGGATCATCTAGACTTAAGGAACTAAACTCAGCAGCAGCTGTTTCTTGCACCTCCACCACACTCTTCTCTGATCTAGACTTTTCTTCAGGAATGTGCATGGTTACATCCATTTGAGATGGAGATATGGATGCTGCAGTAGCTGCCAGGTCACCTGCACTCTGACTAACTGGAAGATCAGACATCTCCTCACCACTCACATCCTCACTGGGGCCGGAAGGCTCACCATGAACATTTGTGTCTGTGTATCTCAGGAGAGCTCCTTCCTGCTTAGATAGAAACGCTTCCTTTGCTTTCTTTCTTTTTCTGAATGCTGCCCCAGAGGGGCGTTTTCTTCTTTCACTCATGACTGCTGTTCTGTGCCAGCTATAGTGGCTCTCAACACTCAAATGAAGGGGACAAATAAGCAGGCTGGTAGCAGGGCCTGAGTGAGGGAAGATATCAGCGTCTTAAGGGCCTAACTGGCTCCTACTACTTCAGTTGACTGCCTGTTCTCAAGTGGGTTCAGGGAAGCAACAGGAAACAGGAAGCTCCCTGAGAAGCTGGTGTTAATCAGTCCAGGCTCCTGGGGGTGCTGGAGAGGTACATAAGAGGCTCCTCCTCCTCTCTCTCCCAGCAGCTCCTGCTGCTTTCTGTTATTCCCTCTAACCTTTTCTCCTGCCTGCCTGTTATGTCTCTTGTGCCCTCCTTCCTCCAGCACAGCACTCCACCATCTCTGTGCATGTAGAGCAGAAAGAATACATATGCAGCAGCAGCAGCCACAATTTTCTACACCCTGGGTCCTAGTGGCGCCCCCCCCATAGTCTGGCACCTCAGGCGGCCACCTCAATTCGCCTCATGGTAAGGCCAGCCCTGGTCCAAATCAACAAATGTTTCCTTCTTTTGAGAAATAAGCCTTAAGTGTTTTAAGAGAGAAAACACATCAGAAGGTCAAATTTCCATCAGATCTTCAGACTTCTAATTCAAAACAGGGTTTGCAACATAAGATCAACCAATAAAAGTACAATATTTAGAATACTCCTTCAGGGAGTGCAGAGCAGCAGTACCCACAGCTTAAGGTTACCATATTTCAGGTTCCCAAAAAGAGGATGCTGCCTGGGAGGAGGACAGCTGGAGGAGGGAATAGGAGGGTACAGTTGATGGTTCTGGAGGGGGTACAGGTAGCTGAGGTATTTACTGGAGGTGAGGGGGCAGTGTCACTCCATGTCACGTGGAGGCAGGGTGGATGGCGCAAGCCTAGGATGCCACAACATCCATCAGTCAGCACCTCTCTGAGGAATTCCCTCCCCAGGTTTGGGACCCGGAGGCTGGATAGATGGGATCCAGCAGCTGTGGGTGCAGGGGAGGCACCAATCGGGAAACCAATCAGGGCTCTTTCTGAGCTGCAACATCTGCTGTGAAAAAATCCTGGACAATGCCAGTTATTTGAAAAATCTGCCTGGACAAAGGACGGAGCCTCAAAAAAGAGGCAATGTCCAGGAAAACCAGGACATAGGTAACTCTGCCACAGCTACCCTTTCCCACCATGCTGAGCTCTTTTCAGAGCTACATGTCTTCTTACACTGACCTTATAAAGAAATTTCTCTGGGTCCTAGCTTCCCATCTCCCAGAGAGAGATGTTACCTCAATTTGTTAGTGGAATTGGGATATGTTGGAGCCATGACCACAAAGGAGCCCCTGAAGGATCCCCAGAAGGATCTGCACAGTCTGTCACAAGCAGCCCAGAACCTTAGCCAGAACGTGATCCTTTGGCTCTATGAGCTATGAAGTGTCTATAGAATTTAAGTGACCATAAAGACTAACCTTTTTTCCTGTCTTTGGCAGTTCCCTAATAACAGAACTAGCCATAGGTGCCGACTCTGTGGGTGCTCTGGGGCTGGAGCACCCATGAGAAAAAATAGTGTGTGCTCAGCACCCACTGGTAGCCCCGCCGATCAGCTCCTCTCCCTCCCCTCCAGCACCTCCTGCCCACCGAGGATCAGCGGCATGCATGAGGCACTGTGAGAGGGAGGGGGAAGAGTGGGGGCAGGAAGACGCAGGGTGGAGGTGGGAAGAGACAGGGTGGGGTTGGAGCCTTGGGGAAGGGGTGGAGTGGGGGTCAAGCACCCCTGTGGAAATTAGAAAGACAGCACCTCTAGAACAAGCATTGATATTGCTTTGTGAGACATTCTCGCAGTATTTCTGGACCAAAAGATGACAAGTAGTAGTTAAAATTTTTAAAAGATTAGAAAGCATGTCTTACAAAGATAAGACTCAAAGAGCTTAATCTATTTAGCTTAACAAAGAGAAGGTTAAATGGCTGACTTGATCTCAGTCTATAAGTACCTACATGAGGAACAAATATTTGACAATGGGCTCTTCAATCTGACAGACAAATGTATCCAATGGTTTGGAGTTGAAGCTAAACAATTCAGATTGGAAAGGGGTACATTTTTAACAGTGATGGTAATTAACTATTGGAACAATTTACCATGGGTTGCAATGTATTCTCCATCACTGGCAATTTTAAAATCAAGATTGTATTTTTAAGATGTTCTAGTTCAAAAAGGAATTATTTTGGGGAGTTCTATGGCCAGTGTAATGCAGAAGATCAGATTAGATTATCACAATGTTCCATTAAGCATTTCACTAATCAGTTTAATTAAGCATTTCAATGGTCCTTTCTGGCCATGGAATCTATGAAAATATTGAAAAAAAAATAGGGTTTGCCCCATTTCCTGTCCAAATAATTATGACGGGCATCCATCTTTTTGCAGTATGCTCATCATGCATATATTAACACACACTAAGACCAAGATGTTCAGTTCTTGTGAAAACCACAGATCACAAACAGAAACTGGACTCCTCTATCTATAGTACATGAATGACAGAAAATGGCAATAAGTTTTCCATCCCACAAAAATGCTTCAACTGTGAGACAGAAAACCACCATTAAAAGTAAGAAGGGAGTTCATTCTCTGTAACCAATTTAGTACTTAATCCTACTCACATTGAAAATCACCAATAAAACTCCTATTGACTTCAGTTATGTTGGACCAGGCTCCTAGTCTCTGATAAGGCTTCCAGCAATCATGTCAAACTTCACTGAATTCATTTCACGCGGGCAATTGATGGTAATGGATTTTCATCACTCCTAAGCTAGGCTATGTTTGGCAATGGGACATAGATCCTTTCACTCCCAGATAGTTAGTTCAATCAGTCAACCATCTAAACCAACTCTCCCACCACTAGTTAAAAGCATGAAAGTAAGAAAAGCTTATGCATCCCAAGGTACATTTCAGAGTGCTATTATTTCTATAATTTCTTTAAGCACTTTTTACCATCTTAGGTAGTTCAAATCTCTAAGAAAGGTGCAATTTTTTCAGGACGGGGGATAAATAATTCTTACACAAATCAATTCTCAGATTCTCAGAACAGAGTTAACTTTATTCCATTTCATTTCAAGATTGGATTAATTTCATGCTACTTTATAGGATTAAAAATCATATTCATGAAAGAGGGATATGTCATAGAAAAAGTGACAATTTTATCTATTCGTCTCCTAATAAATATAGTAGTCATATGCATTTTCCTTCTGCATGAAGGAATGAGAAAAACAGATATGATAATATATTCATATTTTTGCATTAACAAAGACCAAACCAAGAGCTGAAAAGCAACAGTCTCAAAAACATTGAGTATAATAGAAGAAAATAGTACATTATCACAAATCAAAATTGTAATATCAAACTGATATATATTATAAATGTCTTTTGACAGTTTAAGATAGCGGTAATAGCAAGGTTCTTAACTCAGATGTTCCACTAATACAGTTAATGGCAGACATCAGCAAAATTCTCAGACATCTGTTGTTGTCTTCCACACTTACCCTGAATTTTTAACTCTAACACCGAATGCAGTGAAAACAAAAGGTTCACAATTCATTGAGTTTACTGACCCAGCTTTAGTTTATAGGTTTTTGAGCTTTTAGAATCTTTTCAGAGAGCTCTCAAAAGCCTTAGTGGGCTCTTGAAATGTTCACTCACCCCTGCTGAAAAGAAACATTTTAGCCAGTAGAGTTGCTTAATGGAATAATGTTTGGCTGTGCCCCTGTGAACTCTGGTGTGTGTTCCTTGTGTCACAAATCAGGATAGATTTTGTTCTTTAGATTCTAGCTGTCTGTTTCCAGAACAAAATTATGGTGTCAAGGGTCAAAATCACCTGCACCAGGGAATATATAACTGGCTACTTAGATTCCACTGGCCCATATGAAACACAGGGCAACAGAATTCATAACAGTTTGCTAGTGGAAATGTACAAGTTATAAACTCTGCCCTTACCAAAGTACCCCAGTTTCTTTTTTTTTCCAGGGGGAAAACCACAAAGGGCTTATATATTTGCCAAAAAAATTTAAGACAAAAGGAGAAAAGGTTCTCCATTAACTCAATAAAGTTCCTGTTCTCTCTCTGTTCCACTTATACACTCCGTGATGAATATCTTCTCTCTCAAATTAGGATTGCTCTTTTTCTTCATTTAGAAATCTCTTCAGGATACAAACTCTAATTTTATCCACATAATTCCACAGTATGTATCCAAGACAACCTAACTTCAGTTCTCTCCCTCGAATAACCAGAATGCTTGCTTTATTTTTGTTTCTTTTAAAGTAAAAAATAATTTATTTCTACCAGAAAAGGACAGCATAGTTGCAGCAGAGAGTAGGCCTTTCTAGGGTTAGTATAGTTCAGTACTGAAGTCAAATGTTTTGAATCCTGAAAAGAGTCTTTACTAAAACCTATTACTTTGTAATTCCTGTTCCAGTGTATAGAATTAAATAGGACGGTAATTAAATATAATATCTTTGATCTACTTTTTCTTAATATTACGTTTCATCTATGTGACTTAGCTGTTTTGTTGCACTTTCATCAATTAACCTCAGGTTTAACATATTTCTGATTTAATGACTGTGGATGCTTCTCCCAGCCATGGCTCTCAAGGCAAGTAGCTCCCGACTTGGGTGGCGGGGGGGGAGAGGGGAGGGGGGAGAGAGAGAGAAAGGAAAAGCAGCAAGCAATGGGAGGAGGAAAGAGGAGTGAATGGGGATGGGGTCTGGGGGAAGAGGCAGGGCAGGAGAGGCTCTGGAAGTCCTGCTTAAGTATCCCATTTTTAAATATTACAAAGTCGGCAACCCTATGTACAGCTATGATTGCCAGCAGTTCGAAATTACCACACAGCCCTTTATAAGCAAGCATATTTATTCTTAAGGTGAAAGCATTGCAGAAAAAAAATTAAAACAACAAAAGAACCTACATGCATGCTAACAAGCTTATCAGACATCACCCCTCAACTCCAAACTCCACAGAGGGATTTTTCTCTAGTTACAAATTCATAATAGCCTTAGCTTAGAACTGGAACAACCATTACTAGTTCAGGCTTTCCTTTGCACAGGTTGGGCCTTTGACCTTCAGATTTCAGGAATGGACAATCAGCAAACAATGGTCCTCTCTTGAGGGTGTAGCATTAAAATGTTGGGTTTTTGCATAATCAGAGATGGAAAACTTGCATTCACCTCCCCCTACAGAGGTTACATACAACCCTAACCCACAATAATATACAACTTTTGTATTTAATACAATGGACTCCAAAGATACTTAAAAACTTAATTCATTAAGGTTTTTCAAGGCTATGGCGAGTTCTTGCAATATCAGTCACACCCAATATATTCAGATACTGCATCACAAGAAAACGTTACATGGGGTATAAAAAATAATGGGGAGATTTTCCAAAAGTGCTCATAAGTCACTTAGACTTAAGTCCCATTGAAAGTCAATATTTGTGCTCCTAATTCATTTTGGGTTAGATTCACAAAGGTACTTAGACTCCTAAACGGGCAGTTCGGTGGTTAAGTCCAATGTGTAGGCACAATTGACAATCTAAAAATCCCCTCAGCTGCCACCTAAACCTGAAGTGGAATTCACAGCCAAACAGCCTCTCCAAACCTTGAGGTAGCTTTTCCAGGCAGTCCAGGAGCCATGAGGCCAAGCCACTGTTAGTCACCCTGCGACGGGGTGGGAGGATCCCGTCCAGTGTGGATGGAGTGCACCCCATCATTCAGGCTGCCCTCTGTCTCCAGGCAGTGAGGTCTAAGAGCTAAAGTCAAAAGAGTGATCCTTTTCTGCAGGGCTGTAAGGCCAGAGTCATTAAAGATATCCTGATTCACAGTGCCGTGAGGCCTAGCAACCAGGGACAATAGAGTTGCCCTCCTGGGTGGGGCTGTATAGCCTAATGGCCACTTGGGGGTGCTTTAACCCCTGGACTATTGGCTATAATTGTGTGTGTGTGTGTGTGTGTGTGTGTGTGTGTGTCGGGGGGGTGGGACGGTCTATAATTTTTCATGAGATAGGTGCCTAAGCCAGGTTAGCCCTAACTATAGGAGAGGATTCATGGCTGAAAATCCTGAGCAGAGATAGGCCAGAGGGAAATACCTGTCAGTTAGGTGCCTAAAGCCCAGTTAATAGCAGTTAGGCATTTAAATACTTTTGATGATATGGGCTCTAAACCCCACCCCAACCTTTCCTCTGCTTTTCACTCCTAGCTAGTTTTGGAGGCTCTCTTCTCAGCTTGCTGGCTTCTGTGAATTCCTTTCCGTAGCAGCCTAGTTCTCCTTGTGCATTTTATGGGGAACCTGGGGACCTAACCCGGAGCGGAGGATTCTACTAGGCAGCAAGACACTGTAACATTGAGCATTGCTATATCTAAGTCCTCTTTGTGAATCTAGCCATTAAGCATTTTTAAAAATTCCACATAGTACACCTAAAACTCAGTGGTCAAGTAATTAGTAGAGCCCTTCCTGATCTGATAGAATGTCCACTGTGTGGAAGGACTCCCATTGTGAATCTTAGTTATTAAAGATGTAAATGAATACTGGATGTTTCCTTATTTGCCTTAATTCAGTTTCCTTATTTGCCTTAATTTTCAAGGGGGAGATGCAAAAAGTAGCTTAACGAAATGATGTTGAAGAGTTCCTTCTACTAATGACAGTTACCTTAGATAAGTGTCCCAATATGGCTGACTTGTGAATATAAAATAAACTATACTAATTTTATTGATTGATAATTGTTTCCTAGTGATGAACAGAAATCAGATTTTTTTTTTTTTTTGGTCACATACAACATACAATGTTTTGTTAACCTGGATACAGTGGCTCTATTCTTTTCTTTTAGATGTCCCAGAGGTGTCACTTGATAATTTATGGTACCCTTGAGGACTCAAGGATTTGTTTCATTGTATTGTGTCCCTTCATGCTCATATAGTTTGGTGAAGAGGAAAACTGCTAACAGAGATCTAACACACGGAATAGTACAAATAATTTTAACTTTATGAAGTTGTCAAAGACCAAACTCCACCACTTTTCCTTGACACAATACTTTCACAACTGATACCATATTTAAAAAAAACAACAACACATTTTGGATGAAATCCTGGCCCCACAGAAGTCAATGACAGTTGGCCATTGACTTAAATGAGGCCAAGATTTCACCCAAAATGCTTAAGGAGAAAGACTGGTTGTTCAGGTCTGGTCAAATTTCTGCTGATTTGCCACAGAATATGTGAAATACACTGCTGTGAAAGTAGACTAAATCCAAGGTTAAACATAATGTACTTTTTATTACATATTATTCCACTAGTTACTATATAATCACCTATAATTCAATAGCAATTACTTTTTCTTCTTTCAAATAACTCAGCAATTATTCATTTTAATTGTCATTTTTTGGTCCCTTGTAGCATCTTAAGTTACAAATGGTCCAAAAATTTGCTGGTAGGGTACTGCACAAGATAAACCATTATTTATTGCAAAATGTTGTACTTGAAGAGAGACAGCCTCCAATTAGACAGAACAATTAGTTTAAGGTTGAATTCAGTTATTTTCTGCTCTAGCTACTTAGATTTGCTAATTCTTTTATGTAACCGTTCTTTGAACTTTTCTGTTAAAAGCTTATTAGATGTCCCTGGTGTTAAAAAGAGTCCCAAAAGATAAGCCTTTAGCATTTGTGCATCTTTGTAGAATGTATTGCCACTGCATATTAGAGATTCTGGTTATAATAGTCATATCAAGATTGTTTAATTGACATTAACAAAAGCAGTCAGAGTAACTAAGTATTGTGGTTTCTACAAAACAAACCACATTATCTAACTGCTACTGTCATATTTACAATAAATTATCCTATAAAAAGGTACATTAAGTTTAAATGAAAGCTAAGTTTTGTTTTTTTTAAGTACATATTTAGCATCCAACTAACTGGCCTGATTTTCAAACGTGAAGATCACTCAGCAGTTCTCACTAAGAGGTGAAAAATTGTTAGTTTTGCAGGAGGAGTCTCACTTCTGAGAAGTCAGAGAAGAAAATTCAACAGTCCCATTATCATGGATTTAAATATCAGCCAATCAGCAACTTCTTAGACATGCAAGGCTAATTTGAGACTACAGTGGTCTTCATCAAGAAGTTATTATTTGCAAGATACCAGAGTTATTTTTTATTCTGTGTGTAACATTAAACTACTGTGTAATCATTGGCAAAAGCTGGCTTTATTGCTGCATCTTTTAAAACAAATTGATTTAGCACAAACACATTCTTACCGTATTCTAACATAAATAGTTACATTCTGCCTATCACAACCCTACATTGTTTCAATTGGATAAAAAGATCCCTTATGAGATTTACAAAAAACATTATATAGGTCAATTAAAATATAAGAACTGGGAAATGTTAAGGACTTCTTCCTTTTAAATATCAGCACACACATACACAAGCCATAATGTACATTCATAGCTTCTTAATGAAATAACAGATTCAAACAAAAAACACACCCCTCAGAATTGATGACATCTTTTCAAAGGCAGCCTTTACTAGAATATTGTTTGTAAGTGAGGGATAAATCTGAAAGTTAAGGCTACAACATTTTAAAGAGAATAATTACCAAGAATAGCTGAGAAAACAAGAGGCATGAAATTTCATCTACAAAAAGTGAAGTACCTAAGGGAAAACCAGTAATTTTAACACAAAAAACATCAAAAGAACTTATATTAATTCCAGAACTTCCATCTAAACATCAGATCATACAGTCAGATAATGTAAACTCTGGACAACTATAATTCCCATTATTTTGCTATGTAATTATTGGTAAAAATGAGCATATGTACACTGTCCAATAGGAATACTTCCGTTTTCAAGAATAACAGAAAAACACATACTAATAGTTCCTACTTTGTCTTAAAAACAAATAGAGTCTCATCCAGCGACTTGCCCAACTCTACCTTCAAAGCTGTTTGTTCCACTACATCATTAGAAGGGGTATGGTTTACAGATGGCATGTCAGTCTGCAGTCTAAACTCTCTTGTTATTTGGGCCTAATTTAGACATTTAACAAGAGAATGGATTATAAAATCACAACAACCAAAGTTCTAAGTCATTCTTTTAATTACCAAAAAAAAGGTTAATCACTGCTTGATCAAAGACTATACAACAGGAAAAATAATCAGCTTGGGGAAAAAAAGGTGTACGATGTTACTTTTACACTCAAATAATTTCCATGGAATAGCATATTCTGAGATTGAATTACTTTGCAACTAAACAATTAAATCAATAGCTAACACCTTCCAAAGGAACCATGAAATCTGAATGTTTCTGGGGTTACTGAAGCCCATTGTTCTTAATGTTCATTGAGATATTAGTCACTGGACTGTTAAAATAGGGTAGCTACATTGTAAAGGTTCCAAATGCCAGATTACTTTTTTAAAGCAAATTTAATTGAGACATATTACAAAAAAGCATTAATTTGCACATGACTGACTTATATAGAGACCAATAAAAAGATAAATTCCCTGAGCCTTAAGTACTCCAAAGTCAAAGCCTAATAGATATTTACTACATTTAGAGATTTAACAATCAAAAATAGAATCATAGAAATGTAAGATTGGAAGGGACCTTGATGGGTCATCTAGTCCAGTACCCTGTACTGAGGCAGGGCAAACTATTATCTAGACCATCCCTGAGAGGTATTTGTCTAACTTGCTCTTAATAATTTCCAAGAATGGAGATTCCACAACCTCCCTAGACAATTTATTCCAGTACTTAACTAACCTTACAGTTAGAAAGTTTTTTGTAATGTCTAACCAAAATCTCCCTTGCTGCAATTTAAGCCCATTACTTCTTGTCCTGTTCTCCATGCTTAAGGAGAACAATATGTCACCCTCATTTTCTGTCCCCCCCGCCCCGGTCTTCTTTTCTCCACACTAAACAAGCCACATTTTTTCCATCTTTCCTCATAGGTCATGTTTTCTGGACTTTCAATCATTCATGTTGCTCTCCTCTGGACTTTCTCCAATATGTCCACATCTTTCCCAAAGTGTAGTGCCCAGAACTGACACAATACTCCAGCTGAGGCCTTATCAGTGCTGAGTAGAGCGGAAGAATTACTTCTTGTGTCTTGCTTACAACACCCCTGCTAATACATCCTGCAATGATGTTCGCTTTTTTGGAAACCGTACAACAATTGTTGACTCATTTAGTTTGTGATTCACTGTAACTCTCAGATCCTTTCCTGCAGCACTCCTTCCTAAGCAGTCATTTCCCATTTTGTATTTGTGCAACTGATTATTCCTTGCTAAGTGAAGTACTTATTGAATTTCATTCTATGTATTTCAGACCATTTCTCCAGTTTGTCAAGATAATTTTGAATTCTAATCCTGTCCTCCAAGGCACTTGCAACCCCTCCCAGCTTAGTATCATCTGCAAACTTTATAAGCTCTGTCCAAATCATTTAGGATATTGAATAGAATCAGACCCAGGACTGTTCGCTGTGGGACCCCACACTGATACTTGTAGGACCCACTCAATATGCCCTTACAGCTTGACTGTGAACCTTTGATAACTATTACCTGAGTATGGTTTTCCAACCAGTTAGATATCCACCTTATAATAGGTTAGTCTAGGCTATATTTCCCCTATTTTGTTTATGAGGTCAAGTGAGACAGTACCAAAAGCCTTATTCAAATGGCTACTGCTTCCCACTTATCAACAAGATTTTTTTACCCCGTCAAAGAAGGATATTAGGTTGTTTGACATGATTTGTTCCTGATAAATACATGCTGACTGTTACTTATCACCTTATTATCTTCTAGGTGCTTACAAAAAGATTGCTTAATTATTTGCTTCTTTATCTTTCCGGGTACTGAAGTTAAGCTGACCACCCTATAATTCCCTGCATTGTCCTTATTCTCCTTTTTATAGATAGGTACTATATTTGCCTTTTCCCAGTCCTCTGGGATCTCTTCTATCCTCCATGAGTTCTCAAAGATAATAGCTAATGGCTCAGAGATCTCTTTAGCCAGTTCCTTAAATAATTTAGGATGTATTTCATTGGGTCCTGCCAACTTGAAGACTTAATTCTTAACTTGTTTCCCCCCTATTTTAACCTCGGGTCGGACCCCACTTACACTGATGTTCACTATGTTAATCAGCTGATCATTCCTACAATTTTTGATGAAAAAAAAAAGGGGGGGGGGCATTTAATGCTTCAGCCATTGCTCTGTTTGCCTTTCTAATTTTGTCCCTACATGCTTGTGGTTCATACATATATTCATTCAATGTGATACTCTGCTAACCATAGGGTTCAAAACTATTGCCATACTTTCCAAGCACCATTTCACCTAAGGGTCTGTCAGATTTCCATCACAAAACCTTTTTTTTTTAAAGGAACACTTCTAGCTTTCCTTAAAAATTCAGGGACATATCATGCCCCTGAGGCCGGCCACTCCTATAGCATTGCCCTCCATCCGCAAGACCCCATGGAGATCCTCCTCCAGATTAAGATTCATGAGATAGACAGATATTGCAGACTGAGTGATCTTGTGTTGAGCAGAGGTTAGCTAGGACGATGCACTTCCACAGGACTGTATTACCTTTACCAATGATATTCTTCTTTTTGGATGCAAAGGATCCCAGGGGCTAAGGGAGCCAAGGTAGAAAAATAATATTTGAGTGGCTATACCAAAGAGAAAGGGATAGAGGCTGCTGGGAATCACAGTGTATCTTCATGGATGGCCCTAGTCTCTCACTGTGGGTTTGAGGCAGAGCCAACTATCATTTTGTGGAAAGGAAGGGAAGAAAAGAATCCTCTCTCATGCCACATATGAGTGTGGGGAAAACTGATGGGATCCTGACTGTAGTCCCCTCCCTCTGAGTTTTTACAGCGGGGGTGGGGGGGATTCTATGCTTCAGTATGGATAGAATCGTTGCATACAAAGCCTGAAATTAGAAAAGGTCTTGTAAAACATTTAAGATTTTTTTTGTTTCAGTTTTCAATGTGTCTGTCACCCTCTGGATGCCAAGCAACAAAAGAAAAAAAAGCCTACCACATTAGTTTTAAACCCCTTATGCAAGGCTGTACTTTTTTATTTCAAATTTTTAGAAGTCAATATATTAAAATTTTACTTATGCGCCTTTCCAGCAAACTGACCATTTAAAAAAAAAAAAAAAAAAAAAAGCTAAAAAAAATGAAACTAGGCAATTGTAGAAGTAACAAAATAAACAGTGGGTTATAATAAAATAAAAATGGAAGTTAGGCAAGAGTTTTACATAAAACAATGACATAAGCATAGGGTGAAGATAAATAAATTGCCAAGTTATGAAAATAAAAAGGTGGCAGGGTTTATTAAATAGACAAGTATTAAAAACCTGGAAGAATCAGGGCTCAGGATTCCTTGTTGTTGTTGTTGTTTTGCCTGTTGGAGCTCACATGCAGTTGAGTGGAACACAGAATAGATGGGAGGGGCAATAGGGCCATAATGAGGAGGTACAAGAAAGGTTGCAAAAGCACTGGCAGGCCCAAGGGACTCACAGAAAGGCCCAGAAAAGACAGAAAAAATGGATGAAAAACTAGCCGGGCTTGGGGGTGGGAAGGAGGTAATATAAGATTGGGCCAGGAACACTGGAGAAGAGCCAGAGAGCAGGAAAAGTATAGGAAGAGGATTCAGAATTTCAATCCAAAGCATATTTGAAGCACCCTTAGGCTTTACCCTCCACTGGAGCCTGCCAGTGTAGATCCTTGCACCTTTCAGTGCTCTTTCAGTTTCTCCTATTAATGTGTTCTCTTTGGGGCTATTATGACTTACTTTTTTTATGTGAGCTGAGTGGTCTATAGTTTAATTTAAAAGAAAATAGGTGATAGTCAAGGGTCTGTTTGGCATTCAGATAACTCAGCCACTTAATAAGCACAATTTGTTTTATGAAAAAAAAATCCTTTTTACTTCTTAGGCAGAAAGATGCAAAGCCAATGGGCCTATACTTCATATTGAGGCATATTGTAACTACACAGCACACTTGTTAGAGAAGCAGATATTAATTATGCATAAACTGATGGGTGAAAAATAAGTGGGATGTGGGAGAAATAGTAGTTTATAGACAGCTATGCATTAACAAAGATTTAGAATAATACATTTTTCTGTGCAAATTCAACTGCTATTTCTATTAATTAATGTAATTGATAACAGTTATAAAGATATCTGGCATTTTAATCATGCAGATATGTCTTTCTGTCAGAAGGGGAAAATTAAAAACAGCTAGAAGTCTTTTATTTGCAGTGTAAGCTGGAGAGGAAATTAAAATAAAGCTGGTAATAAATGACAGATACATTCAATTTAAAAGATCACAGATATGGGTCACAAGGGGACACCAGGAAGCATTGCCATTAACATAAAAGGTAACCCTGTGTCCCCTTCCACCCACCAGACATACTTTTTTTGGGGGGGGGCAGTTCAGATTAGTTTGATGAGCTTGGCAGCTAATAAACTGCACACATCATCATCATCATCATTAATACTAAAATATGCAACATAATACATGGCAGGGATCATGTTGAATTAAGGAAAAAAAAAACAGTAACCAAGCTCCAATTTACACAGTTCATTTCATCAACTGCAAATGTGGGAATGACATTTTAAATGAATATTCCTTTGTGCATGTCTGATGTTAAGCCGGTCATTGATGGGACTTCTATTTGATTCTAAATACTACATGGGAAAAATTTCTGCAAGAAAAAAAATAAAATCTTATGTCCCACCAAAAGTAAAATTTTTGAATCAGAGTTGGGCTAAACCATACGGAAAATTTCAAGTCTCTAACCACTAAGAGCCTGAAGCTACATAATAGGTATGGTATACTAACGTGAATAGAACAGGAGCATTTGGACTCCCTGATGGTCAGTCCAAACTAATCACTGGTGTCCTGAATACTAGTGAGACAAGGTGGGTGAGGTAATATTTTTTTTATTGGACCAACTTCTGTTGGTGAGAGAGACAAGCTTCCGAGCTACACAGAGCTCTTCCTCAGGTCTGGGAAAGGTACTAAGGCTTTGTCTACACTAGCACTTTTGTCGGTAAAACTTTTTTCAGTCAGGGGTATGAAAAAACCACATCCCGACTGACAAAAGTTTCACTGTCAAAAGCACCAGTGTGGACAATGGTATGTCGGCAGGAGACGCTCTCACGCAGACATAGCTACCTCTACTCATTAGGGGTGGTCTAATTATGCTGGCGGGAGAGCTCTCTCCTGCCACCATAAAGCGTCTACATGGGAGAACTTACAATGGCGCAGCTGCAGCGGTACAAGTGTGCCACTGTAAGGTCTGTAGTGTAGACAAAGCTGTAGAGTCTCACAGCTAAATATGGGATCACACAAATAATTTTGTATAAGCAGTTAGCACCTATTCTAAGGGACCTTTTAAGGTGAAGTAGCCTGTTAACATTCCTGTAGTCCTAGGACAAAAACAGGGGTTAGTGGGTTATAAGACTGCGAGTTTGTAACGAAGGTCACGGATTCTGTGACTTTCTGGGACCTCCGGGACTTCTGCAGCAACCGGTGCAGCTGGCCCAGGGGCCACCAGGCAGATCAGGCAGCTCCTGGGCCAGCTGCACTGGCCGCTGCTGGGGCAGTCTTAGGCCACTGCCTTCCTCTCCCCCAGCAGCAGGAGGAGTTTGGGTGTGGGAGGGGGTGAGGGTGAGGGTTCTGGGCGGCGCTTACCTCGCTTGTGGGGGAGGCCCGGAAGCTGCAACATCCCTTGGCTCCTAGGTGGAGGCATGGCCAGGCGACTGTGCGAGCTGCCTCTGCCCTCAGGCACTGCCCCGCAGCTCCCATTGGCTGCAGTTCCTGTCCATGACTTTTACTAAAAATACCTGTGACTAAAACATAGCCTTAGATATAGATTGTTGTAATAAGCTATAAATCCAGTGCCTCTGTTCAAGCTATGATTTTTACTATAAGAACATAAGAACGGCCGTACCGGGTCAGACCAAAGGTATCTCGATATCTAGCCCAGTATCCTGTCTACCGACAGTGGCCAATGCCAGGTACCCCAGAGGGAGTGAACCTAACAGGCAATGATCAAGTAATCTCTTTCCTGCCATCCATCTCCACCCTCTGACAAACAAAAACTTTGCTATCTAGCAAAGTTATGAATTTAAGCTCTCTGAATAGTTACTCTCAGATGAATTGTCTTCAAAAATTAAACACTAGTGTCTGGTATGGCAATTGCAGGGTTTAATTTAGAAAAGAGGGGTTATTGACTAGTAACTGTTGTCCTTTGAGAGTTGCCTCTGTGCATTCCCTTTAATGGGATCTAACAGCTGTATAATAAAGAACTGTACAATAAAGCCATGTCTGTTAGGGGGATGCTGTAGCATTCTTGTACTAAGTTGACATCATTGGCTGTATCTATATAAGGGGAGCGCATTCCTCCACCAACCTCAGTTCCTTCTCCCTAACCCACAGAATCCTGAAACACAAAGAACTCAGAGGCAGGTGGGTGGAGTGTAAATGCACAAAGACAACTCTCAAAAGAAAAACAGTGACTAGTACATAATCCCTCCTTCTTCAAGGACGTCCGTGCATTCCAGTGTATAGGAAATTAACAATTAGAGGAGCTGGTATGTCAGCTCTGAGGGGATCCCATGATCTTCGAGGATTTTCCAAGTTTATATGAGTAACAAATACTGCTGTGTAGATCAGCAGGGGAGGCATAGTGTAAATATTTGGAGGGCTCCCAGTCATGAGAAGGAAAATCAACTGTGTTGGAGCTGTGTAGACTGGTGAGGTGTCCAAGTCATTCAGTGCCTCAGCTTCAAGCTGAGAGGTGTGCATGGAAAGAGTGGCGTTGAAATATGTAAGGGGTCTTCACATGTGACTTGCATCAATGGAGCTCAAGGAAAATTATGCCTCTTTCTTTTCCTTTTTTGGCTACTTTCATGGATCAGAATACTTCCCCTTTTTCCTTTGTCTTCCCTGGAACAGAGCCACGAGAAGATCTGGAAGCATGACTCTCACTGCTGGTGTCAACCAGTAAGGGCACCAAGGAAGATTGTGGTACTGACCTCTGGCAGAGCAGTCTGATTTGTTGGAGTCTGCTGTGCTGGACTGTGCCAGGCAGGAGGCTCAGCCCCCATAAGTGTTTGCCTCAGGGATGTCAACATGAAGGGCAGCATTGAACCTGGGGTGGCAAGATGTGTCTCAGGTCCCTTTACAGAAGGCCTCATAACTTCTGAAGGAGTGTTAGAGCGGTCTGGATGAAAGCTCAAAGAAGCCACATTTGCCCGCAGTCTTAACTGTCTGTCTTATCCTCCAAGGAGAGAAGGCATGGTGAATTATGCACTGAGACATTACATGAGCCTCTCCCAGACATGCTAGGTGCCAAACATGTGCATTGATCTCTGGAAAGATAGCTTATCAGGTCACACACCTTCTGAATTTCCATGTGGTTCAGGACCCAACATAACTTTGAAAATAATACAAGGCAAGCCCCAACTACTCTAAGTAACTAAATAATAATACCAGAGGCTAACAACCAGCTCACAGTTCATGGGAGGTAGTTCCATTAACTTTCTGTGGTGGCAGTAAAGTAACTGAGGTAGTTGAGAGGGATGTCACTCAGCAGACCAGGTCACAGAGTTGGAGTCAGGACTGGATTACCAGGAGTCAGGGAAGGCAGGAGCAGGGCTGGTTCTGAGGCAGGAGCAAGGCTGGGTGCAGGGCAGTGTCTGGGCTGCAGCCATGGAGGAGCAAAGCAGGACCAGAGCTTAGAGAGATGACCAAGGGAGATAGAGAGTCCACAGGTGTTGAGAAGCCAGCAACCTACTGCTGCTGATGGGCTTAAGAACCAGCCTGATAGCTTCCTCGGCCAGTTAGGCAGGGCGGTCCATCAGGCAGCCAAGCTGACTTGTTAGGACATCGGCTGAGCAGGCACAGTTGCAGGGCCTTACTTCTGACAGGGTGGAGTTGTGCTCCTTTATATAGGCAGAAATGATCAAATCTTAGCATAAGAACACTGCTGCACCCCACAGCTTATTGCTTTCTTATTCAGTTCCAAAGCTTGATCTCGAAGCATTAGACCTTGTGGGAATGCACAGAGACCCCTGAAGAATAAGAATAGAAATCTCTAGGCTTCATATTTTCAAGTGGTAAACTTACAAAGAAGGATTGGAAAGGAGTAGAAATTTTGCTGTGCTTACACATCAGCTATAATAGGAAGCTGTGGTGTAAACTGCTTTAACCTTGAAATACTGCAAAAGGGCTTCTCTCTAACAGTAAGAAGTAATTGAGTCTTGAGCCAGCTAAAGCCTGATCTTCACCTCAATAGTAATAGCTGAAATTCTTATGTCCTCATTAGAGGTCATATATGATCACTTTAAAGCCACTATTTTGTTACAGTGGAACCAATGGATAACATCTATCATACTCTCAAGATGAACTGGAGAGCTGAACAATTGAACCTCTTCCATATCAAATTATATTTCACAGCATCATTGGAGGATTTCATAGTATATTCTATTTTGTGAAGAATTTATGGTGGTGATGGGTTTTTGTTTTTTTACGTTTTCTTTCACTTTACTATGAAGGTTTGACTAGCCATTCATCAAGACTGTATGCTGAGTCTCAGCTGCAGTCAACAGACTGAAGTTTGATGTCCAGGGAGAATTTAAATGCAGAAATCACAAACATACTGTCAGCAAGTTTTCACCGCTCCCCATGTGCCAGACCATGAGTTGCTATTCAGAATGGCTACAAAAACAGCAGAATATGTGATAACCACCCACACAACACAGATGCTGGCCTATACTGTATGGAGACCTGTAACGTTTTTAGAGCATACTACAACCATCACTACTAGCAACATTTGTTATTGCTTATGGGCTCTAATCTCTTTGAATTAATTCTACTAGCATTTTGCTCATTTTCTTCATGTAAAACAGGCCAGTGCAGACATTTACTGTTTCCTGAAACTCAGTATTACTCTGTCAAAATACTTAAAACTTTTCTTAAAGCATTTTGAGGTTTAAAGCCCAAAAGCAGAGATGGATCAAGCAAAGAAGGCCTTGTGCACTTTACTCTGCAGAATTTCAACATAAATCTTCTAGAAATAAGAGCCATTTTTCTGATTCCCAAAGAGTTATAGTAGCTCCTTCAATAGTTCTGGGGCATAATACAATTTGAGTCTTCATCAATAATTTATGATAAAATAATAGAATGCACCCAACATAAGCACATTCAAGAGATTCACCACTGGTTATCTATATGGAGCATAATGCAGTGCAAATTTATATTCATAAGTAACATTAATGCATTCTGAATAAGTTACATGAAAAACAATTTATACATAGTAAGTTACATCTCAGGAGAGGGGAAAAAAAAGGGGGGTTTGAGAGCCTAAATCTCAGTGTAACAAAATGTAATCAAGCACATACACACAATTTAAATAGTGTATAGATGCCCAGATAGATACATCACCATCCTGTACTTGATGTAGTCATTTATACATTGCAAAAGGTGAACAAATTGCATGTAAAATATTACAAATCCAAAATGCAACATTGTACACTCCCTTTACACAAATATTAATAACTAGACAAGTAACCATGCCATGGAGAGTCCAGTCCACTGTTCCTGATCCACACATTTATTGTAGTTTTCAATCAGATTATCTAAGAAAACTGGCATATGAGGTCCTTTTCCCTTTACTGCTCCCTCTTACCAGATCATATGGAGTAGGCGACTAACTTCAAAATATGCCCTTCTCTTATTTGTGATTTACCTATATGAAAAATAATGAAAATATTGTGTGAATCCAACATTGTGTGTGTTAGACTTATTTACATCACTGTTCCTTTTATTATTTTTCAAAATTTCAGGTTCTTAGTAGTTTTAAAATCTGAGCCAAATGAAGGAGATACAGAAAACAGATTTTTTTTCCCCTCTCACACTAGAAAATACCTTAATTGTTGTTTTTCTTCATCAGTAACTGATGAGTAGAAAAGTACTTTGAACAAAATGTGAGACCATTGTGTAGTACATTTTCAGTTTTATAAACAGTAGCCAAATCATATGTACAAAGGTGACATTTTTGAAGTACGTAAGTGACTTTCAATGGGACTTAAGCACTTTTGAATTCCCCCCCCCCCCTCCAAAGTAATTAAATTCCAGAATAGGGCTTCCCTTTTATGCTTGCTATACTTTTCCTGAGCACCCTTATGAATATTAAGCCAAACACAATAATACATTTCAAAGAAGCAATGGAGCTGTTAAATTTCAACCATGTGGCACCAACTTGACAATGTCAATGGCACTTGAGATCATAAAACTGAACCTAAACAAATGGAAATAAATAGTTCAAGTATTTCAAGTAACTAAAATATAGAATCTACTTGAAGTTTAATACAGTAAATCAAAGCTGAATCATGCTACAGGATTGCTTACAAGTGCAGAGAAGAGCATAGGAATGGAAATAGGAGTAATGATTCTTGCAACACTCCTGTCATCTAATATAAATATGTATGAGAAGAATTACTTCCTGATTATATTTTCCACTGTAAACAATGGGGGGAAAACATGGTGTTCCCAACTAAAAAGCAAACACTAGAGGTGGTTGAAGCTGAAGAAGTTTAGGTTTTCTAGTTGACCACAGATTGACACAAAAATCTACACTCACTCTCTCTTGCCTATATGCTTGGCCATTTACATTCTGATTTACATCTGTAAAGACCTCACTGTTTCCCCATCTTTTAGTGTTCCTTCAGCACATTAAAAACTCTTCTCTCAGCTAGGAAATGAAGAGATGAAAATTATTAACAGGCAATAAAAGAGGACATGAGGTGTATATACACACCAAGGTCCAAGGATACTGCCACTACGGAGACAGATATAAATAACGTGTGATGCCCAGGCCCTGAAAATGCCTCGCAATGTATTTTAAAAGTTTCAAAATCTACTGTCATGTTGAGTGTTCAAGAAGTCAAGTCTGAGGGACAGGGGGTTCACTGGATTGATTCATCAGTCCTTTGTGTTTGGACACCTGAGTTTAATCATTTATAATAAAACACAGATCAGAGACCTCTGTGGAGTCATCATGAACCCAGTGGTTAATCATCATTCCACCACACTGCACAATTTGGCACACCTGGCAGTCTCTGTTCTAAGAGGCCTCGGTATTGGAATAGTAGAGGTGTTGCACAAGAATGGACTGAAGCAGATTGGCAAAGTTGTTTATGGCTGTAGCCAGGCTCTTAATCTGTCAGTGTTCATGATCACACCAATAAATAAAACAGTCAACACTAATTCAACCCGAAAATATGAGCATTCTAATAAAGGCTTATGTAACAAACAGTTTTAGGTATCATTACCATCCTATGTGAAGCAGGAAACCTGGATTTATCTGCAGGTAAGTTAAGTAGCTTTGTCCCTTTGTCTCTGGTGCAATACTATCAGCCTTATCTTTCTTAGTAACCCTAATTCTATAAAGATCATAAATGTGGATCTTGCAGCAGTGAAGGTAAACATAAGCCAGGAATAATGGTGTAGGATGCTGGATAATTTTTGTACCACCTACTTGCTGTTTGAGCATAGGAGGGACCTTAAGCTGATGTTGTTTGCAGGGCTTTGGGAAGCCTCTAGAGAGATTTTCCTGTAATCCTGTTGGTCAGTCCAATGAACATTCATACTTTTAAAACATTTTATGTTTTTCATTACCACACATCACTGAAGTATTTATGTCTTGCTCCTTACTGCAAAGTCTTGAAATGCTTTCATGGTCAGACTTTATTAGATATTTAAAATATACTAGCCACATTCTGCATATCACCGGTAGACAGTATAAATATAAAAACTTGCTACATTAAACAAAGTCAGATTTCATTTTCTGATTCACTTTGTGATACAAACAGTCAGGAAAACATGAACAAATTGCCAGAGCACCAATTGAAGCTTCCCTCAGGCAGCCTTAAATTATGCATCAGCCTTTTGGGCAAATTTGTTGGACATAGTTTATTCAGTTTAGAAAGTATTTTATGTATTTTTAGATATTCAGAAAATGTAAATTAGATTAAGGTTGTACTAGTGTCAGCAAGGCTCCTTTGAGTGTTATTGTATCCTTTCCAGATAGCAGAGAAGGGGCCACAGGTGCAAAAAGAGGTTTTGAGTGGTGTAAACCATGTGGATTATTTAAGGAAAGAAAAATATTTTCCATAACCTCTATCAAGTCAATTGTTAGGACAACATATTCATTCATTCATGTGTCTTTTAACCTCTAAACCAGATGCTGGTACCAGTTAACTCCATGTACGGGACAGGAGAGCAAGAAAACTGCATCAAAAGGAAAAGCAAAGATAAAATAATCAGTGAAGCCCTGAACAGACATATATCACTCAATGGGCAACAGAGTGGGATGTCAAGCTGCAAAGAGAGGATCTCTGTGAAGACACACTGTGCAAGGAGGATCACAGATGCAATGAAAGGAGAGCAACCAAAAACAATTGAATTTCAGGGGTAACTAGTGCATATATTGAGTATAGTGTTGACTTGTAGATTGAGCTAGTATGAGATATTATATATTGCAATGACATGGCAAACAGACTGCTTAAAAAAAAGGGAAAAATCATCTTATATTCCAAAATGTGAAGACTGAACATTGAACTCAGTGGATGGACAGCTTGGGGAGACCATAATGCAAGTTAAGTGGTTATTTAACAAAACTGTAATTTAGTTGTTTAAAATTAGATGAGTATATTGTTACTTTAGTCAAGTTTTGGGACAAACCTGACCAAAATTCTGCACTCAACACCCTCTATATTTAAGAGTATAATATGTCTGCAAATATATATTAAAAGCAAAGCTAAACAATAATAGCAATAGTTTGGCATTTATATAGTACCTTTCAAATGTTTTTAAAATGTATTGTGATACACCAGAAATTAAGCCTGAACAAGCCTGTTTAAAGCCTAGAACCAGAGACTCTAACTTGAAAGGGGTATCAAGAACACTGACATCTAAAAATGGTATTAATCCTAAAATTGATATTTTTGCCCTTTTAAGACCAAGTCTTACAGTTAAGCACATGCTTAAGTGCTTTGATATTTAGACCCCTGGGAGATGCCTGGCTAAACAGTGACACACCTAGGCCTGGTCTACACTGGTGGAGGGGGATGAAGGGGGGAAATCAATCTAAGTTACGCAACTTCAGCTATGTGAATAATGTAGATGAAGTCGATGTACTTAGATCTACTCACCGCGGTGTCTTCACTGCGGTGACTCAACTGCTGCCTCTCCCCCATCGACTCCGCCTGCGCCTCTCGTGCCGGTGGAGTACAGGAGTCGATGGGAGAGCGTTCAGGGGGGTCGATTTATCGCATCTAGAATAGATGCGATAAATCGACCCCCCGCTGGATCGATCGCTGCCCGCCGATCCAGCGGGTAGTATAGACATACCCTTAGTGACTGGCAAGTCAGGATCTTTCTCAAGTGAGTACTGGAAATCAGTCACTCTTCTCCCCTGTTTTTTCTCTTTTAACCCTGTACTTATTTAGCTTTAACTTATTTATTTTAATACAGCAGCCACATAGGGAAAAGCTTTAGTGCTTGTACATTACTGCTTATACATTTCCTCCCTTTTCATGCCAGGTTATTCACTAGGGGTACATCTATTCTGCAGCAGACAGGCATACCCAAGAAAGCTGGCTAAAAATAGTGCTGCAGCCATGGCACTGGCTAGCTGCCTGAATATAGTCCCTCCCAGAGCCCTAGATATGTACTCTGGAAGTTAACCCATGCCACCACCCTTGCTGTACTGGCTATATTGCTATTTTTAGCAGGATAGCTCATTCAAAGCTAGATGAGATATGCCTACACCTGCAGCAATCCTATCTCCTGATTGCAGTGTAGATATGCTTTAAATCCCTTCTCTTGTACATTGTTCTCATCCACCCATCCATGAACTCAAAAGTTCGCAGCATGCAATAAAAGTAGCCCAACTCTAGTCCATACTAGAGAGTCCCAAACTATACTGCTACATGAGTAGTCTCAATCAAGTCAAGGGGACTACTTATGTGATTAGTTGGGTACGTGCTTAAACACATTGCTGAATCAGAGCCTATGTTATTTTTATAGCTTACTCTCTCAGTCCCCTAAGGAAAGGCCTGTGTGGTTGTCAAACATTTGCTAATGTTAATAAAGATTTAAATTAGGGTAATGTAATTAATGCAAATCAACATGGGTTTATAGAAAATGTATCCTGTCTAACTTGACTTTTTTTTGGATGAAATGACATGTTCGGATGATAAAGGTAATAGTGTTGATGATGTAATAGATTTCTATATGGTGTTTACTTGGTACTGTACATTTTGATTAAACAATTAGAACAATTCATATGGCACATATTAAATAAAGAATTGGCTAACTGATAGATCTCAAAGTGCAATTGCAAATGGGTAATACATCAAGTGGGCATGTGTCCAGTGGTGTGCCAGAGGGCTTAGTTTTGGGCCCTATGCTATTTAACATTTTTATCAATGATCTTGAAAGAAAAACACAAAATCATCACTGATAAGTTTTCAGATGACACAAACATTGAAGGAGTGGTCAATAATGAAGAGAACAGGTCACTGATTCAGCGTGATTTAGGTCACTTTGTAAACTGTATGCAAGCTAACAATATGCATTTTAATATGGCTAAATGTAAATCTATTCATCTAAGAACAAAGAACATAGGCCAAACTTACAGGATGGGGGACTACCTTAGGAAGCAATGATTCTGAAAAAGATTTGGGGGGTCACAGTGGATAATCAGCTGAACATGAGCTCCCAGTGTGATGCTATGGCCAAAAGAGCTAATGCAATCCTGGGATGCATAAACAGGGGAATCTCAAGTAGGAGTAGAGAGGTTATTTTACCTCTGCAACCACTGCTGAAATACGGTGTCCAGTTCTGGTGCCCAGAATTCAAGAAAGATGTTGATAAATTGGAGAATGTTCAGAGAAGAGGCATGAAAATGATTAAAAGGATTAGAAGATATGCCTTATGGTGACAGACTCAATGAGCTCAATCTATGTAGCTTAATGAAGAGAAGGTTAAGGGGTGAGTTGATTACAGTATATAAATACTTAAATGGGGAACAAATATTTAATAATGGGCTCTTCAATCCGGCAGAGAAAGGTATAACACGATCCAATGTCTGGAAGTTGATGCTAGACAAATTCAGACTGGAAATAAGGGATACATTTTTAGCAGTCAGGATAATGAACCAGTGGAACGACTTACCAAGGATCATGGTGGATTCTCCAACACTAACAGTTTTGAAATCAAGACTGGCTGTTTTTCTAAAAATATATGTTCTAGGAATTATCTTGGCCTATTCTATAATGGAGGTCAAACTACATGATCACAATGGTACCTTCTGGCCTTGGAATCTATGAAAGTGGGAACAGTTATAGTTGTCCGCAACCTGAACTTTGCCACTGTCCAACTTGTGTAATTAACTGTGCATCCTTAACATAGGTTTATTTTCATGAAATATTAGCTATTTAAATTTAATTTTGAAAACAAAAAAAAAAGTTGATTAAAGATTTACAGACTAAACATGGCATCTGCAATAAGATCTTTAATCTGGGACCATCTTTTGAAGTCACAGAATATTTTCAGACTGCACATGGTACCACACATACCAGGAAATCTTAGCAACAGTCAGATCTGTGCATCTTTTGGTCTCCCTATGAGAGGTCTAAGTGAAACATTTTTCCCAGTGAGAACATGTAGTGTGCATAGAAACAAGCTCAACTATAGTTCCCATAAAAACTGATGTAAACATGTCATAGATTTACAATACACATCCTCAAGTCTGTTCAGTATATTAGAATCATAGTAATCAGACCATCCAGTCCATCTTCCTGCCAATGAAGGGGATGTTTCCTATAATATCTAAATACAAAAAAACCCTCAATTTACTTGTTTTCTGTTATAGCATACATTAAAGTATGTACGATTGTTCCAGTCTCCATAATTTCCCATGCTATTATACATGATCTATGTATATTTCAAACAAACTTCCCCACTGGCTCTTCCTACCTTGGAAAATAATCTTTTTACGCAGAGTTGAATTTACTTTCCTTTTATAATTTCAGGCAAACCCCACTTCCTAGGTAAACGTAAGTTTTATGCCCACACTGCAGTTCTGACACATCACATAGTTGTCTGGATTGGGAGAAAAAAAATCAGCTTTAAAAAAGCATACGTGCAAATATTTAAAAGATTAATATTGGCCAATTTTGTTATAATGCATCACAGAAACATTGTCTGGCTAGAGAACTTGATAGAACTAGCTAAGGCCACAATCCTGAAATCTGGTTTCATGCAACGACTTGTTGAAGGGGCTCAGGACAGGCACATATCTGCCTCTGGGAGCCAGAGACTAAAATTCTCAAAGTCTTACCACATTCACTGGGTCTTCCATATGTAACACCAATGCCTCTAGGTGGGCTGTTAGTAGCAGAGGTAGAACCTGGGACCTCTAGATCTTAATTCATGATTCGCTACTGCCTGAGCTAACACCACAGCTGCCAATGATGCTATCCATTTATTACCACTAATAGTACTGATTATTAATACAGCTCTTTAAACCTGTAATACAGCGCTCACAACCTCTATCTTCTAAACTGTGTTTGGATAAAACATTTCTGCTTACCATGGCTGAGATAATTACAAAGACGATTTTTAAATTACTTTTGTCAGTCTGCCAGGAACAGATTTTTACTTAAATGATATACTTTACTACTGTACACACATTATACAGAGCAAGCTAATGAGGATGAATTTGATATTTTTCTTCAAAAAGTGATTTATCTCACAGCAGGGCTGGGTCTGGATTCTCAAAGGATTATAATTATGCTCCTCTCATAATTTTCTCCCTTTTAAAAGAAATATTGATAATGTGGCAGTTTATGCATAAAAGTACTGACTACACTTATCAGTTTAAATTGGATTAGCTTCCCTATTGCCCCCCAAGAAAGATTCTTTATCATTGGAGACTATTCTCATTTCATATTCCAGAGCAGTCTAAATATTTCAAAACTATTTTCCCAGAAGAGACAGTTCTTTCCATTTTTAACACTGCAGTTTAAAAGGAACAATAATTTGTTGTGGGCTGGTGATGGGCTGCCTTATACAGAGCATATATAGAAGAATTCATTGGGCAAAGGTTTTAATGGAAAAGGGCAAAGAGGATCCTTTTAGGTTGATCTTAGGGAAGGCATTTGTATATTTATTTTAACATTTTGAAATTAAAGTTTAAGTAGATGTACTGGGCCAGATCTTCTGCTGGACAGGGCTGGATTTCCAAGTAGGCACATGCCTAGGTGCTGGCATTCTAGGGGCACCTTACCTCTCTAAAACTGTGCAACACAAAGGTCAGCTATAGGGAAGGGGAGGGAGTGAAGGGGAGGGAGTGTAGCGGAGGGGGGGGGGAGAAGGGGCACTGAAGATGCTGTGCCTAGGGGCGCGTAAAATGTAAATCCAACCCTGGTGGAAACTGGCATAGTTATGCTGGCTTCAGTAGAGATTAGCTGGTGCACATTTGTTCATCTCCATTTAGGCCAATAGAGCTACCCTATTTTATACCAGGTGAGGATCTGGTTCAAAGCATGTGTCTCTCTTTTATTCTTCCTCTTCCCCCTATCTGTTCCTTCGCTACAATTTTCCTTTGCTTCTGGTATAAATGGCATCTCCACTTTTCTGTTTCCATGTGCATTTTAATAAGTCCAATTTTCTTCTCTTCCTCCCCCACAATCCCATATTCTTCTCTCCACTTGTCCACTATAATTTTCATTTTTCCTTCCACCTAGTTTCCATCATCAATCTCTCCCTATCATCCCTTTCCTATCACTTCCTTTCTCTCCACCCATTCATTTTCTTTTTAATTCTCTCACATCACCCTTTGATATAATTTGTATTGCATTAGTGTCTAGGATCTCTTGTCATGGATCAGGACCCCGTTGTGTGAGGCACTGTATAAACACAGAACTAAAGGGCTTGCAATCTAAGTCTTATGTTCCTCCCTTCTGACTCATACTTTACCTTCTTGACTCCATTTCCCTCAGTCTCCTATGCATGCATCATTCACCCATTCACTCCTCCCATGGCTAACCCACACTCACTCCTCTCTCTTCCTCTTCACACACAGTGCCCCAGAAACTAAGTCACATAGAACCCCATCCCCCTACCCCACCCCTCACTCAGACAGCCGCACGCACACCTTCAGAGAGACCACTTTACTGCAAGTGCTGACACACGTTGCCTCCCTGACATTTGGTCTCTCCGGGTTTAAAGTTAGTGTGTTGCCATGCTATGTATTATGGGAAATCACTGACTGCCTCTCAAATTTAAACTGAGAGGAAGCTGAGTCCCTGCCTCCCTACCACCTGCGCCTAACTATTTCAGCAGTGGTGACTCCACAGATAGATCAAAAGTGTCAGATTTTGGTGGTCCCGGGCTAAGATTCCTGGATCAACATATCTATCCTTGATTTGCCACAGCTTGCAGCGGGGGGCCTCCAGATCCTGGGCCCTACTGGGAAATCTTCCTGGAGCCTCAAGATACAGCCTGAGCCTGTGAAATATTTACATACTGAAAGCACATTGATATTGTGTTTTCAGTGCAACATAGGCTGAGCAAGTTTAGAAATAAGGTACTTTAACTACAGTGGCTCTACATGGTATTACTAAGCAATGGTGGAGGAGAGGAGCATGAGACAAGTAGTTATATCCTGCTAGCCTTAAAAATTGAACGCTCTTCCTTCAATGAAAAAACTGACAATTCACCATCTTATCCTGCACAATAATTTAATTTTTAATGCACTTTTGTAATAATCTGAAAGACTAAAAACCTTAGCATAAACATTGGAGCTAATCAGTTAATCTCTAGTAGCCCCTGGTTGTTTACTAGGGATAAGGAGGGGGGAGGGGAATGGATAAATGGCAACAATTATTTCCTTTCATCTTTAAGAACATTTTAAAACACCTGGAATTTTTCTTTGATAATTGTAATAGAAAGGGGTAAGTTAAAACTATTGATATAAATGTATTGATAAAATTTCACAATGAAAGACCAAAGGACAAGATTTTCAAAAATGACTAGAGATTTTGGGTACCCAACTTGAGACAACATAAAGGGGCCTGATTTGCAGAGGGCAGCGCTCAGCCCTGTCTGGAATTTAGGACTCTACAAAGTTTCTAGTTGGGTACCCAACAAAATCATTAATCACTATTCAAAATCCCAATAAAAATTCAAAAGAAATCAACTCAAAAAGTAATCACTATTTGTCAAATCCTCAAATCAAATCAATTCCAAAAACTAAACAGTTGTGAAGAACAGAGTGGGACCAAGGGAAAGGAAAATGCTTCCAAGGTTCAGGTGCATGGAAGAGGGCTGGAAGTGATTTCAAGGAGATGCATGCAAGCAATATTTTAAAAACAAAGTGAGTAGTTTACAAAATACTTACACCCAATCTGAGGTTTTACGCCTCAGCAAATTGCGTTTCATAAGATGACAGTTATGGGCTGCTTTTCTCTGTGCCTTTCAGTGATGTATTGTTATAATAATGATAGTAATTGGAAATAAAATGTAGTTCTTATCCTGCTCCCTTGGAAATCAATGGCAAAAATCCCATCATCCCACTGGTTGCCTATATAGCTGTTTTCACCCAGAGATCTCCAAGTGCCTATCTAAGCAAGGTATTATTATCCCATTTTAGAGATGGTCACCACTCGTTGCCCTAAGCTGACAGACAGCTGGGAATAGAAATCCTGGCCCTGCTGAAGTCCATGGGAGCTTTGCCATTTACTTCAATGAGGATAGGATTCCACCCTAGGTTTCCTGAGCCCCAGCCCAGTGCCCTATCTACTGTACCACATTGCCATCCTTCAACACCTAGATAGTATTTTTGGTGAGAATTCTATATAACCACTCATCAGACAGGAATGAGGACAAGAAGTGTTAGCTTTCACATCTCAATTTTTTAGGGTCTCATTTTCATTGTTTTTAATACCAGAAAAAGTCTCAGAAAAAGTATGACAAAAGCAAATAATCACTATCAATTTATGCAGTGGACCCTCTTCTTTGGTATATACATTACTGGAAACTAAGCTAACTTCAAATTATTGCTTATGAAAAATGAGCATCCAGGCCTATTCCTCAGTTAAGGAGTTTGATGAGTTTTACCCAAGTAAGTGTAACCTACATATAAAGGAGTTAGGTTGATTTACTTACCAATTCTGTGCTACAGAACTCCTCGATAGGACTTCAGGTATTTGCACGTACCGCAGGAGCGGCGCCAGCATTTCCGGTGCCCTAGGCAGCGGAAGGTCCCGCCCCCAAATTTCCACGGCCGGCCGGGGCACCGGCACCCCTCAAATGTTTGTGCCCTAGGTGACCGCCTAGGTCGCCTAATGGGTTGCGCCGGCCCTGACATACCGTAAATTCATTCTGGTGAGAAACTACAGCTGGATTTTTTAAAGGAACCCTCTAAATACTAAAAGTGGAAATTATAATAGGATTCACTTTCTTTTCCTTCTTAGGAGTCCAGTGCCAGTCTCTACCATAAGACAGTTACAGACACACACACACACAGAGCAATTTCAAAATTCCATTTTAATGAATAACACTCCAAAGATAAACTGTTCTTACAGCACCCTAGCTCGACTAATATCAACTAACCAGAGATGTATTATATCCCTTTAAAATGAAAAATATAACACCGGGCTTAAGCCCTGATTTTAAATTATATATTTTTTAAACTTCACAAAATAAGTATAGAGATTGGGACTTCATACAATCGCTGATCTTCTGCTTTCAAGTAGGCTCACTCTGGTTTTATATAGTTTTAAAAATAAATATCATTTAGTTATACCACCTAAACAATTATTTCAGCATCCATGAAACTGAACACATACAGAGCTTCCAATAAAAAAAAACTGACAATTACTGTAGGTGTTAACCAAAGTCACTGTGTGAGCCTGACTGATATAATACAACTCACACAAAATTGCCCTTTAGTCTACAATTCCTCCTTTATGGTGTTTTCCCTGTCTCAACCCCATTGAAGTCTGTAAAATTATAGGAAACTGTATTGAGATCCAACCCACAGATTCAGTCAGGGTTACCCCTGATAGTTTATCTTCTCTCTGCAGGGCTGGCCTAGATCTGATCAGTGCTCTATAAGTCAAGGCACAGGGCCATGCCTTGTGTATCAACAATATATATATTCACACAAACACATCTGCCCTCTTTACTTAATTCTAAGCTTGCTTATCAGAATGAAAAGAGTAAGGCAGTGGCCTTTTAGGCAAGTAGCAATTTTCCCTATTCCCTTAACTATAAGCCATTGCTATAAAAAATATTTATTTTCCTTTTGGAGACTAAGGATTTTACAGATACCTTAACATATAACTGCTGCAGAACAATAAGGTCCAACTAACCTGTAAAATTACAGGAAACTGTAATGAAATCCAACCCACAGATTCAGTTTGTTACTTCAGGCAGCTCTACCTGCAGTGGTAGAGTAGGCTGGATTTGACTGGTGCTCAAAATGGCTGCCAAGTTTGTACCCCAACAGAATCCATTACTAATAGTTAGAAGCCTAAAGCTCTTGAACAAAGGGGGTATGTATGTACATGCAAGAATGCCTGCCCTTAATAAAAACTTCCATGGTGCTTCAAAAAAGCTACTGAGAATGATTAACAACTTCCTGTACTCCCTCTAGTGTGTCTACAATCACACAAGCCTCCTCAATACTGACACCTGATCTGAGAATGTGTCCATATCAACTCAAACCAAGTAGATATAATTAGCAGCTGTAATTACAGGAATAAGTTTTTTTGACTGAACACCAGAGAAGAAGAGAGAAAAAAGTTACATCAGGACTGCTATATTAGGACCTTTATTACATTCTTCCATCTAAATTGTAGTGACATTATTTTAATATGTATTGTATTAATTAGATGCATAGAGTTTTAATTACACTTGCATAATCCACTCTGTGATATGACACCACCCCCCAATGCTCAAATGCTTCTCAGAAATGTTTGTTCATGCCTCACCTGCATTCATCCATCCTCTCAGAAATGATTATATATCCCCAGTGAACTGGAGGCGTGCAATTTCATTATGGGAGAGACAGCTCTTAACATGAAAAGAAAACACGTCAGAAATGTGGGTTCTGAAATCCAACCCTACCCTCACTTCTGCTTGTTAATGAAGAGTTGGGTACCTTACATCTCCAATGTCTGCAGCACTTCTAGTCATTCTATCAATCACTGTAGGCTTATTTTGTATTAATGAGGCTATGATAAATTATTCCATAACATTTTAAATAATAATTTCTGAAGATTCAGATAAACATGTTTCCAAAGCCTCAGTTACTTTCAGCTGCTCCTGTTAGAGAAATCTTTTTTCCTTCCATTTTCTTAGTACACCAAGCATGAACTACTGCCATGGACAACTTTATCAGTACAGAGTCTGAATTATTCAAGCCATTCACTATTTGTTTACAGCTTTCTCATATCTGAATGTCTATGGTGTAAACAGCTAAGTTTCTTAGACAAAAAAGTTGTATTGACTCTAGAAAAATGAACAGTAATATTAGGCTGCCACCAAATAAGGAAAAATTTGTTTTCTTCTGCATGCATTTACTCTTAAGTACCAACATAAAAGAGCTGATTAATAAATGTTACTATGTTTCAGCAGGTAAACTATGAAAGACCTGGCAAATTACTGTAATATCAAAATATAGTGAATAAAACATACATTTTTACTATGAATATATTTACCAGAATATCTTCTTTGAAGTGCCACCTTTTTATATTTTAGTAACTACTTAAAAGAAACTAATAACAAAAAAGTCTGATAAAAGAAGAAAAATCCAGCCAGCAAAAGCAAAACTGAATATAAAAAGAATACTTACATACCAATTGTGGCCATAGTCGTAGAAACATTTGTTCACATGCATGCATGTGAACCATTGATATCAATGGGAGTTGTCATAAACAGATAGTTAAGGGTTAATGCCTCTTTTACCTGTAAAGGGTTAAGAAGTTCGCCTAGCCTAGCTGACACCTGACCAAAGGAACCAATGGGGGGACAAGATGTTTCAAAAGGAAGGAGGGAAGTTCCCTTTGTCTTGGGTCAGTTTTCAGTTCTGGCCGGAGAGGAAAAGGAATCAGGAATCAAACAGGGTAGTGAGTATTTAGTAAAGGAATTAGCTTCCGAAGAAGTGGGTATTCACCCACGAAAGCTCATGCTGCAAAACCTCTGTTAGTCTATAAGGTGCCACAGGATTCTTTGCTGCTGAATTAGCTTATGTTTATTTTCTTTTTGTAACTTGTCTTGGGCATTATAGTAGTAATAATCAAATTGGCTATTTCTTGATGTACTAAGGGTTTTGCCCAGGGGAACATCCTCTGTGTTTTAAATCTGTTGTCTGTGAGATCAGCTTGTATGCTATCTCCCAGAGGTTTTTCTTTTACCTTTCTTTTCTTTAATTAAAAGCCTTCTTTTTAGAAACCTGATTGATTTTTCCTTGTTTTAAGATCCAAGGGGGTTGGATCTGGGCTCACCAGGAATTGGTGGGGGAAAGGAGGGGGGATGGTTAATTTCTCCTTGTTTTAAGATCCAAGGGTTTTGGATCAGTGTTCACCAGGGAATTGGTGGAGGAGTCTCTCAAAACTACCCAGGGAAGGGTTGTAGTACTTGGGAGGAAAAGATTTTGGGGGAGAAGACTGAGTTTCCCAAATGACTCAAATTTTTGGGTGGTGGCAGCATACTAAGCTGGTAATTAAGCCTAGGAGGTCCCATGCAGGTCCCCACATCTGTACCCTAAAGTTCAGAGTGGGGGTGAAACCTATGACAGGAGTACTCACATGAATTAAGTTAACTATATACATAAATGTTCGTATGATTAGGATATAAAGGAAGTTTTAAACACTATGGTGAAATCCTGTCCACACTGAAGTCAATGGAAGTGTTGCCATTGATTTCAGTGGGCCAGGACTTCATCACAGAATTTTTATTTTTTCATTTGAAAAGTGCACACAATGGGTACATCAAACATAAAAGCTATCAAACTATAGGACCCAATGAAAATAAGAAGTTCAAACATTTGCTACCATCTTATTGGAGTGAAAATAAGCAGAAGTTTGAGGGGGAAGTTAGATAAGCAGAAGTTAAATAACAGGAAGAGAAAAAACAATCAAAAACATAATCACATACCAGAAGGGCTATTAAAATTGCAATTGTTTAGTTATAGGAAACAGTCAATTGAGTATTTCACTTTGTGTTTTTGGAAACACCCACAGCCTACTCATTTCAGATTAATTCAGAACGATGCATGCTAGATTAAATTCACCCACGGGCAGGCGGTCATCTCAAGGATTGTGTACCACTTCTATCAAGACCATGATGTTAAGCCAGTCACAAACACTAAGTCATGTTTATGCTTCTGTGTTCAGTTCTTACATACCATGGCAATGGATACCTTCGATAAATAGCAAAAATGTTTAGAGCTATGTAAGAAACTGATTTCCCATCCCACAAGAATTTGAGTGGGTTTTTTTGTTTTTTTTTAATTTCCCAGACTGAATTAGGACAAAAGTCAAAATCATGAAAATTTTCACAAACAAACAATCCAAAAATATTTAGAGCTGGTCAATCTAAACATTTCATTTTGATAATTTCAGAATGTTTAATTTTAATTTTTTTTAGTACAAATTAACTATAATTTCTAAATGAAAAATCAAGACTCTTTTAAAAGCATCAAAACAGGATGTTTCAAGAATTTTGAAAACCATTTTTTCCAGTTTTTTTTTTTTTAATTAGGAGATTCATTGAAACTGACCCTGACACACATTTCAGTTCTCTCTCTCACACACACACACACACACACACACACACACACACACACACACACACACACACACACACACACACACCCCTTAGTTGGAACATTTTTGACCACCTCTAGCAATGTTGACAACCACACCACTAGCCATCAAAGGGAAACTCATTTTAGCTAAACAGGACAAAATGCATTGTAGGTAATTTCTTGAGGACACACTTCAACTCAGGCTAGCAGCTGCTGGCAGTTTGAATGCTTATTCATGTATATGAAGGCAGTGGCTGCCAATGGCACACAGAAATAATGTGAGCAAAAGGTTAAACTAGTCAGGAAACTGGTTTGAACAACAACAAATGTTTATAAGCCATTTCAGTTAAAGATGCCTGGTGCAGGAGAAAGGAAGATGGAGAAGAAAGATGATGATTTGGTTCACAAAAGTTACCCAAAACATATACAACACAAAAGAAATGCAACAATTGTGAGGTTGCAGAAAGGTGGCTTAGGCTTCCACAGCTGCACCAAGCACCAGCTAACGAACATGCTATCTAATTGTAAACCATAAAGGACTAGGAACTTGGTCCTATAACTTTAATACAGTGTTCTGTTTAGACAGATTTAATTAATTCCATAATACATCGTATTTGTCTCGAGGCTGAGGTTACTAGAAACGAAGAGGCGTGGGTGTCTGCCTTTTGCCTTTTTTAAAGAAGTCATTTAAAATGAAAGACGTGTTCTTGAGCTGTACTAAAGCTCCTGTGAAGAGACAAACACTATTATTATTCTTGCTGGTACTTTATGTGGTATTAGTTTGATTTTAATTGTTTAAGCCTGATGTGCCAGTTGAATTGCTTGTGTCCTTCACAATAAAAAAACAACCAAACAACAACTTATTGCATTCTTTGGTTTTTAAACTTTCCCCTCGCTTTTTGGTGAAAACTCTTACTTCTATACAGTAGGGCATGGCTAACAATAGTTTAGAGTTAACATTGGTTTCATACTACAAAGGGAAGTCTAAAATGACTAGATCAATGCAGACATTGTGCACTCCTAAACTGGGAACATACTGAAAGGAGAGAAATGGGAACAAAGAAACAGAAGTGAAGAAAAAAATTAAGATGACACAACTTGATTCCACACTGTTGGAGGATTTGGAACATTTTAATCATAATTAGCACTGGATCTCTATCCAGTTATACCAGATACTCAGACATCAGGAACCTTTGCTAGCAAATCAAGTTTCTCTTTTCCTAGTGCCTATCTTCTGAACTATTGTTAACCGTGATATGTCAAGCCATAAGCTGGTATGAAACATAACCCGCTAGTCAGAATTATAATAATTTTATAAGCAAAATTCAGTGGCTTGGCTTTGCTTTTCCATTTTTCCTTTTCTGTTTGACTGCATTTAAATAGTATGCTAAGAGAAGGCTCTCTATAACGAAACACCAAACTACTTATAGGTTAACAGGCTTAACATGTCCTCCTGCCTTTAGATTTTTCTTGCTCTAATTATTCCCCCCCCCCACCCCAAAATTATTATTTTTCAAAAGTGCAGAATAGGTAAGACAAGTTGGGTCATCTTTTATTTTTCTTCCCATCTTTTATTCTTTCTTCTCCTTACTTCTCTTCTTTAACAAGGTTTAGGGGTGCATGATGCCTACATTTATCAAGTCATTTTAATGTTTCTCTTTTTAGTTCACGTTTTTCCCCTTCACACTGAATTTATGCACACTGCCAAAGCACCCCTTCCCCTCCTTCAGCTCTTATAAAAGTCACAGTGTTTCCAACTTTATCTTTGCAGACAAACTAATTTAAGAGAGCCACTTTGATCAACCTGCCAAGGAAGCCACAAAATCCTTCGCTTTGGCATTCGTTTGCCACTTTTCAGCTGCAGAGTTCACTTTTAATGTATATAGGCAGTTCAAAGCTTGAAGTTTAATTTTAATTCTCTTCAAATATTTCATGGCACTGTATATTAGATTAGGATAGCATCACACAGTAACAGTGCAAACATCTACCATTTAATGTTGGAGCAGGTGTGTTGCAAAGTATGACAGCTTGTCTAATTCTGTTGTGAATGACAATGTGATGCAGAACTACATTGAAATGAAACACCTGAAATAGGACAGTTGCATATAAGTCAGAAAGAAAGAGGTAACAGAATAAAGTTAGCATTAAGACCAATAATCAACTAATTTAGCAGCTATGAAATGAGATCCTTCTTAGAAAACATTCTAATAACATTAGAGTAGATCACACACTAAGCATTTTACCATATTGGGTTGGATGCATGAGGAACTGAGTGGGAAGAAGACATACATATTAATTGTGGGAGTCTGAGTTAGATAGGGTTAAGTTATCCAACACTGCATGTTTGGAATGGAAGTAGTCTACTCTTCTGCAGATTTTTTCATGACTACAGCTCCCGAGGCTCTTAGAAAACATGCTTCTCTACCTGAAAGTTATTATTTACCTATTATGAGGCAATTTTCAGAGGTGCTGAGCACTGCAGGATTTTGATTACTTCAGTGGGAGCTACAATTGCTCAACACCTCTGGAAAACATATCAAGTTGTATGTTTATAGGAGCCATTAATGGATGACAACAAAGCTCACTATTATAATCCAGCATATTTGAAGGAGAAAAAAAAACTAAAGAAAAAGCTGAGCGGTTAGTGAGAGATTCTGACCAGTGAATCTCTAAAATAGGCCAATAGTCTGCAGTAGGATATGCTTTGTCTGCTAATATATTTTAAAATTTGTAATTTTATTTTCATATTATTATACCAGCTTGGAAACTTCATGCAGGAGTGCAATGAATTCTCTTCGCAAGGACTTGCTTAAACTAAGAGTTGAGAGAAGCCACTCAAAATATAGGTGGGTGATAAAAGGGTTAGTGCTTCCAATATACAAGTAACGTGAGTTGCTTTACTTAGAGAGGGAGAAACTGTCTTTGAAGCTATTTAAAATGCACATAGCATGAAAAGTGTAGACCCCAAAGAGAAGTACTTTAAAATTAAATCAACAGGTGAGGCCTGACTGGGGCTGCCCGATTTGACTGGGGCTTCCTAGAACCAGGGCCGGCTCCAGGCACCAGCCCAGCAAGCAGGTGCTTGGGGCGGCCAACGGAGAGGGGTGGCACGTCCGGCTCTTCGGCGGCAATTGGGCAGCGGGTCCCTCACTCCCTCTCGGAGCGAAGGACCTGCCGCCAAAGACTGAAGCGGAGGTGGTAGAGCTGCCACCGAAGTGCCGCAGATCGCAACTTTTTTTTTTTTTTTTTTTTTGCTGCTTGGGGCTGCAAAAACCCTGGAGTCGGTCCTGCCTAGAACTTGCATGAGAAGGTACAAAAAGACAAGCCATCTGGCTAGTCACATCATTTCCCAGTTACCATGTTTAACAGAAGGGCAGGTGTAGAAGAGGTTTGCAGGAGAAGGATATGAAAATAAAATCTGAGTTTTCTTCTGCATAACCAAATGCTTTTATCTAATTTTCAGATCAGCTGGTTAAAAAATGGCAAAAATGTTTTGCAAAAACTTGTACAAAATATTTGTTATTTTTAGTGAAATGTTTCAAGCAGCTCCAGTCTTCATAAGGTGCTTTCTGTAAAATCCCCTTTTATATTTCAGGTTTCCTCTATGTTCTAACAGCATAAATAAATACTACTGTATGGTAGGATTTTTCAAAAGTGCTCAGTGTTGACTTTAATGGGAGCTCCCTTTGACTTCATTGGGATAGGCCAATTCTGACTGCATCAGGAAAGTGACACCCTAGAATCATAATCCTCTAGTCAGGGAGGAGAGGGACATGGGCACCCATAGGGAGGTGATTGCTGGAGGTCTGAAATCTAAAAGGGGCAAACTTAACGAGTTCACAAAGGAAGCTGAGGTGCAGTTTACCCCAGAATGGTGAGATCCATTGTAGGTGGATCTGTTAGCACTTAATTAGCTGGTCAAAAAATGTTTTAATTTCTTATCCAGCACATAAGAGCCCATTTTTTTAAGCAAGCCAAGAGTTCTGAGTACCTGGATACATATTAATGATCTGAGGCTCCACCATAAGGGGAAATCTTAAAATGTATTCCATATTGAGGTGATTATTGCAGGCTCCTTTGTCAGTCTTGTAAAACTCAAGCTTTGGGGCAGGTCCACCAATGTGCAAAATAGGAAAATGTTTGATCACGTTAATCTGAGACACATCCACCATGGCCAACTCTAGGCTCTGATATGGAGAACCTACCAACTTTATGAAATGCTGTTTTCTAAGGGACAAGAAATACATAGTATTTCCAGGACTTTTCTCCTTAATTTATTTAGGGCTTGATCTAACTCCCATTGAAGTTAATAGGTGGCTTTTTATTGCCTTCAACAGCACTTAGATAAGGACCTCAGTGACTTCCACTTCATCACCACACTAGCTAGATATTCAGGCTCAGAATTTTTCTTCCTTCGTGTGTCCGATACTTTATATCCTTTTTATATTGCTGTTATTAGTGGAGACATGCTTCATTTACTGCATTCTTAATGCTTGTTAATGGGAGTAAATATTTCCCCAACTGAGCTCTGTTTAAACTTATGGCCCACTGAGTCTCTCAGATCAGCTTTTTGTTTAAGATAAGAAAATGTGTGCAACATTTCACATGATTATTTATGCCTGGAATGTTCTGAGATTATATCTTGTAGTTATCCATTAAAAAAGCATATCAATCTTTGCTGTATTGAGGTCAGCCACTTGTGTGTGTTCTTGTTCCCCCAGGAGTTTACTGCAAATATTTGGGTAATGGCAAGTCAGATACAGACATCAAACCATGAAGAATAAGCAAAAACAGCAGCTAACTGTAGAGACAGAGTCATCAAAGACAGTTGCCTCTGTGTGTATGGCCTAGAGCTAGTATGCTATAATTTGCTCACCACAGAAAAATGAAAACTGCAATAAGTGCACCTTAAAGCATAGACATTCATAGACTGCATTTCTAGGTGGCCATGTCTACCACATATCATTAAATACTATAAATGGTAGCAGACATAAAATCACAAGCAGACACAATGGTATGGTACAGATAAAAGAGGAGACTTTCCCCCCCTAAAACTGAAGAATTACTGCAAACTGTAGCTCCGGACAGCTCAGGCCCACTCTCTGGAGATCTATGGGATGCTGACTACAGCACATTGGGAAATTTCCTGAAAAATGGGGATTTGTCAGAATATGGCAATTTGTCAAACCTGAAGTATTTTGTGAAAACTTATCACAGGCAGGGTTCTGATAGTCAGCTAGGGTGTTAGGAACCTCTGAGCCATAACTGAGTTAGGAGCTTTGGAGGTTAGACTCCCAGAGTCAATTTCATTCCAAGTTTTCAAAACAAAACATTTTATTTCTAAATGATTTCTTTTTTTTAATTTCCATTCCACAGGAAAATTTGAAATTCTGCTTTTTATTCCATTTTTTTTCAGAATTTCCAAATTTCCAATGGAATGGAAATTCCAGCTTTAAATGAGCTTTAATTATGATGATCCATCCTAGGCAAATTCATTCAGGTGAAATCATCTAGTTGTGTAACATTGGGACATAAGGAAGGTTGTTACTTTTCTTCTTTTAGGAACAAGACTGGCATAGAAACATACTGTAGAAGCGTGCAAACAGATAGACAATGTAAAAGTGTTGCACCCATGAGGATTTAATGGCATCAAGATTGATAAAAGCCTGTTGATCTGCATACTCCAGGAACTGCAGAGTTCAGATTTCCTTCAAAATCTTGCCAATTGAAGTATAGGGCTCGGTTAAATTTCAGACAAATTATTTGCCCAGAAATGCAGTTTCAGGACAACAGAAAGTATTCATAAATTCAGGTTAAATTTAGTAAATAGTTTTGAAAAGAAAAAAAATCTATTTTGGCTTCAAAATGACATTTTGCAATTTAGCTGGGTTTGTTTAAAAGAAGGGGTTTCACCCTTTCAAAAATTACAAAATAAAAACCTGGAAAACACTTATTTCGTTTGACTTTTTTGTTTCTTTTTATTGTGTTTTAGTGAGATCAACCCAAAAATTATTTTCTCCCCCCGCCCCACAGATTTTTCATTGTTCCCTCTTATGAAGAATAAGAAAGTTAACAATACAGTGCTGAGTCTCATTTGGGCCTGATGTCCAAATAGGAGCTCTGTATACTCTTCAATCTACCAAATATTAACATTAGGATGTTGCAAATGAAGGTCACCATGCAACAATGCTATTAAGAAGGACCAATTAACCAGAAGTTGGAATATCAGCCCCAGTCCTCCAAATAGAGCATTTAAATCTCTTAAAAAACCAACGACCAGCTTTACTAGATATACAGTCCAATCCACTCTCTATTACTAATGTTCATCCTTTCACAGATTCAACACGATTCTGAAAACAGACAAATTTGCTGTTATTAAAATCAAAGTCCTCAAGAGCATTCATTTAGGTAAGCAAAGCATACTAGAAGGATTCACTAGCCCTAAATACATCAGTAAAAGGAGTTATTTTACACCATAATGAACACATAGCAGTCCTTCATGTCCATCTACACCTTACAATGTCTGTCTGTCTCTCAATTCGGCCTTAAGACATCACCAAGGAAGGAACCTTGTATGGATTTTCTAGTTTGTGATGGAATCACCTTCCCTTAACAATATTTATTCCCTTTTTTAGGAGTGGAATCGTTTATTTGTAAATAACAAACACTACCACAAAGGCAAGACTCAGTGTTTGTAAATTGCTTTGGCCGCCTTGGATGAAAGGTGATCTATAGGTTCAAATATTATAGTTTGGCTCAAATTATTTGTGTAAGAGAGTTATGAGCTGAAATGAAAGGCAGGTGCTTTCAATCACATGCTGTTATCCGCCTCTCACCTTTCATTTTTTAACAAGATCTTTGGGATAAAATTCTGACCCCCTTAGAGTCACTGGGAGTTTTGCCATTGACATCTATTTAATTACAATCAAATTGGTAAAAGTGTATGCTACATCAATAATCAAACCTTTTATAAATCAGTCAAATTTGGGTCCTATTGCTTTTCTCAGCAGCCTATAGTCTAAGCAACAGTAATAAAAGAGATAAGAAGTTGAAATATTAAAAGAAAATAAAAATATTCTTGGCACTAAAGTAAATTAAACATTTTAGTTAATCCTTGAAAATTTTAGTATTGTGGCATGAAACCTGATACTTGCTGAGGTTCAAGAGAGAACTAGTTAGTCTCAGCAACTTTAATATCATCTCCCCTGTTCACACACACTATTCTCACTAACAACCATTATTTCCACCTTTGTTGGAGTGATGAGGTACATTATTTTCTATACCAGCATCAAGTGTGGTTTTACACACTGTCACATCCACGTGAAAGAAGTGCCAAGACATTTTGATGCAGGGATATTGATATTTTCTTCCAACAACAGTTTAAAAAAAGCAGCTAATGGCCTTGACATTATTTTAGTACCCCTTTATAGTGTGTTTTACCTGCTTTAATTTCTCTGACTACAAGAACACTCATTTTGGGGGCATGATCCAATGCCAACTAAAGTCAGTGGGATTGTTTTCATTGACTTTTGGATCAGGACCGGACTTCATAAACAAGGGTGAGACTTTTGGAAGTCCCTTAGTGTTGACCATAGTCTACTCCCCTTCAATTCAAGGTTAAAACTCCCACTGACTTCAGGAGGGGAGTAAGGCAAATGCTGATTGCTTTTGAGAATTTCACCCCAGATGCACAAGGTGGAAATGGATTCAAAGCCACCTTTGATATTCTCTAGAAGACATCCGTGCAGAATCTGGTCTTTTAAACATTCTAGCCAAAGGATTTATCCTCAGGTGGAATTTGGGTCCATCAACCTCTTAACAGAGGAGTGAAGGTCTGACAGTCCTTGAAGAGTTTTTCAGATACATCAAGATGAGATTAACCTTAGCCTGAACTAACTTTAAAATGTGCCTGCACTGATGTTATTTAATAGAGTCTCCCTGAGGTGACTTGAACTCTGTCATGCTTAAATGAACGAAGAAACCAAAATATGTTGTAAGCCATGAAATGAGGATACATTCCAACTTGAATTTAAGTTTTAATTCCTAGTTCACACATTAGTAACACATTAAACTCTTCCCCTCAAAGTGCTGGTATTAAATTAAGCAGTCAGGCTATCACTTCAAAAAGGATTATAAAGCCCTGCCGGAGTAGCCTGGTATTGCGACGTGGAGCAATCCTTTCAATTTGCAATGTAATGTTACATTTTTTACATTGCGATTATGGTAGGTACTATCATTACATTAAAAACAACTCCTAAGAAAAAAAGTGATTCTAGAAACCTCAAAACAAAGAACATTAATAGTTAACTTTGCATGAGAATACAAGTTAGATATTTCTTCACTGAGTTAAAATGTTGTCTGCTAGTTTACAGAGGCCTTGGTCCTCAGTTCTGTAACTGTTCCAACCTGTCCCTCATGAAACTGAAACATGAAGATCTTTGACAACCAAATTCATCTTTCCTCAAACCTTCTTCCTTTCTACTTCCTCTGTTCTCCACCACTATTGACAACATCACTCTCCTTTATTTTAGCTGCCAAGCACTGGGTAAATTGAAAATCTGTCTGCCTCTCTGACTGTCACTTTTCCTCTTCAGGTTCCATGCTAGCTCTCTGTCACTTTCCACCAGCAGTTCAAAATCATTCTCAGTTTTAATGCTCCATATAGCTACACCCATTCCTACACCTAATCACTGTTGTGCCTGCTTTGCTGTGCACTCTACCCACTCTTCCACCTTCATTATTCCCTTAGTCTTCTCCTTTGTGACTTGGACACTGACCCTTAATGCCTGGAATATCATCTCTGTTCCCAGCAATATCATGTATCCTCATTCTGCTCCTCTATATCCCTGCCTCTGACATTCCTCTTGCTCTCTATTTCTTCTTCAATGTAACAGAACTTTTGTTCACATTATTTTGTTTTAACTCTTATCCTTCTGTGGTTTGTCTCCATGTTGTAGATTTGGCTAATTTAGAGCCAAGTTTTGGCACCTTTCTGCATATTGAGTACTGCCTTACACCCAGAGTAATCCCACTGGAATTGCTGTGACTACTCATAGTAGGAAGTATGGGGGACAGAATCTGATCCTTAGATTGTAAACTCTGCCTGGCAAGACGGGGGGGGGGGGGGGGGGGGGGGGTGNTTTTAAAAATACAAGAGTTATGACACTATATAAATTTTTCTGAATAAATTATCACCAAAGCCATACATAAAAAGATGCAAAGCTAACTAGGGTTTAGGGCCAGTTAGCTGTGCATCTAAGTAATAGTCTGATACACAGAGCATTATCTTAAATAGGTAAGTTAGACACATTCAACATGAGAAAAGAATTAACAACATCGCTTTTAATTATTGAATAGTCACAGAACGATTATTCTGGTAGTATTTGTTTTGTATTTATTCTAAAGCAGTTAACTCTAACAAAGGGAATGTGATGTGGTTGCATTTTGAAGTATTTATAATAATTGAACAATTGAATAATTGATATAATTGAACACTTGACAATTAGCCTATAAAGTTAATTGAACAGTTATAATGTAACAAATCAGTCTAGTATTGGTAGATTTATTCCAGGGTGCAACATTGTTAAAACTTTGCTTTCCCTAGCAAGACCTGATTTATTGTCACAGAGCAAGATTTTAGGTAAAATATCATGGATTTAACTTAGAAAAACTGATACCATAACCCCATGTTAACATTTAATGAGGCACAGAATGGGGCTTAATAAATTGACCAGCACCACAAATAGCAGCCCTACTGATTTACTGTCTCTTAAAGAGGAAAAAATTATTGCTTGAAAATAATGAACTTCTCATTACATTTTTGTTTCTTTCATAATAGAACTGTGCTACTAATGACTGAATTTATATAGGGCTAAAATTGGATTCCTACTCTCTCATAAGCTAGATAATAAAAAAAAAATAGATCTGGGAATATTCTGGAAAACTCAGTGAGTAAATCTTAAATGCAACAAAATTAATTGAAGCTGTTACTGGAAGAAAATAGATTCAAATGTATTAAGGATACATGTACTAGCAACAGTAGTGTAAACTAAAATTGTATGCATCTGAAGTTTTGACTAAGTTTTATAATGAAACAGCTGCCACATCAGAAGACTGGATAATGGCCAGCACTCATTTTTTTGCTTAAGAACAGTCCCCTCCATAAGAAACTGATTAACTCAAAGAGTCAGTAAAATAGCTGAAAAATCTCAATGATTCTGCCTCTAAATTTCTTTAAAATAATTACAGTCCCAGATTAAGGGGGTTAGACATGGCAGCCATGATAGAAAGTAACTTGGTAGCACTAGGGTGAAGTAAAGTCCTGTCATGGATTGAAAACTGATTGGAAGAAGGAAGTGAGAAGTAGGAATACATGAAATTCAGTTCTCAGCATCCAGACAAGGTAAAAGTCTAGGGGGCATTTTTGCTACAGTATTGGAGGTCCCTACTCGGCAGCGCTGAGAGTTGGCGTACAGCTATGTCAGAGGCTCAACTGCAACTCTGAATGCAGGTTTGGATAATCAGTGTCCCCAGCCATACTCTGTTGAAAGCTGGTGGGGCACTGCCAGGTTAGGACATGCAGAGACTGAATAATTGCCAGAAACATTTGGTCTGTGTATAAGAGTGCTGGGAAGAGCTCTTCTAGGACATGGAGGGAATGCAGAAAACACTACTCTTCAAAGCTGTTAGCAGGTGCACGTGTGAACATGGCCATGACCACACCACTCACCAACTTGCCCCTTGGGATGGGAAGCACTTCTCTCTGTACAGTCACTCCCCTTTCACTTATTCATCAATAGTACAAAGATCGGAGTTCCATCTGCCTTCTGCACAAGAGTACAAAAGAGAGCAGGGAGGGCTGTCTGTGCACTCACGAGTTAGGGTACTTCTTATGAAAGAGAATGCAACCCATGCACCCTCAAAGGCTGGGGGCATTTGTCTGCACTGGAGGAAAAAGGGGTAATCTTGCTTTTAAGGGTCCACAATTGCTTGGGGGGTTGGAATGGTGACAACTGGGAGTGGGAAGAAGGCATCTCCTGAGATGGTGTGTGGGCCAGTGGGGCTCAGGTATGTCATTAACTCTTGCACATGTTGAGGGGGGAAATATAAAACCTATCCCTCCAGCAGGGCCGGCTCCAGGCACCAGCTGAACAAGCAGGTGCTTGGGGCGGCCACTCGGNGCCTGAGCACCCTCTCACACACAGACTACCTGGGTCTATCACCAACATCTCTACATTGAGCCTCTTCAAGAGAGCTAAATGAACAGTTTGACTAAGCAATAAATAATGGGGAACATGACAACTCCCCCCATATATTCACGTATATAAACAGCAAGATGGGAGAGGAATTATTCAGGGTAGCCCAAGGAAATACAACTATGATAGACGTGGAGAGGACTGTGGTTTTTTGTTGATGTTTTTTAAATGAAACACTGAGAATGAACATCAGGAAGTACTTCATAACAAGGAGATCTATAAAGTTCTGATAAAGTCAGACAATGCCCAGTGAATGCAGGAACTGTTTTGTATTGCTAGGGGATGGACTCTATAACCTAATGGGTCTTTTCCCTATTTCCGATTTTTATTTTACCACTATTGGTTTTCTGGTCTTCACCTGAATCAGTTACTCCTTTCTAGGCTTATCTACCCTGGGTAATAACACTATGCCTCAAACACAACTTTGTACTCGGCTGTTTTTAAAATTATGTCACCTGACCATGATTAATTGTAGATTCCACCATGACTACCTGACCCAATTTTAAATAGGATAGTCCTTTTCTACACTTAGTGTTACATTGAGTTTAACACTGAACACATTATAAACACAATATGATTGCCCAATGTAGGCAAGCCCCTTCTGAAGGAGGCAAAAAGGTGGGTGAAAGTGTGGCTTTCAGTTTATAGACTGGAAAACAGTTAAACACCACATAACATAACCTGACTAATTTCACGTGCCATTTCATGCACTTTTTCAGACCTCTACCTCACATTGGAAGTGATTTCTCTCTTTATACCAAACTCCTACTTTCCATGAGGGCTTTGGAAGAAAAAAACCACTGGTGCCACAAAGCATTCCAGAAAAAGAGGCCCAACTGCACAGCATGTCTGTTCTTTACTGTATTGTGCCCACTCATGCTATTAGATTGCAAGAGCTCCATGTGAGGGATCATTAGTTTGTTTTCTACCAATTATCCTTCATTATTTTACCGTGTCATATACACTTACTGAGTTTTACAAATTGTGTTTCAGAATACTCTTCTAGTTAGGAAGCAAAGGTGATTTTTGCCTGAATTGCGGATCAGAAGAAGTGTATACAAGAAACTGTGGGACTGAGAGGGAAAGAAAAGCAGAATCCATCTCTATTTCCTATACGTCTCCTCCACCTCAAGGCAGCTGTGGACAACTACATAATGAAAGAAATATAGGTATGAATCAAAATACATTTAAATGTTTATTAGAAATAAATGTTTCTAAACTGTCATGTTCTCTCCAGAAATTGTTTCCCATAAAGATACCAAAAGCAGTAGATCTGAAATATTTTAGTATTTTACGACACTTTCTTATTATTGCTACCATTCTCTTTTATAAAGATATTAGTTTACAATGTGAGCATATATTTTTGTATTTTTTGGATTGCAAATAACTTTTTATAATACTAAACACTGCTTTAAAAAAATACAACCTTCTGGTGCATTGTCAGTGTTTGTTATTCTTCCTATGGTCTTGTTTGATTGCCCGGTATGTAGATGTGTGTCATTTTGGGGCTACAAAGATTACTGTATCTGAAAGCTCAGCATGAACTTCAGCTTTCGATTATTCATATACCTACAGCTCAGCAAAGTAATTTCAAAGATTGCTAGAAATAACATAACATGATTTTCTGCTGCTTTACATAGAGCGCTTTTTTTCCTCCTATTAGACACCATAAAAATGAAATAATGCTATATGGTATATGAAATATGGCATATTGTCTTCTCTGTATTGACTCATTTCCCTAATCCTCAATGTAAAACTCTCTCCTTCACTTTAAAGGGATTTATACAACAGTAAACACCCTAGAATGGAGGCAGTGGAGGGACTTTCTGCTGAGCCAATCAATTAAACCCCAAACTCAGTCAGAGTTTCTGTGGGGTGACCCTGGGTGTTGAGTGTGTTACTTTTCTTCAAAAGGTTAGCTCCTGTTGACATAGAAATAGAAGCTGGGCCTCCAAAACAAACCTAGGTTTATTGAACAGAACATTAACTACAAATTGCAAGTTGGACCCACATGCCTTCTACATTTGAAAGTAATCCTGCTGGCTGGGGTCTGTCACCAACATCTCTGTACGGATTTTCTGCAAGCATCCCAGATTTGAACATCAAGTCCTGCATTTGCACAGAAAATCCCAAAGTTTTAAACTAACTTGTGTAATGATAAATAAATAAATTAGCCACAGAACTATATGTCTCACAGTTCGTGATTTTTAGATAATACTTTGTAGTTAAATATTTTTAGTAAAGTGATACTGATATACATTATGCTTAAATACTACAATGAAGTCTAGGTCCTTTGGATCACAGCTATTGTGCTCTTCCCTAGTGGTTTAAAGCAGCTGTAATGTCACCTTAACTGACTATTTGGGGGTTCCCCTTGACAAAAGGGGAACACCAAATGTTATATTTTTGGACACAGCAGAGAAGGAGATAGATGCACACAGAGGGAGCTGATAGAAACAAAGCTCTCAGCTGTGCTAGTCTTTATTCTTCCGACTGCAGGACTGAAACTAACATGAAAGTGAGGCTCTGCACTGGGGAAGGGAGAGAGCACACAGGAGAACACAACCAAGGTCCTACAGGCCAGTGTGGTAGGAATGTCTCCTCCCTGCCTGGACTACAGATGATATGCTGAGAAAAGGAGTGTGATCAGAGTACTCCTCTGGCACAACCTGGATGCTGTGTAGGATATTTCCCATAGCCCAGAGCCCAGTAACATGCCTAGACCACTGCCAGCAGCTGGAATACCAATTGTTATGCTCCTTGGTGATGGCAGCTAGAAAGGCCGTTTCTGATGCCTTAGCACAACTAACAGACCACGAGGGGAGGGGCAATGTGATCGACCACGAGGAGTTAACATGACCCTCTGCCCTCCTGATTTGTGATTTTTGCTGAAGCATGCAGTTGTGTAAGATGGAAAGTCTGGCAATAGTTAACTATTGCTATGAGAAATACAGCTGGTTAACTGATGGAAAATTCCTTGACAGGCTGGAAAACCCCACACTTAGCTTGTTCATCAAAAAACTGCTGAGCAGAAGGTAAGGCATGTAATACTAACAAATTGGGTATAAAGACAGGGGGGAAAATCTGAGCTTGATGGACACTTGAACACCTCTGAAGTTCCCTTGCAGACAGAAAGCCGGCCACTGGATGTCTATCAGAAATCCACTTGAGACCTCCTCAAGACCTTGTGTAAATATGAACCGGGGGTTAATTTGGGGTTTTCTACTAACCTGTTGCGGATGTGTGTAATTGCTGGAAACTAAATAAAGTAGAAGCTTTAACTGAAAGCACTTAGTTAATGCAAGGCAAACAAATTGACTGGACGTGCTATGTCCCTACTGATTTATTTCCTGCCACTGCCTCACAAAGAGTAAAGTTACCAAGAGCTTTGAGTTCAGCAAAAACCTGGATAACAGTTACTTCAAGTTATATAGGAGACCCAGCAGCCTCAGGCTTAGTCTTATACTGAGCAGTTTGTTCATGCCAGGGGATCCAGTCCCAATTCCTTATGGGAAGAATATACATATTTTATATTTGATAGAGTCTTTAAAAACACCTACTTTAAAAAACTGCTTTAAATTTTGTGTTCAGTTAGATCTGTTGTTTAGATTGTGTACAGTATTATTTGGATATACCAAGTCAACTGAAGACTTTATAGGTAGGAAAATAGAGGAACTACAGTATTGCTAGTGAAATACCCGTAATTTGAAATTCAGTCCAATTCTGTGCTTCATGAAAAAATATACCATATTTTGTCCAAATTGACAACATGAATTTCATCAAACACAAGTTTATTTTGGTTTTGTTTTACATTTCTGACCTGCTATGTTGAATTATGTCAATTTATGGTAAATTATGTGGTGTCATATCATGTTACATAGTTCAGATTAAAAATGAATGCAAGTTGACACAATACAACAAAGTAATGCAGTACATCAAATCTATAAACTCATGTTTTAAATATTGATGCAACATTTTAGCATACAACTAGAGAGTGTTTATTTGGGGTTGAATATCCACCGTCTATTACAAACAAACAAACAAACAAACAAACATTTGGTGTCGCCCTCATTTAGGTCAAGTAGGTGCAGGAAGGGAATAATTTTTGCCATCTGCCAATAGGGTCTACAGTAGCAACCCAGCACACTTTCCACATTATACAAAGTAATTACATTGCACATGCACATTATATATATGCACACCGGTATTCTAGAAAAGGTAATATTAGTTAATATTGCAATTTTACAATTGAAATATTTGGTAATTAATGAATGCAGGTATTAGCTAAATTTATAAGGGAGTTTTTCACTTCAATATCCAAGCACTAAAATGTAATAAGAGGTCTTCATTCAAGATGTTTCTATGTGAATGAGTTTTTCATGGTGTTAAAACTAAAAAAATGTATTAATTACAATTTACGTAAATATAGCACTTGTACGAATTACCAGAACATTAGCCCTCTAGTTATCCACGGAACAGGTACAGCACTAGGAATATTGCAGATTGTATTCTAGTTGCCCCATTAATCCTGTTCTGCAGTGAGCACCTAGAGATGAATGGGTCTTTAGTGTCCATGGCCATCTACTTCTAGCATCTTTGCCAAAACTTCTTACTACTATAGACACCAATTGTCTCCATTGCTGGAGTGTTTATTATATATATGGCATCTGTTCATGAAGAACTGGACTGAGATCAATAACTCATTTCATGCAGACTTTGGATCTCTATTACCATGAACTTGATCTGGATGCAAACCATTAATTTAGGGATAATTTTACAAAGCAATACCATACATAGGCCTTTAGCTGTATGAATCCCAGGGAGATGAAGGAGAAATATTTATAAGGGGTGATAACCTGTACCCATGGGGAAAGGGAATAAAATCCCCCTACTCTCTCAAAGCCAGATCTACCTTCCCAAACCTCCATTCCCACACCCACCCTCTTCTGTATTCAATGGATGCAACTGCTTAACCCCCTCCCGCCTCATGAACTCAGATTTCTTAGGAAGCCAGTCTGCCAGTCACATTTTGCATCAACAAGACTGATACAAGTTCCATTACTTCTTCAGTCTGCCTCTGAATCCTGAACTACCCTCAAAGGGCAATGGCATCCATGGGACAGAGGATGATGAAGTAGAGGCAGGATGCAGCATTTTTTAGTTCCAGAATTGCTGCTGCTGCAGCATTCACCTAGGCTGTATTGCCTCTCACCCCCATCAGAATAAACCCATACAGAGGTGACAGGCTTTTTTGCCAGCTGGCCCTGCATGCTCCAAGAAGGGTATGTGCAAAGTGGGTGGAGGAAATACAGGCCAGTTAAGCCACCTTCAAACCAAAAAAGGTAATGATCAACCAAACATCTTCAATAAGTTGACTTGAGATCAGTAGCGGTGCCAGCATTTCCGGCGCCCTAGGCGGCATAAGGTCCCGCCCCCGAAATGCCGCCCCCAACAGTGGCGGCGTAAGGTCCCGCCCCCAAATTTCCACGGCCGGCCGGGGCGCCGGCACCCCTCAAATGTTTGCGCCCTAGGCGACCGCCTAGGTCGCCTAATGGGTTGCACCGGCCCTGCTTGAGATAAGTGGAAGACAGAGCATATTTTGGGAATGTAAATATCTTCCCTGTTGTGGGGTCTCCTCATCAGTGGTGGTAATTTCTCCATAATATTAATGATAGTGGGAGGAGAAAGAGAAACACCTTCATCTCTTCCACCTAGTAGGCAGTGGTATGGAGGAGCCAATTGCAGGATCAGGGCCTGCATGTCCTGTTTAGTTGGGGTGTGTGTGTGTGGTTCAAAATAGCTTTAAAAAAGTTTTATTGTAAAGAAGAAGGATTTGTTGTCTTCTCAATTTCCCATGAGAAACAACTTGATTAAATCAAACATTTTATGCTATGATTTGGGACTTAAGCTAAAATTGTTTCAGCATTTTTTGCTAAAAACCTCATTTATAACAGACATGCATCGGAGGTGGGGAGAAGTGATAGAACTGCATCACTGGGGCTGGTTCCTTGAATATGTATGGCTAGATATATCACTGATTATGTGAAAATCATTACACAGTATTATTTATGCTCCCAAATCAGAATAGACTAACAGTATTTTTATATACGCCCGTAGCAGAGATATTTGAGAAAAAGCTTTTTACCACTTTCACTCCATGTGATGGAAAGCAATTGCCTCTAAATGTGAACATGCCTTTAGTCAGGGCTTCACTTGTCATCAAGATTTTAGTAAATAAGTCCAACACTTAAAGAGAGCCCACTTTCAAATAGGTTCCTTGATGATCTGATTGTATATTACTAGGATTACAGAACACAGCCTCCTTTCCCCTCACTCCTCAGAATACAGTACCATGGATCTTTGAACTAGTTTGAAAGTTAAGATTTATGGAAGTTTTCTAATTTTACACCATAATGGTATCCAACAGTTTTTGTTTGTTTGTTTTTTTAACATAGGCTACATTGGTTGATAAGCAGAGTAGACCATATTTGCAGCACCATGACCAGTGTATTGCACCTGGGCATATGTGTCTTATTCAACAATAATCAATTTTAATGGAATGTTAACTAAAGTACAATAGTAGAGCAGATGTACTAGATGTTTAGAAGAGGAGAGGTTATTTCCATTTCACATCTAGGCTTGGCAGAATTACATTTTAATTTTTGGTATAATTTTGATGGATAACATTTACTTAAACATTTTTTCACTTTATCAATTTAAATGTGTACAGTTGTGGGAAATTATGGGGGTTCAACAATTATTTCATGACAGTAGATATTGAGATTCAAAAAGTTAAGGGAGGGATAGCTCAGTGGTTTGAGCATTGGCCTGCTAAACCCAGGGCTGTGAGTTCAATCCTTGAGGGCGCCACTTAGGGATCTGGGGCAAAATTGGTCCTGCTAGTGAAGGCAGGGGGCTGGACTCGATGACCCTTCGGGGTCCCTTCCAGCTCTAGGAGATAGGTATATCTCCATTTAAAAAAAAAAAAAAAAAAAAAAACACACAAATCAACATCACATGCCTAAAAAAAATAAATATTCTTAAATCAAATTCTAAAGTTCCCAAGTAACAATTTATTTTCGTATCTGTACATTTTTGATGATTGATGGAAATATTTTCATGTGTGTGTAATATATACACACACTGAAATCCACATTCACCAGTAAAAATCTAATCCTTCCAAGCCTATATATAGGGTATTAAAAATAGTGTTATCATAAGTATAAACCTGTTAAACTGCTGTAAAAAAAAATTCACCTAATTCTACATGCCACACTTATCAACCAGGTGTGTTGGTAACAGGACACTAGTTCTTGGGGCACATGTTCATATCTCAATGTGTTCGTTACAGCCTTTACATCCTTTAAAACTTGGAGTTGTAGTGACAGGACACGTGGTTGGAGCAAATATGTGACCTATAGGAAACCAGCTATAAGGCTTCTCACCTTATACAGGGACAGAGGGTAGCATAAAGGACCCCAAGGTAGCACCTCATGAGGGTCTCTCCACAGTAGCCAGGAGGGTTACTAAAGGCAAAGGTATATTCTCTTTTCTTTGAGCTGGCAGAAGCTGGGAAAGTCTCAGGTGGTCAGTGCCCACTACTTTAAGTGTACTTGCTCTTGCTTTGGAACTCAGGTTTGAAAATGAAGCCAGCCCTGCAGAAAGGGTCATGCACTGAAGAATTGTTGGGAGCTTTGCAAACTTTCCCAGACAGTGAGTTTTCCATCAGCTTATATATGTAAACAAAGAAACTTCTGTTATAAAAACCTTTCTAGGCAAGAGTCAGTGGATTACATGCAGAAGCAGTTGTATATACAGAGGGTGCATGCACTTTCCCCTATGTGCATCATATTTTGAATCTCATGCTAATTCACAGAATATAGAGTTTACAGCCTTTCATCTTGGTAAATATTGGGGTTGTTGTTTTTTTAAAAGAGATGACAATTAAGTTCCCTCAGCATGAAACTGCTTGCTATTTACTGTCCTACACATACATCCTAGCAATGAACTCTGCCAAGGTTACCATGACAACCACCTATTACCGTGAGTGTTGCCATGTTTTCCATATGTTCTTCACGGCTTCTGCTCATGTTTTTATCTTATACTTTCCCCTCCACTTTTCTCAATACTTCCTTTCTTCCAATTCACATATGTGCAATGAGGTTACAAGATGGCTATGCAGACTCTCTTCACAAACACTGCTGTTAACCAAAATTCACTCACAAATGCTTATAAGACAACAACAAAGTGGATATAAATGTGGCCAAAATTATTTCAGTTTTTTTTAATTAAAGTATCCAGGTTATTATTATTATTTTTTTTAAACCCAGAAAGCCCCTCCATTCTAATAATGGTAAATGAATTGGAGGTGGTGTCTAGTGGAATGACAGATTAGTGTTATGTTTGGTCTTATTTAGCATCTTCATTAAAATATGAAGTTTGGGGTAAATAGCATGTAAATTGCATTCCCAGATAATAAAAAAAGAGTACTGTACTATTGTGATTGCCAATGAGGGCATAAAAATATAAACAAGTACAGAGATTAGAAAAAAAGGAGATGGAAACAAAATGGGATTCAGTTTAGGTAAGTATAATGTATCTGAGGGAAATAATTCAACAGATATTGGGGAGATGGAAACCCTCTGAAAGCATTATGTCAAAAGATTACTACAAATATTAGTGGATAGGAAATATAAAACAGATATAATTTCCGGAAGTGCCTAACTTGCTTAGGAACCCAAGTCCTATTTTCCAAAGTGACTTAGGCACTCAGGAGCCTGAGGCTTGCTCATTAAAATGGGACTGACCTCACATCTGAAAACTAAATTCTGGAAACCAAAGTAAGGGAGATAAACAATATAGGTCAAATCATGGACTATTCAAAGAGCAACTAATTTTTAAAAGGGCAAGGGATCATTTATGAGGAAAAACCATAACAAATACATACTGTATTGGTGTCATGTTATAGGGCAAACTGCATCTTAGACCACCTTCAGTCCCTCTCAAGTGCACCGTTTAGGCAACAGCAGGCTGGGCTTCTTGTACCTTATTCTGAGTAGAACCATGCAGACTGGATCTCTGGGCTGCATGTTAATCCAGCAGGCCCAGCAGACTTTAGCACCTGAAAGCCCTTCCCCGCCCCCGGAGTCTGTAACAGCAGAACAACTTCTTTAAATAATTCTTCATTTTGTTTTTTCACCTAAAAAGTACAAAGCCCACAGAGCCTGGGGATAAAACATGCATCTTCCCTTACCTAATCTCTTTATACATAGCTCAGATAAGGCCATCTCTGGGTTGGGAGAGCCAGCCTGCTTGCTAGGGGTCCCAGTGTCTCTCTCTCTCGCTGACTATGCCAGTCCATTTGGGTGTCATCCTCAGTCTGCTGACAATCCACTTCTCTCTCCTTCCTGAGGTCAGCACTTTTTAGGTTTAGGCATCAGCCTTGGGAAGATTAAACTATGCCTGTCTTGATAGAACCAGATAGTAGCTACTCTCAGTAGATAGCCCAGTCATTATTATCTCAATGCCCTGCAAGCTGTTGGTCTCAGGTGTCTTACATTTGCCATTGTTGTTTCCTGCTGCTCTCTCTTCACAACCCTCCTTTGATTTAACTCCTGATAGGAAGGCACATTAATATCAATCCAATAAACTGAGGGGCATAGGACATTCATAAAAAATACTGCACAACTCCCTCATTCTCCACATTCTAAAGAATTCAAAGAGTATAAAGATCCAATACGGAGAAGAATGGTATACTATAAAGTAAGTGAGCAGGACAGGCATGCTTTAGCATAGTAATAAGAGGTGTAATTCAGTTTTAATTAAGACTAGTCAGGGAAAGCCTTCTAGTAGCTGAAATAACCTTCCAAGAGGAGTGGTGGAAGTTCCATCATACAAGACATTTGAAATGAGAATGAATAAAGCACTACAAACTATATTGTATTAAAAAATCCCTGCATCGATTGGGCAACTGGACAAGTCTATATTAGGCTTATTCTGTCAGCTAAGGATGAATTAATCACTGAACTAACTATTTAATGGTTGTCTAGGCACAAGTGATCATGACCTAATTTCACTTATGTACATCTGGTAATACATATGCACATCATGCTTTGAAAGGGTTAATTTCCCAAAGCTGAAAGTAAACATGAGAAAAAGTGAGTGGGAGGAAAAATTAAAACAAAAATGTGAATGACAATTGGGAGTTTAAGAATGTTTTAGTAGATGCTCCCAAAAAACAAAACAATTCCACAGTGACATAAGAAAACATATTAAAAATTTAATTTAAAAAAAGGTTCTGGTTAAGAATATTCTGGGAAGTGAAAAGTTGCAATTAAGAAATGAAACAATTAAAGAAATGGAGAAATGGTGGCATTGATAGCAATGAGTACAAATTGGTAATTAGGAGATAAAGACAATTGATATAGAAGGCTAAAAAGGTATCAATGAAAAGAAATCTATGGCCAGTAGAGTTAAGGACAATGAGAAGCATTTCCTTAAATATACCAGAATACTGGGCTACTACCATCCCAATACTTTGGAAGGGTAAATGGAATTCCCACAGATTCAGGGTAAATGCACCTCTAATACTTGCTGTGGTTTGCCCGTGGGATGCCCTCTTAAGTTTCAGGCCTCTAACCATCACCTTGCTCTGGCAAGGACCCACCTCCCACTTCTTCAAGACAAGTGATTTAGGCCCCAGCAGGTCTGACCTAGCTCAGCACACACAGTTTGTTTTCTTTCAGAAGGCTATGAACAGTATATGTCAGCAGTTACAAGTAACCAAACGGCTCTTCCAAAGCAGAGTGCATTTATTTAAGGACAAAAGCAGAGAAAACAATAAAAGGCCTAAATGCATACTAAAATTACCAGAAGTTTCCTATCTTCCACATCAGGGTCTGATAGGTCACAGCCTTTCAACCACTTCAGCAAGGTTTGTGCCTTTCCCACTCCGGGAAAAGGTTCATGTCTATTGGTTGCCTCAAACTGCGGTGGGGGGGGGGGAAGAGTTAGTTCAAGCTAGTCTTTTATACCCCCAGCTTGCTCTTTGTCTCCTGGGCCTCTTGAACCCTGTCTGAACCAGCACATGTAATTAATTTCAGTGAGTGGTGCTTCTCTGGAGTTATTTACAAGTTCCAAGGTTTGCAGTAATTATCCACCCCTGAGTTTAGTTCCTGGATAGACCTTAATGCCGTAACTAGCCAGCATACAATAACTAGCTCACAAACATGCAGTGACTCTTTTACAAAGTTGAAACAATAGTCTCAAAAAGATATGTTTGTTAGTCATATTTGTCACAGGAATGACCCTGGTACTTATAAGCCAATTAACCCAACATCCATTGCATGCAATATAATAGAAAGAGTGATATGGGACACAATTAGTAAAGAATTAAATCATGGTAGCATAATCCATGGCAATCAACATGGTTTTATGGATAATAGCCCTTTTTAAACAATGTGATTGAGATCCTATATGTTTGATCCAAAAAAGTAATTATGTTGCCATAACATACTTAGATGCCTGTTAGGCATCCTGAAAAGCTGTCCTGCATAGCATTCTGATAAAATTAGCACTATATAAAGTTAACATAGCATATATTAAATGGATTAAAATTAAATTGATCGATTATCTGATCTCAAAAAAGTAATTGTAAATGGAAAACTGAGTTTCCAGTCAGGTTCCAAAGGGATCTATTCTTGCCCCAAAACTATTCAATATATTTCAGTAATCCAGAAGAAAATATAAAAGAATTGCTGATAAAATTTGCAGAGGGCATAACTGGTGGCATGCTAAATAATGATTGGCCAGGTCAATTATACAAACCAATCTAGATCACTTAGTAAATTGAGCTCATTTGAGCAACACTAGTTAATACAGCCAAACCATAGGTCACACATTTAGGAACAAATAACATAGAACATTCATGATAGGAGACAGTATCCTGGAAGCCATCAAAATTGAAATGGCTTAGGGGTAAATAACAAATAGAACATGAATTCCCAGTGTGATGCTGTACGCTAATAAGGCTAATGCGATCTATGGATGTATAAGCAAGGGAAATATCAAGTAGTAGTACAGAGGAGCATATCGCTGTGACACTCTGTACCTCAGGGGAACACCCAGCACCCCCATGTTCATCCTTGTAAAATGCTTGTGTGGTATCCAATTCAAAGTTTGTCATGTCTGGTGTCTTCGGAAGGCTCGTGATGCACGGAGCATTGTTGTTATAGTGATACTATAGGTTGTAATTTCATGTATATAGTTATGAGTCTGAAAATGTGTCCTCGTGGCTTAAAACAAGCCCAGGCAAAACTCTCCAGGAGCAGAGGGGTAGTTCACACCTCATCAGGGCATGTATGGGACAAACCCAGCCCAGTCTCTCAGGAACAAAGGACACTGTCCTTGGCAACAACAAAGGATCTGTTGGACTCTCCAGTGAGTCACCCCCCTTCCCTTGGGAAGTTTGGGACTATGATGAGGTAATGCTCACCTGACTCTGAAGGGGCAGGGGGCAAAGCCAAGATGGAAGAAAGAACATGATAAAAGGGAGAGATGTTTGCCATGCTCTCGCTCTCTTCCACCTCCATCTACAGATACAACCAGCAAGCGACTGAAGTGCTGATCAAAGGGGGGAGCCTGGCTGATGGACAACCAGCCAGCCTGTGGTGAGAAGCATCTAAGTTTGTATGGGCATTGAAAGTGTTAAGATCAGCTTACAATGAGTTTTGCTTTTATTTCATTTGACCAAATCTGACTTCTTGTTTTGTATTTAATACATTTGTTTGTTTATTCTACCTAAAACAGTGTGTTTGGTTTGAAGCATGTCAGAGACTCTCCATGGGATAACAAGCCTGGTACATATCAATTTCTTTGTTAAATTGATGAACTCATATAAGCTTGCAGCGTCCAGCTGGCATAACTGGACACTGCAAGACGGAGGTTCCTAGGGTTGTGTCTGGGACTGGAGATATTGGCTAGTGTCATTCAGTTGCACGATCCAAGCAGCGGCTGGCCAAAAGAGCTCACTCATGTTGCTGGGAGCAGCTTACATGCTAGCAGCTGTGCGTGAACAGCCTAGGAATAAGGGTTCTCACAGCAGAGCAGGGTAAGGCTGGCTCCCAGAGTTGAGGATTGGAGTGACCTAGGAGATCACCAGTCCAGATAACACCAGGGGAACTTCACAACCTTCATATACAACTTTAGAAAGACCATTATTGGAATATTGTGTGTAGTTCTGGTGTCCATACTTCAAAAAGGATACTGAAAAATTGAAGAGGATTCAGAAGAGAACCACAAGAATGATTCAAGGTCTGGAAAGCATGCCTTTTTAGAGAGAGACTTAAGAAGCTTTTAGTCTATTTAATTTATCTAAAGGAAGATTAAGAGATGATTTGATCACAGTCTACAAGTACCTATGGTCAGGAGATTTCTGATGGGTAGATGGCTCTTTAATCTAGCAGAAAAGGGCATGACAAGATCCAATGACTGGACACTGACGCTCAGTAAATTCAGGCTACAAATAAGGTGCACAATTTTAAGTGAGGATAAGTAATTATTGGAATACCTTACTATGGATATAGTGAATTAATGTTCTGAAGACTTTCAGAAATAGGATATACCTCAAACAGAAGTTAAGGGTTTGATGCAGAAACTACTGGATGCAGCCTGTTATGCAGGAGGTTTGACTAAATGATCATAAAGTCCTTTCTGGCCATACAAAAATAATAAAAAAAGAAGATCTAATTGGTCTTGTTACCTTGACTAGCATGGTTTTATGTTAGAGCTGTTTGACCTTTGAAGCACCACTGCTAGTGCTCCCAGGAGACACCAGCATTCACTACCAGACTTGATGAAACAAGCGCCAGCATGTAACAGCACAATGACATCCAGGTTTCTTCCTCCACAACTGTGTGTTCTGCTTTCTCAGTGTAGAATATTATGCAAGTTAAGGCTCTATTCTCACCAAGTACCATTGTGTGTATATATGTGCTATGGTGATTATACACCCTGATTAGGAGCCCAGAGTAAAGAGGACTATGCTCTCTAGCTGTTGTTTTCCTGGGCTTTAGAAAAGGGACTTATTGAAGTAAATGGAAGTTTTGTCACAGACGTTAAGGGAAGCAGGATCTGGTGTGCTTTGTCACTTTGGGAAAGAGAAGGAATTCCAATATAAGAGAAGGAAGGATTGGCAGCCTGCAGAGAAGAAAATTAAATGGTCATTCAAACATCAAGTCAACTTGCCACCCTTTGATGAAGAATAATTTTACATTAATGTTTTCTCTTTTTGCTACCCAATTTAGTGGCCATGATTAAAAAAAGCATAGCTACATCAGCACTGCTCTTCCTATATGCCATTCTGCACATCCCTGGCAAAAGGGATTTTACTTGTGTCATTCTCTAACAAGTGTTATTCCTTTCCCAAGTGAGAGAGAGAGAGAGAGAGAGAGTGAGAGTGTGTTTGTATATATTTATATATATATATATATATACATATATAAAAGTTGATAAATAGTAGTGTGAGCAAATGCAACAGGCTTGCTCTTTAAGAAATTAGATAATCGTATTTTGTCATTTGTTAGAATGGTTTGCTTTAATTTAGTAAGCTTATTCTGTTATCAGATATGTATAGAACACAGGATTCTTTGACATATACACCTCTACCCCGTTATAACACAACCCGATATAACACGAATTCAGATATAACGCGGTAAAGCAGCGCTCCGGGGGGGCGGGGCTGCGCACTCCGGCGGATCAAAGCAAGTTCGATATAACGCAGTTTCACCTATAATGTGGTAAGATTTTTTGGCTCCTGAGGACAGTGTTATATCGGGGTAGAGGTGTAGTTATAGTGTAATCTTATCTCTCCTGGGAGATTTCAGACTCTTTATCACAATTTGTCTAGTAGGAGCCTAACACATCCTTCAGTTTATCTGTTGTCTAATGACATCACTCATAATTGGATGGGAGGAAGATTTTTATGTAATCTTTCTGTCTCAAATAAAGTGGTGGCTAGTGCAGCCTACAGAGGTAATATGGAAAACTCCACTATCCAATAAAAAGTTAAATAATCTCATTGTCAACAATAGTGAAACACACTGCATTGTGTTGCAGTGGTATGTTGGCTGCCTGTAGCTAGCACAACATTTGTTACCAAGAGTATTGTCAAAGTGAACAAAAGATCACTACCACTACTGGCTGCTGATGGTGGCGTGAAAGGAGTTTGAAGATTCCATTTTTAATCACTTAAACCCTAAACTGATAATAACTCTTGTCCTCCTTGGGCAGACACCTCCATCTTTTTGGCTCTGGAGGCAAGATGGAGAAAGAGTGCTACCCATAACTGAGCTGTCAGTCCCATGTCAGACTGCCTTTTATATATAAGTCTTAGAGACTTCAAACTTTTATCCACAAACTATTTCCTAGTTCCAGCTAGTGCCAAATTATGGCACTGCAATAATTCTGCTATGGTAATTTATGATCTCACAGTAGCTTGATTTTGTGTATGTATATATACACATACACACACACACTCACTCCCTAAAGTGGTGACACAAATGTCATGACCACATGTTTCATTTAATGAAAAAGACACTCACTTTGTCAGTGATACAGTACAAGTACTCTATTTTATGCATCTTTTATGTGCACTTGAAGTGTTTTCAGATTAGCTCTTGGTCATGTTCAGATTCAATTTCTGCTAGAATCAGAATACTTTAGGCTAATAAAAACAGCTAGAAGACTTATGGGAAGTCCCACTCCATTTTTGTTTTAATTGTATAAAATCTGAAGCAATTCATTCTCAGTGACCTGAGGTCAAATACACAGTAAAATGCTTTCCTATTTATATGGGATTTTTGCAATAAAAAAACTGAACTTTGGAAATACTGAATTTATTTTAATCTGTTTTCTCATAGAGAGTGCCCATTGCTGCATGCCTGCTAATAGGTCATCCATTAAAGTAAAGTTAGATTAAAAAAAAAATCTACAACAGTCTTGCTTAATTTTGTCCCTATTCCAAACTTTGTAGGTTGACAAAAACAACAAGGAGTCCGGTGGCACCTTAAAGCATAACAGATGTATTTGGGCATAAGCTTTCATGGGTAAAAAACCCACTTCTTCAGATGCATGGAGTGAAAATTACAGATGCAGGCATAAATATATATACACTGACAAAAGAAGAGAAGGGAGTTACCTTACAAGTGGAGAACCAGTGTTGACAAGGCCAATTCAGTGGATGTAGTCCACTCCCAATAATTGATGAGGAAATGTCAATACCAAGAGATGGAAAATTGCTTCTGTAGTGAGCCAGCCACTCCCAGTCCCTATTCAAGCGCAAATTGATGGTGTTAAATTTGCAAATGAATTTTAGCACATCAGTTTCTCTTTGAAGTCTGTTTTTGAAGTTTTTTTTGTTGAAGAATAGCTACTTTTAAATCAGTTACTGAGTGTCCAGGGAGATTGAAGTGTTCTCCTCCTGGCTTTTGTATGTTACCATTCCTGATGTCTGATTTGTGTCCATTTATTCTTTTACGTAGAGATTGTCGGGTTTGGCCAATGTACATGGCCGAGGGGCATTGCTGGCACATGATGGCATATATCACATTAATAGAGGTGAAAATGAATGAGCCCCGATGGTGTGGCTCATGTGGTTGGGTCCTCTGATGGTGTTGCAAGAGTAGATATGGGCACAGAGTTGGCAATGAGGTGTGTTACAGGGATTGGTTCCTGGGTTAGTGTATTAGTATATTTATGCCTGTATCTGTATTTTTCACTCCATGCATCTGAAGAAGTGGATTTTTTTTTACCCACAAAAGCTTATGCCCAAATAAATCTGTTAGTCTTTAAGGTGCCACTGGACTCCGTTGTTTTTGTGGATACAGACTAACATGGCTACCCCTCTGACACTTTGTAGGTTGAACAACTCCGGATGGAACATAAGTAATCTGAAGGTTGTTTTTCCTCTGGTCACTTATCAAATTATTTTTGGAGTTATTTATTAGGAAACAGGTGAAGAATGTTACAAGAATGCTCTATAAGTGATATATATATATATATATATAAACAGATTAAGTGCCATCTACTGGCACTTAAGAATATTTACCATAGATAGTGGATTTTGTAGGGCCAATAAAACCTGTACACTGCAAATGGCTTCTTGCCTGTAGCTCTTAATTGAAGCTCTTAATGGACAAGACAGAAGTCCTAGACCAAGGAAAACAATACAGAGAGATTGTATTAGCCCCAAAGCAGATTTAGTGGAAGCCACACAAAAAGTAAGCCCTACCGTCTTTAGCAGAGAAACTACAGGCATTATTAATTATTTGTATTATTGTAGCATCTAGGAACCCTAGTCATGGACCAGGACCACATTGTGACTGGCACTGTATAAACAGGAAAAAAAAATGTCTTAAGCAAAGGCGAAGATCCAAGGGCTGCTAGAAGACACAAATAAAAGCCTTGGGGCATCAATCCTACAAAGACGTATGTACTTGCTTAAGTTTAAGCATATAAGTAGTCCCTTTGAATTCAAAGGGACTCCAAATTGTGGCAGCAGAAGAGCAATGCAAGGCCTCTAAAATTTATTTTAAAGAAGCTGTGTAAAACAGTGTGGATGGAAATAAACACAAGAATTTAATTATTTTTTTTTGCCAATTAGCAATAGAAAAAAAATGTTTTATACAGGTATTCAGTTCCCCTCTCTGCAAAGGGCCCTTTGGTGTCAAATAGGGTTATATGGCAGTAATTCAATCATTTTTCTAGCCACAGCAATACAATTTCCTTGAAAGGTATTCCAAGCAGTAGCTGAAATCCTGTGCTGTCACACAGGTGTAATTTATAAAATCATCTGTAAAAAAGTTGAAAGTGGTTTAGAACTTATTAGATGCTAACAGACCACAAAACCCAGTGATGATTCAACCTGATGATATTCTGAACAAAAAGAGCTCCCAACCCTGCTTGTAGCTGTTTCCATCACTTCACATTGATTCAGACATTGTAGGTCTCAGAGAGAAACAGAGCAACATTCATGGAATCTTCGTATATAAATTTAAAAAAAATCTTAAAAGAACATGAAGGTGGCAAAGTCAAGCACTCCAAAGTTAAGAAATGTTAGAATTAAGATTACTTTGCAACCTTAATTTGACTCCCTTATGCCTATGCATTACAATACAGTCTTTATTTACATAAGCATATACCATTTTTCCACAGGACTCCTGTTTCAATGGGACAGATGTTAAATTAGTAAGTAGTTATTCAATATCTTGCTTTATTTTCATCATTCAATGTATGGCACCGGCCTGATTTTCTGCACACCATGCAAACCCAGTGCAGAATATAAGTGATTAATTTCCTTGTGGGTTTCTCTACGGTACTCTCAATATCGTATCTGAATTCTTCACAAACATTAATAAATTTAGCATCACATCCCTGTGAGATTAGGTGATATTATCCCCATTTTACAGCTGGAAAACTGAAGCACAGGGATTCAAGACAATATTTTCAAACATGACCAACTTCAAACACCTTAGCCCTGATTTTCCAGAGTACTTAGCATTTTATAGATTTTTATATTTTGAAAGCACAGCTCCAATTGACTTCAGTTGTAGTCATGAGTGCTCAGCACTACTGCAAATGCATTTCTAGGTGTTCCAGGCTAGGCACTCAGAAAATTAGGAGCACAGAATTAGTGGCTAACTGTGAACATATTAGTTTAAATTACTTGCCCAGCATGACCTAGAAACTCTGGGTGAGAAACAGGGATAGAATCCAGTTCTCCAGGATGGCATTAAGCTGCCTTAATCACAAGACAATCTTCTCTCTTCCTGCTCATTTACTACAATGAACGAGGCTGTGGTCCTACAGGTGACAGTAATAATACTATGCAACACTTATTCATCCCCCTGAACACAATCCATCATGTGCAGTGAATGAGGCACAAGTCCTTTGGAAAAATGAAGTATGTGGTGATGTAATTAGAGTGTTCTCAGATCAGTTCCTTGATGCCACAGCAGTGTCTGGTAGAAGCAACTGCAAGGTATGTTCTGCTCAGCTTCTGTAGCCTCATGATGGAGCATGCACAATCTCTCTGTGGTAGAGCTGGTCGGGAGTTTGAGAAATATTTTTTTCTTGTTCAAGTCTCTGCTTCTAGAGTAGCACACCTACAATTCTTTTTGGGGTAGGGGAAAATTCAAAAGTTTTGTCCTGAGGTAGAAATGGAAAGGTTTTGAAATCTCATTTTCCTTCATTTTGAACTGGAAAATAGAACAATTTTAAGTAGAACTTTAATTTTTTTTTCATCCCAACAGAGAGAGAGAGAGAGAGAGATGTGAAAATTTCAGCCTAAACAGTTAAAGGTTAAAAGTTATAAGTAACTGACAACAGGGTCTTATAGTGTGAAGTGGTGGGCAACCACAACTACAGACAGTGCTACCAGCTCCATCTATAGTAAGAGAAACTGTAACTATACTTCAGAGTGGTAGTCGTGGTAGTCTGTATCAGCAAAAACAATGAGGAGCCCTTGTGGCACCTTAGAGACTAACAAATTTATTTGGGCATAAGCTTTCATGGGCTAAAACCCACTTCATCAGATGCATGGAGTGAAAAATACAGTAAGAAGAATATATATTACAGCACATGAAAAGATGAGAGTTGCCTTACCAAATGGGGGGTCAGTGCTAACGAGTACCAACAGAAGTTGGTCCAACAAAAGATATTACTTCACCCACCTTGTCTCTCTAGGGCCAACATGGATACAACATCACATTTACTATGTAGGTTACATAGAGACAAGGGGGGCGGGGGGGCGAATAGCAGCATTCTTTGAGAACTCATCCTTAATTACATTACCTTAAAGTTTGTATCCTGGAAATAAATATTGTGTATTTTGGGACTTCACAACAACATTAAAAGTCTTTAAAATCTCAGCAGCAAACTATTTGCTGGAGTTTAAAGCTTTGGTTTAAAAAAAACCAAAAACACCAAAAAAACCACACCACTCTTCAAAGCTTAAGAACGCATTAATGTTTACAAAGTGTGTTTACTCTTCAGCAGGAGCTTGGAAAAAATAATTTAAGTCCAAATAAATTATCTACATTTCTATGCCTTTAAAAAAATATTAACAATTTTACTGGCAGTAATTTCAAGCTGATCCAAGCGTAGCAGCCAACAGAGCTTCTAAAATATACCAAGCCTGATTTCCCCTCTCCCTTACACCAGTGTAATGTCACTAGCGTCAACAGAATTATTTTTGGCCTCCACTGATGTAATAAAGAAGTGAATTGGGCCCTTTTGACATTCAGAACAAGATATAGTACCACAATTTCTTTTGTAATATTATTTATATTAGTATGTGAGAGACTTTGGTGATCACATTAAGAGATAGAAAGGAGAGGCAGGTTGAGAGCTCCCAGGTTGAGAGCTCCCAGAACAGAAAGACCTCTAATTGTACAGACAATAAATAAATACATTACATACTGCAGGGAACTGTATTTGCAAGAAGAGACATTGGATGACTTAGTAGGTCTTTTCTATCTAACTTACATAACTGTAAGAGACTGAGAAAGGAACAGTAGAAACAAGTGCTGATCTCTCAAAAGAACCCCTTACATTGTCCCATCCTAACAATTCAGAAGGGCAGGAGGGAGAAGAAGCAGCAGAGAATGGATTCATTTGTTCTCACTTTGGAGAACAGCTCTGTAAGAGTAGGGGGAAGAATAGAACAATAAAAGGTTCATAAGTTAGCCTGAAGCCACACATTCACAGAATCAATTTCCATCCCAAAGGAAATAGTGAGATTTCAAAATCTAGTTTAATTCCACTCTGAACTAAAAGTCAAAATCCCAAATTTTTTCATGGAGTTAAAACTTATCAAAACCAATATAGTCAGGTACCAGGGTACAGAATATTTCAGTTTCACAATTTAAACACATAAAATACAGTGATCATGCCTAGATGTTTAGGAGATACATATTTTGAGCCCACTGTTCCATATTTTGATCCAGACTTTAATATTAATGGGACAACATGGTCAAAACTACACATACCAATCATACCAGTGGGGGGGAGGCTGCGGGAAGCGGCGCGGGCCAAGGGATGTGCTGGCTGCCGCTTCCCGCCACCCCATTGGCCTGGAGCGGCGAACCGCAGCCAGTGGGAGCCGCGATCGGCTGAACCTGTGGATCCGGCAGGTAAACAAACCAGCCCGGCCCACCAGGGGCTTTCCCTGAACAAGCGGCGTACCGGCTTTGAGAACCACTGATATAAACCGAAAGGAGGCACATTACCAAATGCATATAAATATGTAATGCCAGTCCCTTAGCCAAGCATGCATGTCTGCATTGTATTGCCACTTCAGAGCACTTCTTTTGCATGGCTCGGATGGGTGTACTTGTTTTGCCTGTTTTTGAACCCACTGGAACATTCAGGGATATAGAGTGTGATAATTGAAATTGGATTTGCATTGTTAAGAGAGCATGTAGTGCAGGAAGGGGGAAAGGAATCCAAGAGCAGAAAAACATCATCTAGCTCTTATATAGCACTCATCAGTAGATCTCAAAGCACTTCACAAAAGGAGGTCACAGTATCATCCCCCATTTTTAATGAAAGGTAAACTGAGGTACAGAGAGACAAAGTGATGTGCCCAAGGTCACCCAACAGATCAATGGCAGAGCTGGGAATAAAACCCACTGTATAGTTTCATTTACTGGAAAATATTTGTAAATTTGAACTAGTTATTTATGCCAAGAACCCATACACTTTGCCAGGTTTACCCATCACTGCTTATTGTCGTCATTTTTACAACACCCAAATAAGTAACTAGATGAGATCCACAAGCAGAACAAACACAAAACTAATCAAATTCCCTTACAAAAAAAATCCTGACTCCTACGAAATTTCCATTTAATTGAACTACAAGACTCAGGCACCGAGTTAGTATTTGCCCAATATTCAAATTGCAACTGTAATATATACCATCAGTCCTGCTTAACATTTTAATACAATTCCTGCCTAACAGCTGGTTTTGTTGTCTAGTTAGAGGCTGCATAAAGCAAGGCACCCCAAAGTGGCATTCCATATTTTCTGAAATAGCAATGAGATCAATAATCAAACCGAGAAAGAAAGATACAAAAAATAAGAGTTTAGACTGGCAATCTTTGTTTTTGTTTTTCTTTACATTCTGTTGTTACCCAAAGCTTTTTTCTAAACACTTTTTCCAGCAGCGGCTTGTAAGTCTCAGAAGCAGGGCCGGCGCTTCCATTAGGCGCCCCCGCCGCCCGTAAAAATTTGGGGGCGGGACCTTCCGCCGCCTAGGGCGCCAGCAAAGCTGGCGCCGCTACTGCTCAGAAGACATATTCTGTCCTTCAATACCACCTGAAGAGTCAGGCAATAAAACAACAACCTGTTGTCTGTCCTACACAGAAGCCCACTTCACGGGGACAGAGTCTTTTCTCTGCATTGGAGTACGTAAGGGAAAAAAGCATTACTGTCTTTGTAAGTAATGTACAGTAACTTCTATCTGCTGTTAGCACCTTCTCCCCACTTCTTCAGTCACAATAGGTTTCTATTTCTTTCTTCAGTTTGGCTTTTCCACAGGAATTCTGTAAATTAATAGAAACTGCATACTCGTCCAATGTCCACTTTAGCAGTTGTGATATCACATCCTTCATTACTGTGTGTGGGAGGGTTAGTTCTTCCTTTATCTTTCGGGATTGCCAGCAACAATACACTTCATGTTTTTAGTAATTCTCCCAAGTCTCAAAGATTTTGAAGGATTTTTCTTCACTTTTGAAGTCTCCTCTCCCACATCTAGTGCCTCTGATGAGTGCTGAATTGACAGCCCTGAAAACTAATTTCCTCCAAGCACAGAAAAGATACAGCCCAAATCATGCCAGTGTGCTCAACCCTAAACAGTAAAGGTACCATACTATTACAATGCAGGCACACATGGGACATTTCAAGATAGAGGGGCATATTCTCTGTTGTGGTCAACTCCCACCAGGCACAGTGGATCAGGGTGTTATGTCAGGAAGCCACTTGCAATTCCCTGATACTCTGTTCAATTTTCCTTCAAGATTAGGTAACTGAGGCTCAAAATATATTTGTAGTAGGGACTTTCCCAGTCTGGCTTTGGGCCCATCTGTGGCTTCAGTTCCTCCCTCTTGGAAGATCATCATCATAACTGGCATGAGTCAGGTAGATCCAGACCCCAAGAAGAGGTGATTCATTGTCAACTTTAATACAGGAACTCATACCCGGCTTTTCTAGTTGGTTCACAACTCTTGCTGCAGGGGGCTTAGTCCTGTCTCTGATGAGACTTTCCTCTAGCAGAGTTGCACTCTATACTCCAGTCTTCCTAGATGGCTCCTGGTCCCTGCAGGCTTGCACTCCCAAGGCCCTCTGCCTGGGTGCTAAGGAGAATCTCTGTTTAGAGCAGCTCATGTATCCCTCCTGCACCTTTATCTGCTGAATCTCAGGCTGCTCTTTATATCTCCCAGCAGGCCTGGTTCCAAGTCATATGCTCAAATCATGTAACACCTGGGCTTATTCCCTTCACCTGGGATGGCGGGCACCTCTTAAAGGGCCAGCTCACACAGACAGTATCCAAATATATTAAATGAAAAGGCAGACTCTTTTGGCTGCCATGTTATCCGAAATTCCACCTAGCAGTAATCAGGATGCTTAAGTCTCTTAACTGCAATGGAATTTAAAAAAACCTATGACTTCATAAGATTTCCATTTAATGTAGGGCATTGTCAGGAAGAAAAATTGTATACTTTAGGTGAAGCAGTCTGACTTGTTCCTCTGGCTCTAATTACTTGGTATCCTTACTCCCTGTTTTCTGCATGTTATGTGATATATATTGAAACAGAAAATAGATGTAAAGGTGTTTTTTGCTCTTTTTTTATATGAAATACAAGGCCACCCACATATTTAAATAAAATTATTTTATTGCATCTTAAATCAAATTGTGTGCTTCCTTCAAAATTACAGTTAAAAATACCAGCCAATCAGATATGACCTGTGTGGCTAATACTGTAAAACATGACTAGTGATTAAGGAATCCAACTTGGGGCACGTTAAAGGGTAACTTACCCTGCTTTTCAGTGGGTAAGTGCTTAGCTCTTTTAGAAAGTCAGGCTTTGTAAAAGAACCTCACATTAAGCAACCAAGAATTCAGGCACCTAAAAAAAAAAAAAAAAAAAAAAAAAAAAAAAAAACAACTTAATTACTTTAAAAAAAAATTCTTGCTCCATCTCTTTAAAGTGGATTCAAATCATCTTGAAGTTCCCTAGCTTTATTGTCACTGAAACAGCCTTTGCTTGATCCACTGTGATCTAAGAGAGGATAAGGTTTCTCTAATCAATAAGACATAGCCACATGGTGTTGAAACTGAGAAACTAGCAAGGCCACATATAAGCAATTTCTTACTGGTGCACTTGCCTGAAATAATTTCCTCCCACTGGAAGAAAGGGGATGAAGGATGAGCTAAGAAAGAGGCTCAGCATGAGTGAGAAAGTTCTAAGACAATGCAAGAACAGCTAGACTGTCAAAAAAAAATCTGGCAGTCACCATGGACTTCTGAGAGAAGTCTGCACCACAGAAGAGAAGAGCTGCTGGAACAATAATGTTGGAACTGGAACAGTTAGACAGCAAAAATAGCAATAGGAGGAAGACAGAGCCAGCAGTCAAAAGAGGATAGTGCTTTAGTATATTAATGTCCCGCCCCCTCCCCAAATCCCAATTAAATCCCCTTAGGTGCCAATAACTGCTAGCTCAATTAATAGTCCGGATGGATAATTTTGATCCCCATACAACAAAACACTAAAGCAGTACAGTGTCACGCACACAAGACAGCACAACACTGTTTCATAAGGTGGCAGAAAGTTCCACTCCAGAGCGGAATGCACAATTTCTCTGAAAGGTGAGGAGATAAATGGCCATTGCTGAATAGCAGGGTAAGCAGAGTAAAGGACAATTATGTGAAAGTTAGGACAGAGTGCTAATGTAATAGCCTTCATTGAATTCTGACCATTTAACATTCCTTTGCCACTTTAATCTCTTCTCGATCATCTTACTTTAAAGAATGTAAATTCAGAGACATCATTAAGTGGTTAGATCTTTGCCAAGGCCAAATGTTGGAGGTGATTACATTTAATCAGCTGGCATTATGTTACTTTAACTGTTGAAAGCAAATACACAAAAACTTACCCCAAGGGGGAAAACATAAGATCCTATTTTGAACATGTCCTCAGATTTTCTTGAGAGGGTTATAATATTAAAATGCATATTCTCTCTCCTGATCCTCTGATATTCATAAGTCATTGAATTTTAAAACTCTGAAACACCCCAGGGTGACAGCACTTTAAGAATATTTTGTAAATGTAAACAAGAAGTTTGAGAGATTGGGAAAAACCAGCCTGGCACATGAACTCCCTTTAAAACAGAAAATTAGCTACCTGAAGGTAGGATCCTATAGGCAGAGGTTTATCACTGCTTTAATTCTCAGGCCTCAGTGATTCAGGAGCCAAATTAGTGATCAACATTACCCAAGAGAGCCACAGTAATGTGAATTCATCGTTTCATTTACTATTATATATACACAATATTATTCTCACAGCAAAATGATTGACCAAATTTTATGTTATCAGCCACAGTTGGTTAACATAGTAAAAGCAACCTAATTTGTTAATAACTTAGGTTGGTTAATAATTAAAATCAGTGTTTTAATATCATGTGCTGAAAATAACCGCAGGAGACACATTAAAGAGCCACTTGTGGCTTGCGAGCCTCAGTCTGAATATCACTGAACTAAAGCCTCTCTGCCTTGGTCCCTCTGATGTCCATAGGAAAGTAAACAGTTCTTTGGAGTTCATTTTGGCAGGGCTGAATCCATACTCCTCTTCCTTCTTTTTCTTTCAGTCTGAGACTCGAGAGAGAAAGTATTGTCGAAAGGTGCTGTATAGGGGAGCAGAGTACATGATCTCCCCTGCTCTCTTCTCTACTACAATTTCAAGAACTTAAGAAGATTATTAAAAACAAACTGAAAAATGTTTGAGTTACTGCTTCCATCTCTCATTTCAGTCTCATTTATTTTTAACCCCTTGAGTGCTGAACATCCCATGCCATGTCTGTCCTATTCACCCATCACGGGGGTGTCCCAGTGCTTTTCAGTACTTCTTTAAGCAACAGGACTAGGCTCTGTCACTTGTGAGCATGCATACAGTTGAAGCTACCCACTGTGCTGCCAAACACTCAAAGTATGGCCTAACATGACATTTGAGTGGAATGATGGCAGCACAGCAAGTGAAGAAAACCAGCAGTGAACAGGTTAACTATAAGGTTCTCTTGAGGGTTTAGTTCATGTATTTCCCCTATTTCTGCAGGCACTGAAGTGTCACAGCTGATACACATGCTGGAGCAGAGAATGTCACATCAGGAATGATATCATGAGGTTAGCTTAAATGTGGCATTAATTCCACAGCTCCAGTGACTCCCGCGCTTGGAACAGTTTGAAAAATTTTGACTGCTCTGCAATTTAGTGAGATCCTTTTAATTTGGCTCACACTTCACTACAAAGCACATTAACATATAGGCAGTAAGCTTTTGAGCTTAGGGAGGACTTGCTGCAACTCATTTAGAAAACACAAAATTTTAAAGACAACATACTCCTCTCCATAGGTTCATTTTATTTTTAATATTCCTGTTTGTGTTCTGTAATCCTGATGTTTTATCAAGATACTCCTCAAGTCAGGAATACAAATGCAACAACATGCTTCTATCACACATCTCACACTGGAGCTTTTCAGAATTAAATACCTTCATCCCTCATATAAGAGCATGTAATGTCATAGCAAAAAAAAAAAAAAAAAAAAAAAGGCAAACTCCAAAATTAATTTATGCTACTTCAAGGAAAGTTTTCCTCTCCACCCTCTCCATCCCTGTGAAAACATTCTCTTTTGCAAAATAAAATATTGTCAATTCCCAGGAATGTAAATGGTTGACTGTTTCAGAAGTATGATTTTGCCCTTCACTATTCATTGTTTCACAAAAGCAAAACCCTCAGGGCAATCAATACTAACTTATGATAATGTGGTCTGCAGCACAGTGAGGGTCCCCCCCCAACCCCCGCAGCTGACAGAGCACTTAGCAGTAGGTGCTACAGTAAGTGGATTAGAGTATTTTACCTGTAAACATGCTGCAATAAAGTGATATCATTCCATTGCTACAGATTACTTAGTTAACATTTTTCCTAATATATTTGGCTCACTAGTTCATTAGATCATTACCTTATAAACAGCCTGGGTAATGAATTGAGAGCAACTGCATACCTTCAGGAAGAACCTGCCCGATAACAGTAATCCATTAGAAAACTGGCAGTATCCTCTGATCTATTGCCCGCAAAGCTATGACTTGATGGAGAGTTTCATTCCCTCTGCTCAGTACTCCAGAAGAAAATCAGCACAATTTAAATATTTCTTGTGATGTGACAGCTCTCTAGATCCCTGGTTGCATGCTGTTCCCAAGGGATGACAATCTGGTGTTCCAGTGAGCATAGAGCAGTGAAGATGAATTGAAAAAGCTTGAGATAAATTAGGGCTGGCTAAGTTAAAATTGTCTGCTCCTGAGTCTCTCATCTGCAGTCTGCAAGCCTGTTTTGCTGTGAAAAAGCTAGATGGCAGGCTGCCTCAGTGAGTTCTTCTTAAGCGACAGGGAGCATTTTCAATGAAGAAAAATTCTCCCATTATCTAAGCTAATGTGACTGCAGCTAAGTCTAGTTTTAAGGGTGTCTACTAGCATGAAATTCATTTTTACTATTGCTCTCCTTCATGCTACAGGTCAAAACACATACTATCAGTTGATACATTTCTATCTGAAAGAAAAACTTTAGTTAACAAATGATAACCTGGATCTTGTTATAGCTTTGTCCAATAGAAAAATTGCCTACACTTAGACTATGTTAACCAGTGATATATTTCCTAATGTTACCTGCTTGTTCCCAAGTTATTTTTCCATTCCTGTTCCTGCTCTCTTGGTCTTAATAATCATTATGCCAACAATTATCTGCATTTTGAAATGCTTTAGTATAGAGGTTGGCAAGGTTTTCTTCTAGCTGACAAAAATTGAAGTGACAGCTGGAAATCAGGACATTTTGCACTTTGTAACCTTAAGAGATGCTGGTCCAAGAAAACATCTGATGGCCATTTTGCTGTACCCTTAGAAAGTCTGGTTTAAAAAAACCCTTTGTGACAGATGGTCACAGACTCTGATTACACAGTCTTTGCAATTGAAATAAAATTGCAATTGAAATTTTTCAGAATTCAGGTTAGTGCCAAAGTGCTACAAGGTAACAAGCCTTGTGGATAGGGAGGAAGCTGTAGATATGGTATATCTTGACTTTAGTAAGGCTTTTGATACTGTCTCGCATGACCTTCACAAACAAATTAGGTAAACACAACCTAGATGGAGCTACTATAAGGTGAGTGCATAACTAGTTGGAAAACTGTTCCCAAAGAGCAGTTATCAGTGGTTCATAGTCAAGCTGGAAGGGCATATCAAGTGGGGTTCTGCAGGGATCAGTTCTGGGTCTAGTTTTGTTCAATATCTTCGTCAATGATTTAGATAGTGGTATAGAGAGTACATTTATCATAATTGAGAACAATACTGAGACGGGAGGGATTGCAAGTGCTTTGGAGGATAGGAATAAAATTCAAAATGATCTGGACAAACTGGAGAAATGGTCTGAAGAAAATAGGATGAAATTCAATAAGGACAAATGCAAAATACTCCACTTAGGAAGGAACAATCAGTTGCACATTTACAAAATGGGAAATGACTGCCTAGGAAGGAGTACTGTAGAAATGGATCTGAGGGTCATAGTGGATCACAAGCTAAATATGAGACAACATGGTAACATTGTTGCAAAGAAAGCAAACATCATTCTGGGATGGTAAGCAAGACATGAGAAGTAATTATTCCGCTCAACTCCACACTGATTAGGTCTCAGATGAAGTATTGTGTCCAGTTCTGGGCGCCACATTTCAGGAAAGATGTGGACAAATTGGAGAAACTCCAGAGAAGAGCAAAAAAATGATTAAAGGTCTAGAAAACATGACCTATGAGGGAATATTGGGGGGAAAAAAGAAGAAGACTGAGAGGAGACATAAGTTTTCAAGTACATAAAAGTTTGTTACAAGAAGCAGGGAGAAAAAAATGGTTCTCCTTAATGTCGGAGTATAGGACAAGAAGCAATGTGTTTAAATTGCAGCAAAGGTGGTTTAGGTTGGACATTAGGAAAAACTTCCTAACTGTCAGGGTGGTTAAGCACTGGAATAAATTGCTTAGGGAGGTTGTGGAATCTCTGTCATTGGAGATTTAAGAGCAGATTAGACAAACCTCTCAGAAATGGCCTAGGTCAGAGGTTCTCAAACTGTGGTCCGTGGACCACCAGTGATTCACGAGCTCCATTCAGGTGGTCCGTGGATAGTTCCTTCTAAGGTGCATGCCTGGAAATGATGGGCCACCCACCTAATTAGTGGAGCTGTGCAGGCATAGCTCCACTAATTAGGTGCCTGGACCCTGGAGAGGATGCACATGTAAGGTGAGGTGGTGGCCTTGGGGGTATAGTGGGTGGGTGGGAGGGGGAAGTGGGGGGAGAAGAGGAGGTGGGGGGGAATTTGGAACATGCAGGGCTGCGGCGGCCAGAGAAAGATGACTTTCCCCAGCTCCAGGGCTGCAGCTGTCAGGGAGAGACAGCCCTCCTTCCCAGCCCCAGCTCTGTGGTGGGGGAGAGACCCCCCTCCTTCCCAGCCCCAGCTTGGGGGCTGCTGTGGTGGGGGGGGGGAGGAGGGAAGAGGGCACATCCATCACATTAGAAAGGCAAGACTACTGATATTAAAATATGAGTTGTTTNAGGAGGGAAGAGGGCACATCCATCATATTAGAAAGGCAAAACTACTGATATTAAAATATGAGTTGTTTGCTTTTATTTGTAGAACAAAAAAAGTTAATTATTAAGGGTTGTTTTTAATATAGCGCTTTTATCCAAAGCGCTTTACAATAGTTAGCTAATGGGACAAACAACATTTGGAAAGATCATTAAGTGGTCCGCTGAGACCCTCAGCAATTTTCAAGTGGTCCACGGAAAAAAAGTTTGAGAATCACTGGTCTAGATAATATTTAATCCTGACATGAGTGCAAGGGACTGGACTAGATGTCCTTTCAAGGTCCCTTCCAGTCCTATGATATATGGTTCAGGTTTGCCTCCTTGTCACGGGACAAATGTGAAGCAGAAAATGTGATTGGAAAGTTGGTGGATGGAATTTGGGAAGAACTTTCTCATACAAAGATGGGTGTCCTGGAGGGTTAATGACAATTCATTTGATTCCCATGGTACAGATATGGTGAATGCCTCTATTGCCACAGCATGCCCCTAAGATGGACCACAATTTCTGGTGCAGGAGAACCAGCACAGCGTTGTGGGATCACATCATTTTGGAAACCTGGGATGACCAGCAATGGCTTCAGAACTTTTGAATGAGGAAACAGACCTTCGTGGAGCTGTGAGAGAAGCTTGCAGCAAACCTCCAGCATCAGAACACTCAATTCAGGCAAGCCATACTGGTGAAGAATGAGGGGCTATTGTCCTGTGGAAGCTTAGGGTGGCAAAATCCACTATTAGTGTCATGCATGTTTCAAGGCAATTAACACCGATCTACCAACAAGTGGCTGCCTTAAGAAAAGTTCCAGAAATAGCTGGATTTCAGAGGATGGGGTTTCTGAACAGTGTAGGGGCCATCGTTGGCACCCACATCCCAATACTTTGCCCACCAAAAGGGGTGAGTGAATATGTGAACCCAAAAGGTTACTATTCACTCATTCTGCAAGGTTTAGTGGACCACAGAAGCAGATTCATGAATAGCAACATAGGAAACACTGGAAAGGTTCATGATAAAAGTGTGCTGAGGAGATTGGTATTGTAAGTGGAGGAGGAAGAAGGGACTTGATTCCTCAGAAAGGTATTGTTCTGTAGGGTGTGTTTAGGCCCATTGTTATTTTGGGAGAAAAGGAATACCTGCTCCTAACTTGGCTCATGAAAACATACACTGACATCAATGACTCTGGAAAAAGGGAATTCAATTACAAAATTAATAACTGTAGAATGGTCACAAAGTGCACGTTTGGTATGCTGAAGTCTCATTGGCACTGCCTACACACCTGTCAATGTGGCAAACACGGTTCGCTGCGCACTCCATGACATTTGTGAGGGTAACGGGGAGTGATTCCAGCCTTCCAGTCCAGTGGGATCCAGATAGGGTGACCAGACGTCTGATATTATTGGGACAGTCCCGATTTTAAGACAGTTGTCCCGCGTCCCGACCGCACATCGGTCGGGACGCCCTTTGTCCCGATAATCGGGGACCGCTCACCATGAGTCACCGCCAAAGTCCTGGGGCTGGTGTGGTGGCACTTCCTGGGACAGCTCCCAGTAGCGCACCCGCCTGCCGGCAGGAACCTGCAGTGTGGGCGGCCCCTAGGCACAGAGGTGGAGGGGGTCTCCGCGTGCTGCACCGGCTCCCTCCTGCCCAATCAGAGTTGGGGGGGGGGGGCTTGCAGGTGCTGGCAGCGGGCGGAGAGCCCTCCGCCCTGCCCCCCTGCCCCCCCCGACCTGACCCGAGGATCCAGAGGGACCTGCAGGATGCTTCCCAGGAGCCGCCCCAGGTAAGCACTGCCGGGACTCCCCACCTCGGCCCCCGGCAGGTCCCTCTGGCTCTTAGGGTTGGGGGGGTGGGGGCTAAGGGGCTCTGGGGGCTGCTCCCGCCAGCAAGCCCCGCTCTGTGGCTCCGGCAGCTCCCATTGGCGCTTTTCTCAGCCAATGGGAGCCACGGAGCTCGCGCTTGTGGTGGGCACAGCACGTGGAGAGTCTGGAGACCCCCCTCGCCGCTCTGACCCTAGGATCCAGACCTCTCCCAGCAGGGCTGGTGAGTGCAGCCAGGGAAGGGGACAGGGTGTGATGGAGTGAGTGTCTGGGAGGTGTGTGTGGGGTGCTGGGCAGTGAGGGTGTGGAGGGCGCTGGGCAGTGGAGAAGGTGTGTGTGTTTTGGGGTGCTAGGCAGTGGGGGCCTGTTGGGGGGTGCTGAGCAGTGGGGGAGATGTGTGTGTATCAGGGCACTGGGGGTCTGTGTGGGGCATTGTTTAGTTGTGGTGGGGGGCTGTGGGGAAGGGAGGAGAAATCTGTGTGTATTGGGAAACTAGCGAGTGGGAGGGTTCTGTGTGGGGTGCTGGGCAGCTGTGGTGGGGCTGTGGGCGGGGGGGCGCAGGGCAGGGGTGGTGGTGTGCACAGCACTGTGTATTTGTGGTGGAAATGTGGGGGGCTGTGGGGGGGCTGTGGGCATAGTGGGTTCAGGGGGCACTGGGCAAGGGAGCTGTGTGGCGCAGCATGGGCCCACCCCCAACAGGAAGGGGCATGCTGGTAGCACAGGGCCAGGTGGACCAGTGTACCCCATTGCCCCTGGCTGGCCCTGCCCTTCCCACTGCTCACCTCCTCAACTGAAAGCGGGGGTAGGGGGTGCAGGGGTGGGTCTCGACAGTGCTTACCTGGGGCGGCTCCTGGGAAGCAGCCGGCAGGTCCCCGAGGTGAGTGTCAGCTGGGCTGAGCCAGCAGTGTGGCCTGGGCTCCCCCAGCAAGGTGTGTGCAGCCTGGTCCACCTAGCTCATGGCAGAGCCTACGAAAGGAGGCACCTGCCTCTGCACATGCTGATTCCACGTAGGGCAGGCCAGGCCTGAGCACTGCTAAGCTGCTGCCCAGTTCACTTACCCACACTGGGAAGCAGGGATTGCACCTGGTGGCGTACATCTGCTTGATCTACAATCGGGATGCCATTTGTCCCGATATTCAGGTAAAATTTAAAATTTGGTCATGAAATAGAAAATTAGTTGATTGGGAATGTCCCATTAAACCCAATTGTGATCTGTTATCTACTGGCAATTTTGGTTTTTCAGGTTGTTTTCAGGTGTAATGCAATTTACAGTAGGGATATGTAGTTTACAGTTCTGAACCACAGTGCATACCATAGGACAAACTACAGTGGTCACGTAATAACACGTAAGAAGCAAAGACTGCACAGTTCTTTTCAGTGGCTAGCTAGGTAGCGGTCTTCAGCCAAAAACCTCACCCGAAATGGCAACGGCAAGGGAGGAGCCAACTACCAAAACACAAATACAGGACAGAATGGAAAGCCACTTACACCTGGATTCAGAAATCCTACGAGTGTCATTCAAAAGCCTTTTATAAAGCATGCAAGAAGGAATTTAGCATTTGCCATGGCGGTGAGTCTGATGTTAAGCATTATGCTGATTCAAAAAATCATGAACAAAACACCAAGACTCACAAGAGCAATACCCTGGTCTCACATTTTTTTCAGCAGGCCAAATGAATCCTTCAATAACAAGGTTATCATTGTTGAGCTAACTCAAGTTTACCACACAGTAGTCCATCAACACTCCTATCGCTCGTGTGACTGTGAACTTAAACTGGCACCTATCTTGTATCCAGATTCAACGATTGCGAAGCATGTCAGCTGTGGCTGGACTAAAGCAGAGGCATTGATCAAAAATGTGCTGTCACCGCTCTCAACAGAATTTTTAAAAGACCTCAGAAAGCCAGATGGTCCCTATTTCTCAGTTGCCACAGATGCATCTAACAAGGGCAATGTGAAAACTTTTCCCTTATCGCTGAGATACTGGACACCCGAACATGGGGTCCAAGATAAACTGTTAGACTGTTAGAGCAAAGCAAAGAGACTGCAGTGGCAATAAGCAAGACATTACTTGAAAAACTTGCGACACACAAACTAGACCTAAACAAAGTGTCTTCCTACTGTGCTGATAATGCAATCAGTGTACCAGAATTTAAAAAAACAAAACAAAAATATCTTGCCTGCAAACTGCCCTGCCCATGTTGTGCACAATGCCGTGAAACATGCTAGCAATACCCTACAAGTTGACATTGAGACTCTGGTGAATAAGACGTTCAATCATTTCAGCAGTTCTGCTAAGAGAGTAGCGGCATTGAAGGATTTGTTTGACTTTGTGGATATGGAGTATGCCACTTTACTGTGCCACGTTCCAACCTGCCAGTTGAGTCTTTTCCCAGCTGTAAACAGGCTTGTAAATACGTGGCAGGCTGTTAAGTGCTACTTTGTTTCTTTGGGCAGTGAGAAGTGCCCAAAATCTCTATGGATGTTGTTCTCGGACATGGAAAATAGTGAACAAGGTGAGGGGCCTAGCAAAGTTGAGGTTCATGAGAGTATGACAGCATGTGAAGTGTATGCCATACTGAATACTCTGATAATTAAACTTCAGCAATGGAAGAATGACAAATTCTTTGGCTCCAGAGTTGAAAATGCATTAACTGAGATGCTGCCTGTCACTGCTGCATGTCTCCAGAAAGACTTCATGAAATTTTATGATGTGTCGATCCTATATGTGGAGAAATGGTTTGATTTTTCAACAACTGACTACTTGTTCAATACCCAGTGCTTGAACATCAAAGTTAATAGGGCATTCGAATACAAGGATCTGTCTGCGGCCGTGACAGCTGTAACCCTCCAGAAAACAGTGGATCTTGATCAGCTCTATGATGAGTACTGTATCATCAAAGACATCAACTCCAAGTTGGAGCCTGGAAACTACTCAGTTGGGGAACTCTGGTCTCAAGTGCTGAGAAACAAGGACGGTAGCACTGAATTCCTGAACATGACAAAGCTGGTGTCATACGTGCTCAGTATACCAGTAAGCAACGCATACACAGAGTTTGTATTTTCAATCATGAAAGGTGCATGGACTGACGCCTGGAATCGAAGCAGCATAGACTTGGTGCGGAGTGAAACCCTTGTCAAAATGAATTTCCGGATGAGTTGCAAGGACTTCTACAGCTTTGAGATTGCCCAGAAGCAAGTCATGACTATGGCAAAGTCATCCAAGAAGTACTAGACTTCTGGCATGTCTGAGAGGTATGCAAATTGGGAAGTTGATTTATTGACTGAATAAAAAACCCAGCCCTTTACCCCTGTTGTTTGTTTAGTGCACAAATAAATCTGTATGTTTAAATATGGATCACAACTAAATCTATAATTTAGTCGGGGGAGCCATGACACTCACTGATTCCAGACCTCTGTGACTTAGTTTGTGTCAGCTGTCAGTGGCTGAAGCTGGGGCTGGGACTGAAGGCAGGACTGTGGGCCTCCCCTCTGTGACTGCAGCTGGGGCTGAAGCCAGGGCTAGAACTGTGACCCTTTACTCCTCTGCGCTGCAATTGGGTCTGACTTTGCAACCAGGATCTTGTGCCCCTGTCCTGCAGCTTCAGCCGGGGGCTGGAGCCCTGTGCCCCTGGCCCCGTGGCTTCTGCTGGAGCTGGGGCCATGAGTCCTTGAGTCCTTGCCCCGTGGCTTGTGGTGTGGGCTGCAGCAGTGGCCGTACACCCCTCTTGCAGCTTCCTATGGCTGTGCCCCCCCTCTCATGGCTCCGGTCAGGGCTGTGCACCTGTGGCTCTCTTCCGCCCCCCTCCCCCGCTCGCCCAATGTGTCCTGATATTTCACTCTTGCGATCTGGTCACCCTAGATCCAGAAAAGTCTGGTTTACAAACTGCATACAAGCAGCCAGATCCCACCGTGACCGTAAACACCCCTGTATTCACACCCTATTGTAATAATCTTTGTACAAAATATGCCTTGAGGTTTCATTTGAATATTACTAATGATCAGTGAGTTATATTCTTGTGTGATGTATGTACATGGTGTGTATTAGGAGATATGGATATATGACTTAAGGGTGTTTACATCATGCTTCTCAGGGAGAGTTGGTAGACAGGTCTGCCTTAGACAAAGGAATGCACATTTGATCCTCTGACCAGCCCGATCTTCAGACACTAGTTAATGAAGGTCCATTTTTACATATTATGTAAACAAAACTATTAAGCAAACAAGTCAGGGAGGAGACAGCATAGTGTCTACACTCTGCAGGAGAGAGAAGTTTGGTCTGAGTTTTACTTTTCAAATAATACATTGCAAAGATTGAACTGGTCTATAAAGATGGGGGCTGAACTTCAAGTGATAAGCAATTGTATACAATAATGTTGTATAAAAATCATTTGGTGCAATACTTTATACATGAATTATGAATACATTAATATTATGCTTTACAGTCTAACTCAAACAAAGGGAGAAACAGGCCTCTCTCACACAGAAGGGAATGTCACAAGTATCTACCTGTCTCCAAAGAAATTAAGTGAGGTGTGACAAAAAACAGCAGAAGCCCTTATTTACATAGAATATGCAGAGCAATGGGAAGATCACAGGAAGAGAGTAATGGCATGAGGTCATCCTTCCTCTTGAAGAAAGGTCAATGAACTTTGATAAATATGCTTTTCAAAGGTTTACTGACTAATAAAGGGCAGGGCAGAGAAACCCCTAAGTTATCCATCACTAGACAGACACAAGGGGACAGAGAACTTGTAAGCTGAGAAACAGGGGGGTTGAAGTCTTTGGGAATTGAATGTAGGTGAGAAATCTGCATAGGCCAAGATCTTTCACCTAGAAAAACAAGGGAAACCAACATCTTGTACTTCTATGGAAGGTCATGACTGAGGGAAAGTCAGCCATGGCTGGGAAGAAGAGTGACTGGTGAGAGAAACCATCTTGAACAAAGCCTGTATTTTGCTAGATTAAGTTTTAGATGCATGTTTTCCACTTTTACTTGCTTGTAACCCTTTCTAACTTTATTCTTTTCACTTGGCATCACTTAACCTATGTCCTATTACTAATAAATTTGTTTTATTTTTACTATAAACCAACTCAGCGCTGTGTTTAAATGGAAGGTGTATTAAGTTAATAAGCTGTGATGTGCTTTTGGGTCTTTAGAGGAATAAATAAATCTTATTATTTCTCTGAACTGTCCAGGAGAGGGCTGGACACTGCAGAGCACACAGTTTTAGAAAAATTCAGGACTGGAACTGTGTTGATGTCACCTTGCTGCTTGTAACCAAGGCAGGTGGAAGACAGAGTGGAGCTGTGGGCAGGCTGCTGGGGTCAGAGCGGCTGAACCAGGGTTCAGGGCCTGTGTGCTTGTAGACTGGCTATGAGCATCCCAGGTTGGGAGCTACACCAGCAGAACATTTTAAGGCACCCAGAGTTTTAGGGCAAATAGTGACACAGCCTCTAACTGGTCTGGAGTGTTCCCCAAACCCTGAGACACCCATCCATGTGCACACTAGTTCTGGTTCCTAGCAGGTAGGGGGGAAAAAATCAGGGATATGCACCAAATATGCACACAGCTTGTCATCCTTTGTGTTTGCTGTACCATCTGCCTGTACCAAGGGACATCCTCACACCCTGTGCCTTGCCAGCAGTTGTGCATGCCAGAACACTGGCACATACTTGAGGGGCAACATGCCTCATGGAGGGTTTGTTTTCCCTGTAGCTGAAGGTGAATTTTTATGGGAAAGAACATTACAGACAATTATAACAGGGCACCTCCATTGAGTTGGGTTTGTGCTGTGGAGGATGTAGGCTGAGTTATAATGCCATCATTGTGCAATTTTTGTGTCTTATTTGGTCACACTTGTTTACAGACTTCCTTCCTCCACTAACTGGACTGCAGGGAGGTACATGCTCTCAGAAAGTCTCAGCAATTAGTGATGAAAGGGCCTTCAACCTTCCGGCTGTCAATGTTTTAGCTACATATTTGTTTCCCTCAGTTATTATATGTGGATTCAAAGGATCCTGATTAGAAGGATAATAGAAAAAAATAAACAAGTTGTGACAATTCCAGGAATTCATTATGACTCTAATTGGGACATCTGTGCACTACCGCAATACAAATAAATAGTTAACTGAAGAAAGAGCGTATTGAGAAGGGGGAAGTAATAAACTATATTACCAAGCGTCATATAGCAACACTGTAGAATTCAGAGCACGAAAAAGCATGTCCAAACCTTTTAGTGTGTTCAGAAAGCACAAACGTCAGCAGAGCTATGAAGTAGTTGTGAGTGGGTTTTGTACTGTACATCACAGTAAAAAACCCATATGTTACTTGTTCAAGTCACATTTAATATAAGTTCAAGATTATCCTGAGAATAAGATGTTATCAGGAGGAAATCTCCTGCTAAGATGTTAAGTAGTGACAGGACAAGGCATACAGAAAAAAGATGAATCCTGCTTTTTTTTCCCCCCAAGCAGAGGGATGAGAACAAACGAGGCTGCATTATAAAACATACAGATACATCACACATCAAAACTTCTGTACTTCCAACTTTTCAAATAGTATTTTTTTGTGTTTTATTTTACATATAGCACAGATATTGTAAGATGTATCATTGCAGAATTGGGTACTCAGGACATATTGGTAATAATTTGTCTTACCTTTGTTTTTATATGAAGTTATGAAGAGGTATAGTGGTAGGTGGCAAAAGAGTCTACAAGCACAAAAGACCTTAGGCTGATGATGCTGAAAATGACCACACCCAACTTTTAGATGCCTAGAAAAATCACTGGCATTCACAAAGCCTGAGTTTGCCACCTAAGTTCCCTAAACAATGAATGGGAAGAGATAGGACCCTCAGAATGGGCTTCACAAATGACAGCACATCAGGCGGTGTCTCACCTAAACTAACTGATGAAAGATGCCAAGGCAAGGAGTGTGTGATAAACCCTACTTTTTCAGAGAGAGGCACCCAAGCCCAAGCTGCAGGGAGGTACCTCCCTCTACTTGGGATTTTCAGCTGCAAACTCTTAACAATAAGTACCTATGTTTAGTGCCCTACCAAATTCACAGTCCATGTTGGTCAATTTCAGTCATAGGATTTAAAAAAAAAAAATTAAATTTAATGATTTCAGCTATTTAAATCTGAAATTTCACAGTGCTGTAATTATATGGGTCCTGACCAAAAAGGAGTTGTGGTGTGGGGGTTACAAGTTTATTGTAAGGGGGGTTGCAGTACTGCTACTTGTGGCGGTGCTGCCTTCTCCAGCTGTTCAGCTGGAGAACAGGGGCTGCTAGCCGGGAGCCCAGCTCTGAAGGCAGAGACACTGCCAGCAGCAGTGCAGAAGTAAGGATGGCAATACCGTGACCTCGCCCCCCAAAAAATAACTTTGTGACCAGCGCCGGCTCCAGGGTTTTTGCCGCCCCAGGCAGCCACAAAAAAAAAAGCAAAAAAAAAAAAAAGCCGCGATCGCGATCTGCGGCGGCAATTCGGCGGGAGGGCCTTCGCTCCGAGCGGGAATGAGGGACCCTCCGCCGAATTGCCGCCGAATACCTAGACGTGCCGCCCCTCTCCCGAGGGGCCGCCCCAAGCACCTGCTTGTTAAGCTGGTGCCTGGAGCCGGCCCTGTTTGTGACTCCCCCTGCAACTCTCTTTTGGATCAGGACCCTCAATTTGAGAAATACTAGTCTGCCCATTGAAATCTGTCATAGAATCATAGAATCTCAGGGTTGGAAGGGACCTCAGGAGGTCATCTAGTCCAACCCCCTGCTCAAAGCAGGACCAAACCCAACTAAATCAGCCCAGCCAGGGCTTTGTCAGGGTGATTAAAGTCACCCATGAGAACCAGGGCCTGTGATCTAGCAATTTCTGTTAGTTGCTGGAAGAAAGCCTCGTCCACCTCATCCCCCTGGTCTGGGGGTCTGTAGCAGACTCCCACCACGACATTACCCTTGTGTCCATGACACATTTTTCCATGGTCGTGAATTTGGTAGGGCCCTACCTATGTTGTTTTGCAAGAAGCCAGGGCAGAAGCAAGGCCAAATTCCTCATAACATTTAGCCCAGTGGCTAGGTTACTTACCTGGGTTATGCGAGACCTCAGGTTCAAGTCACCTCTGCACCTGAGGGGGGAGAAGGGATTTAAACTGGGATCTTTACCTCTTAGGTGAGTACTCTGACCACAGGGCTATGAGACAGTTGAGATAGAGGTCCCTCAATTTCTCCTGTTGAAGCTGTTCCACTGTGAATAAATAATGTAAAGAAGGTGCTGGAATAGGTGGACAGGATCCTAGGTTTTCCACCTCTTAGGTGAATGCTCTAGCCACCAGGCCACTGAGTTATTGTCGTGCTTGTGTGTATGCTCTCTCTTTCACTCAATGACTTTTAATCACGTATCCAAAGTAGAACAGCTTCAATGGGAGAGACTGATGGAGCCTCCCACCAGAATAGATGAGGGCACTCACTTGAAAGGTGGCAGATCCTTGTTCAGACTAGTAGGGAAAGGTATAACATGATCCAATGGCTAAAAGTTGAAGCCAGACAAATCAGACTGGGACAAGGCATATGTTTTTTTAATGGTGAGGGTAATTAACCATTGGAACAAGTGTTGGGGTTCGAGTCCCCGATTGTCTGACCGCAGAGACAGGCAACACAAGTTACCAAGGGCTGTGGTGGATTCTCCATCACTGACCGTTTTTACAACCAAGATTGGATGTTTTTTCAAGAGACATACAAGATTTATTTTGGGGGAGTTCTGTAGCATGTGTTATACAGAAGGGCAGACTAGATGATCACAGTGGATCCTTTTAGTCTTGGAATTTATGAATCCTTTGTTTTTATTTTTAAAGAGTGTCTGGAAACTAAACAAAGTGTTTCATTTCAGGTTGAACAAAACACTGCATTTGCTGCTGTCCCCTCCCCCGCCCCCCAAAAAGACAGTTTTGATTTGCCAAAATTTTTGGTTCTGGTTTAGATGAAACCAAGTTTTTCTTTAATTTTATTTTTCATAACTGTCTGTGACCTGAAAATTCAGTTATTTGCCCATCTCTAAATCATACTTCAAAAAGAATGTTGTAAAACTGGAGAGGGTTCAGACATGAGCCACAAGAATGATTTAAGGATTGGAAAATATGCATTAGAGCAAGAGACTCAAGGAACTTAGTCTGTTTTGCTTATCAAAAATGTGAAGGCTGACCCAGAGTGGCAGCGCTGCTCCCTCTACTTCACCACATATGTTCTTCCATACCTGGCAATTGGCCCCTGTGGCACTGCTACAAGGCATTACTGGTTCTGGAGCTGCCACCAGTTTGAACAGGCTCCTCCTCCCCACTACAGCGCTTTCTCTCTAAACTGATTTTCTCCCCTACACCCACCCACCTTTCCCTACAGTCCCGGTGTGAGTTTAAAGTGTGCATTCTGCAGGTGATTTGTTGCACAAGTCTTAAAATTCACTTCCCGGAGTGAGCAGCCAAAGGGAATTCATTTTTAAATATGAACCAATGTCCATAATAGCGTATTTATCCAACTCCCAGAGTTAACCAGATATCTTCAAAAAAGCAGAAGTTAGCCTGTTTCGTACCGAATCCAATCTGAAGAAGTTTGTCCAGCCTAATTAAAATGAATAGGGAATTGTCGCCCCCCCCCCCATATGTCTCCTGTTACCAACACACACATGAGAACAGATTTAAAAATTGTATGAAAATTTTATGAAAACTAATATTTTATGAAAACTAATAAAATCAATCCCTTTTAATACACTTCAAACAAAACACTTCAATAATCATCAATGTGGTTATATTCATTTTGTTTAATTTGCTAGCTTTCATTGTTCTGAAACATTACACCACATATTGTAACATACCGGTGTGCATGTATATTCACTTTTATTTCCAGCATATTTAATGGTTTGGGTAACTTTTTCAAACAATTTTTCCTTTACTGCATGCTAGCTTGGTATGTTTTGTGTGGGAGGCCCATACATTAACACTCTGATGGTGTAAATTGATGTATCTGATTTATCAGTTCTTTCAAAGCTGCTAATCTCTTTCCAACCCACATCAGCTTTCTTGCCTGAAATGGATTCATTTTATAACACATTTGCAGCTATTATCCTGTGACTGTTTCTCTAGCAAAACAACAGTGAAGGGATTTAGACTAAGTGCTTTCTTATAGATGGACCCAACGCACAGTCACATATCCAAATAATATGCAAAAGACTGATGCACAGTACCTAATCACATTAAAGGGTTAAATAACCTGGTGCACAGGTTCAAATGCATTGAATTAGACCTGTTTGCAGTCACAAAAATAAGTGACTTTGCCATAGCTGCTCCCCAATCTCCACCACTCCACCCCCCACCAAAAAACAACAACACCCCCCTCCCACACACACAACATATTCAAATCCTGGCAAACAAGTAGGGTTGCCTTTAAAAAAAAAAAATTCATTTAATTGTGCATGCACATTTAAGTGGCAGGAAACTTGCAATACAGTGGTATATGGGACCATACTTCCTACCTAGACAGATACTTTGGGAACTTAAGAAGAAACTTGCAATAACAAATTGTGTAAATAATAAAAAAAAAAATAGGCACCAAAAAAACTACTTGAAGTATCCTCTGCTCCATTACATCCATCTGGCACTCTTCACAGAGAAATTTAAGATGTGTTTTGGTGAAATATGATTTTTATACCTGTTTAGAATATGATTATGTGGGCAGTGTAAGATGTACAGTAACATGTCCTTAACAACTCATTTAGTGGCTTCTAAGTACTTGGCATTTGTATCTACAGATAGCTACATTGTTATTGTCAGCCTCATCAGATTTTAAAGCAAATGACTTGTTTTGTTAAGGAATGGGGATATACCCATGCCTACAAAATTCCCTTGAGTCCAGAGGTTCACAAACCATGTAACGTGAGCTTGCTGTTGTGAAGTGAATGGATGGAACAATTTAAGAATGTGGTATGTGAACCAATAAAGTTTGGGAGCCATTGCAGGCTTCCCATTCCCTAATCAAGAACTATGGATGCTTAAAGCACACTGCAGGTCTACTTCAATTGGCCATCACATAATTTAAACATGCCATTTGTAATACTTGAACATATGTACCAGATTTTACAAAAGAGAAAAAGTGAAACTGAACTTCAATGTAATATATTTTATGTATAATATTGGACAAAGGGTGGATTCCAGATTAACCCTCCCCCCAATTATAATCTGTAGATCTATTGTATTTTAGAGTAAGTTATAGAATCACTTTATGAAAAGAGCAGTGATTTTAACTACCTCCAAATCTAATCTGCCAGAACCGCACAAAGAGCAATAAAACCCTAAATTAGCAGATGTGTCCTCTTGCATGTGAGAACTCCAGCTATGACAGAGCTGGTGTACCAGGCTCACTACCTTCCCCCTTCAGCCCACCCAGTACATTGGGTGTACTAGGGTAGTATGAGTATAGCCAATCCACACTGCACTACGGTGATCCCAGCTAGCATAGCAACCCTGTGGAAACATTACCATCTTACAGAAGTAAAGCAAGCCAGATATTAAAGCAGTCCTAAATTACATAGCATCCAATCCAGTGCCCACATTCTCCCCTTGGAATTGAGGGGTGAGAAGGAAGAGGTGGGAAAAGCAAAGTGTCCAAAAGTATTTTTCTCTACATCTTCTTCAGCTGCACTGAGCAAAGTATGCAGCACTGCTGAGTACATGGTTCATAAAAAAGCTTAGCCAAGTATTTTACTCAATGCTCCCCCCAAAAGCCAAATTCATGAAACTGTTTAGACTCTCACTCACTTTCTGGGGCTACCAGGGTGTTTGCTGCTAGCTTATTGGCCCCTGTGGCCACAGTTATGATGGGTCCAAGAAACTGCCTCCTCTAGGGAAAGAGAACTTTCACTTTGTGCATAAACTATTTAGCATAGAGAAGACATATGGGTTACCAAGAAGACTAGAATCCAAGAACAATTTATTGTCAAGTTGCCACATACAATTGGGCATTCCCACAGCATGGGTCATAAGTGTTGATTTAACTTTGAACATTTCCAGAATTTATCAAAATTACTAAGGCCTATAGACGCCATTCTGGTAAGGGTCCAACGCACAGGGCCTTGAAGAATCTTTTTGCTGTATTCAAGAACAGCATAAATATCCTACGTTTTTTGCAATTTTGGCAGCAATATCGCTCCAGTGAATAGGAAGGAGATCATCCAACATGGTGGCAGACTCTGAATTTCAGAACTCAAGCAAGGCTTGGCAATTAGACTTCAATCAGAGCTATTAGGTAAGCAGAAGTAATTAAGCTTGATTTATTAAGGAAAGTTAAGAGAAGTAGGAAAGCAAGTGACAGAAAAGACTCTAGGGATATTTTGTTTAAACAAACCATATTTTATCCTAATTACCTGGCTAATTTCTAAATAATATGATGATGATTTTGTCAGTGATCTCTGTTAAATGTGTCAGAATGAAATAAAAGTGCTAATCGCTAATTGTTAATTGGAAAGAGTTTCAAAGAAAGGACTCTTCATTTGATTTTTTACATTTAGAATATTTTTGTTGCCATTGAAGTAAGAGGGGAGAATCTCTCTTCTAATGCATGCTTAAACAAAAAGCAAAACATACACACAATATATGCCAGCACTGGCTTGATTGTGTGCAAAACCTTGATTTTACACAGTCAAGTAGTAGAGCCTGGACACTTCTATGACGTCTTGGGGCCACTCATCGCACAGAGTACCTGCCACCAAAAATCTGGCCAAACTCAATAGCCTCCAAACTAGTGGAGAACACAAAAGGACCACTTGATAAAACAAACAAGAGGAGAAGTGTATCAACAACTCTACTGAACACATGCATCAATCCCCCAAAGAGAACCTTCTACTGTCAGCATTAAGTAAAAGAAGGACTTGCCACAGTGAAAAAAAGGAAAGGCTGCAGGCCTTGATCGTATTCCGCCAGAATTCCTCCACCATTTTGGCCCCAAAGGACTCCAATGGCTAGCAACATTGTACTCCACTACCTTAAGAACAGTACGGATCCCCGAAATATGGTTTGAGGCAATGGTAATTGCCATTCCAAAGCCTGGAAAGACCCCTCATGAAGCAGGAAGCTATAGGCCAATTTCTCTACTATGTACAACCTATAAACTTCTTGAACATATCATCCTCAAAAGAATATGCCCTTTTACTGAGCCAATTATCCCTGTTGAATAGGCAGGCTTCTGGCCAAAATGTAGTTGTTGTGACCAAGTTCTGGCACTCACAACTCACATTGAGGCTGGCTATAAAAAAAAATTAAAGACTGGCAGAGTATTTGTTGACCTGTCATCTGCATATGATGCTGTATGGATTAAGGGCCTAATGCTGAAACTTGCTAAAATTATACCTTGCTACCAAACACTTGGGCCTGTTGTGGACCCTGCTGAGTAACAGACACTTATGGGTGTACCTGTGTAATAAGACCAACTCACCCCATACAATAAACAATGGGCGACCACAAGGCTCTGTATTTGCGCCAACCCTTTTTAATATTTACATAAATGACATGCCTCTAACTAAATCACGAAAATGTGGATATGCAGATGATCTTGCAATGACAATCCAAGCATCAAATCTCCATGACATTCAGAAAGCATTAACTAAGGACCTCCAAAATATGGAAGAATATTTCCGGAAATGGAGACTCAAACCAAACCCTGGAAAAATAGTAAGCGCATTTCATCTTGATAATAAGAGTGCCAAAAATACACTGAAAGTAGCTTTCTGTGGTAAAAAATGTGCAACATGATTACATGTCAACATATCTAGGAGTGACACTTGACCACACCCTCTTCTTCCATGATCATCTTGAGAAGGTAGCTGCAAAGATAAAAATGGGAGCCAACATAATCCAGAAACTAGCAGGTACAACCTGTGGTGCATCAGCATCAGTGTTGCGAACATCTGCAATAGCACTTGTATATTTTGTAGCTGAATATTGTGCATTGGTATGGAGCAGATGCGGTCACATACGACTTGTGGATATCAGCGGAATACAGTGATGCAATGCATCACAGGAACCCTTAAGTTGACTCCAACACCATGGCTACCTGTCCTGTCTAACATTGCTCCGCCCCCAATATGTCGAACTGCTGCAACATTCTGCAAAGTTCAGCAAATCCAGGAAAACAGATACCTTCCTATTCACCAAGAACTTGACAATGCCCCCCTGCAACATCTTAAGTCCTGCAAGCCTTTCTGGGAACATTCGTTTAGCCTCATGCAATCAGGCTATGATCAGAAGGAGGATTGGAAGGCAGATTGGGCTAAATAAGAATTAAAAAATAAGCACCTTGTGCCAGATCCCATGCAGAAGGTTCCTGGGTTTGGCCTTCCACAGTCATCTTGGTCAACTCTGAACAGTATTTAACCCCACCATTGTAGATGCGGCTATCTAATGCACAAATGGAAAGTCAAGGACTCCACAGTGTGAGAGTGTGGTTCCCCACGATAGACCATTGAACATATCACTACCTACCGCCAAATTTATAAATATGAAGGCATTACTGAAATAAATTCTGCTACTCCTAATGTAGCCATTTGGCTCGATCAAGTTCAAGTCAAATTGTAGTTGCTGCTCTACACCAACCATACAAAAGAAAAAGAAGACCTGGCTCTTTGCTGTGCTGTCCGTACACAAGCTTGTCACCCATGAAGTTTGTCAGCATTTTGTTACAAATAGGTCAGCTCTACCTCTTATAGCAAGGGTTTGAGCACTGTTGTTGATAAGGTACTCGTGCTTTGTTTCCACATGGTTTACACCTGCTCTGAGCATGATTAGAGAACAAGGTTCCTTTAGCCACTGGTGTCACCTGGAACCCGGTCTAGACTAGCACTCTCACCATTGCTGCCAACAATTTATTTTCAGATAAAATCCTTTAGTATAGAAACTTTCCCCTTAGCTGTATATTTCCTAGTGTCACTCCCCAAAGACAAGCAAAAGCCAATCAGAAGGAATTAGTACTGCAACAAGTAGCACTGACTTAGTCAACAATCACATAGGTTATGGGCGGTTGCTATGGGAGCATGTCGCATACAGCAGCAACTCCTTAACTCAGCCCCCTATTCTGGTCAGTCACTCTGCTCTCCAGCTGCAATTTGTGTACGTATTTAAAAGAAAACAATTAACTGCTAGCAGCCAATAACATGATGTGTAACCACCATTTCATCATCTTGTGCACTTCCCAACCATATTCACCTGGGAATAGCACATACTACTACACATTAGTGGGGAAATGCCAGAAACTGGGACTGGATGACAGGGGATGGATCACTTGATAATTGCCCTGTTCCACTAATTCCCTCTGAAGCATCTGGCACTGACCAATGTCAGAAGACAGGATACTGGGCAAGATGGACCATCAGTATGACCTAGTGTGGCCATTCTTATATTAATAGCTACCCCTATGTTTGTCAATGCACTGAAACCATTCAGCAATATCTAACCAGATACAGATGTCCATCTTTTCAGTTGTGTATTTAGCTATTAAATAAAGCTCTCATATTATCTTTGAATTAAATTTAGAAATACATCCTGTAATGGAGCAGGACTCACCACTGCAGCACCTCCTGCTGGCCATCCTGGGAATTAGCTCTCATTTCACCAGAGCACCCTCATCTACTGGTATCTTGCCCATCATCACTCTCACCTCCACCTTTAGGACCCATGTCGCTCCCCAGACCATGGCATACTCTTCTGGACACAATCCTCCGGCTGTACCCCACTAGGTTCTCTAACCTCCCTTCCGGGGACCCAACAGTTCTCAGTCCAGCCACTTGCCTCAGTGGCAAACTGAGATCCATGCACTGGCTACTCCCCTTGGTGGCAAGTAGGAGGGCCTGGCCAGGGACCCTATAGCTAGCAGACACATACTGCCCCTCCTCCTACACCGCCGTCTATTTCCTTGGGCCACTTCCCCACAGCCCTAGCACCTTCTCTGCCCTTGTAGCGGGCCCTCAGTCCAACAGAAATCAGGCTCAAGCTCCCTCTTACTCCCCTGATCCTGTCCAGTAGGTCTTTGTCTCTCAACCCTCCTACAGGGTATCCAGTTCTCCTTCCTTGGCATCCAGGGAAAGACTGCCTCTGTTCTGCTCAGCAGACCATCTTATATGGGCCAGCTTGGCCCTGATTGGCTGCTCCACTAAGCCTTATCCCTATTGGCTGGCTCAATAAGCCCTCTTCTAATTGGCTGTGTTCTGTACAGCCTCCCCAAGGCTGCTTTAACCCTTCTTTTCTGCTTGGGTGGGGCAGTTGCCCCACCACTCATCCCAACCTTACACAAACTAAAGTCCAGAGCCTGTATACACTTAAGTGTGACTTCATGGAATCCAGTGAGACTTTTCATGTGAGTTAATCTAAGCATGTGCACAAGTATTTGGAAATTTGGCCCCTGTTTTTTTTTTTTTTTTTTTGAAAAAGAACTGCATTGGAGTGGTTTTTTTTTCCAACTTATTACTACATAGCTGAGATGAACCAATACACCAACTGATAAGGTAGAAATGTTGTATGCAGTGTTGTTGTAGCCATGTTGGCCCCAGGATATTAGAGAGATAAGGTGGGTGAGGTAAGCAGTAAGCTTGTCTCTCTTATTAACAGAAGTTGGTCCAATAAATGATTCCCTCACCCACCTTGTCTCTCTCAGGTAGAAATGTGGCAGAGACCTCTCACTTGATAAATGCATAACCATATGGCCCTCCTGCAATATCCCCTGTAACTCTCAGCAAACCATAACACAATGGGTACCATCCCTTCCCTTGCTTTTTTAATGTTAGAAATCAATATTGGCAGAAAAAAGATCAATATGCTCTCAGAAAGAACATGTACTCTGAACTTCATCTGAACCTCCATCCATTGAGTATCATTTGCCATTGTCTAAGGTTTACAGAGATAAAAGAGCTGGCACTCCTCTTGCCTTTTCTTTACAACTAATGTGTTTCTCTCTCTCCACTTCCAATAGTGGTTATAAACCTAATATAAAAAAATATGACTACGATAATATAAAAATGGTAAGCAGGGCATAAGCAAGTTTATACTTGATTTTTTGCCTAGTAAAGAAAAATAAGTCCTTTCTTTCTCTTTGTCATTGCTATTTCATCAGGTTCCTTGCTACAAGCCCTAGGACAATAGACTACTTTACCAAAGGAAACTACTTCAGTGCTTTAACACCTGCAGACTGGTTCCCTGACTTTGCTGTTTTGCTAAGGGTGCAAACTGCCCTAAGTACTAGGGACTTTCAGTGAGTGGGGAGGAGCTATTTTGAAAGCTTGTCGGGATTTTAAATTGTTTTCTCATGTAAAAGGGATTCAGGGAGTCAGTCTTAAGTTAGGTTTCAGAGTAGCAGCCGTGTTAGGCTTTTAAGACCATTAAAATAATTAGACTATAATGTACAAATATTGATTTGTTTGCACTACTAAAGCTCATGGGAAATCTGGCTCCGGTATAAAGCCCAGCTGTTGTAATTCACTATGTTTTGGTTCTGGAATTCTTGCAGTTTAGGGAGTGCTAAATGGATGCAGCTGTGATACTGCTCTGACTGGCAGTAGTTTGCACCCGGGGTGAAATAAAAGTGAGCTGGGCTGTTAAATATAAAAAGAAAGTATTACAGATCTTATTTCCTTTGTATGAATTGTGAACAGTAAACTGCTAGGATTAATAAAATGGATACTAATATTACTAAACCGGAAGTCTGGGACAGGGAGTACTTGGTCTGAATGCTCACTCACCCAGTTGCTACAGTTGGATTGTAGGAAAGAGTTAGATGCAAAGTGGGATTTAAACCAAAGAGATGTATCCAAATCTGAACCTCCACAACTATCAGGCATATTCAGAGATGGAACTTTATTTTACATTGTTATAAAAACTGGGACCAAGTAGAAAGCCCCATCTCCTGCAATTGGATCCATGCAGGCAAACCCTTTGGCCTGTAGAGTGTCATTGTGAGGTTTGTCTCACTTCTCTCAACAGGAACTTGTCCAGTGAGGAATCTCAATATTTAAACTTTACAATGCCAGAATCTCATGAGCAATAATCAAAACTGGGGGGAGGCTATCCAGCAACCCTATAAACATAATAAGGAATGAGACCCTGCACTCTAATTTCTCTATAACTCCTTCCTCATGTGAGGGTTAGAGACACAAATGAGAGGAATCAGTCTATGGTAGATCATTGAGATTCATATCCCAGACCTATTCACAAATCTGAGTTTAATTAACTATCAACTAGTGAGGAGGGCTTTAAACTAGGTTCACCAGGGGAAGGAGACCAAAGCCCTGAGGTAAGTGGGGAAATGGGAGGAAGCACAAGCAAGAGAGTGCAAGAGGGGAGGACTCCTGTCTCAGACTGAGAAATCGGGACAATCAGCGAGTTATCTTAAGTGCCTATACACAAATGCAAGAAGCCTGGGAAACAAGCAGGGAGAACTGGAAGTCCTGGCACAGTCAAGGAACTATGATGTCATTGGAATAACAGAGACTTGGTGGGATAACTCACATGACTGGAGTACTGTCATGGATGGATATAAACTGTTCAGGAAGGACAGGCAGGGCAGAAAAGGTGGGGGAGTTGCATTGTATGTAAGAGAGGAGTATGACTGCTCAGAGCTCCGGTATGAAACTGCAGAAAAACCTGAGAGTCTCTGGATTAAGTTTAGAAGTGTGAACAACAAGGGTGATGTCGTGGTGGGAGTCTGCTATAGACCACCAGACCAGGGGGATGAGGTGGACGAGGCTTTCTTCCGGCAACTAGCACAAGTTACTAGATCGCAGGCCCTGGTTCTCATGGGAGACTTTAATCACCCTGATATCTGCTGGGAGAGCAATACAGCGGTGCACAGACAATCCAGGAAGTTTTTGGAAAGTGTAGGGGACAATTTCCTGGTGCAAGTGCTGGAGGAACCAACTAGGGGCAGAGCTCTTCTAGACCTGCTGCTCACAAACCGGGAAGAATTAGTAGGGGAAGCAAAAGTGGATGGGAACCTGGGAGGCAGTGACCATGAGATGGTCGAGTTCAGGATCCTGACACAAGGAAGAAAGGAAAGCAGCAGAATACGGACCCTGGACTTCAGAAAAGCAGACTTTGACTCCCTCAGGGAACTGATGGGCAGGATCCCCTGGGAGAATAACATGAGGGGGAAAGGAGTCCAGGAGAGCTGGCTGTATTTTAAAGAATCCTTATTGAGGTTGCAGGAAAAAACCATCCCGATGTGTAGAAAGAATAGTAAATATGGCAGGCGACCAGCTTGGCTAAACAGTGAAATCCTTGCTGATCTTAAACGCAAAAAAGAAGCTTACAAGAAGTGGAAGATTGGACAAATGACCAGGGAGGAGTATAAAAATATTGCTCAGGCATGCAGGAGTGAAATCAGGAAGGCCAAATCACACTTGGAGTTGCAGCTAGCAAGAGATGTTAAGAGTAACAAGAAGGGTTTCTTCAGGTATGTTAGCAACAAGAAGAAAGTCAAGGAAAGTGTGGGCCCCTTACTGAATGAGGGAGGCAACCTAGTGACCGAGGATGTGGAAAAAGCTAATGTACTCAATGCTTTTTTTGCCTCTGTCTTCACGAACAAGGTCAGCTCCCAGACTGCTGCACTGGGCAGCACAGTATGGGGAGAAGGTGACCAGCCCTCTGTGGAGAAAGAAGTGGTTCGGGACTATTTAGAAAAACTGGACGAGCACAAGTCCATGGGGCCGGATGCGCTGCATCCGAGGGTGCTAAAGGAGTTGGCGGATGTGATTGCAGAGCCATTGGCCATTATCTTTGAAAACTCATGGCGATCGGGGGAGGTCCCGGATGACTGGAAAAAGGCTAATGTAGTGCCCATCTTTAAAAAAGGGAAGAAGGAGGATCCGGGGAACTACAGGCCAGTCAGCCTCACCTCAGTCCCTGGAAAAATCATGGAGCAGGTCCTCAAGGAATCAATTCTGAAGCACTTAGAGGAGAGGAAAGTGATCAGGAACAGTCAGCATGGATTCACCAAGGGCAAGTCATGCCTGACTAACCTAATTGCCTTCTATGAGGAGATAACTGGGTCTGTGGATGAGGGGAAAGCAGTGGATGTGTTATTCCTTGACTTTAGCAAAGCTTTTGATACGGTCTCCCACAGTATTCTTGCCGGCAAGTTAAAGAAGTATGGGCTGGATGAATGGACTATAAGGTGGATAGAAAGCTGGCTAGATCGTCGGGCTCAACGGGTAGTGATCAACGGCTCCATGTCTAGTTGGCAGCCGGTTTCAAGTGGAGTGCCCCAAGGGTCGGTCAGGGGGCCGGTTTTGTTTAATATCTTCATTAATGATCTGGAGTATGGTGTGGACTGCACTCTCAGCAAATTTGCAGATGACACTAAGCTGGGAGGAGTGGTAGATACGCTGCAGGGTAGGGATAGGATACAGAGGGACCTAGACAAATTAGAGGATTGGGCCAAAAGAAACCTGATGAGGTTCAACAAGGACAAGTGCAGAGTCCTGCACTTAGGACGGAAGAATCCCATGCACTGTTACAGACTAGGGACCGAGTGGCTAGGCAGCAGTTCTGCAGAAAAGGACCTAGGGGTTACGGTGGACGAGAAGCTGGATATGAGTCAACAGTGTGCCCTTGTTGCCAAGAAGGCTAACGGCATTTTGGGCTGTATAAGTAGGGGCATTGCCAGCAGATCGAGGGACGTGATCGTTCCCCTCTATTCGACATTGGTGAGGCCTCACCTGGAGTACTGTGTCCAGTTTTGGGCCCCACACTACAAGAAGGATGTGGAAAAATTGGAAAGAGTCCAGCGGAGGGCAACAAAAATGATTAGGGGGCTGGAGCACATGAGTTATGAGGAGAGGCTGAGGGAACTGGGATTGTTTAGTCTGCAGAAGAGACGAATGAGGGGGGATTTGATAGCTGCTTTCAACTACCTGAAAGGGGGTTCCAAAGAGGATGGATCTAGACTGTTCTCAGTGGTACCAGATGACAGAACAAGGAGTAATGGTCTCAAGTTGCAGTGCGGGAGGTTTAGATTGGATATTAGGAAAAACTTTCACTAGGAGGGTGGTGAAGCACTGGAATGGGTTACCTAGGGAGGTGGTGGAATCTCCTTCCTTAGAGGTTTTTAAGGTCAGGCTTGACAAAGCCCTGGCTGGGATGGTTTAGTTGGGATTAGGTCCTGCTTTGAGCAGGGGGTTGGACTAGATGACCTCCTGAGGTCCCTTCCAACCGTGATATTCTATGATTCTATGATTCTAAATGTTAATGGGGTCTATAGAACCAAACACTACAGTGCCTCCTGAAAAAGTTGTGACAAACATCAAATACGTATTAAACTCGGACTAATGATTGGCAAGAGGACATGGGAGAAAATACACAATTTTGTTTTAAATGGTTCTTAAGTGGTGCTGGGCCTCTGCATAGCACGAAAATGTATGAGATAATTCTGATCTCTCTGAGCAGAGTATCAGACTTTATTTCCTTAGTCCATGGCTCATATAGGGAGCTTCCGGTGATCCAGTCACTTTCTTACTGTAAATCAAGAATGTCAGTATTGGTTCATACTAGTCTTTAAATTAGAGCAGGTTGGAATTTTGCATTTGAAACAAAGTTTACACAACAAGAAAATGGCATTTCTTAGAAATGAAAATTTGGAAGTTTCTTTTCTCTTTTTCTTTTTTAGAAAGAACCCAATTCTTTAAAAGAGTATTTATCATTTTCCAGTCAGCTCTAGTTTATTTTTCCAGGCACATGTTTCCTTTTCTCTCTGACAAAATTATTGTTTCTATTAACAAACAAAGGTTATTCAAATGGGCCTCAATCCTGTGACATGACAAGCACCCTCAGTTTCTATTGACTTCAATGGGAATTTAATAAGGTCAGCACCTAATAGCATTTCAGCTTCATACAGCACAATGTGAAAGTATTTAAAGGTAATCAAAGCAACTCCTTATTTAGCTTTGTGGAAGTCTTCCCACCCAAACTCATCATCAGACCCTGCTCCTGCCTTGGTTTCCCCACTCTTGTACAAGCTGGCAGGCTAACTCACGAGCTAGTACATCAATAATGCTCCCATTAGCATCAATATTTCAATCCCTTCCCCTAAAGACATGTTTATTGTTCCGACACTGTTCAACATCAATGAAAACAAATAAGCCAGTACCCTACCTGAACGTGTTCCTCAGTGGATTTCTGCTGCTATCTACACAGCAGGTATCCCCAGTCAGTTCTTCAATCTAGCTAGTGTGACAAACCCGCTTTCCAGGTCTTGCCCTGAACAAGGGTCTCCTATAAGAGTCCATCTATGATTCACTCCTTTAAGGTAGCTGCTTTTGTCTCACCAGCTGGAAGACAGTTGATTAGTCACAGGTGGGGGTAAAGCCCCACACTCTGAAAGGGCCACCCCACCCTGTGACTCAAGCTCTCTCTGAGCATGCTAGAGGGAATGCAAGCTAATATTTTTGAAAAGTTGTTTGCTCCAATTAAGAACGTTAAATCAGAGACAGCAATAGAAGGAGTCACATTCTATTGAATAACTGTACAGGATCAGAATCAGGCCTGTTTTCTTCAATAATAGGAGAAACTACCTTAATGTAAGAAGCTGAATGATAAAGAATGGTGGCACAATGTTCCAAGAATAATGGAAATAGAACTGCAAATGAACATTTGACACCATATTCATTATGCAACTTAATGTGGAAAGGAAGAAAAATAAGCCAAAGATAAATAAATCAAGACAATGTTCCAGCTTGATGATAGGAAGAGAATGGTGTGTAAAGAACCTTCTGATTTATAACTGGGTACTTTTCCCCCAACTGTGGATGAGGTGGAGGTAAAAGAACCTACCCAAAAGAGAGCAGGGTGTTACAAACCAATGCGTCAGTAGAGGTTTCTGTAATCTTCACAGTATAGGAAAAAGGAGTAATAGCCTGAGGTTTCAGGGATATCAGGCTGACTAGAGAGCTGGAGGATGAACGTAAGCAGGAACAGCAAGCAGTCTGGGCAGCTACTTGGGAGCTGGCAGTGGAAGGAAGGCTGGGTAACAGGTAGTCTGAAAGTTGTGCAGGGAATAGCCAGCAAGCAAGGGGCATGAGATGACAACACATAGGGAAGGCAGTAGAACAATGTGGAGGGATCCCACCGAGAAGCAGTTAGCCTCACACCCCTCTTCTGGACTGTCTCTGTGGTTGTAAGTTAGGATCTGCCAGGCTGATTGATTGTTGTAAATGCTGACATCCTTGTACCTAGAGTATCTGTCCCTTTTATTTTGGCCAGCCCTAGTAAAGGAATCGCAATACTTATTTGAAATGTGTGTTTAAAGGGACCCATTGAGGGTTAGAGTCTGTGAAGCCTAGTGCTTGGAGCACCTACAAAGCTTGCCTCCAAACCTGTGGTATGCCAAACACTAACATATATAAAGTGGGGTCAGTCAGAAGGTCTGTAAGTACAGAAACATAACCAGACCACTAATGTTGTTGGGATTCTGGGTTGATAATACACAAAATGATGTTTGTTGCCCTAAACATAATCAGATTCTTCAGTAGTGTGGTGGCGAATATATTTTGGCTGTTTTTAACTGATGGCCACTTCGCAGAAATTGACGATTACAAGGTCAAATCAAATATCCAGGTTACAGAAGGAGGTAGTAAATATGATACTCCGAGTCAAGAGCAGACTTGAGGGAGGGGAGGTGCTAGGGAGGGAATTGGAGTTTGGGGGAGTTTGATTGTAATAAGGCAAGAAATTGTCTTATTTATGTTTAATAATTGTTAGTTATCTTTAACTCTTTCCTTCGCCAGATCCAATTTTGCTGTTCCCAATAAAGTCACCCCCTCTATCATGCTGATATTTTTTTTCGTGAGTCATTCTTTTGCTGGACTTTGTCTCAGGTACTTTGTCTCCTGTATAGTGTGCTTTACTCTCCTTGCCATCTAGCAGTATCATCACTGATTGCATATCTGGCACAGTGAGGAATCTCTGGAGTGGAGGCACCAGGCACCAATGAAAACAAGAATCTAAAACCCGACCCACATGAGGAGAGGGGAGAAGCTGCTACAAATGGGATAGCAAGCACCAGGGAGAGAAAAAGGAGGAGGGTTAAGCCACATCTCAGGGGAGGGCCTACATAAGAATTTACCTCAGTGTAGCTGAGGTCACTTTTTCCTCAAGGAGGGACATTGAGATGGTGAAGTTGTGCTTTAGGGTACTCCTCTTACCTGTTAGTACTGTAGCTTATTAGTTTTGGATACAGGGAGATGAAAGGAGATATGGAAGTCATATGAAGTTCCATATACTCAAGTTTCATGCTCACCAAATTAACAGAGGGTGAAACTCATTCCTCCAGAGCGGCTAGCATAACTTAAGTCCCACTCCCATAGTAAATAGGCCTTGTGCTGGCCTTCTGCCTGGGGTGAATTTCATCCAAAATGAATTGATTCATGTTACACATACTCTTTGCTTAACAGCTAATACAATTGTTGTCAGTGCATGCATTGTTCTCAGTGGAAGCTTGAAAACTGTGTGTGCTGGGATGATTCAGCATAGTTTACGTTTTGTCTTGTTAACATCTCTGTGGAAAACATGGCTATGAGCAATTTACAGTCGGTGAGTAATTAAAATGTACAGTTTCAATTCCTCACCCACTCCCAGTCTACAAATTTCCCCATGTTCAAATGCAGAAGAAAAAAAAACATCTCTGAAGAGTGCACAGAAAGAATATGCTCTAGAATGAAACTGTAACTGAAAGCAGTAAAATAAAGCGATTGTGATGAGTGTTTTGGAAGGGAGACAAGCAGCAGAGAAGAGCACTTTAAAATGGAATACTGCAGCACAAGGGAGCACTTTCCATAGCAGAGTAGATAATCAGCAAGGCAGCGCAGAACTGCACTTTATCACAGAATGCAGACTGCATGGCAGCAAAAGATAGTGCTTCAGTGCTAGATAGAGGCAGCGCAGTGAGGTTGGCAGCACAGGAGAGCACTTTTTGTAACAATACAGACAAGCATTGTGGCAGCCTATTTACTTCCATGGAGAACTGATTAAATAACTCTGTGCTTAAAATAAACAATGACCTGAGGGGTTTTTGTTTTTTTTTCTTTTTAAGTCAAATATATACACAGGTTCCTCTCTGCCCATTTGCTTTTGAAGAATATCACTCAACTGGACCAATTTTTGGAACTGTAAGCTTCCAAAAGATACTGTTCTTTAAAATATGCCAGGACACCTGTAGCACATAGACTCTTTGAAAATGTCTACTACTCAGAATTCCTATCCCAAACAAACATATTGGATTTGAGTATAGTTCAAACTTTAGAATTTTATAAATTTGTTACCCTTCCACAGCTTTGATCTATATATTAACTGGGTGTCTTAGAAATTTGTTTGAAAGGTTATCTAGAAATATACTGTAATGTTAATTATGACTGGCCTTTGGCAGATATGTTAATGTATATGTTGGAGCCGTGAACGATGCCCTTACCCATCTTTAGAAACGAGCTCATGTTAAAAATGAAAACTGAACTTCTGTGCTAAGAGGCATAATACAAAAGTTCTTGTCATTGCCAATTATTTGCCTTTCTTTGTTAATTTTATTCAGTTGTTAAAATGAAATTGACAAGTAAATCAGGCAATCCTATTAATCCTCTCATATAATACAAGACAAGGGGACATTGAATTAAATTGAAAGGCAGCAAATGTAAAACTGAAAAAGGAAATACTTTTTAGGCAATGCATAGCTAACCTGCGAAATTCATTACCACAGGGTATCATTGAGGTGAGAGCTTAGCATGATTCAGAAATCTGCATATGGCTAATGAGCACATCCCACAGCTTCATGAGGCAAGATTTTTTAAAGATGTTTGGAAGAGGTACAAACCATCATGCTTTAGGCATAAGTTGGTGCATGAGAGTTCTGCAGGTATTAACTTCCCATATTCCATAATTGCTTATTTAATGGTTTTGTGAATCCTTCTCAGATGCATCTAGTACTGACCACTAAGTGACTGGATACTGAACTAGATGGATTGTTGGACTAATCTGGAATGGCAATTCTTATGTTCATATGACAAAGCAGCATAAAATCTAGCAGCAATATAAAATGTATGAATTCATCCCTACCTCTTTCTAGATTTCTGAAGGAGCAATGGGTGAAATCCTGGCCCATTGAAGTCAATAGCAAAACCCCATTGACTTCAACGGGGCATGGATTACACCCAAGATGACTTCCTAACTTTACCACCATGTACATCTTATAAAAATGACTCATTGTTAATATCTTGTACGATTTTGTGATCATTTCACTAGCATTTTAATATCCTATAAAGCATAGCATAAAATAGAATCAATTGCTGATTCTGAAATAAATTAGATCATATCACACTGTCATACATTTTGTTAAACATATCATAGAAACATAGTATGAAATGAAGTGATTAGCTGTTCATACTGCAGACCATTCCAATGTCTTTTCTTTAAAAGAAACCCTGCCATAATAAGCCATAATTGAATCTTAGCACAAGAAATGGGATTTTGGTTTATCATTATAGAAATATTGACTTGAACAACTCAGTGCTATCTTTGTCAGTTTGCGTTTTCCCCATCTATACAGTATTATAATGACAGTCTGAAAAGAAACTATTCAGCAATAAGGATTAAATTTATCATCCTTGCAGAATAATACTGAATTCCTATTTCATCGCCTTTAAAATAAGAAGATATATCAAAACTGAACTGTAGACATTCAGGTTGAAATACTGGCCCTATTGAAGTCAGTGGGAATTTTTCCACTAGCTTCACTGGGACCAGGATTTCATTCTTAGAGAACAAACAGGAAAGATTATTCAGAAGGAGAGAAAGGTGATGATTAGTAGTGTATTCAAGTCTCATAATCAAATGTTCCTGAAGATCCTTAAAATAGGTTATGCTCTAATGGGAAATCAAAATTGGTAAATATTACAGTTTGTGATATGACTATGATTCTCTGAAGTGAAATGAAAATAGTTTTATATTGTAAATTCTGCATAGTGACAATGAGTTTGAGGTACAACTCATCAACTACTGCACTGCAGAACTGCAACTATTCACTTTGACTAGTATGACTGGGATCCCAGTGGGGGCCAGCTGAGGTCACTCAATTATGATGAACTGCAAAGAATGGGTCAGACAATCCCCAAGCTGGTGGATTTTTCAATACTGAGATTTACCAAGCCAGCACAAAACAGCTTCTTTATTACCTCCCTGGTTGCCCAGAAACCAGCAACAGAGTTCCCTTAAAGTAACCCAGCCTCAGGCCTCCGTCCAGGTACCCCAGTCAAATATGATGCAGATTTCTGAAATTCTTGTTTCATCATATAAAAGAAAAGGTTCTACCAATCCCAAAGGATTGGACACATTACCTCCCAAATTATTGAATATTCCAGATCTTACCCAAATACACGCTTACAGCCAATTCTTATGAACTAAACTAAAATTTATTAAAAAAAGAAAAGAGAGAGGGTATGGTTAAAAGATCAATATACATACAGAGATGAGTTCAATTCTTGAGGTTCAGATACATAGCAGAGATGGTGAGCTTTGTAGTTGCAAAGAGTTCCTTTAGAATTTAGTCCATAGATTATAGTCCAATATCACCTTCAGGGAGTACCAGCATAACTAGGATCTCAATCTGGCAACAAACTTCCCCTGATGAAGCTTAAGCAGATCTGAGATGGCAGAATCAGGACCCAATGGTCTTTTATACAATTTTCTAGCAGCCACTTGACCATACAGCCCTGGGTAAACAATAGGCTTTTGATGTAACCTTCTGTTTCCTAAACACCACCAGTAATCAGTTACACAAATTAACATAGGGCAATTTATTCATTAGGCAGTCTATCACAAACTTCAAAGAGACATATAGACAATGACATTACTTCCCCCAAGATTCATCTAAATGTTAATATTCCCTTTGATCTCTGAATTAATAGTTATAGTGACAGACAGGAACTGTCTGTTTACATGGCTAGCATCAAAGATACACACAATTAATATTACCTCTAACTTCTAACAACATAGGTTTGCATTTCAAAGTTCTAGCATTGAATTAAGCATTGAATGGCCTTAATCACCATTTCTAACATGACTTTGAAGGTGAGCTCTGGGTCATTCAGCCTGCAAGCTGTTTAACACTTTCTGGCCACGAGTTATATTTTGTATAAGATTTGCTGCAATTATATAGCAGTGGTAGCAACAATGGTTTGCATAATTATATTTTAATCAGACAACATCACAACTAGTAGAATAGATTCACAGCTACTAATGCATACTAAGCTTTTTTTGTATTTAGCATTTTTAGGCACAATTTCTTAGATTGTTAAACTGATTAACCAGGTGACTAATGAACCAGTTGTGAGCTTGATTTGATTAAATTCTGTACCTTTGACAGCAAATATAAAATAAATAAAATTATGCACTACAGTTCTTTAGCAACATAAACAAACAGATTTTGTTGTACAGGAAGGGTGCGCCATGCTGCATTGGCAGGAAGATGGATAAAATGTCCAGTAGGAAAAGATTAGTCATCTCTAATTTTGGTCAGTTAATTTTTTACTACAGAGATAAGGAGAGAATTGCTAGATTTGAGAATCAGAGTTAGACACCAAGCAAGTGAATGAGGTCACTTGGAGGATGATTATGGAAGGTTTAAAAAAAAATCAAGACCCACCCCCTGGGATAACAGAGTGGGAGGGAGAGAAAAAGGCAGCATCAAAACATGTGAATGGGATTAAGTATTAAGAAAGGGCAGTCCCAGAAGCCTAAGGAAGAGAGTATCTCAAGGAGAAGTAGGTAGTTGACTGTTAAAAGCAGCAGAAGAGTCCCTGACAAGCAAGATGTCTTCAGTGATTTGTGTAGGCAGTTTCAGGGAAGCAGATTCAAAAAAGCAGTCACCCAAACAGGATCCAGAGGAGAAAAGGGTGTCTCCCCAGTACTTCCCTTCCCAGTTTTCTGGTAGTCTTTCCTCCAAATAAACAAAGAGCAGGCGTAGTTGTTCCTGGAAGTAGAGGCAAATGAACATATTTTCCTTATGTTTTGTATTTGAATTCATTTTCGTGGTAATGCCTTTGTGGTTGGGCACCTCTGAGGAGTGTCTGGAACAAACAACCCCTGAGACTGTGTGGTGTTTTTGTTGCACTTTGGGGAAGTTAAAAATAAAAGTTACCCAGCAATGGGGAATTATTCTGTTAACACATTTCGAGGACTTACTCTTTTGTTGGATGACACAACTCAAGAATAACAAGTGACACTCTTATTAACAAGTGACACCTCTTTACATGGCTTCACTATCTTTTGATTTGTTGAATTCTATAATCTCATGAGATAGTGGTGAAAAAGATGTCTTGGTTACTGGCACTTCTGGTTTCAAGTTTCAAGCACATTGGGTGCTGAGCTATTTGAAACCTGAGGGTGAAATCTTGATCCCTTTGAAGTCAGTGGAAAAACTTCTATTCAGTAGGGATAGAATTTCACTGTGAATCTTATTTAGGTGCTTGTGTGGGTGCTGAGTGCTGTAAAAGCTGGTCTTATATGTTTTGCATTTCAGATTTCTTCTGATCTACCAGTCAATGAATTGGTATCAACTGTGCCCATCAGTTTATCCTCTGTCAGCACCTTACTTAAGTCTTCATTTGTCACCTCCATGTCTAGATCTTCTCTGAGATAACAGCAATCTGGCTTAAGGGGAAAAGTATAATACGTTTCAGCATGATTGTGGGGTGGGTGGATATAATGTAATTTTTATACAGGAATGTGACCAGGTGCTGTCCCAAAAGCACACTACCTTCTGGTACAGCGACTTTACAGGCAGGCTACCCTCAGTTCCCTCTTGGTTCATTACAATAATTTACTACCAGACTGTCCCCTATTAGCTCAATCCTTTTGTTTCTGGGCCAATAGAGGGAAGCAAGCATTGTTCCTGCTGCTAGTATCTTCTTTTTATGAGGGAGAAGGCAGCATATATAGCCTTCCTTCCCAGGGCTCATCATGGTTGGCAGAGAGACAGGGGAGCTTTGCCCCAACGTGCACTACAAGAGTCCTGGTCCCAGGTCTATGAAGGTATGTCTACCAAGCAATTAACATCTGCAACTGGCCCTGGTCAGCTGACTCAGGTTCACATGGATTGGGCTGTAAAATTGCTGTGTAGATGTTTGGGCTTGGGTGGAGCCAGGACTCTGGAAAACTTCCTGCTCACAGGGCCCAAGTGGGGAGAATCCCATAGTCCGGCTCCAGCCCAAGCCCGAATGTCTACACTGAAATTTTACAGCCATGAAGCCTGAGCCTTGTGAGCCAGAATCTGCTGACCAGGGCCAATTGTAGGTGTTTAATTGCTGGACTGACATACCCTAATGGAACAGTAGGATGAGTTTCCCCACACACACTAATTATTCCCTGGGATCACTTCCTCTCCACCCGTATCTGCCTGTGATATTTCCCGGGCCCTTGTGTATCTCAAAATTCCCCAAACTTTACAGAGCCATGCCATGAAACAGAGGTAGGCTGACCCTAGTCTCTACTACCTTTAAAGGGGACAGACCACCCTGTTAAAAAAGTATTTCTGTGTACTCCTTACTCACCCCCATTTTAAATCCCACTTTGTGAATCTCAAACAGTCTTTTCTTTTGTGCACCAGAGGAATTGTTGTAACTTTTTCAGAGGTTCAGTTAAAATCTTAATGTAAAACAGACTGTACTTTTATGTAACAGGATTTTTCTTCAAAGCTTGAAAAATTAATTGAAATTTGAATGTGCTGCCTTTCATTTCACCCTATGTAATTATTTCACCAACACAATAATCATTACATTAACATTCAACTAGTAATTACTTATAACCTACAAGGTCATATTGTATGATGGCAGATATGTCCGGGGGCATTAAGTCACATATTAATCCTGTTAATTTATTTACACACTGACTGACTAAATGCTCTTGCAACTACATTCTGAAGCCAAAAACAATAACTACTGTACTGTGAGCAGTGCTGTAGCTGCTAAATTATACTGCCTCTGTTAATAAGGCACATAACCAAAAACTGTCAATAGTGCAAGATTAAGTGATAGTAATTAGATTGTAAGTAAATGCAATTACGTCTGAGTTTTTACAAAGTTACATTTCCTAATACAGTAGTTACTTAAAAAGTTGCCATATTCATGGATATTCAGCCTTTATTTGGAAGTTGTTTGGCCTTGGTTATTACTAGCCATTTAATGACAGACTAAGCAACTATTGAAGATTGTTGGTCAAGTTTTCAGTCCATTTTTATCCGTACTTTGTAGACCATATAATCTTTTGAAAATAGCAGCATGGGCTATTCAAGGAATCTTTCTGCATGAAGGTGTCCCTTTAAAAGGCAGATATTATGCTATGCTCTATATGATTTGATTTACCTACTGGGATGGAAGGGAGGGGAAAAAGAGAGAAGAGTGTCTGTGAGAAGTGTGGGCTGCTCTTTGGTGATCATGAATATAGCACTTGGGTCTTCTACTACCAGCTGTGCTTCAAGTGTTGGTGGATATTTCACTCTGGAGATCAGTCCCACTAGGGAAAGAGGGAGGAGGCCTTTCTACTAGTCACCTACCAGGGTCGCTTAAGGGTCATTAAATGACTATGCCAAAGACCATATTCTAAATGGCTGTAACTTGTGGGGATCACTACAATTACAGGAGATCACCACAGGGAGCCACACTGAGGCCAGATCTACACTAAAAAGTTAGGTCAAGTTAGCTATGTCACTCAAGGGTGTAAAAATCCACACCCCATGAATGATGTAATTAAGCCAAACTAACTCCCAGTATAGACAGCACTAGATCAATGGAAGAATTCTTCTGTCAACCTAGCTACCACCACCCTGAGATGTGGATTAAGTACAGCAAGAGGAGAACCCTCCCATTGCTGTAGCAAGTGTCTACACTGAGGCACTACAGTAGCATTTCCAGTGAAGTAGTCTGAGAGACCCATGGAGCCTGGGAGCCCTAGTTATAGATCAGGACCTCATTGTGCTAGGCTCTGTACAAAACACAGAACAAAGACAGTCTCTGCCCCAGAAACCTTACAGTCTAAGTATAAGACAAGAGACAACAGATGGATACAGGTCAGCAGATGGGGAGTAAAAGGAAACAATGGGCCAATACTAGTCAGCATGATAGGCAGTGGTACCAGCACACCAGTGTTAGCTTAGGTAATCAATGCCCATGTGTGAGCAGCTGCACTGCAAAACCTTACCCAAGTTATGGCATATCACAGGCTTCTTTGTGCTGCAGTAAGCAGAGTTGCTCTATGGTTCTTTCCCAGTGACTTCTGGGAGAATTTGTCTGCCCTTCAGGGCACATAAGAGTAATTGTGGGAAGGCATTGGTGGCCTGTCAGCACTTGGATAATTTAGCTTGTGTCCTCATAACAACGTAGAGTAGGCCAAAATTCCCAGATATGTTGATATTAATGAAACAGAAAGCATTTCTGGAAAAAGTTCGTAAACATGGGTTATTTTTTTTCATAATTTGAATGTGCTGAATCTGAAAATGGTGTTTACCAAGCTGAATTTTGAACTTTAAGTAAAAAACAAAAAAGAAAATGGCTATCATTTGTAACTTCCAAAAATGAATAAAAATAAAGGAGAGAAACATATGGAATATATCCCTAATTTGGAATACTGGGCTATCAGAAAATGCAGGGAGCAATTCTTGTTCAAGATCAAACTCTCTGCTTCCTATGGTCACATGAGGATATACACTTGAATTTTGTTGGTTTTGCAGTAAGGATGACATTTAAAATTCAATAAACAAAGTACTTTTCAGGTATTTTTGATATGTGAAGGAGTTAAATGCACTATTATGCATTACACAAAGTATCATATACAATATAATAGGATATAGTTGATTTCCATAAGTTCTCCTCTTTCAAAAATATAAATTATTAGCTAGTTATTAGCCTTAATCACTAACCTAACCTAAAGCTAACTTTTACTTACAATGTAAGCAATTTGAGTATTTATTTGGATACCTATGCCATGGCATAAGCTACATACCAATAAATATTTGTTATTTATTCAATATTCATGTGGTAGTTAATATTTATTATTATTGTCAGGTATTCCACAGATGAAACATGGAGGCAGTCTTGCACCTGAAGATTCTCCCAACAGTATGTTATGAACAATGCATTATTTGCTAACAAATGAAAAAGGACACCATTTTTGCTTCTAGTGAACAAGGGCTGACTACAACAAGACAGAAACTCAGGGATTTCCAAAATATGGATGTAATTGAGAGAAGAATTCTAACAGCTTTTCAATCTGAATGTAGGCAACCATTATTTTGACATAAAAACTGTTATGCAACGTACACAGAAAAAGGTAAAATTAGCAGAATTCATAAATTGATTTGAAGGAACTTTAATCAACTGGTAAGGGGGAACTCCAAACGCAGTCTTGTGTTACAATCGCCAAAATCTCAACAGTTTTGGAGCAAGGTCCCCACAGTGAACTGGAGTCTTTTCATTTTCTGCCAGAATGGAAGTTTCAAACAAGTACTTTATTCAGTAACAACACTCACAATGAACAAATACTTGAGACAACAAAATATGAACAAATGAACGTGAAACATCTCCCCCAGTTTCATTTGAGAGTGGTATGGCAACCTTCAATAAAAACTTATTCTACATCTTGATGGTGCTTATGAGTTCATTGTTTTATGTGATCAACCTCCTTTGGAGAGAGAAAATTTATTAGTCCCTGTCAAATTCCATCACATACCTTTCTCTAAATTGTTTGTCAGTGCAGGAGAAGAAAATTTATCAACCATTCCAGTTTACAAGACTGAGCTGGAAGATGAATTGCTCTCAATTGTATATGTAACACTGAAATTACACTCACATGTAATTGCTCATCCTGGATACCATGGGCTTAACATCAGTGAGGAAGAGACATTGTGGGCCAAAGACTGTATGTGTTTTTGCAACTCCTTTTGGCTGGGCAATCTATTCTTGAAGAAGGCAATGAGGAATAGATAGTTTGGCAACATCATCTTCTGTATGTGATGAGAAAAAGGAAACATATAAACAGTTATTTCTGAGGGCATTTTGCACCCAAAAAAAAGATAAAATTCTGCACACAATATTTTAAAATTCTACAAAATTCTGCAAATTGTATTTGTCAAATGTGGAAGCTCACAGCATGGCGTTGAGGATCACAGGCCACTGGCTGCACAGAGGTGAGAGATCACTGTGCAGCTTCCCTCCCCTCCTCCCTGGCCCAGGACACTGGATGCGGTTGTGAAAAGGCTTGCACAAGTCACACATTATATTCCACAGAAACATGTAGTCTTGACTGTTGATCAAACACTCTTCCCTGCTCTGATGGTGATAAAGTGGACTGTACTAGACTATAAAGATATTCTGATTCCACAAATAGGAAGTTTACACACATCAAAGAACTTCCTAAAAGTGCTGGAGCAACGTACAGGATTCTGGATTGGTGAGTGTGTGGACTGAATGTGGAATTGTAGGTAGATGAACAATGGCTAATGTAATTGATGGTAAAAATTGTGCAAGAGACACTTGTGCTCACAAGATCACTGAAACAGGCAATGTGGCAACCTGTTACCATAACATCTGTGCAACCTACAGCAAAATGACAAGAAGCTCTAAGAAAATCTCCTGGATTTTGCAAACTCTGATGCTGGAGAAAATTACAATAACCTAGTGTTTATTCTGTCATTGGCAAGTTTTCATGACCAGGGGGTATAATTTGTGTTGAACACCACAGATAACCATCTGGTGGCAGAACATGGATGTGGTGTGTTTCTTCATACTTTTCACCAGAGTTCAACACGATGGAATTTGGGAGCTACATCTGTATGTCTTCAAAAGAATGCCTCCATTCTTTCACCGATATGACCACACAAATTATGTTAAGTGGGATCTGTGTGCTAAGCAGAAATGAACCAATTCCCTCTGGTGTTACTTGAAGAGTTCCATAGAGGCAATTGGGTTGTGAAATGTTCCATCTACAGATTCAATCAGGTAGATCAAGACCACTTCCAAGAGTGGCTCAATGCTACTGGTAAAAAGAGGAGGAGGAATTATAGGTATCAAAACAAAGGCCTCAGCACTCAGCAGATGAGCTATCTCCTATAATCTACTTGATCAAATTGCAGCCCAAACCAGAAAATTGTTCAGTCTTGGACTTGTTGACTGAATGATGTGCAATGAATCCACACCAGCACAAAAGGTGCATGGTTATGTTGATGAAGCCATTCAGGAAGCTCTGCTGAATGCAGAAATATTTGGCAGGAACAACTGAGTATCACAATGCTGTAGCTGCAGAAATGCCATATTGGCATGCATGGGACTGGTAAATGCAAGTGGTGTATCGGCACATGTAGGGACTGTTAAATTATGCTTGTCTAAACAGCATGCAGGACATATAGTAACTATTTGTAGTAGAATAAAAACCATAGACACTTACTATTTTTTTTAAGTTTTACTTAAATTTTGAACTCCAATTTAGGAGGTGAAATATTCAAAATTCAGATTGGTAACTTTTTTTTCCAGATTCAGCACATTCAAGTTATGGAAGATAACATGTTTATCTACTTTCCCCCCCAAATTCCTCCTACATCTTATTTTATAGAAAGTGTGCCCAGTCTAAAGTGGGAGAGTTACAAGCCCAAGTGGAGGTGGAACCCAGGCTCTAACTTTTTCCCCAGCCATACCAACTAGCCCAGGTTCAATTTACCACTAAACTCAGGTGAAAGGTTTGTGTGTGTAGATGGAAGGGGGATTAGGAGCAACAAACAAGTAAGAGACCAAGCTAACTCTTCAGTGAAGACATACCAAATGATACACAGGAGGATCTGGGCTTGCTAGGAGAATGTTATTTGGTTCTATTGTGTTCCTAATTTATCTTATAGTGAAGTGTAAGATTAAATAAGATCAAATATTTATGTAGGCCATCTGTTTTAAAATCTCCTTTTCACTAATAGTTTATTACAACTGCTAAATAAAAATACTTTGCTTTAAGAAGGTGGTTGCCTATTAGTGGTGTCAAGTTCCTGAATAGAAGAAATGCAGGTGACCAAAACCTCTTTGGACCTAAAGGATGATAAGGTCTTTGTATATGTGGGGTAGTGCATCTAAGGCCTATTCTAAAGGTATGGCACAACACCAAAAAATGCTGTTTTCTTAACTTGGGTTAGCTAACATGGGTTAAAATAGCAGCTGAAGACACAGCAACTCAGCATTAGCTTGGATTAGCAGCTCAAATTCAACCCCAGGCTGCCTGATGGGTTAGCAGCTTGAGTTAAAACCTAAGTTAAAAGCTGAGTTGCCGTGTCTTCAGCTGCTATTTTAACCCCAGTTAGCTAATCCAAGTTTAAAAAACAAACAAACAAACGAACAAAAAAAACAGCTTTTTTTTTTGTAGTGTAGTGATATGCTAAAAGTGGAAGAAGCATGAGATTCCACCCCAAGACAAGTACAGGCAAGCAGCTGAGGGACTGCAGAGAAACCAGAAAGGGGATGGATGGGTAACTGGTCCCATAACTGTGACAAGTATTGGCTAATCATTCTTGTGACAATAAAAGCTTGCACTGGATAATGCATACCACTGAACTGAGGCCTCTGAATAGGGACAATAGACGAGTTAATGTATATTCACCCCAAGAAATACTACTTAGCCTTGTTGGAGATTTATGTTAACAGTCTTTTGGAAGATTGAAGAGTTTTTCCTATCCCAGGGATGAGTGTATTAAGCTGTTATATCAGTCATACTTGGAGTAGCAGGATGTAGTTTTTTAAAATTGTAGTTCTACTCTGAAAGTGGGATTATGGAGTTCCATGTTTGTCTGTCAATAACTTCCAGAGCAAACTTGCTCAGTTTGAGCTTAGTGTTGCTCTTCTTGAAATTAATGGGAAAATTCCCCATTGATTTCAACAGACAGAGACCCATAACAATAAAAATGTGGTGTTTGGTGAAATCCTCACCTCATTGAATCATTAGGAATTACACCACTTATTTCACTGTGGACAGGATTTCACCTGTTGTCTTTCCTAGCTGTCAGCCTGGGATGGGAACACCACGTAACTCTGGTCAAACTGTGTGTACCATAGGTATAATTAAGGTCCATCTGCTTTGCTTCATAGCCAGAGCACATTTGAAACAGAAACCACTGAGACAGTAAATATAGAATCCCATGTTGCAACTAGTGGCTTTTCAGGAGCAGAAACATGTTTTCATATAAATTCTAGACCAATTTGTGGGGGAGAGAGTTGGCTTTATCAGCGTATGAGATTGGGAACAACAAGCCCTAATCTCAGTACAACATCTTAATTGACTGGAGGGCTCCAGCTAATGACACAAAGCTTAATAGACTGTCTCAATTTACAATCTGTGTAATGGGCATAAAACAGGTGAGATTTAAAGTTTTCTGAACGCTTTGCAATCCTTGGATGAAGATTGCATTTTGTTATTCAGACTTATTTTACAATCTCAAGTTACAGAAACAGTAATGATTAAGGCAACTATATTGTAGAGGATTCATACATGCATTGCCAGGGCATTCTGGTGGAATGTATTAAGGCATATCATGTCTGTGACCTTCTTTCCTTACATATTTAAATTCCTCGATTCACTCTTCCTTTTATTCCAATAGTCTTGAAACAATGAACAAAAATACTTTTTACTCCATACTACCACAGCTACGATAATGCAACTAGTTAGTGTGTAGACAATATAGTGCAGCATGTCCTGAAGCCAAAATTTTAATTTGAAGGGGCAGAGGCTTCATCTGTATGATTGTCTGAATTCAAGGGAACAAAAACAGAATGTTTTCTCCAGTATTGCTGTCTTCCAATTAAAATCCCCTGTACATTTCACTTCTACTGGATTGCCTCGTTCCATTACTGTCCATCAGCACTCTCACTACAAACAAATAGTAATCAAGAAAAGGTTTTATGGGGAGCTTGACAGTTCCCCATGTTAACGTAAGTTGTTCAATATGCTAGATAGAGCACAAGGGGAAAGGGCAATTCCTTTGTTAAACAGTTACCATCTGAAACCCTGAATTAGGGAGGGACACACTTATTTTAGGAAAATGAAAATCAGACAGATGAGTACATCCCCTTCACTCAAACCTTGTTTCAGTTTTAGGATAAATTTTACTTTCCTTCTTACCATGCTCATTCCCTCCCTAACGCCTTTATATCTGCCCATTGTCCCTTTCCCCCAGATTTATTTTCATACTCGGTGGCCCTTCAGTAGCTCCATGACTCCCTTCTGTTCCATGATCATCTGTATTGAGTGGCACCTACAGGTCCATGTGAGATCAACACCCCATTGTGCGAGGTGCTGTAAGTTTTTCATGCCAGGGAATGTTTCTTACAATCTAAATAGACAAGATAGGAGAAAGAAAGTAGTATTCCCAGTTTACAGATGGGGAACCTCAAGCACAAAGAAGAGCAACTCGCCCAAGGTCACTCTGACAGTTTGTGGCAGAGCTGAACATATTAAACGAGATTTACTTAGTACCAGGCCAGTGTCTTGACTGCAAGACCATCCTTCCTCAGTGCTAGAGCTGGCCCAGAAATGGAAATCCTTTCCCATGAAAAATTTCATTTTTGAAAAAAAATGTTCATCCTGAAGGCCTCATCTGTGTGATTGTTTTTGTTCCTGTGAATTCAGACAAAGGGCTATTCTCAGTATAGTATCTTAATAGACTTGACAGCTCCACCTGTTAACACAAACCGTAATTAGACTGTCTCAACATTTAAAACATGTTCCTGTTTTGTTTTTCCACAGGAAGGGTCCCCAAGAAAGATTCTGGTTTGGGAGAGGCAAAACAGAAGTTTTTGGCTTCTCAGGAGCCCGTCTGTGAAACTGATAAGAGCTGCCAGCCCGCCTGCTCAGCATCCCCACTCCCATCTCCAGGAGGCAGAGACCATGGTCACTCAGCCTCCCTGCTCCTCTTCCCTGCTCTGGGGCTGAGAGGCAGCCTTCCTGCCTCTCCCACTCCCCCTCCCCCACCCCCAGCTCCAGGAGCTGGAGAGGAAGAGGGCTCAGTTTTCCTTTCATTTCCCTTTGCAATTAAAGATGAGTTTTCACAGAAATAGGAATTTTAGCACATTCTTGTTGATCCCTCTTTGCTGCACTATTTAAATTTCAGTTTAAACTGGGGATATCAGCCACAAAATTCACTATCATCCATTAACAGTACTTTGAGATCCTCAAAAATAAGGCACTTATATACATGCAAACCAATTTACAAATATTAGTGAATTAAGCCTCACAACACCTCTGTGATGTAGGGACTGTAATGAGCCGGTGTGGCTCCCCGCTGCCCCAGAGAGGAAAGAGCCCATCCGGAGGCCGGAGTGGGCGGAGCTAGGGAAATCTGACCCCACCCCTCAGAGGGTCAGGCGGCGAACCGGAAGTATAAAGGCTTGCCCTCAGAGCTCAGTAAGCCGCCAGCCGCTTCTAGCCTAGCCCATGACTGGGAAAACCCCGTGGCCCAGGGCAGCCGCCAGGACTGGCCAGGCCTGCCCTGCACCCGCTACCCGGAGGAGTTGCCGAGCCTGCCCGGCACCCACTACCCGGAGGAGTCGCCGAGCCTGCCCGGCACCCACTACCCGGAGGAGTCGCCGAGCCTGCCCGGCGACCACTACCCAGAGGAGTCGCCGAGCCTGCCCGGCACCCGCTACCCGGAGGAGTCGCCGAGCCTGCCCGGCACCCGCTACCCAGAGGAGTCGCCGAGCCTGCCCTGCACCCACTACCCGGAGGAGTCGCCGGGCCTGCCCGGCACCTGCTACCTGGAGGAGTCGCCGGGCCTGCCCGGCACCTGCTACCTGGAGGAGTTGCCGGGCCTGCCCGGCGACCGCTACCCGGAGGAGTTGCCGGGCCTGCCCGGTGACCGCTACCCGGAGGAGTTGCCGAGCCTGCCCGGCGACCACTACCCAGAGGAGTTGCCGAGCCTGCCCTGCACCCGCTACCCGGAGGAGTTGCCGAGCCTGCCCTGCACCCGCTACCCGGAGGAGTTGCCGAGCCTGCCGTTCGCCGAGGAACCTATGGTGCTGGATACCCCAGAGGACAACACCTGGACTCAGGTATGACCCGAGGGGGAGTGTGGAAGTAGCCCGGGGGCAGCCGACCCTAGTCTGGCTGCAGCACTGCCAGAGCCCATGTCAGTGTGTTCCGGCTAAGATCCCCACTGACTAAGCAGCGGGTCTTTTGCTGCTGCTAGGGCCCCGGGCTGGGACGCAGTGGAGTGGGAGGGCCTGCGTCCCCCCTGCTACCCCACTCGTGGGTGGCAGTCTCCCCCTCTCCCAGGCTTGTAGAGGCTTGGGGCCTACAGTTGTTGCTCAGCCCTGCCTGAGGGCCTGAGCTCTGCCCCTGCACGGCCCCGCCCTGACCCAGGGCCTGGGCTTACGGCGCTTACCCAAGTCCACAAGGGCTGCCGAGGAAAACCCCGCAGACTGGCTAATTCCCCAAACGGCAACTGCGGTTAGTGAGCCGGTGTGGCTCCCCGCTGCCCCAGAGGGGCTCGAGCCCCAGCAAACTCTTGTACAGGACATATGAACCTTATTTTCTAGATGGAGAAACTGAGCTATAGAGAGGGTAAATGATATATTCAAAGGTCACAAACGTGCCTGCATAGAGCCAAGAACAGAATTCAGATTTCCAAGTGTCATGGTGATGTATGTGGGGGTGGGAGAGTAAAATCTTCACATTAGAATTGTTATTCCAAAATTGCTCACTATTGGGTTTCTTGCACTTTCGTCTGAAGTATCTGGTACCCACCATTGTTGGAAACATCATGATACCAGACTAGATGGACCCTTCCTCAATGCTGAATTCATACTTGTCTTGTTATTGTAAGCATTACATTTAGAAACAAATTTTGTCCTAGAGATTAACAAATTCTGTCTGTGTTGGTGCAATTAGGAAGTGAACTTCAGAAATTATTCAAACATTTAAATCGGAGGCCGATTTCCTTGAGCACAGTAGTGAACCTCAATACCTGCTTTGGCAGCTCACAGGGAGAGGGATGGTCTGTCACACAGCCAGGATCTATGCCCTGTAGGGCTTTTTAAATCAAAATCAACATCTTGATTAGCACCCAGAAAGAAATGGGGAGTTGATGCAATTATTGGAGAACGAAAGTAATATTTTCCCCCATGATTAACTTCTCTAACCAAAATGAGCATCTGTATTTTGCACCAGCTGTTCCCATGTTGTCTTCAGGTTGCTCCACATACTGTGGACAGGGTTGCAATAGAAGTCAGATGGCAACAGTGAGAAAGAAAAGGTCACCAGCAGCTAGTCATATGTAGATATCACAAGAAAACCCCAGCACTTTTGGGCACTGATGCCACTTATACTTCAGTACCAAGTAGGGACCCAGAAGCACACCCATATGGCACAGCTCTTGGCGGAAGGAAGGATGGATCCCCTCACTAATGGGGCAGATCAAGTGCTGCCACCATCACAACTACCTTTCCCTATAGATACTTTCCCTAACCCACTAACTTCACCTCCATCTTGTTGGGGATTAAGCTTCAACCACCTTGCCCTCAGCCAAATCCCATTTTCAATCAGACACTAGGAAAAAAGAGACCCAACCTCTTCTGGGTGAGATGAAAAATCAGGCTGAGTTGCATGTAATCTGCATTCTGATGGCCCTACAGACTGGACAGTGAGACTATCTCAGTGACTATCTCAGTTCAACCAATGAGACTAATGCAGTCTCTGTGCCATACTGAAATCTCATCTGAAAGAGACCGGAATAGATCCAGATTCTGATCTCATGTTGGGTGTAAATCCACTGACTTCTGACACAACTCTGGATTAAATAATGTAGCTAGGATCAGAATCTAGCTAGTGTTAACAAAAGCAAGTAATAAGATGGTGATAGCTATCTCATTCACTGGTAACTGGTTTCAAGTTGTTTTTTTATGCAGTTCCCTATCCAAGGGTTGAAATGTATTTGCATAAGAGAGGGAAGCAAAAGGCATCTTTACATAACTTTTGCTAGGATTTTAAGCTCCTAATGGAGATGACACAGGACTCTGTTGAAGGGCTTTCTTTATGCTGCACTTTTCTTCTGCACAATGATAACTTGAAGTTTTGAACTGTGGGGTGAATACTGAATAGTCACATCTTTTTCTCCATTTTTTTTTAAAGGATGATGTTCATTCAATAGCACAACACCAAAGGGTATATAATTATAAAAGGGTGAAAGAAGTTGCATTCAAATTACCCATGAGTCCAAATGCTTGGCTCTGTATAATTACTTTCAAATTATTTCTGTCAAACACGCGTTATAGTTGAGTTAGTCGTTTATATTTTTAAAAGAAAATTCAAGAAAGAGCTTATTCAGAATTTTTAATGAGACTAGATCATTCTTTAAAAATAAGTCAGGGTTTTCAGACTGGAAATAAGATCAGCAAATTAAATACAATGAATATTCTGGGAGAGAGATTTGCAAGTTAAAGGCTAGAATTCCAGCACACAAATGCATAGCATTACTCCTGGTAGTTTTTGAAAATGATGACCTCAATACATAAAATTTGAGATAAAAATTGTTTTCCTGTTAAATCTTTGCATGTTTTCAATTAATTTCCTTTGCTATGAATGTCTAGGCTGTCCTGCTTTCACATCTAGCAGTGACTGAAAATTCAACAAATTATAATATTGTAACATAAATGAAGACGGACTCATTTTTCTCAAGCAAGATCCACATGTTCTAGCCCCAGTTAGGTCTACATCTGAGAGACCTAAATTAACAAGAAGTCCAGAAATTGCAATCATTAACACAGATTAATGTAAATCTTGCTTTAGTGTGTTACACACAATTCTTTTAAATCTAAATAAATAACCAGAAAGGGCTAGATTTTTGGCATTGTGCAGGGGAAGGGAAAGGGGAGAAGGGTGTAAGAACCCTTCCCACACCCCTTGTGCATCCTTTGCCAGACAGGGACAATTGTATACCCATGCTCCAGGGAATGCAAGGTCTGTTCCCTCTATGTGCTTTCCTATGCATAAATCACTCCAAAGGGAATGAGGCAATTGTTGGTGGTACATCCTAATGAGTGATGCATCCTGTGCACTTCTCAGGTCCATCTGGGAGCTCAGAGATGATTACCTCTTTCTGGTGTTCATTCCCTCCTCTAGCTCCCTCTGCACTGTATCCAACGCAGGCCTTTTGCCTAAGTGGCACATTATTGAACCAGAGAAAGGGAAAAGCCCTTAAACAATAGGTTGTGGTACAAATGTTTTACCAGTATGAATTTGGGATAGCAGTACCATAGCTGATGTAAGCAATTCCAAATGTATGTCAATAAAGCCAAATTGTATACAATCCCACATGATCATGCACTTTATATATGCCACATTTTACAGAAAAGCTATTTTAGAAATGTTGTAGAGATTTAGACATTCACTGGTGGTGCTTTCTGATTTTGTTTTCCATCATCCTGTAAAGCTACGCTCCCTTTGTACCATGAGTCCCACTATCCAGGCATCAGAGGCAGAAAAATTATAATATTTACCTAATACATCTGTTCAATAGGTTATAACATCAGAATGTTATGGTCAGAGATGTTTTTGTCGAACAGAGCTAGCAACAAATGTCTCAACACTGTAGATGGCCGTGGGGGATTGCTGGCTTTTTAATAATATAAAGCCCCCATGAATCATGAGCTATTAGACTCTTTGCATGTCATCAGTCCAGGACTGATATTTCAATAATTCGACTAGTCTGAGGCCCAGGACAAGTAAATTATTCCCTACTGCACTGATGTGGGCTGGAAGGGTGGGAGGGAAGATAAAGGAACATTAACAGACTGAGGGATATTTTTGTTTTTAGAATTGTGGCTGTTTGGGCTATGTAGAGGGGTTAGATGTTAGAATAGTCTTGGTGTTGTGGATTAGTGGTCAGTGTTAGAAGAGGTAATCAAATGTGCACTCTGTGTGCAACTTAGTACATTGCATCTGACCAGATATGTATTTTTGGCTACTTATAAGTATGGTGGTAATAGACATATATTCAATAGCATAACCTTAAAAGTTAATATGCATCTGCAGTTATCAGGAACTCTGCTCACTATCCATTTTCCCCTTGGAATACCTCACACTTTTAGGTATCAAAAAGCTATTTTTACTGTTTTAAAGGGACCACTCAGTGTAACAAAAATAAGTCTACTTACAGAACTGCCAGCTGGGTACTTGCTGCTTTATTTCACTGCATCACAACAGTGTGGGGTCGGGGGAAGGGGAACTCCCACTGATTAAACAGGAACTAAGGGAGGGGTGAAGCATGGCTCTATCCCATAATACTCTGGGGGTAACCCAGTGAACATCATCATGACCATTTTTCTACATTTGGCTATTTCTACGCTATGGACCTTACAGCGGCACAGTATAGCTGCTGCTGCTGCATCGCTGTAAGGTCTGTGTAGCAATTCTATGATGGCAACAAGCGGCGGTAGCTGTGTCAGCTCTCCTGCCAACATAGCACCGTCCATATCGCCACTTTTGTTGGTGAAACTTACAGTGTTATGGGGGGGGGGGTGTTTTTCACACCCCTGACTGACAAAAATGTTGCTGACAAAAGTGCTAGTGTAGACAAAGCCTTAGTCTTTCCAAAAGTTTTGTGATTCCCTCTCATCCCTGCACACCCAAACTCATGGTAACTAGGACATCTGGAGTGAGATTCTCAGCCATGCTGCAGCTCCTGTATGCGGTGTAAAATGGCTGCCGGAGTGTAAAGTGGCTCTAAATCCTCCAGCTCTGGCTATGAGGGAATCCCCAGAGGCAGGGACTGATGAAGACAGTCATATGCTGTTTTTTGAGGATTGTCATGCAAGCCCCAATGTGGGGATGTGTTGTTGGGTAGCCAGTAGGGTGCATCATGGTGGGAGTGTGCTGGGCCACAGAGCATAGTGATGCTTAAAATCACCTTTAACTTTCATCCCCTGGGGTGTGACTTCTATGCTGTCTCTCTAAAACTATGACTGGAGGCATAATTTCCAGCTAGGGTAGATATACACATGGTAGCTTTGAAGTATCAGTGTACTTGCAGTGGCAGCATGGGCTAGCCAACCAAGTACTTACGTAGGGTCTTGGACACGATTATACTTCGGCGGCTAGCTCATCCCGCCATCCACATCACTGCATCTGCCTTCCTATTTTTAGCATGCTAGTTCAAATCAAAGCTAGCACATGGGCTATCAGATAGCAAGTGTGAAAAATTGGGACACTTTCTTTTTTGGAGGTAGAGGGGTGTAAGACAAAGCCCTGAATGTTGTGACATTCCCGATAATATCGGGACATCTGGTCACCCTAACATCTATCCAAGATATAAATTACACCTCCAGCTGTAGTGTAGACATACTCTAAAGGGGGCAGAGGAGAATTTCAACCCTACCCTGGAGTGGTGAGCTATAACTTCTTTTAGGGGGGATTGGAGGGCATTGTCCCTTCCTGTGTCAATGAACATTGCAAACTCATGTTGCTAAAAATCTTAAGCAAGGTGTGTGTGTGTGTGTTTATATATAAATATGTGGCACAGAGATCTTTTTTCAAAATGAGTATATATGCGAATGTATATGTATGGAGAATACATAAAACAACTTCTCTCTTTCCAATATTCTCTCTTCACTTACAAGTAACAACCTAGGAAATAAGTGTTAAAACTTGCCTGAGTCCCACCTCTCCTGGAAATCTCAAAAGCATGAAGTTTCACATAAAAGCTTCTTGTCCAGTTATACTGAAAGAAGGACAAGAGACATTTGATATGGGTTTAATCAAGCTACAACTTTATTATTAGATGTCTGGGACTACCCAACAGATAAAAGTGTACAATGCAGGTAACCCCCATGTTCATTCCATAATTGCCCTGGGGGCGCTTCTGCTAGCTCCCCCTCTTTTTTCCATCCACGTGCTCCCAGCCAATCCATTGTTGGGACCTTACCATCCACCCCTTCTCTCTTGGGCTATAAGAAAGGGGGGTTAGCTCCCTTCCGTACCAATCATAGGAGTCTCCAACCTCCCCCTCCATTCCCTTCCTTTAATAAACACCTCCTTTTTAGGTCTTTTTCTAAGCCATTTATCCGGTCACTGTTTCTGATCTGCTAAGGAGATCATTTCCTTTTAACTGATTAGGCTGGTAAGACACGGTGGATACACATACAGAGACATTTGTGATACAGCAGTTTTCATAGTAACATTTCACAATAACTCCATAATGTCAACCAGAATTCATAAATTGTACAGACAGATTACTAGATTTCATGATAATATCCAACATCCTCATTATTAAGATGGGGAAACTGAGCAACATAAGTGAAGTGACTTGTCCAGTGACATTTGTTAAAAGTAGACTGGCCTTTTCTTGTTTTTTGTTTTTCATTTTAAGTTTTAAGGGTGAAAGTATGTGCTTTGCCTCTAAGAGGCAGAACTCTCAGCCCAGAAGAAGGGCTGGGATTAAGGTAACTTTAGGACATCTTTGCCTCATCCCAATCCTTGACTGTTACAGGGACTGGACAGGCCCCCAGCATTACTAGTGGTATGTGTACCTCTGGGGGTATGCAGAGGTCTTAATCAACTTATCTAGATATTTGCTTAGTTTTACAACAGGTTACAAAAAAGCACTAGCAAAGTCAGTACAAACTAAAATTTCATACAAAGAATGACTTGTTTCTATTGCTCTATATATTATATGGAAACAACGTGCATATGCACACTGTATTACACATGCATTTTATGTCACACTGTATTACACATGCTGCATGCAAACATGTTAATGACATTGAAGTTGTCATGCTGTGTATCTGGTTGTGTTGTAAAAATGGATAGATTTTTAAAAGAAGAAGCTGGAAGTGGTGATAGTGGTGATAGTAAAAATTGTAAGAAATGGAATGACTGAAAAACCAGTCGGTTCTGTGAGGAATATATTGCCTTTGGATTCACATCTACAAATAGTGATCCACCTGAAGCTTTTTTTTCCTTTGCTGGAAAACTATCAAATAACAGTATAAAGCCAGCGTATTTGCAACATTTGAAGACAAGTATCAGAGGGGTAGCCGTGTTAGTCTGGATCTGTAAAAGCAGCAAAGACTTATAGACTAACAGACGTTTTGCAGCATGAGCTTTCGTGGGTGAATACCCACTTCTTCGGATGCAAGTAGTGGAAATCTCCAGGGGCAGGTATATATATGCAAGCAAGAAGCAAGCTAGAGATAACGAGTTTAGTTCAATCAGGGAGGATGAGGCCCTGTTCTAGCAGTAGAGGTGTGAAAACCAAGGGAGGAGAAACTGGTTCTGTAGTTGGCAAGCCATTCACAGTCTTTGTTTAATCCTGAGCTGATGGTGTCAAATTTGCAGATGAACTGNATATTTTATAATTATATGGTAAAAATGAGAAAGTAAGCCATTTTTTCAGTAGTAGTGTGCTGTGACACTTTTGCATTTTTATGTCTGATTTTGTAAGCAAGTAGATTTTAAGTGAGGTGGAATTGGGGGCACACAAGGCAAATCACAGACTCCTGAAAGGGGTACAGTAGTCTGGAAAGGTTGAGAATCACTCACTTAGAGAGTGCTAGGGCCCTATTTAAGTTACAGTGGGGCTGCTGTATGGGCTGCAGCACTGCTCAGAATATCTGCAGCGCTAGGTGTTGCAGTTCTTCACCTAACATGGCTCCTGCCCTCAGCCCCACTTATGGCATGCTCCCTATGAAAGCCTTGCAAAGTGGTTCTCAGAGGACAGTCTTGCAACTATCTCTATACTGCCTCCACCAGGGAGCCCTCCCCATGGCTAGATCCAGGGTTTTTAGAACCTCTGTTTGCCACTCCAGCCCTTTTGTCGGCTGTAAATGGCTATCACAAAAGGTGAGGATCTCACCCAAAATGTTTAAACAACCACTATTTTTTCTTTTTGAGTGTGTAATTTCTTGCTTGATATAAAACACACACAACCAAATTGTTGGCAATGGAACCCTGAACCCAAACTGCAGAAACGAGTAAAAAACGAGTTAAAAATTAAAACCTTCTAAAAGTTCTCGCTGATCATCATAGCTCCTACACTGGTCCTTCCCTACCTCCTCTGATTCTCCATGCCCACGGTAGCCTGCATCATTTTTATTTATTTTGGTCTGTTCATGCATTTTATCAGATTCTTTTACAAGTAAAGAAAAGTTTTGTAGAGAAAAAAAATATATAGCAGACATGGCTGGAATGGATGGACCAAAGGCAACAAGAAGTACAGTATATCAGAAACCACAAACATTTTCCAGCTTTTTCTTTAGAAGAGTTTAGAGTGCTGTATAATGACTTAGATAGTCGTAGAATACATTTGCTCCATATATGAGTAGTGTGCAACTTAAAGTGTTCTGAAATACAAGACCATTATCAAACCATTTAATGTAGACTTTCTTTCCTGCAGCCATTAGCTCTAACTACTGCACACAGGTCTTTCAGCCAGTTGTTAAAATCCTGTAGTTTAAGATCTTTCCATTATTCCTTATTTTTGGAGCAAATGAGATTAAATTGTCTACAAAACTTTTTAGAGTGGATTCAAAGTTTCTGAGTAGCACTGCAGATATGAAAGCATTCAGACTCCCAGCTAGACCACAAACGCTCTTTAGGAGGACATTCAGATAGTTAACATAAGTGTTCTAGCGTTCTGCTTAGTTTAATAGAACTCTTACAAGATACTTACTACAAGTTAATATAAAGGTTAGATTTTATGCACTCCTTACAATACAAATCTTTAAGGTATAGTACTAGCCATTAAAAGTTAAAAGGTCAGATCTTCAGCTGGTGTAAACTGACATAGCTACTTTGACTCAAGCAAATAACTTTCTAGTGGTTGGCAAAAAGGGCCTCTGTATTTTTTTTCTCTCCGATCTCTATATTGATGGAATCTAAGACATTCTAACACATCACCGTTTCTTTCTGCCTTGTTCAGGAAATTCAGTCATGGATGCATCTGACTGCTCTTCCTGCATAAGCTGGGTACCTAGCTCATGATCCAAGGCCCCCTTAAATCAACATAAAGACCGCCACTGATTTAAGTAGATGTTGAATCAGGATCCTACCTCACTAGAATAGGTACTGGTATTGCAGTAGGCTTAGTTAAAGCATAATATTTTATAACTGATAAGTATGCTTAATTGCTCTGATGCCTGTTTTTGGCAATATTCCTTTAAGTTATTTTTGTATTATTTTACTGTCTATTGGCCTCAGCTGGAATCAGGTGCCCCATTGTGCTAGGCACTGTATAAATGCAGTCCCTGCCCTAAAGAATTTACAATCTAAATTGACAAGACAGACAAAGGAAGTACTATTATTAGAACCCTGTGCAGATCCAAAAATTTGGATCTGCATCCAATCTGCATCTGGAACAATTAACTTGTATCAAACCCGCAATTTGTACTCCACCTTTTATATGTGTCTGCATGTGCACCCACACCAGCACCCTATCTCGCTGTCAGAGCCCTGTGCAGATACAAAAGTTTGGATCCGCATCCGATCTGCAAAGATGGTAAAGGATATGACTGCATCCACATCCGCAGATGCAGATATCCATGGATATAAAGCAGATATCCAGGGATTGGCAGGGCTCTAACTATTATCTCCATTTTATAGATTTGGAACCAAGGCACTGAGAGATTACATGATTCACTGAAGGTCACACAGCAAGTTTTAGGTATAGCCAGAAACTGAACACAGATCCCTTGAGATCTACTTTCACGTCTTAACAAGATTATCCTTCCTCTCATGCCAGGAAATGTCATTTTCAGCAATTCTCTTAAGAGCCTCATGATCATAGTTAGATTTACAATGAATTTTGTCAAATAGATTTTCATCATTTTAAATCTCTGAGGATCTGGTTTACATTGTGAAGCGGGCATTTCAACTATTGCTTTTATTTTATGTGAATCAGGAATTAAGTCATCTTCTCTTAATTTATGTCCAATATAGATAATTGCTATTATACCAATCTTATTTAAGTTCAGTGTAAGTGGTCTTTCTCTTGTTCTCTATAAAATGTTCACAAGTCTTTCATTATATGTATTTAAGATGGCAGTAGGTTGTTCCATTGGCACAACAAACATCCCTATTGAAAAAGGAAACATTCTGCATTATAACCTCTGCATGTTATAATGTCTTAAATATTTGAGACTATTCATTTTAATATCTTAGGAAGAGAACTGATTCACTTGTACTTTTAACATTCACATGGTGCATTAAAAATCCTAACATAGCTTGACTCCTCTAACCAAAATGCATGTCTTGCATTTAATATTGAGAATATTTTTTGCTTCTGAAAGCTTAGTTTCTACTTCAACAGTTTTCATGGGATGTTTTCATGCCTTAGGGTTTTACTGAAATCACTGGGATCTGTGCATATCCATATTTTATTTGGCTTTTATATTACAGCTACTGAACTAACAGTCGGAGTTTGCACCAACATTTCAGTAACTCTTAGCTTTTTGAAATCATCAAAGGTAAGATTTTTCTTTATCTGTTGGGGGAAAAGTAGAATTCCTCTTGGGGGATGGATAACTGAAGTGACTGATTTGTCTATCTTAATGTGCTATTCTCTCCAGAGGATGCTCACCTAGGATAGTATCTGAGATTTCTCCCTGTATGCTCCTCTAAGCTTAATGTATGCAGTTTTATGGCATTTACAGCAACACGTCTTTAACTAACTTAATGGTTAACCAGATTCTGATCTTACCATAGGCAGTATACCTACAGTTACTGTTCGGAAATGTACAAAGCAATACTAGTTTTCAAAATAAGTTATAATGGTTTCAAAATAAGTTACTATTTTCATGGCCTGAATACAAAGCAAGCATTGTTTTAGCTGTTTCTTTACAGTTTTATTAGCTACACTATTATTTATTTTCTTTGGAAACTATGAGCCAGATTCTCTTCTGTGGCTGAAATTCACTCAGTGCAAGGAAAGGAAGTGCCTTCAAAGAGTTATGACTCCCTGATCCCATGCCCCAGTATATGTTCGCTAGCCTGAAAACATGTAAAGGTTGGAGAGATCAGGACATTTTGTGCAGAAAGTCATGTGGCAGTAGCTGGGGTTGGAAAGAAGGGAAGGCCACACAAATCTTTCAAGCCCTTTGCCTAGGGCATTTAGTTCATCCCTGCCACCCTAAGCTTTCTATAAAAATATATATTTTTATTGTGCTTTATTCAGCTGATTTAAAATGTCTCAGGAGAAGGGGTTTTCATGACTTTGTACTACAACAGCATCCAGAAGCCCCAACCAAGATCAGGGTGCTGTACATACACATAGTAAGAGACAGTCCCTGCCCTAAAGAGTTTACCATCTAAACAGACAAAACAAAGGGAGAGAGGAATGAAATATTAATAGCCCCATTTTACGGACGAGAAAATGAAGGCATGGACAAATCAAATGATTTGCCCGCATTCACACAGAAGTACATGGCAGAATTGGCAATTGACCCAGAATCCCAGTCCAGTGCCTTAAATACATGATTGTTCTTCCTCTCTAAGATTAGTGTAAAATTACAAGATTCCTTGTAGGATTTACATTTCACATTCCCAGGGCTTTACTCAGCACTCCATACTTCTGTTAAACTCAGTCAAATGGGAGTTTTTCCTGAATAAAGTATTAGTAGGAAGTGCTGAAAAGGGCCCAGTATATATGATTATTAGGAATTCAGTCTACATTTTCAATTGCTTAATTTAATCAAATTATTCCTTGTTACACCCATTTGTATCACCTTAGCAGTTTCTCTCCCTTCTTGAAGTTTATGATCTTCAAGTAATAGTAGACAGCTATAAAATGCATTAAATTTATAATGGTGCAGAACTGGCAGTACTGCCGTTAAGTAAGGGATCCATTCCGTATATAACCTGCTGCAGTACTGTGGTTGGCATCTAATAATTTATTTATATTGGACTGTCAAAAGAAACTAGTGTCCTGTTTGTATCTGAATATGACATCTTAAAGGACCTTTTAAAATATATTAAAATAACATTTTTTCTCTTAAATGAAAATATCTCCAAATGCTTATTCATACTAACTTTGATACTGCGAGGGATGGGTTATAAGAATCTAAACAACTAGAACATGATTTATTGAATATATAGGATGCTTAACAAGAACGAATAAAGAGCATATACAATCATATCTGTGTATAATATTTCCTGACATAGCCAATGTGTTTTTTTATTTCTAGCTACAGATGAAAGAATGTAGTGTTTGTTAACCTAATGTCTATTTCATTCCATTTCACAACATAATTTTTAGTTTAGAACCTTAGTCTTTTTTCTTAAGATTACCTATTATTAGTATATCCACCCTTATGGGGATCAAGATAGAAGAAAAAGCAAATATAGCCCAGAATGCACAAAACTAGAAAGCTATGGACATCAAAAATTTCTTTAACCATTTTTATGAAATCTCACTTCTTCCTCAGCCTATTTAAGTGAGATGAATCATTTATCATCATTGATTGTATCAACAATGTTTCCAAAATGATGGAATATCAGGACTAAAACAAACTTGGGGATCATGCATCATCATCTCGGAAATTTGATTGAACATTTAAAAAAGAATAAAAGAATAGCAGCAATTAAAGGTTCTATTCCCAAATGTTTTGTACAAGGTCACAACATTTTTCTTGCTAACAAAATGTATGTTCTTGCAAAACAGTTCTGTGAATCTACATTTTTATGGATTAAAAATAAAGTGCTAGTATAGTGCTACATTTAAAAACCTGTGATAATTATTTAGAATGCTTGAAAAATTCATGATTTAAAACAGTCTAAAAAATTAGTCCACTGATGCAGGAGGACACAACTCTAATGACTTCTATGGAGTTGCACCCATTTCCATCAGTGAAGAATTTGCCCAAATGAGTCTAAATGGAGATATGCAAATGTTTCTAGGTTTGATTCAAATTTTGTGTGTCAGAAGTAGTTTACGGACATTTTTTGCATAGGTTTTCCTAGAACAGGAACTGGGACCAATGAACATATTAGAAAACACCATGTGATTTGTCTCATGAATTTTTCCAGCAACACATTTCAAACTCAAAATTCATCAATGAACAGCAGCTTCAAAATGTTCATGGTTATCCAGGTGGAGCAAAAGAGTTTTTATAAAGGTACACTGGACAAAAAAAAATGGAAAACAGCCTTTCCAAACCTAAGCAAATCACAATTTAAGGCCAAATACCATGGGACCTTCCTGAGCTGATTTTGAGCTTGATATTTCCCCTTTCCAATTGTATAAAGAATTAAGGACAATGTAAGTTAGGAACCTAAATACCTTGGAGGATCTGGGCCTTGGTCTATTCCTGTAGTGTAAGGTCACAATATAACCCCCCTAAAACTCATCACTGGTGAAGTCAGTGGAACTCAGGAGTCTATATAACAGGATCTGATTTTAGCTTCAGGGCCATAATGTTTTTCTATCAAATATGTCATCTAGAAGAATACTGTGAATAATGTATACTGATCAGAATTCCTTCATTAACGCAGAAGAACAAATATATCAATATTGTGTTAGAATAATATCTCCCAGCAATCATGTCAACTTAAGGGCTTCAAAGGGCAGTATGCATTTTGCAACATGCACTATTACAAATTAAATTATTAAAAATGATATTTGTATAAAAAGCAAACTACAAAGTTATAGGAATCATCCAATTTAAACCAAGTGTTTAGATTAAGTGGTGGTTCATATTTGAGAATATTCAAGTGCCATACAAATTTTATTTCTTTAAAGAAAATGTGTTTTTTTTTATTGTCAGGATGATTGTTATTCCTATTTGCAAAACAAGAATTATTGATAGGAGTATCTTACTTTAATGCCATCTGTAAAATTTTGTAGGCAACATTTGTTTCTACAGTATTTTGCCTGGTTGTATCACATTTCCACATTACTATATGCCTCTGCAGGAAGCTTCATATAATGGCAGTGCTTGAAAGGTTAATGGCATTCATTGCACTACTAATCTATTCTTTCAACCACTGATTAGCATTGAAATTGATTCCAAGCTTTTTGTGGCTGAAATTACATTAATCTAGTCTTTGCTGTTAAAAACGCAACACCTATTTCATGTTACCAGGTGATAACACATTATTAATTTGATGGCTTCCATTGTTCCCTCTTCTGTAGAACACCTGAAAGTGTGAATGTTGGTCAAAAATACACTTTCCATTCATAAGGAAAAAAAGCTATAGCACCAGACATCAAAGCACATTTGAAATGTACATCAGGACTAGGACTAATATTTATGAATGGCAGGTGCCAATAAGGATGGATGCCAGCATTACATTTTGTCTAAGTGGACACAACACTACAGCTCATCAACAAATAAAACAACTCCTAAAGACAACCTATTCCAGACACACTGAAGGATGAAAACAGAAGCCACACTGAACTGCCACTAGCCTGTCTTCATTTTGCTGCTCAGATCCCAAAGTCTCCATCCTTAATCTCACCAACTTGCTTAAACGCAAAGCCCAGATGCACAATTCCAAGGCCTGTAGCACCATACAACACACTGTCCAAGAAAACATCAAACCTCACTGTGGAATCTTAAGCCTCTTTGTGAAAAGAAGCACAGAAGGTGGGTTTGATGACTAATTTGCAGGAAAAGGAACCTGGATGAGCTCCCCTCTCTGGTCAGTCACCAGGCTGCTCTATGGGACCCAGTCTTTAGATTCTATATACAGGTCTGTCTCATCTTACGCTGGGGTTACGTTCCGCGGTCAGCGCCTAAAGCGAAAACCGTGTATAGTCAAAATTACATTGAGTGTAATGGCAGGTAGAATCGCCCGCACTACAGAAACAGTATTTAAATTGTTATTTTTCTCTTTTTTTTTGTTTTTTTCTTGTTTTTGCCGACCGCGTAAAGCTGAAATCCCACATGTTAAATGCGCCTAAGATGCAACAGACCTGTATGTTTAAGCTTACTAAGTCCAACATTTTGCACACACATTTGGGGTACAGACTGCAAAGCTAGTACTCATTCTTGGGATCTAAGCCCCCCTAAGATCCAGCTGCCCTGTGCCTCAAGGTCAGTGTGGACCCGCCAAGTCTTCCCAGTAGCTCTCACATGTCTTCTCCAGAGCTCCACCTTCATGAGCACCCTGCTTTATCTTTGACAGTTAAAAGTAGAAGGCACACAGGCTTTGAAAAAGAATTTATAAACTAATCATCCTTTACTCATAGATGAAGCACAAGAGGTATACAGATCTATGGAAAAACGAACAACTCTGACCCTCCCTCACTTTCCTCACCCTCCTGTAAGTCCTTTGTATCTTAGTTAGTATCCTACAGGGTGTCCAGGATCATTCTGAACACCCTCTCTTCCTGCTCTGTCTTCTCTTCTGGTTCTTGTCTCTCCTCTCCTTGCTAGAGAGAGTCTGCCTCCAGTCCTTCCCCAGGGTTTTTACATTCTCCAATCCTCCGTGTTTGTTATGGTGGATCAGAGACATTTCCAAGTTGATAGTGTTTGGCCAGTAGTATCCATTTTCCTATTAGAGTCCTGGCTCTGCCCCAGGCTGGGGATGGTTTGGCCCCCTTTGGATTTGGACAAAACCACCAAAGGTCTTGAGATTTGTATTGTTTGGCTAAATGTCCAGTGAATGGGCTATATACAATCAGTGTCTGCCTTTCTGCAGACGTGCAAATCCCCACCCAAGACTAATGTTACTGTTGGTATCCATGTAGCAGACATCATGATAGTAATCAAATAGTCAAAGATGTATATTATATTTATAAGAAATACAAGTATCGTCCATGTTCTTCAAAGGTATTGGCCCATCTATCAATCTCTGAGATAGTGGGAGACCTAACTATTTCCCCTCAAAAATGTTACCCTGCTAAAGGGAAATCTCACCATTTCTGCCGGGACAGAACACTACAGACACACACGCCTCGACCTAGCTAGCATACCCACCAGCCAACTTTGTAAGACATCAGTCCAAGACAATATGTCAATACTGAAAAGATATGGTCCCATCACCAAGAGCTGCTTCCCATATACTCATATGTACGGCAGTCATTGGAAAGGTTCATGTGCTTCAGTTTGGTCCCCAGACGAATGACTAACATCTTATCACCAGGATATAGTCTTTCCATGACTGTTTCACCGCCACTGGTGTATGAATGATTCATCAAACCTTGTGAAAGCAGCTTGAACCATTCCAACATGGTCAGTGGAAAAGCTGCCTCCGTGCACTTCTGCTTCACCAGGATGAGCAGTTCAATCCACTTCTCAGCACCATATTGTTGCCTTCCTGAAATGGATTTTTGATGGCATGACAGAGTGCTGAGAGTCACTAGATGACCCAACATTCTGATCACTTAAGAATTAATTAGCTCCACCAGGAGAGGCCTGATGGAGAAGAGTACTTTATTGCCTAAGCAGACTGGGGGTTGATGAGTTAAGGCGCTAATCATCCAAACAGCTGGGGAGACTAGTTAAAGGCACAAGAAGGAAGTGCAAAGGAAAGAGGGGTTAGCAAGCCAATAGGATTCTAGGTCTCTGACTAGTGAGATTGCTTCCTCTTCCTCTTGAAATGGCTGAGAGCTGAAGGACACTGTAGTTAGAAGTGGTACACATGGATTATGATGGGGACTTGGTGGTGGTGGTATTAATAAAAATCACAGAGGTATTGAAAAGCAAGAGGCATCCAAGGTTGGAAGCCCAAGGTGGGAGAGGAGCCTGGGGTGTCACAGATTGTAAAAGTACATTCACACTGGCTCAAAAATTAAGGGCTGAACCACAGGAGTTGCACATTCCCCAGCAAAATCCAGAGATCTGTATCAAATCACTTGATAGTGTAATTTGTGTACAACCTCTGGCGCAGGCTTCATTGCCATCCCCTTCTGCCAGTGTAAAAATCTATTTTAAAAACAGCCATAGATTTGATATAAACAAGTGCTACCCAATTGTCCTGCAATCCAGTACTGCCTCTACTTCCTGAGACCTTTTGGTTCAGAACCCTCAAACTACAAAGGTTCTGCATGTGAACCGTTGAAGATGGGAATTTCTCTGATTATAAGGTTCTCTCTTTTAATAATCTGTTTGATGCAGTGCTATTGCAGCACCTTAGTTACCAGCTACTTTAAATGCCAAATATAAATACTCCTTGATCTAACAGTTTTAAAATCCTGGGTCTCATAAATGATTTTTATATATGTAGGTAGAATATACATTACTACCACCATTTGCAAGCAAATTTTCACCTTTGCTTTTGTAAGCGACACAATACTTTAAAAACAAACAAACAACCCCCCTAAATATTGTACTCAGTAAGTCTTCCATTCTACCCTCATACAAAATAGTACAATGAATAAGCCTGCTATTAAACAAATTTAATTTATTTTAATAACTTAAAGTCTTCTACGGAGAAGCTTTCTAGTGAAATTATGGGAACTGCTCCTCTCCAAACAAGGATATTTCAGTCCATCTAATCAGACATCTAATTCAGCAACTATAACCACCTTAAAATGAACTCACTATTTATGTTTAGTTAGGATAGATTAAAATTATTTTAGTTTTGGATATACTGTAACTATTTTGACTAAATTGTTCTTGTTCTAACAGAACTTTCAGAGCTCAGCACAATTGTTATAAAATATTCCTGGAACCAAAGTGAGACAAAAACTAATATAATTCAATTTTCAAAATATGACCCCGATTCAAAAAATCATACCTGTCCAGGAATGGCATTTCATCAAGTGCTTAATGTTCAGTACATAATTAAGTAACATAAGCACATGCTTAAAGTTCATAGATTTTTATGGCCAGAAGGAACTATTATGATGATTTAGACTGTTCTCCTGCATAGGCCATAAAACCTAACCCACTAATTTTTACATCAGGGCCATAACTACTCTTTGAGCTACAGTATATCTTTTAGACAGACATCCTGTCCTGAGTTTAAGACCTCAGATGATGGAGGATACACCACACGCCTAAGTAAGTTGTTCCAGTGGTTAAGCACATGGCTTATGTGCTTTCTTGAACCAGGGCCTAAAGCTATAAAGAAGACTGGTAGGAGTTAAAACACTTTACCTGCAAAAAATTTAGGTCAGGTGTTTCTTATTCAGGTGAGCTACTTGAAAAAGACTGATCATGTCAATGTTGTCAGTAAGAACACATTTTATTTAGCCTCCACCTGTAATTCAAGTGGTTTCATAAGACAGATATGTGTTCACCTTGAAAATAAAATAGGAAATTATTGGAATGCTACAACAACCTTTGTAAATACAGCATTGTTTCGTGACAGTATTTCTGACACTTTGAAGGTTAAAATAATGACAAGGTGTAATATGCTGCAATCTTAAAATAAGTAAAATAATAAAAAGTAAGAAGATAACCCAGTAAACAAGCCTGTGTACCATAAAACATGGAGGAGGACTACATAAAACAGTCAAAGACAGTGAATTTCATGAAAAATTGAGCTTTAGAAATGTCTAAATAACAACTATATTTTAAAAAGGAAACAGATGACATAAATTAAAAGCACTGCGCTATTGAACAAATGAAACAACAACGAGGAGTACCATGTACTGATACAGCATGGCATGGGTAGGGAGAGAAAAAGTTTGTAATTTACTCTAAACACAGCACAGATCTGAAAGGAGGAAAATATTAAATAATATTCCAAGAGCAAGTGTTTGTTATTGTGAGAAAAAAGGGGAAAACTATAGTGTATTTGCATATTTTAAAGTCTGCATGAAGAAAAGTCAGATTAGTACAAATATCAAGTTAATCAGAGTTTTAATTATGAAGAATGGGCTAAAAAAACTCATCAAGATTATAGGTCACTATAAGTACATTTAGATAATCTGGGCACAGTACTGCAGTCCATCACAAAGACAAGTCTTCCATAGATTACAATGGAAATTTGCCTGTGTAAGAACTGCAAGATAGCATGAGAAATCAGTTGATTCAAAACGAGTAAAAAGATGAGTCTCTAAATGTCATTATTATCTATGATATAGAGTAAAAGTGATGTCTTTGCATAAAATATTCAGAATGAAGGAGATTACTAGAAAAGTGCTAGAGGATCCCTGTCATTTAATAATGACACCCAATTATTTGTATAATTAAATATGAGGAATAAAAAGACTAATGCATCGGTATGAGGAGGAATTGGAACAGACTTCCAAAAGACAAATGCAAGCTCCTCACAAAATCAGAGTGATATTTTGCTAAAGTAAAAAGATCAGCCTTGTTAGGAACATATGAATTGTCATATAGGATCATACCAGTTGTTTGTATACTCCACTCATTTCCCTCCCTCCCCAACAGTGGCTTGCATCAGCAGCTTCAGAAGAAACACTGTGGAAGTTAATTATGGACTAATTGACCAAAGGACAGTCGCCATTAGTTAGAGGTTGGCTGATGTCCGGAAACATGAAGATTTATATCCATTCCAAAACTCTCTTTTTAATCTTTACTAACTTCTATATACTCTGGATGTTCTCACTATCCTTATAAATATTGGATCCTTTTTTTAAAAAAAATACTCTTTTTAAGCTCCTGGGCCAGATTTTCAAAGGAATTTAGGTTCCTGAAGATGCAGGCAGCATTTTTGAAAATACTACCAAGCATCTAAGCAGGTAATCGCCTAATTCCCATTGATGCTTTTGAAAATCTCATTAGGCATCTATTTGCATCTTTAGGCACCTAAAGACTTTTAAAATGTGGCCCTCAGTGATATCTTGTTGCAATGAATTCCATGAGCCTGCTGTGCATTGTGTAAAAAAGTTATTTCTTTTTATTAATTTAAAATTTGCTGCCGTGCAGTTTCACTGAACATTTCCTTGTTGTAGTAGAAGATTAGAAACTTTTATATTCACCCTATCTACCTTCCTATGCCATTTATTATTTTGGCTTCCTTTATTACCTTCTCTCTAGAATAAACAATTCCAATCTTTTCAATCCCCCTTCATACAGACATTTTCTATGCCTCTACTCATTCTCATCACCAGTCTCTGAACCCCCTCTATTCTGTTAAATCCTTTTTAAGATGTTCAGCATATGAAAATACACTACAAAATGAAAAGCAAATTTGTTAAGTCCTTACTCAAGGAAAACTCTTACTGAAGTCAATGGGCCACATTTTCTCATTTGAATTGGTGCAACCCTATTTCATTCATTGGAACCATGCTGAATTTGGTGCTATGCATCTCAATTTGAATATTAAAACAAAATAAAAATGGCACCGTAAATCACACTGACAAAAGGACTATGAGCTCTCTCTACAACTCACACAACTGAAATGTCATTCACCCATTTAAATTAAAATAACAAAGCCAAGAAAAAATTGCTTTGCTATTTACTCTTGGATATTTTTTTTATTCAACATACCTCTTCCTTTTCCAATGCATATGTTTTTTCCTACATAAAAAAGTATAGATGAAAGCTACACCATAAGTGACATCTATAATAGTGCCAAAATATTTTAGGTCCTCAATTGGATTTGCATGAAAAATTCTGTCAGAAAAATCCTTAGCGTTGTGCAAAACTACAATTAATTTAATGAGGAGAGAGATGGAAACATTTAATCAGAGAAAAAAAGCAACAGATAGTATTTTCCCCGGAGCTAATTTTATTACAAAAATACCACATTAGTCCGTATAGACATGCAAGCACTTTTTTTTTTTTTTTTAATTACTGGTCATTACAAACCCGCAAACAAGATGATTTTTTCCCCAAATTTATATAGAAGACTTTACTTTAATGTCATACAGGACTAGTGCTGTACTAGTATGAATAGACAGGGAAAAGATTTTGTTGTTAACAGCTATTTTACCTGCACTGCTAAAGCGATACACTGAGGATGCATACACTTGATGATGAACAAAGTAAGGGCCAAGTTCTACAAGTATTCTATAGACACATCTCCCACTGTTCTCGATGGGATTGCTGCATACTAAGGCCCTGATCCTGCAAAGTTTAGCATCTGCTTAATGTGACTTGTTGCACGTACAGGATCAAACACCCAGGCGTTTACAAGATTAGGTCCTAAAGGCTTGCAGAATTATGTCTTAAGTGACACAAGTGTTTTGCATGGGCATCCTCTATACAGCTGTAATTGATCTTTTTTTAAAAGAAAACTTTTGTGTTTACAAGACAATTTCACCAGGACTGAGAAGGTCCCTGTTCATTATAATGAGTATGAAACACTGACTGTCAATGTGAACAGAAGGTGACTGAATAACTTTTCCAGATGTAGAAGTTAGAGGATAGAGCACTTTTAAGACTATCCAAAACCTTGTCATTGTCAGATAACAGAACACTTGTTTCTTGAGGTGTGAAAGAGAAACAGTGAACCATGAGGGAAAGGAAAGAGAACATCACAAGATGAAAATATCGTAGTCAGCTCTAACACCACATTTTAATTGCTTTTGATTCTTGTTAAGTCTGGAGATATTTCAGAAGCTTCAAAATTAGGATCTAAGTGTATAGGTAAAAGGTAACATTTTGATGTCTTACATTTCTGATCTCTTTTGACAGGTTTTCCAGTTATCTCTGAAGGGCATCCACTACTGATAATTTTTGGAGGGGGAAATTGTTTTTTAGCAGATGGTGCTTTAGAAACCAGATAAGATGATGACCTGGTTCTGAGTAAAAGGTGATATCCCAGGAGGCTGTTACAAAGGGAATGAATATTAGGCAGATGTTTTCCATTATCACCCACAGTTAAGGTGCTACAGTAACATTACTTTATCACCAATCAATAGTCAAAGCAGTAATTAGACATAGTTTGCTTCTTTTTTAATAGACATTGCAGCATGTAAAATAGGATTAATGCCACCTTTTGAAAATATTATTTTCATCTATTAATGTTGAAAACTGTTTATTTGTTAAAAAGGATTAAATATGCATCTGGCTTTGTTACAGTATCTATTTTAGTTAATCACTTGAATTTAAATAGCAGAACAATTACAGCAGTTGACAATTAGACCACGTGACCCATTTAACAATTTTTTTAGCAAAAAAAAATTCTTGGCTGAACCCTATCTTGTATTCTATTACTAGATGTGCAACTTCAAGATCAACAATCAACTAGCAATGCAGCACCAATGACGAAAATAAGGATGGGGGGGTATTGTTTTAGAGAGTGTTTCAAGTGACCTTTTCATTCATTTTGGTAGTCTAGACTTTGGGGCCTAATTAAATTGCCTCACTTTCAAAGTCCAAGACATCACTGGGCGCTGCTGAGTAATCAGCACCTTTGAAAATCAGGCCACTTATTCAGATGCCTGCTCTGGATTTAGGGGTTTTCTTTTAGACTCCTATTTTTAAAATATCTTGGGCTCAATGCTGTTTAATGTTTTTTAAACACTAAATAATTAAAAAAGGATGGAAAACAGGAAGTGTGGAATGAGCTCAGTCAACTCACAATGGCTTGTGCTGAATCATATTTTCCATATTTTTTGGATTGTTTTTCCTCTTCCCAGGAAACTAGAAGCACTTCTATCATTCAAATAATTGAGTTTCCAGCACAAATAATGCTCTGTAAATGACCATTTGATTCCTCAGTGCTCAAGAAGAAAAAGTCCTACATTACACTTTGTCAGTCACTAAGCTGGCCTCACTTTGAGCTTCTGAACTGTGTTGCTATGAGGAATAATAATTTTCTCTATATGTTTTTATTAGCATTGTCCAACAACATATAGATAAATTCTGTATTAAAGCAAGGTGGAAAACATTTTCCATCAGACACTGCTCGGCAAACCAGCAGCAATTGCAAGGTATTTCTTACACCGTATTAAATAACAACACTCGGTGCTAATGCAAAGTATCTACAAAATACAAACTAAATTGTTTAACCACTTTATTGATCAACAATATAGTATTTTTGGAATATAAGTTATGTAACTTTTGCACTTTTTCCCCAATAAAATAAATAGGTCTATTGTGTACTAGACTGGGACAGAGATTGTCAAAGAGTACAGCTGGTGAGAGAAAAATAAAATAGATTTTCCAGATAAGGGCTGTTTCATTATTCCAGACAAGACTTTGTATTGATCCTTCTCTATTTATTTCTAATTTTGTTGCCTCTGATTGAGCTGAGCTCTAAATCTTGTGATGGCTTACATGGTGTTAGGATGCAGCATTGCTACATGAAGTGCAAGATAGCAATGTTCTCAGTTTAAACTGTAATTTAGTCTGATTTGCAGCAAATTAAAGGCATCTGAAGTGGCATTTTATCACAAAGAGGCCGTAGCTTTATTATATGTCTCCTATTACTTGTATAGAAAATAGTTTGCCAAATATTCAGTGCAGCTTTATGCTAACTTCACAAGGATGGTGGAAATAACTCAGTGAAAAATGAAAAACCTCTCATCTCATCTAAATCTTTGCCTATCATTTAAAAAATAATAATGCAAAGTATATTTCACAGTTACCATTTAAAATGGAAAGGGAGTATAGGGTATTGTGAAGAATTGAATAGTACCATGGGTAATGTATTAGCCTTACCTCCCTGGAGAGCTAAGTTTAAAGAGGCCAAAAGTGAAAGTGAGGTTATTGGCCTCCTGTTAATTCCTATTTGTGCAGGTCACAAATCTGTCATGTAATTTGGCAAAGTTCCACATGACTGGTACTCTTAACTCAAGACAAAGCCAGGAATGAAAAATAGGGTTGCAGGTCAGGACAAATACGTTGACAAAGCTGTGTGGGAAAGCGTGCACAGCACTTCCCTGAATTATACCTGGCTCCTGCCTGTGCTATCAGTCATGAACCTTAAAGTATTATTATATTTATGAGACACTTGTCTTGTAGTAGCATCCAGAAGCCACAATGGGGATCAGAGCCCCATTGTGCAAGGTGCTAGTGTTTCTCAAATGCAGCCACCATGGCCACATGCAGCCACCAGGGGCTTTTCTTGTGGCCACAGCCTTATGGAGGGCAAGGGGGGGGAGGGGGGAACAAAGCCGCAGCCACTCCCTGTTGTTCCTGGATGTGCCACCTTGGTGTTGGTTACTGGGACTGCCAGCAGGGGTTGGGCCCTGCCTCTCTCTGGAGAAACGTGGGGCACAAGACTGGAGGAGCAGGCAGACTGAGTTCCCCACCTCCCTGGGGGCAGCAGGGTTCGGCCCTTGAGCTTTGGCCCTGGGATGACAGGGCAGCAGGCTCTGGCCATGGGGCTTCAGGCTATGTCCCTGAGCCTTGGACCCATGGCTTCAGGCTCTGGCCCAAGCCCTGGGCCCCAGCCATGGGGCTTCGGGTTTATGCCCCGGGACTTCTTGCTCGAGCCCGGGGATCCCATCTCCCAAGCTTCAGGCCAGCTCCCCGCTGCCTCCCTCCACCCCCCTTCACCCCTGGCTCCTGCTGCCTATCCATCCACGTCCCTATCCAGGGCTTAATTTATCCCTGGGCTTGCCAGGGCTGAGTAAGTCTGATGTGAGAAGTGATACTTGTATGTTTTGTCAATATCACTTCTCACAGCAGACTTAGTAGCTAGCTGGGAGGTTGTGAAAAATATTAACAAATGTCACTTTTCACAGCAGCAGACTTACTAGCTAGCAATAAATAAATTACAATGATTTTGATGTGTATATGTGCATTTTTTTTCATAGTTAATTAAGTATTTTAGGGAAAAGGTGTGAGAATGGCCACCAGCAAGAGTTGGTGGCTGCACTCTGAGGCCACCAAAAAAATTGTCATGAGAACCCCTACTACAGAGACCCAATCTCTGTCACAAAGAGCATAAAACGTAAGGATTCACTAATGAATGTTAAATAGTAAAAATGGTGGAGACAGCCTTAGTTCCAATGAGAACTCAGTCTGCAGGTATCTTACAAAGACAACTGAAAATAGACGCTAACTGAGGTTTTTTCATAAGAGCATCCATTAGTTTAAAAGAAAAACAGTCACTCTATATTCCTGAATGGAAAGAAGTATCATGTTTTCCAGCAATTTATTCAGTCTCTTTATCCATTTCCCCCCTTCCACATATGACTCCCTCTTTAACATGATGTGTCACTCATGCCAAGCTGCATAATGTATACAGCAACATAAATGAAAGAAAATAGATTGATCACATCTATTAACATGCCATGAGGTGGAGGAGGAAAAGGAAGATGATGAGCAGGGGAAAAAAGTTGTGTGAAGCACAGAATCTCTAGCCAAGTGAACCTCACTCTCTTCATTTCATTTAGTGCAATAAAAATGACCACTCTGGGATTAAAATCAAACTATGGAAATAGACAGACTTGTTGGTTCTTTATGATGGCAGGTTACTTCTTTGATTCACTCAAACAGTGAGAAATGAACATTTTTCATTAAACATTCAGAAAGATCAGCGTTTAGTGAGAATTAGTTAGCACCTCTTAGAATAACTATATGTTTACACTCTTAAAAATCTATATTAATGAGGGTGGGTTTTTTTCTAGATGGTGGGAGAATTGAGAATAGAGCTATGCCAATAACTGTGCTGAGATATGCATATGCAGTATTGGGCAAGGGCAGGTGAGTTTGACAAATGAAAACAAAGTATTCTGCAACAATAAAAAATAGTGCATTGACAGCTCTGAAAAAAAATAAAAAATGTTTCAGGCCAACTTAAGACAACAAATTTCCAAAGTTTTTGGCAAACTGAAAAGTTTAATAAATATTATTTTGACTCAAACAAAATATATCATTCAACCCCAAAGTTTAATATCAATTGAGCATCTTTAAAAAAGTCCATTTTTGTAATAAAATTGAAAGAAATTTAAAATAAAGCTTGTTTCGAATTGAAAAATTTTGTTCAGAAAATGGCATAATGAAATGTTTAAATATTTTCAGGTGTTGTTTTTGGAGGGGACAGCAGTGAAGTCAACATGAATTTTCATAGTCTGTCATTTGACCTGAATCTGCATTTTTTGGCAAAAATAAAGTTTGGGTTAAGAAAAACCCACAGTTCTAATTAAGTAGATTTCTTTAGTTTTTAATATCCTGACCTGAGTGTAAGGTTTCATCATCTCCAGGAACTTTAAAGTCACTCATTGGGACCAGTGTTAACATCTCCAATACTATGTGGCTGTTGCTGGAAGGTAATGTAAGACCTTGGGCATTTGAGATAGGAAAGAGCCTCTTCCAGCCAGCATGGGTGGCATATTTACTGGAAACTTCCTGTCAATATTCAGGAGTGAGTTCAGGGGGCAACCTCCGGTCCTCATTAGGTCTTCATATTCCCAGAGAGGAGTGGGGGAAGTGGCCATGGTTCAGGTATTTAAGAGAGGAATTCTCACAGTTAAGAAATGAATTTGGGGGCAGTGTGTCAAAAATCAGTTCTATAATGGAAACAGTTATGTTTTTTGTGATGCTGGCAGGCCAGATGAGATGCCAAGTCTTGCCCAGGCTGCAGGCATTAGCTAAGAACTAACAACCTTGTAGCTGGAGGCCAAACCATGTCACCTGTATGTTAGTTTGCCCAGAATAGGTATTAGTGTTATAAGAATGTACTTAGTGTTTAGACTCTATGAAATGCCTTTATGTTGCTGCATGTATTATAATATCTATATCCCATGCGATAAGGTCATATTTAAATGTTTGCTCTGTAACTGTAAAAGTGTTTGCTCTGAAACTATAAAGCTGCACATTCAGGAGAGAAACATTACTAAGTTTGAAATACTAGTTTGCCACAGGAGGGGTTGTCTCCTGCCCACTAAAAGAAGACCCATTGACACCAGACAAACCATTGTGAAACATCAGAGAACAAAAGACTTTGCTGATTGCTGTCCACCACCACCAACCGTGAAGAGGAGAAATGCAGGTGAACTTGTCTCACAATCTTGAACTCTGAAGGGAGGGAATAAAAAACCCTTGCAAGAAGGAACAGCATCTTTTTGGCTGTTTGAATCTCTATTACATTATCATATCTTTTAATCCTGAAGATTCATTCATAAGAAGAATTTTTATTGTGGGGGAAAAACATTGCACAGAATCTTTTTCCTAACATTCAATTCTAAAGTTCAAAGACTCCATCATCTTCATTTTCATAATGTTTTATTGACATTTTAAACACAAGTATATTTCTTTCTTTAAAAAAAGTTTTACAGAAAGCCTATGATCATTCAACGTGGAAATAAATAATAGTTGTTAAACTAATTCCTAATAGAGCACTTGCTTATGTCTCATGCTTGGTGTTATGATGTTTGAAAGGAGCTCAATCCTTATTTTGAGGAGTGTTAACTTTATGAAAATATTATGTGTATGTTCACCATGTCATCTGTTTTAACCCCTTATTGAGTACACCTCTACCCCGATATAACGCTGTCCTCGGGTGCCAAAAAATCTTACCGCGTTATAGGTGAAACCGCGTTATATCGAACTTGCTTTGATCCACCGGAGTGCGCAGCAGCCCCGCACCCCCGGAGCGCTGCTTTACCGCGTTATATCCGAATTCGTGTTATATCGGGTCGTGTTATATCGGGGTAGAGGTGTATATTCTCTTTTTAGATTGATATTAAAAAGAATTCAGCTGAAATGGGACGATGACTGATACAAAGATTATAATGCCTTTATATAAACCAATGATGAGGCCTCCTTGGGAATACTGCATGCAGTACTGGTCATGACATCTCAAATAGGATCTGCAGAACTAAACTGGGTTCGGAGAAGAGTGATGAGAATTATCAAAGGCATGAATAAACTCTCACATGAAGAGAGATTGAAAAGATTGTTGTTGTTTTTAACCTTAGAAAGGAGACGTATAAGAAGAGAGGAGGTAAAAGTATATAATGAATGGTATAGAAAAAGGTAGATAGTGAATAGAATTTCCTAGTGTCATAATGCAAGAATAAGAGGACATCAAATGAAGTAAAAAAGTTGGGAAGTACAAAACTGATGTGTGAAAAAGTATTTTCTTCTAACATATGACTAAATTGTGGAAGGAAGTTGTTAAGGTCAAGAATTTAAGTTTCTAAAAGGGATTGAACATCCAGAGTTATCATAATTAATGACACCAAACTTTGTGCTCCAGGGTTTCATCTAACCTCAACTAGACAGGAAGGCACTTATATGAGGGACAGATTAAAGACAGCTTTAAATTGTCACCTTGTGTAAATAAAAATAAAGAATGCATAATTCCCATTGACATTTATATGTACAGCTAATTTGTCTGTAAGTGTTCAGATGTTTTATCACATACCTGTGACTGTGTACATGGAAATGCAGTTGCTGAACTTCTCACTACAATCTGCATACTTCAAGTCTCAGGTACAGTTCGTTTTGCATTCTTAAAAGAGGGAAAATGCACTCATCTGTCAGAAGGGAATTTTAATCTAAACGCTTCATTTTCTTTCCTTCACATTGTATTTTTAGCAAAAGATAGGGCCAAAGTCAAGACTCCTCTAGCCACATAATAGAATAGAATATACCCTAGAATGCGCGTGTTTGGTAAGTGAATACTGAGGAGCAAATAAGAATTGCCAGGACCTTGTTGTGTGATGAAAATGCACACAGGCTGAGATATGCAAATGCAGTCATGGGCAAGGGCAGGTGAGTTGGACAAATGTAAACAAAGTATTCCGCAACAATAAAAAAAAGTGCATTGCCCATATGGAGACAAAGGAATAAATTGTGAGACAATAGGGTTCAGGTTCTCCAGCTGGCAGGGCAGAGGCAGCCAAAGTAGGGAGTCCTGCACTTGGGGGGAGGAAGGAAAATGGACTCAGTTGGGGTCACCCTTCTCGTGGACCCAGAACTGTACAAAGGAGACCCCCCACAAAGTTTGGGGGCACTAAGACCCAATTAGTGCCTCCCTTCCACCCTGTCATGTGGAGTTGGGCGAAAGCTGCAAAGAGGAGCCATGGAGAGATTTCAGAAGTAGACAAGGCAAGGACTTTTGGGACTTTGGAGATTTTACAGTTTTGACTGGACTTTCCCTGCTCTGAGTTGACTCGCTGTTTCTTCCATCCCTCTCTCTGCCCCACTCACTTTCTTTACTTCAGTGTCCCTCCTTTTAAGCTCCTCTCCCCCTCCCTGTCTGCCTCACCCCATTCCTTTCAATGTCCCTTCTCCCATTCCTGTAGTTTATCCTCTCCTAACTAACTCCCTAAATACATTTTAAAAAGCATGAACATAACATCATTTTTGATGCCATCAGATTGTTCACTCTGCTTGTGTGTTCTACCCTTGTGTCTGTCTTGTCTATTTAGCCTAGCTCTTCAAGGCAAAGACTGTCTCTCTTTGTACTATGTTTGAACAGCGCTTAGCACAATGGGTTCCTGGTCCATGACTACGCCTCTTAGGTGCTGTGGTAATACATGTAATTAATACGTTTGGTTATTATTGGTGTCAACATAAAGTACCAAAGAGGCACCCAGCACAAGCTACACAGATGTTTTTTTAATGCAAGAACTCATAAACCAGTTGCACTTCGTTGGCACCTCCTGCCTCTATGTTCCCAAATTCACTTACTTATAAGGAGGACTTGTACAGAGCGTTGGATAGGTTTGTGAGAACTTCTTCATTGGGCAGTAAGTAATTTTTACTGCAGTACCTGCATTCACAGTTGTCGCTACAGACTTGCTCCAATATGTTTGTGAGCTATCATGCAGGATTTGGTAGTTTCTTAAGCGAAGTGCTCAAGTGCTCTTTACTCTCATTCCTGCTTTGCATACACTTTTTAGGATTTGTCTGTATCATCATTCAATAGACAACAAGGTGAGATTTTTAAAAAAACTATAGAGAAATACAAATAACAAATCTATGTGGCCCATTGCAGCACTAGCACACACAACTCATTGCAGGGTTTCTTCTTGAACTAGTTCTCAACTTTCAAACATCTTTGTATAAATTAATTACTCAGAATAAAGGGATTTCAAAAACAAGAGTGTTAGCCTTGCCCGTCTTTACAGAGAATGTACAAGGGTGTGCCAAAAACGCCAAAAACCATCCTCTTGTGAGGCCATGTCAAATGGAGGTTTTATTTTATCTCAGGAGACCATACTCAGAGGATACCTGTGTTACTGCATTTATGTACTGAATAGCCAAAAAATCAGCAAAGGTGAATGTAGTGTGAATACTCAATTGCAGCCCATCGTTTCAACAAATTACAGACTGAGCCCTGAAATGTAGCTACATTCCAAAAGTTTCATTTTCAGCTAATCTGTATGTCCATGAAGTAGCAAAAGTTGCAAATATTTCATTTACAGAATATGTGTTCTCTCCTGCACTGGGTATTCACCTCACTTCCATTGACATAGTTGGGATTTAAGTTCAGAGAGAGAGAGAGAAACCAGACTCTCTACCCCTCTCTTCTTAATACTGTACCAACAATAACATTAGCATAATGATTGAAAAATGGTGTCACATGAAGAAACAAGACTTTGAACCAGGGGTTCTCAAACTGGGGGTCAGGACCCCTCGGGGAGGTCGCGATGTTATTACATGGGGGGTCGTGAGCTGTCAGCCTCCTCTGCACACCCTGCTTTGCCTCCAGCATTTATAATGGTGTAAAATATATTAAAAAGTGGTTTTAATTTATAAGGGAGGGTCGCACTCAGAGGCTTGCTATGTGAAAGGGGTCACCAGTACAAAAGTTTGAGAACCACTGCTTTAAACATTTTGGGTGATGATTATATATAAAGAAGGTGAACAAGTAACGCTATAGAGACACACTTATTCCAGTAAAATTTAGCTAAAATGTTCATGAAATGAGGTGTTGTTTACTGCTGCACTGAGTCATGATTTTCACCCTGGAGTATTTACATCCTGTAAACTGTTGGTAATACAAATGCTGTAGTTAATTTAATTGCCCGTAGGATCTATGATTTATCAAAGCAAACGGGAAATGCAGAGAGGTACCTGCTTTTAACATATGAAAGACCCTAATAAAAATTTCTATTCTACGATTATCTACCTTGTTCATCGAGGAAAAACAGCCTATTGATAGTATCTCTATGGGCTTTATATAATAAAAAATCATGATCTATGAAGGTGAGAAGTGGCTTACTTTAATTTTTCATATGTCTATTGGTGACTACTGGCACGTTCAAAAGGCTGTGCAGATTACTAGTGGAAAGGCAGTCTACTTTGCACAAGTCATCTGAGCAGGAAGTTTCTGTAGCCACAGATTGAGTGCAAGTGGTATTTAACAAGTAAGAGTCTTCTGCTGATTCCCTGAATTCATTTCCTTCATTTGGCAGAAACAGATGGGATTTGATTTTCTTGCAGCTACTTTGACCTGAGAGTAACATTTAAATAGGCCCTGAGGAGGTGGAAATGTACAACAAAAACACAAAGGCACTCTAACAGTTTGAATACTGAACTTTACAAATATGACTTGACATGTTGAATAACCACAACTAGCACATTTGTTGATTACCCTTCATCCTATGATGGGTCCTCAGATGGCATTCAAATGAAATACATTTTGTTGGTTTGCTCTGAAAGAGCAGCATTTGTTTCAATTAAAGACAGAGTCTAATGAAATAGAAATTAGCTTTAGGGATTTCAGAATGTACTAATCTCTCGCTTTCCTTGCTCTCAGAATTTAGCCATAAGGTTTTTTTTAACCCCCATTATTTGGAGAGAGTAAAAGTTTCCTTTGGTATATATATTCATACAGCTCCAGCTGCCCAGCGCAGTAAAATCCACTAATCTATTCCTGCTACTAAGCCAGCTGATTGACTCATACTCTTTGCTTTAATCTATTTTCCTTCCTCTCCACTGGTCTTTGTACTTACATAACCTCAACTCTATAGTACTACTCAACCACAAGATACACTTAAAGTCCAAGATCAGTGAGATGCAGAAGAAATGTAGGGACTGGGGTGAAACCCAAACTCCACTGAAGTCAATGGGAGTTTTCTCTTTCCTGGGGAGGAGCAAGAAAAGGGTGGAAGAAATGCAGTTCTCTATTCTGCAACTCTCTGTGCTTTGACTCTGTCATTTTCTTCTCTCCTTTTCCTTCCCTCAGGCTCCGCCGCCCCCCAACACTTATTCATTATCTCTATCATAATCCTTTGTTTCCCACTTTTTGTTCAGCACCTTCTATAATATCAACTTCGCCTCTCGCACCAGTTCCATGGCCACAATCCAATGCTCACCTGTGGTCCAGGTGAAGTGAACAAAAGTGTGGATGCCACCCCCAGGGTAGGATAGTTTGTTGGTGATAAAATGTTTTGAAGACATGGCAAACAATGCAGCACTGGACTAGATTAGCACTAATCCTTTTTCAGGGAGTAAGCAAATATTATGAGTGAAATTTCAACTTGGCACTTGTTCTATTAAAAACGTCAAATAATTCTGAGATAAAGTGTTGTGGCACCTGCTTTCCAGTTACTCTGCACCCATTAGTATGTTTAGGTTACCCTAGAGAGCATGAGGAGTGTCAGATAACTCTGGTCCTTGGACTTCATGACAGTGGCAGACACTGGGGGTGAAATCCTGACCCTTGGAAGTCAATGGGAGTTTTGCCATTAACTTCAAGGGACCAGGTGTTCACACTTAAAATTTACTTGCCTGACACTCACCACTGAAATAGTTTAATTGGAGATAAGGCAATACTTTGTCCAGTGTAGATGTTTGTCCTTTGATTTATTGATTGATTTAAAAAATAATAATTCAGCTGTGTGGTCCATTTTCATTCCCATCCGTTTCTTTCTCACCACCCCACACTTCTTACACTTGTATGCTTAAACAAAAGAGTTGTTCTGTCTGCTATTTGTTTGCTAGTTCATGGCTCTGGTTGAGGGTTCTTCTCAACTAGGCACTCCATGGAGTTGCAAAGCAAAACTAAAACTTCTTTTCAACTAGGAATCAACACACAACTAACCAAAAATTCTGGGTGCTAGCTCACTTCATTTTCATGTTAATCTACATATAGTAGTAACATGAGCTAATTTCATTCCCATCACAAGAACTCACAATGGAAAAATCTTGCAGTACCGCATGTTGATAGGTGATAGCAAGAGTAGCATCTCACATTCAAAGGAAATACAATAACCCCCCCGCCCCCCAAAACAACAACAAATCCTAACCATCAGACTAATCACAATGGTTATGTTAGAGTTTCAAAGCATTCACATCCTATGACAACAAGGAGGTAATCAAGGGAATTTAAGGGAGCAAATTTGAAATGAGTAAGAGTGAATACAGTACTTTTTAACATTTGATAAACCAGTGGAACTCATTGACAGATGTTATTGATATAAATAGCTGAAAAAGTTTAAGAGAAATTTTGGTATTTCATAAGTTATGCAATTTACTAAGACAGCATCTTTCTTCAAGTCTCTGTATAACTGCCCTGCCAATTTACCCACCTTTATTTTCAGATCTCCCATCCCATTCCTCCTGGTCTGTTGATAGTGCCACCCTTGACACACCATTTACAGGCTTCTCCCACAACTGTATCTGTGTTTTCTCCCACACCATGGGCTTCTCTACCTGAGTTGATCTTCAAGGCCATCACCCTTTCCATATACAAATCTCTTCCGAAGACCCACTTCTCCTTTGATGCCTAGCTGACTAACAACAGCAAGGTTGAGGGGCACGTGGGGATAGTTTGCGTATCTCTTAATCTACATAGATGTCAGAGTGTGGCCAGTCATTACCTTGACTCTTTTACCTACATTTTGCACCCCTTTCCCTTAACTTTATCTGTCAGTCTTTTTAAACCATAAGCATTCCAGAACCCTTTAAGTTGTAAGGTCCTCAGTTGTGCTCTTCAGCAGTGCAAATAATGGCCATTAGATTACATATGATTAGTTTTATCAAGTATTCTTGAGGGAATAGCCAGGGAAAGGAAAACATCTCCCTTTGTCGTGTAGTACTGCACAAGCAGCTGCACTATGAGGGTGGCTTTCACCTGCTTCAAAACATCTGTTTCGGAACATTGTCAAGGCCAAAAATACATAACTTTCAGCCTTTGTTCTGCTCCATTTCAGCAGTTCTTATGATTTGTGCATTAATCTTTTTTTATTAAAATCATCTAGAGCCAAGTTTTTAAAAGGGCACTCAAACTGACCTCCATTTGTGAATCTGCAAACTGCAATCAAATCAATGGAGTTACACAATTGTAGCACAGTAATGAATCAGGCCCAGTGTTTCTCCCAATGGATTTTGTTTCTGTGAATGTTGTCACCTCTTCATGCATATATAATTTTCATAGAATTTTTATTAAACACAAAAAATAACATAAACATAAGAGCTCAATGTGTGACAGAAGCCCACCTTTGTATCTCTGAGCTGGAATCCACTGGATCCTACACTTCTGTTCTGAAAGACATGGATGGGAAGAGAGGGTCTGACCTGCTATTTTCCTATATAAAGGTCAAATATATGAGATGACTTTATTATGGTCTACAACAGGGGAAGTCAATAGGCAAACAGTGGGCCAAATCCAGAATGCCAGATGCTTTTGAATGGACCCTGAAATCTTTTTATTTACTTATCATTATTGTTATCTGGAGTCTGAACCTTGACTATACCTTGACCAAGAAATCTGGATCTTGAAAAAAAAAATTGACTACCCTTAATCTACAACTACATACAAGGGAAAAAGCTTTCTGATAGTAGATGGCTCTTAAATCTGGACAGAAATGCATCATGAAATCCATTGGTTAGAAACTCAAGCTAGACATGTTTATTCAGACTAGAAATGGGTACATTTTTAACAGTGAGTGTAAAGAACTATTGGAATAACCAGGGGCGGCTCTATGTATTTTGCTGCCCCAAGCACGGCAGTGAGGCAGCCTTTGGCGGCATGCCTGCGGGAGGTCCACTGGTAACGCGGATTCGGTGGCATGCCTGCAGGAGGTCCGCCGGTCCCGCGCCTTCGGCGTATCTGCCGCCGAATTGCCGCCGAAACTGCAGGACCGGCGGACCTCCCACAGGCACGCCGCCGAAGGCAGCCTAACTGCCGCCCTCATGGCGACCAGCAGGCCGCCCCCCGCGGCTTGCCGCCCCAGGCACGCGCTTGATGCGCTGGTGCCTGGAGCCGCCCCTGGGAATAACTTACCTAAGGTGGTATATTGTCCATTACTTTAAGTCTTTAAATCAAGACTGGTTATCTTTCTAAAATATGTGCTCAAGTTCAGCCAGAATTTATAGTTTTGATGTAGGAATTACTAGGTGAAATTCTATGTCCTGTATTATGCAGGAGGTCAGACCAGTTGATTATAATAGTCCCTTCTGGCTCATAAAACTATGAATGACAAACATACAAACATTTAACTAAAAATAAAAATAGAATTCTTTAAGCACATTATCCATATTTGAGTTCAAAACCTTTGTTTCAGGGAGATAACTATTCTAAAAGAGTAATTGGGCAGTCCTTTAATCAGACAAATATGTGGTCACTTCACACCTTATACTGTGCATCTATTCACATAATTGAGTATTCACACAGCACACTGCCTCTGATTAATTTATCAAGCAAAGACCTACTGCTCCTTTCTGGGACATTTTTTCCCCCCAGACGATGTCAGATATCTCAAAGCTGATTTTTACTTTATTCCGCAAGTATAACAAGGCCAGCATTCCAATAACAACTTCTGAATCCTAAATTCCTTTTTCTCCACTGCAACAAATAGCACAGCCCACAAGCAGAGAATTATTAGCAGGCTTGTTAAAAGCTTTCACTCTTCTCCCCCCCCCCCTCCCCCCTCCCCCCACACACACCTCATCTTAATAGGATTAAAGAAGAAATCAACTGACTAATTTAAAGATGTAATGTGTCCTTTGAAACTATTCCTTTTTCAAAAAGGGAAGATTCTGAAGAAAATTTCATTGGAGAAATCTGTCTCCAAGGGCATTACCATTTTAAAATTAATTAGTTCTTGCACAGTGAATGGAATTTATTATACTCTATCTGCATCAATGATCCATAGATTAAAACCTTGATCCTGCAATCCTTATGCTGCAGGTAGCAGAGTGCAAAAGTTTGTTGTACTCTAATGTGAATGCAAATAGAAGTTACAAAAGTGTGGGGAGGCTGAGATTTGTTGGAGGGATGGTCTATCGGGGTTAATAAGGACTTCATCAAGGAAGAATTTACATGGGGCTTTGGAATTTAGGGGTCTGCAGCCGGGAGGGGAGGGAGAGATCTGACATCCAAACTCTTAGAATATCAAAAAAAGCAATTAAGGGATTAATAACGCTACAAGAGCAGGGGGAGGCTGTGATTTGCCCAATACAGACTTGCTTTGTGTAGAAGCCACTCTTCCTTCACAGGAAAGGGTATTACCTCAGAAAAGGAAATACCATTGGCAATCAAGTGTATTGTGGAGGTTCCCCTGGGGAAGTGGGATCCTATTCATTCAGGATTGGTTTGTTTACATCCACAGAATGACTGGGAATAGAAGCCCAACAGGTTATACCTATCAATGGTGGCATCTCAGTGCCTCTCACACCAGTAATTCCCACATCAAGATTTCCTGGCTCTTTGCTCAGAGCCTCAGCCTCCAGGGCTCCCCAAACAGTCTACCCTCTTGTTCATTTGTTTTTCTGAAGCAGTTCCTTTCAGCAGTAACTCCTCTAGCACTCTTTTATTAGGATCAGCTAATTAAGGTTCCCCCACCTTTCCTCAGGTGCAGGAATGGATTAATCAGGCAGCCAGGCCAGCTCCATACCCCAGAGCAATATTATCCCTTACTCCTTCACAGGAAGGATAAAATCAGTGATTTATATGTGTTAGACTCTTCCCATTTATCCCTTCCTTTGCAATCATATTAATGGGTCACAGGACTTGGTGTGGGCATAATATTGTACATTTGGCCCACGAGTGGGTGGCCAGTTACCCTAGATGTTCACTACCATGCCTCCACATCAGTGTGGATGGAGAGACTCTGTAAGGCAGGGATCGGCAACCTTTGACACGCGGCCCATCAGGGAAATCTGCTGGCGGGCTGGAACAGTTTGTTTACCTGCAGCGTCCGCAGGTTCGGCCAATCGCATCTCCCACTGGCTGTGGTTCACTGTTCCAGGCCAATGGGGGCTGCGGGAAGCGGTGCAGACGAAGGGATGTGCTGGACGCCGCTTCCCACAGCCCCCATTGACCTGGATCGGTGAACCGTGGCCAGTGTGAGCTGCGATTGGCTGAACCTGCAGACGCTGCAGGTAAACAAACCGTCCCGGCCTGCCAGCAGATTTCCCTGATGGGCTGCGTGCCAAAGATTGCCGATCCCTGCTGTAAGGGAATCACGGGAGAGTCAATTTTTGGAGCTGGAGGCATTGGGCCCATTCTCTGGGACCAGTTGATACTTCTTGTACACTCTTTGGGAACCAGAAAGCAGCCACCTAAAACGACCATAGTACATGTGGAAGAAAACAATTTGAGATTTTGTTAGTGGGTTGACTTCCCCCATCAGGAAAGAGAGAAATCTAGGGCAGAGCCAAGACCTTTCCCCAGGGATGATTCTTCCACTGAAATGCTGCAGTGGAAGATATGGTGGAGAGCTACCAGGTCTCCACAGGTTGACAAGGCAAACATGAAGCATCTGGAATAAGGAGGATCAATATTTACCCACCAAAAAGATTAGATTTGGTACCAATGTGGTATACTTCTCCGATGGGGGAGTACACATTTTTGAACAGTGTTAGGGATGGAATTGTAAATTATTTGGTAAACCAGTAGGGAGTTGGTAGGCAGGCAGCCAAGTTAATTGCTGGCACTTTCTTGTGTCAGCTATCCTGTGCAGGTACTTGTTCCACAGGGGGTCCAGTTTCCTAATAAACTGGAATTTATTTAAAGTATCTGGGGAATGGGCTTGGCACTCCTACTGCCTGGTAAAGCAGGGAGACCACTCCCTTTCTCCAGCCCACTATGATGGAGGGCAGTGTGGTCCCCCCAACAGGCTCAGACCAGCTGTAGAGAGCTGGGGGTGGAGGAGAAGGGAGAGCTGATGGTAGCTCTCTTCCAGGTAGAGGTGATTAAGGAAGGAATCACAAGCTGCAGTATACAAGTTACTGATGTAGAGTTCCCTAATACCCTGACACAGCGGCAACTACACTGCATAGTTCCCCATGAGTTAAATAATAAAATAACAACCTAATTAAACCACATCCCTTGCAACTTGTCCTTCTTCCTGATTTTCACTGAAAGCTGGGCAGCAGTTCCCATGCATTTAAATGCACTTGTGACAGTCTATACCAGGAGACGGCAACCTTTCAGAAGTGATGTGCCGAGTCTTCATTTATTCACTCTAATTTAAGGTTTCGCATGCCAGTAATACATTTTAACATTTTTAGAAGGTCTCTTTCTATAAGTCTATAATATATAACTAAACTATTGTTGTATGTAAAGTAAATAAGGTTTTTAAAATGTTTAAGAAGCTTCATTTAAAATTAAATTAAAATGCAGAGCCCCCGGACCGGTGGCCAGGACCTGGGCAGTGTGAGTGCCACTGAAAATCATTTTGCATGCCGCCTTCGGCACCCATGCCATAGGTTGCCTACCCCTGGTCTATACCCTTATGTTCACCCCTTTTATAAGACTAAGTTTTGTATAAAGTATGTCTTGTGAAGTATCATTTGAAAACTGAGAATTTGCTGATCATTATTGTCCTGGTAAAATGTGTGTGGCAACATTTTATGTAAGTTACGAAATTCTACTGTATGATATTACTGAGACATGCTCCAAGTTTGCAAAAACAACCACAAACCAGTTCCTCAGAAACAAAAGGCAAACCGACGCCTCAGCCAGGTGTCAACAAGATCAAATGGACTATCACTTGGTTAAGTGGCCATTCTTTCACAGGAAAAAGGGGGTGAGCAAGAAATCTACATTATGGCAGAGAAACAGCTGGAGGTTCCTGTCCCCACAGACTTTCTGTCTCTGGAAGCTCAGCTGGAGATGATCAAAGAGAAAGAACTATAAGAAAGGGGAACAGAGGCTCCAAAATATTCCTCCTTTTCTTCCTGGCCATGGCATCAAGAACATCTGAAGGACAAGGAAAGTAACACTGGACTGAAGGAGACACAACCCAAAACAAAATTTTGAGTAGGTTGTTTTTAAACATGTCTTCATTTTTTAAAAATAAAATTGAATATTCAATTGTGAGAATAAGATGCTGTTCACTTCACTGGGAAAGGTAATTCAGACTGGAGTTTCTCAGTTGACTTCATTTCTAAATCGAAGTAAGATTTTTAGCCTCGGGCTCTCCTCATAACTACAAAATAACGAGGCAGAGCAAAATTATTGGATTTTATTATTTTTCATAAATGCAATACTAAGGTAAATGGGTTTCCTTTTTTGTGTACATATATGAGTGGTGATGAAAATACCTGGACTGTCAGACAAAAATTTACATCATTTCTAAGCTTTTACAGAATGCACACACTCCCAATAGACCATACACTCATAATATAGTATGGCTGCAATCAAATTATGCCCAGATATTAGAGCTTACATAATCAACTAGGAAAATTCCACATCTGCTGGTGATCGAGCATACATGTGTATCCTGCACGTTCCTCTACCCAAGTCTGCAACTGACATCCTCTGATCCATAGGCATTTATCTTACCAGCTAAGTTAAAATGGAACCTCTCTAACCTAAGCCCTGATTTAGCAAAGCACATGCTTAAATTTAAAAAGTGTACTTAAGTGCTTTGTTGAACTGAGTCCCTAGTCAGACTTGCATCAATATCTTCCTGCACAGTTGGCATATACAGTTCATGATAATATTTGGGAGAAGAGCAGCTTAATATTATTGATAATAATTTGATTGAACAGCCAAACAACTGGATGATGATTCAAAGTTTCTACTAGGCATGTCACTTTAAAGCTATAGCAGGATGCAGCAATGAAGTTAAATGGACGCTAACAAGATTTTTGACCTCAGATTTGACCGTTGTCATAATATGATGGGTGAAAGAATCTATGAGGGTAAATATCTAGTGTATTTCTGCCTATCTCAATCCTTCTCATACCGTTCACCTATAATCTAAATACCAGCTAAAAGGTAAATGGAGAACATTGGTAGAACTTCTCTCATGCATGTTTTTTGTTGAATATAGTGAGTTTATTTATGTATTTATTATGATGCCATTAATGCCTTCAGTAGAGACAGATCATGTACTTAACTGGACTTTGCCTGTGTTTATTAAATTCTGCTGCAATTCATATAACAGGAATCTAAATCAGAATACTGAAAATCCAGCAAGCTCCTAACACAGAGAGCTTCCATTAATGGAGGCCTCAATTTAGAGGAACGCATGGTCCGGCCAAAGACAGGCCTGTAATGAGAATTATGTTGATCAGTCTCTTTCAATCAAAATATACTAAATTTAATCTCAGATCCCATGAAGCATCTGCAACATCTCACCCTATTTATAATCTCTCCCTATTTTGTCTGTGACTGACTAATGCAGAGCAGCCCCCACCTCTCTAAGTGAAGTGTATTCACTGAGAATTTATTTGATATCCTTTGGCTAATTTTAATTTGTAGTCTACTGACATCTGAGCCAACTGATATATCACTGCTTCAGTCTAAAAGGTCTGGACCTGACCCTGTGAAGTGCTGATCCTGTGAAGCATCCTCCACTCCAAGTTAAATCAAAATCCAGCACTATGCATGATCAGGCCATATTGACTGATGCAACTCACACTGAAGTCAATAGAAGTTTTTTTCACTGACCTCAGTAGGAGTTGAATCATGCCCTATATGAGGTTCAGCAGAGATGGGATGAGATCTCAACACAACTGTATTTATATTAAGGGAAAACTGTACCTTTCAGACTTTAAATTGAGCTAATATTCCTCTTTAATCCACTAGCTGTATCTTAATAGAAGACTCAAATCTGTTTGAAGGTATGTCTACACTGCATCTGGGAGCATGTGTCCTAAATTGCAGACAGACAAACTAGCTGTTCTTGAACTAGCACACTAAAAATAGCATGTAGCTTGGGTTTCCCCCTTGGTATATGCTCATGCAACTAGCCCGAGCTGCCCACCTGCTACCCCCAGCTGCACTGTTATTTTTAGTTAGCTAGATAGAGCTGAGTTAGCACATAGGTTTCCCACTCTGGGAAGCAGTGTCCCAGCTGCAGCATTGATGTACCCTCAATGAAGAACATCTATGGGTCATTTATGAAATTGTGTGGTTGTGAAGCCTTTTCCAAGTGCAGCTCTTAAGTGATGTCACACCTTTAAAAAGTAAAAAAAAAGAACGAAAAAAAAAAGCCAACAGCTATCACAGTTCCCTTCTAAGAGTATGGGGAAATATGGGTATCAGTATGTAGAAACTACTGTTAAATGAAGACTTTTGAAATGATGACTCCTTGAGGTGCGTATGTAATACAGGACTTTTTGTGCAAGGTATTATGCTGAATATTTCTTATCTAATACATTTTTTTCTGGCAAAACCTAATTATTTTTGCATTTCCCTTGTGGTCAATATATATTCAAAGATAATCGCCAACCTCTGCCACCCCCTCACCCCCAACTATATATATATGGATATATGAAATCTTGCCAAAGAACTGTAAGTCAGTCAAAGAACACACATATAGCCAAAGCTTTCCTCCCAGTACAGACACTGTGGAGCAGAAGAAAAACATCTTTCAAGTTTAGCCTCAGGGACTGTCATCTACTTAAGGCTGCCTAGTGTGGAAAAGTCCTGAGTAAGCAAGGCAAAATAGACTGGTTTTAATCTCCAAGACACTTTTAAAGCTACATAAAAAGATTGTGGCTTTTATGAGCTTTTTAATACTATATCTATATTGATCTTATGTAATTATAATAAGATTCCCAAACCTGTTTTCCCTGAGATGGTATAGAGGTGCTTCAGAGTTACTTACAAGTTATTTGAAGATTCTTTCACTAGGTCTGACTATGCCAAATTGAACTGTATGTTCAATTTTTTTCCCCAGCTCACAGCTTTTCATGTCCTCCAGAAATAGCCACAAAGGAAATCTAATTTATTTTCCTCGAGTACAAAGGGCCAGATTCAATAAAATTGCTCTCCAATGTCTTTGTCACAAACATTGGATAAAAATAGGAAAAAGATATGAATGTCTCTATTGGCATCATTTCAATGAACATTAGAAATCTAGTTAATTCTCAGATGGCTTGCACCTGGATAATACCAGATTTTCATTTTCAGGAGAGGTTAATGGGGACTGCTATGCCGTATGAAGGGTGGGTTTTGAGTTGCTGACAGGTAGGCCAATGCCAGGACACAAGACTGAAGTTGGTTCAATCCTGCATCTCTTTCTTGGTAAAATACCCTCCTACCCTGTCCTGACCCCAAATCTGATTCACCTCTTCCTGCTGCTGCTTTATGACATGTCCAGTGATCAGCAAGAAAGTAGGATTTAATTGAGGTCAGGGGAGAATAAGAAAAATCTATTTTGATGCTGGCAGTGGCAGAAACTGGGGAGGCAGGGATGACAGAAATGAGGTGTCTTACGATCACTGCCCATTCACTTGAGTGGGTCCTTTCTTCTGGCTCTTGACGGGACAGCTAAGCAAGGGCAGGGGAGATCAAAAATGTCACAGGGAGCAAGAGGAAGAGACAAGTGCTGGGAAGGGAGGTGTGCTTCTTTTTGGAGTGTACTCTTCTTCAGTGCCTCAGCACAGACTAGAGTTCTAAGGTCTAGGGCTAAATTAAATTAGGACATGCTCCAAACTTCTAGGCCTCAGAAAGCCCTGAATATATTTTACACACACACACACACACACACACACACACGCACACAGTTTAATATTTAGTTAATTATGATGACCAGGAAAAAAATCTGACATCACACAGCATTCAAATCTCCCAATGAAGTCAGTGAGTGTTTGCCTGAGTAAAAACCATTTAGGGCTAGAACTATATCATAAAGATTTTCTTCCTGTTGAGAAATATGAGCTGTACATAATGTACATAATATAACATTATTTTAGTCCCTGTATCTTGCGAAGCTCAAGTGAAAGGAAAAGTCAAAATGCACACGTTTTCTTTTTCCTCAGAAATAAATAAATACTATTATTTTTACGTGTAAACCAAAGACAAACTCATTCTACCCAATCTGTAGTTAAAACTCAGATAAAATTGAACACTTTTCATCTTAAAAATAGATCTATACATCATTTGCCAGAGTTTATTTGCTAATGTGTACAATGCACACATTATTCTGTTATTCTTCATTAGTAGAACACATATCCCATATGTGCTAATTCCATTCTTGGACGAGTCAGATGTCTCAGTTAAGGAGTGTGTCTTTATAAAGAAAAACTTATATTTTGTAATGACTGCAATATTTTCCAATTTTCATGTGCCACCAAGCAGCAGCAGTTCCCAGTTATTTCCCACAAAGCGATAGTGGGCCAGGGCAGCCACTTGTATTTTGATTTCATTAGGCAGCCCCAGTTAATCCATATCATGACATAAGTAAAAGTTGTTCCCTGACATAACATGGTTAACACAAACCTAAAAATCACTACTGTTAATTTTATGGTCAGAATTGTTTCATTTATTACTAATAACTAGTGATGGAACTCTGCTCCATACCACCACATTATACAGCATAGAGTTGTCCATATGGTAGATTTTTTTTATACTACTTCTATAATACCTAATCATTGTGATAAATCATGCCACATAATGTAATAGAGTTTCAAGATATTTACCATTTAATTACATAATAAGTCAAGGTAATTTTCAACCTATGCTACCAAGTCAGCATACTGTCTATATTATAGTTTGGGGCCAATCCTTCCAAGCATTAAGCACCTTCTGGAAGGTGCTTAATGCTTTCAACTATCTCATTGGAAATCGAAAGTACTAAGAACCTTGCAACATCAGGCCCATGTCTTGGTACAAATACAAAGCTGTCACTTTGGCAGACTGACCTTTAATGAAATTGTCAGATTTGGTAATTTTATGAAGGGAATTGTGCAGTCTTACATCCCAAATGCTGGTGGCCTTGAGTTTTGTTTTGTTTTTTAAATTATAATGTAGGCTTTTCAATGAATATCAATATGAAACACAGAAATCTATGTTAAAAGAAAATTAAGGTTGCAAAGTCAAGCATTAAAGATAGGAAATGCCTGAAAAAGCTGCCTGAAATATAGACTGTAATTACATGATCACATACTATTTTTTCTGCCCATTCTACCTATAAATATATTCATGCTGACCAAACTACGGGACTTACTGTGAACTCCTTACTCACATGAAATTAATAGGATTGTAGGGTCAGACCCTACAAGTAGATAAAATAGAAAATCCCTTTAGGAAAACCTTATCTCCAATTGAAACTTTTTATTTTCCAAGGAAATATAAAAGCGCCATATTTGGAGTAAGGAGAATGAGTCAAACAAGCTATAACTGAAACAAAACAGTAAATAAATTAATAGATTCTAAGGCCAGAAGGAACCATTATGATCATCTAGTCTGACCTCAAATATAGCACAGGCAATAAAACATCTCCAAAATAATTCCTAGAGCATATCTTTTAGAAAACGTCCAATCATGATTTTAAAATTGCCAGTGATAGAGAATCCATCACAACCCTTGGTAGGTTGGTCCACTGGTTAATTACTCTCACCATTAAAACATTATGACCTATTTCCAGTCTGAATTTGTCTAGCATCAACTTTCAGCTATTGGATCATGTTATATCTTTCTCTGCTAGACTGAAGAGCTCATTACTAAATATTTGTTCCCTATGTAGGTACTTATAGATTGAAATCAAGTCACTCCTTAACCTTCTCTTTGCTAAGATAAATAAACTGAGCTATTTGAATCCATCACTATAAGGCATGTTTTCGAATCTTTTAATCAGTTGCAGGCCTCTTCTCTGGACCCTCTCCAATTTATCAACATCCTTCCTGAATTGCAGGCAGCAGAATTGGACACAGTATTCCAGCAGTGGTCACATCAGTGCCAAATACAGAGATAAAATAACCTTTCTATTCCAACTTCAGAGTCCCCTGAAGACGATGCATCTCAAGATCACATTAGTTCTTTTGGCCACAACATCACACATGCGTCTGACGAAGTGGGTATTCACCCACGAAAGCTTATGCTCCAATACATCTGTTAGTCTTAAAGGTGCCACAGGACTCTCTGTTGCTTTTTACAACATCACACAAGGAGCTCATGTTCAGCTGATAATCCACCATGATGCCCTAAGTCTTTTTCAAAGTCACAGCTTCGCAGGATAGTGTCCCTGTAGTGAGGCTGAGTGGCCCCCCTCCGAGCGGGAGAGCGAGGGACCATTACACACCCCTTGGAGGGCGGAGCCTAGATCGCCCCGCCCCCCTCGCCAGAAGTTATGGGGCGTGGCCGGAAGTAGAAAAGGCCGACCCTGCAGCACAGTTGTGGGGGAGCCTGTGGAGGAGAAGGACACTCTGCCGGTTCGGCCGTGTCCCCGAGAGTAACCCTCACCGAGTGGTGCCTCATCCGCAGACGCCGACGAGGACTGGCCCGGAGTGCCTGCTGCCGTCTACCCTGAGGAGCTGGAAGAGGACTGGAGGCTAGAGGTACCGAACCCCGGGGTGGCAGGAAGTAGCCCAGGGGCAGCCATGGAGCAGCCGGCTGCCGAGCCAGGTGTGGCTCAGTCAGCGTATTGTGGCTGGATCCCCACCGATGCAGGGGCAGCTAATCCTGCCCCTGCCAGGGCCATGGGCTGGGACGCGGTGGAGCAGGGTGGGCCTGAGTCCCCCTGCCCCCCCCCCTCCCCGGGGTGGCTGACTCCTTACACTGGGCAGGGAAGTTCTAGCCCTGAGGAAGGAGCCTCCCTTACCAGATCACCTATAGACTGTTCGTTTGCTGGCAGCCTGAGCACCACCCAGGCTAAAGTCAGACTTAAGACTGTTGCTTGCTGGCAACCTAAGCCTACTCAAGCTCAGGCCCAGCTCACTGGGAGACTGTTTGTTCGCTGGCTGCCTGAGCTCCACCTAGACCAAACCAGCCATGATAGACTGTTTTGTTGCTGGCTGCCTGAGGCTCTTCAAACTCAGGCCCCAGCCCTGATAGACTGGTTTGTTTGCTGGCTGCCTGAGCTCGGCCCAGGCCAAAGCCAGCCCAGATAGTCTCTGTTTAAGGGTTGACTGCTTGTGTTAGACAGGGACAATTACTCGCCCAGCCCTATTGTGGGCTCTTGGCTGTCTCACAGACTCCGGTCCTGGCCCGACAGGACCAGCCTGAGTGGCCTCCCTCCGAGAGGGAGAGCAAGGGACCATTACAGTCCCCCATCCTGTAAATATGTCCTACATTCTTTGTTCACAGATGTATACACTTACATCTAGCCATATTAAAATTAAATACTGTCTGCTTGCCCCCAGTTTACAAAGTGATCTAGATTGCTCTGAATCAGTGACCTGTCTTCTTCATTCTTTACCACTCCTCCAATTTTTGGGTCATCTGAAAACTTTATCAGTGATTTTTTTATGTTTTCTTCCAAGTCATTGAGAAAAATAATAAATAGCATAGGCCAAGTACCAATCCCTGCAGGACCCCACTGGAACAGAACCACTCCATGAGGATTCCCCATTTACAGTTACATTTTCAGACCTATCAGTTAGCCAGTTTTTAATTCTTTCAGTATGTGCCATGTTAATTTTGTATTGTTCTAGTTCTTTTTAATCAAATGTCATGAGGCACCAAGTAAGATACCTTACAGAAGTCTAAGTATATTACATCAGCGCTATTACTTTTATCACTATACTTGTGATCTCAAAAAAGAAAAAAGATACTGATAGGGTGCTCACAGGACATGGTGGCCTAGCTGACTTTTGGCCACTTGCTTCCCTGATAGGGGTGCCTGGTTCCTGATCTTAGGCCAGGAACCTTCTGGCCTCCACTTGAATCTGGGCCTAAGCCCTGAAGGAGGTGTGGTAGGGGGACCTGGGCCCTCCCTGTCCACCAGGTCCCAGACCAGGGCCCTGTGTGAAGCAATGCTGGCAGGATCGTCCATGCAGAGAGTTTAAGTCCACTGCCCTGAGCTACTTCGTAGCTATGTTCCTTCAGTTTGAGACATAGTCCCTATAGTCCAAACAGTCTGTAGTGACTTGCCTGGAGTAATTCCCCTTGTGGAACTTGTGGAAGTACAGCAAGAACTGACAGGGATTTGAAGGGGATGTCAATGCAGACAGGATAGCTGTGAGCAAGAGTCAGGCTAGCTGTAACCCTAATAACGTGAGATTTGTAGAAGCGAGGATTGTGTGAGGCAAGTGGGAAAGAACTGTGTGAGAAGTTGTTGTGACCTTGTGTAGATAAGATGGAATGTAGACTATAGTCTAAATAAGTGAGAAAAATAAGTTATCAGGATGACCTATGTATAAACAAAATGCAGCTGTTGCTCATTATTGTCTGTAACAAAAGGTATAAATGCTTGCTGCAATTGTTTACCTGTTGAGAGACCTGCCTAGGAGGGGGAAACCCTGTGTCCTAGTGCACTCTCTCCCTCTATGCAATTGCTTGAGAATAAAGTATCTGACTTTGCTGCACCCAACCAAAGAGTGAGAACTGTGTTTTTCTCCAACAAACTTTTATGGTGCCCTGCCATGGCCTCAAGTCCCTGTGGAAGGGGCAGATATAAGATTGGAGGAATCTAGCCCCACAATGTCTTTATAGTCAAATAGTACATTTAATTAAGTGCTCCCCAGTCTCCACAGCAGTCTCTCTGTCAGAGACACAGTGCTTCTCCCCTNAACAGTCTGTAGTGACTTGCCTGGAGTAATTCCCCTTGTGGAACTTGTGGAAGTACAGCAAGAACTGACAGGGATTTGAAGGGGATGTCAATGCAGACAGGATAGCTGTGAGCAAGAGTCAGGCTAGCTGTAACCCTAATAACGTGAGATTTGTAGAAGCGAGGATTGTGTGAGGCAAGTGGGAAAGAACTGTGTGAGAAGTTGTTGTGACCTTGTGTAGATAAGATGGAATGTAGACTATAGTCTAAATAAGTGAGAAAAATAAGTTATCAGGATGACCTATGTATAAACAAAATGCAGCTGTTGCTCATTATTGTCTGTAACAAAAGGTATAAATGCTTGCTGCAATTGTTTACCTGTTGAGAGACCTGCCTAGGAGGGGGAAACCCTGTGTCCTAGTGCACTCTCTCCCTCTATGCAATTGCTTGAGAATAAAGTATCTGACTTTGCTGCACCCAACCAAAGAGTGAGAACTGTATTTTTCTCCAACAAACTTTTATGGTGCCCTGCCATGGCCTCAAGTCCCTGTGGAAGGGGCAGATATAAGATTGGAGGAATCTAGCCCCACAATGTCTTTATAGTCAAATAGTACATTTAATTAAGTGCTCCCCAGTCTCCACAGCAGTCTCTCTGTCAGAGACACAGTGCTTCTCCCCTGTCAAGTGCTATCCTGGCTATCCACAGTGCTATCCTGGCTGTCAAGCTTGTAGTGATGCTCCTCCACACAGACAGGCATAGCTGCCTTTTTTCCAGTCAATCCTGAAATGAGCCAAATTCTCTCCTTTTCTTCCCCCTCCAGGCCTGGCACTGGCTGTAGGTGTAGCAGGGCAGAGCTTAGTGGACCCAAGAGTTTCTAATTCTTTGTGCTGGTGTGAGTTTTCTCTGCTTCATCACAGATATCAAATTAGTTTGACAGAATCTATTTTCCATACACCCATGTTGATTTGTATTAATTACATTACCCTCCTTTAGTTCACTATTAATCGAGTCCCATATCCCAGGACCAATCTCAGGCTGAGAGGCCTATAATTATCCAGGTCATCTCATTTACTCTTTTTTAAAATTGGCACAATATTAGCTTTTTCTAAGCTTCTGGGACTTCCTCAGTGTTCCTAGAATTACAGAAAAATTAACATTAACTGTCCAGTAAGCTCCTCAGTCAGCTCTTTTAAAACTCTTGGATGTGTTAGGGCACCATTAAAAGCAATCAAATATCAATGCCCTAAAACTGATAAACCACTCAAAAATTCCTAACTCCCCTCCCCAAATAGATTAAGGATATAACATATACTGAGTTATAACACTGACTTGCCAAATGGTAAAATTAAAAGCTTTGTTGGTTATATTTTAATGGTTTGTAATTATGGATAGTGAATGAGTACAGATGAGGTAACACTTAGCCAAGGCTTTGCTGGCATAAGTGGTTTAACCAATTCTTCTTTTACACAGAATTGCTGATCTACTTAAAATTATGTTAGTGTTGATGGAAGAAAAGTAACAATGTGGTGTAACTGGATGTTAAAAACATCAAACAATGAAAAACACTTTTTCTGGGAGACAGAGCGAAATATGACATAAAATGGCATGACCAAGAAATTACAATACCATCAGGAAAAATGCAAAAATTGGCTAATTGAAGCTTGTGCATGTGTAATGTATGGGTTGTCTAATACCCAAAAGGTTGATGTGTTAAAAGTCAATTGGATAATAATTAAGTAATTTGTAATGAAGAAATGTATAAAAAGACCTAAGTGAACATAATGCAAGTTATCTGGACCTGCTGATTTTAAAATGTCTGACTTCAGTAGTTTCTGTTTAACATCCTCCAGAGGTACTAGTGGAATGGAGAGAGTGTTATTACCATATGATGAGACTGCATCATCTGTTTTTTCTCCAAATACAGAACAAGGAAATATTTATTGAACATTTCTTCCTTTTCTGTATTATTATTGATAATTCCACCATTTACACCTAGTAATGGACAAATACCTTTGTCAAGATTCTTCTTGTTCTTCAGTTGACTCCACCTTTGTTTCCAGTTTAAATAGCCAAGGGCCATAACCATCCAGTATAGCTTCCAAAGCTTAGTCTTGACCACTGACAGACCATGTTGTAAGAGGAGAAAGACACTGAATCTCTCCTTTGAGAACCCCTGTCCCATAGGATATATGCAAAAATCTGAAAGAATAGATATCTCTGGCTTATCTTTGGTACACCTCTCTAGAGTGATTCTGGGACTACACATAGTGCACAGTGAATAAGACACATACAGGGACTGACCATTGCATTTTTACTTCCTTAAAAATAATGTAGTTACCTTTACCTGTAGAACCATACTGAAGTTCAAGCTTCACTGTCATCTTGTTGCACATCCTGAGCACATATTTTAATAGTCAAACATCCCTGCTTAATTGTTTAAAATATATATATTTGGCCATTAAGAAACGCCCCTACAAACTCTGTTGAGAAACCAACAGTAAAAGGGAGCATATAAAATCAACTCTTGACAGCATCAAGGTGGAAAGCAATCATGCAAAAACATAATACGTAATGACACACAAAATAAGAATATTTGCTTTCCTTTCCAGTTACTGAAGTGCTATAAGTTCTTTTGGGTTTTTTTAGGTTGAAATTGACTCTTACTTGAAGTGCAATTACTTTTCATGCATTTATATTAAAAATGTTTTGGTAAAAATTAATGGCTGATGAAGGATATTGTGTTAGGGAAGCATGAGCAAATATAGCTTTGTAAGTGTCCTTGGGCTAAAATACTGCCTACGGTTAGTCTAGAACTTCAGGGAAGGAAGCTTAGCCAGCCAACGACATAAACATCTACCCACATACATACCGTATTTTTAGATAAGAACTTGCAATACAAACAAAGAATATTGTTTGCAAAACAGAATATGCCTGAACTCTTCAGGATCACTGGATTGCCAAAGGCATTGGAAACTACAGCTATTTAAATTCACAGAAGAAAGCCAAGATAGACTATATTAATGTTATTGGGTATTTGTTACTATTGTCTGTGTGCTCTTTCTCACTTGATAGTCTCATCTGCAGAGATGATCGCCATAGGCTACTGTTCTCTACAGTGGATTTATATTTCTCACAAATGTATACAATATAAAAACTAAACATAATTAAAAATATGTATGAGAAAAATGTGTTGATCAGAAGGTGTTATTATGGTGGTTATGGGGAAATTCCTTCTTTTTAAAGTGCAATAGGGAAGTAGAGTGCATTATGCTCTGAGGAAATCAGCATTACATAAACAAGCTTTCCACTAATGCTGAAACTTTTTCCTCCCAATTTTCTACTGTGCACATTTTTTTCATTTGTGACTCTCCTCTCCTCTATACACTGCAATAAATAATTGTTCTATTCAGCAAATCTCCAGTACTCTTACTTTTAGATTCTGATGGAGGAAACAAACCATTTCCCAGTACTTTTTAAAGGGTTTTATGATTAAAGGATATGCTGCTGGTAAAGGTATAGGTGCTGACTGATCCATGGCAGGGGGCAGATGGGTGGGGGAGTGAGAGAGAGAGAAAATGGAACTCATGTTTATATAGAAATGGAACACAGAGTACATCACTCTCCAAACACTTTTAGTTTTACATGCCTCTGTGCTTCTCTCACGCAACTTTCATCATTTTTTCACCCAAGGTCAAAAGCTACTTTTCTCCAGGCTGACTCTGAGTTAAACATTTACCCATGAAAATACACAAAAAAGACAAAGCTACCATCATGTTTTATCTTGGCTAAAATTGCCTTCTGTCAATTAGAGGGCATGCTGTTGTTACTGATGTATGCTGTGGTGTCCAGAGTCACGAAGCAGCCCACCCAAGGCTTATTTTTGGAGTATAGAAAGGTCTAGTTCGCAGGCAGGCACTCAGGAAGTTAGTGGCACAAAGAGATACATTAAGTTCTCATCTCCTTCACACGGAAAACAAATATATATCATACTATATAATAAAGTAGAAGATTAAAAGATAGAAATAATTTAAAAGAACATGAGAAGCCAAAGTTTGAGCATTAAAGCACATAGGACCTGCTCCTGCTTCCATTAAAGTCAATTGGAGTTTTGCCACTGGCTTCTATGGAACTTTAATAAAGGGGCTGTCAGTACATTATATTAGAGATTTCTACAGCTACTGCTTCATCATAGCAATTAACTAGGGGCCAGATCCTGCAGGTCTTGCTCAAATGAGTAGTCCCATTGCTTTAAGATGTGATTATGTAGTTCATTACAGTGTCCAGATTTGAACGCATCAGTTATCATAGAAGAGCTACCATTTGTAATCTCTTTGCTTTCACCTTGCTCCAGAAAGTTAACCCTTGCAGGAATTAACGTTCCCACTAAAATTTGTACAGATCTGATCCTTTTTATCATTACCATGTTACTGATGATCTTTAGTGGCCCCCTTATCCAGGAATTATCCTTCCTGGCTAGCCCTTAGAAAGGTGGATGTCTCTTTCTGGACCCAATTCTGCAACAAGCTGAGTTTGGGGAGTGGGGAAAGGGATGAAAAGCTTTCCTGTTCCAAGTGAATTCTGAGCTGAACAGATCTGACTGCTTTCCAGAGCCTTTGCTCCACTCATGCAGCCCAGATGTCAGTATGCAAACCAGAATGTGACCCAATTACTGGCTCACTAATAGTGTCTCCCTGAGCTGGTAATGAAACCCTGGACCCTAAGGTCATTGGCTGATTTGGCAAGGCCTTCTCTTCAGGGTACCTCTGAGGTAGGTATGGCAGAACTTCAGGATCCCTTCCGCAAAAGATCTATCTGCACAGTCACATCCCAATAAAGGCTCATATTTTCCAACCTAAATAGATGTAGCTTCACTGAATTAAATGCCAATTTATATCAGTTGAGGCTCAACATTTTATTTTTGGAAAGATGCTGTAAAAAGAAACTGTCATGCAAAGCAAATTTATGCTGCTTATGCTGTTAAGTATGCCAAGTGAAGACCACTGACTGGGTTTTCTTGGCAACTGGCTACCACTGTGCAACCCACTGACAGAAGACCTTACAACCATGACAAGTCTCACAACCTTCAGATCAGAATGCAAAATCCATTTTTTTAACGAGGACTTTCCACAATAAGAAAAACCACCAAGCAAACTAAAAACTCCATAGTGATGGGTGTACAGGGAGAAACATAGATCCTTTAGTGCGCTTACTTTTAGAATGTATAAGAACTTCAGAAAACATGGCAATGAGTGCAGGATAAATACAACACAGACAGATAAGCCAATACAACCCATTTGTCCTGGCCCATAATCAGTTACTCTACCACTGAGCATAACATTTTATATCACATAATTATGTATTGTTTTGAAGCTGTAGAGCTACAAGGATACACAAGATGTACTCAGTTTGAAATCTTTCTACTTGCAGCTATAGTTCAATTTTATTTTAAAATTATTTGGCTTAATTTGCTGATTTTTTTTAAAACAACCCCAAATAAACCTGAAATGATAATCAAAACTGAGATGCAGTCACAACATTAGAACAGGTGCAGCATCCAGATGACTCAGGTTATAAACAAGGGAAGGTCATTTGACTTTGCATGCTCCCTGGATTAGTTAGCATTCTGAAAATTCACAAAACATTTTTGAATGAGGGATTGCTGAGAGAAAAGTTAATGTATTCTCTACTTTTCTTGCACAGGTTGTCATTCTTTACTAAGGCAATGAGAGGTTTATTTAACTTTAAGTAATAATAAATGGAAAAGGTGAGTTTATGCTTAGGTGACTAATGCAAACCAGAATTGGTTAGGACATTAAATACAAGTGAGTGCCTTATCAAATCCTAAGATCTATCAGTCATGGGAAAGGCATACTTCTTTGTTGTTGTTCGTCTAATAGAAACTGCCTAGAAGTATTTTAAATTAGTTTATTTGTGTTGGATGCTTCAAAACAATTCAGGTACCCCAGTCTGCATTTTAGGGGAAATGAAATGGTTCCCTCAATGAACTAAAATCTGGCTACTTAACTAGTAGAGTTGTGCAAGCACATTCATACAGTGGGAAACCAGCAAAATTGACTCTCTCTTTCTGCTTTCTCATCAGAGTGAATAAAAATTTATCCAATGCAGTTCACGTGAAAACTTTCTATCCAGGGCAGGTTTCCCAGTTGCATTAGGAAAAAATCCACAGTCTGTGGTGGAGGTGGAGCGCAATGTCAAATGTTCAAATTCTTTGTCATACTTCATTTGGTTTGCATATTTCTTTTTACTCATCCTTTGAACAATACTCATCAGCAAAGGAGGCAAATCACCTGGCAGTAGAGAAAAGGAAGATACTAAAAATATCACATAAAAAGAAAAATGTTCAGTCTGTTTATGTTACTACACAAAATTTCATACAAAATGGGATTTATTTTTTTTACTGTGGGTGAGAGGGCTGCTTAGTTGGGAAAGTTCTGAGCACATAGTCAATATGATGGAGGAGTCAGTAGAGCAATTCAAGCTTCAGCTGGTATTTTCCTTCATCCCTGTTTCTTTTTCTATCAAGTGCTGCTAATGCTTCTGAGCTTTCACTTGTTTCATTAATTTCAAATTCCAAATAGAGAGTTTCCTCTCTGGAACCCATCCTGTAACAGTCCCTGCCATGATGGTGCTCCAAACAAGTGACAAAGCATCCTGCAATTTTACAAGCATTTATGTTTGGGATGCGGAAGGGAGAAAGATGACGCAGATTACTCTGGTGCATGTGCACGTATGCAGACACACAATATTCTGCGAAGTCCCTGGAAGTGGGATAGAAAAATTGTGTTCCCTTGTTTATTTTTTCTTCTTTGAACACACAGACTGGCCATTCCTCTGGCAGGGGTTTTCCCTCTCTTTGGCAGCATAGGAATCAGATTGCTCAATCAGGATAGAATGAAATTCCTCTCCTCCTTCACCTCGTGGGGGGTGGTTTTTGACAGATGTGGCTACAAGCAGCATCACCTGACAAGCACTCTGATAATAATTGACCCGATCCAAAGCCCATTCAAATCAATGGGAATCTTTCTACTGACTTCAGTGGATCAGGCCTTTTATACACAAAAATATAGATGTTTGATTAAACCTACTGTTTAAATCCCATCATAAGAATGAAGAGCTTTGAAAGGAAATGGAAAGGAAAATTGGCTACTTATTGTTTTCCATTCTTTGAGCATCCAGACTCACCATTCCTCCCTTCTCTTGTTGGGAAACTTACAGTTTAAAAACAATATCCTCTGTGGAGACATCTTTCTGTGAAATTGTGTACAACTTCACAAGGATAACTTGTTATTGTTTAATTTGGATATTCCGATCTGTGTTTCAACTTTGGAAGCTGTCTCAGCTGGGGATCCTGTCATATACTGTCTGACAAGTCTGAGCCTGCTTACTTTGTGGCCCAAGAGAAAGAAGGTCTCCATTTTCAGAATGGTGTGCTTGGATGCAAAAGAGAACAGTACTATAGGGGTATCTGAGGGGAGATCCTTGCACACATCTAGGAAAGAAGTAGCCCATACAATGTGGGTGGCATGGAACTCTGAAAAAGTAGCAGTATTGACTATAGTGTCTTTAGCAAAATCCTACCTTGGATAATGCCTACCTAAATTCTTCCTGTAATTTCCATTGGATGTTTTCTTCTTCATTTCTTTCCACAAACAATTGTATTCATAGAATCATAGAATATCAGGGTTGGAAGGGAATTCAGGAGGTCATCTAGTCCAAACCCTGCTCAAAGCAGGACCAATCCCCAACTAAATCATCCCAGCCAGGGCTTTGTCAAGCCTGACCTTAAAAACCTCTAAGAAAGGAGATTCCACTACCTCCCTACGTAACCCATTCCAGTGCTTCACCACTTTCCTAGTGAAAAAGTTTTTTCCTAATATCCAACCTAAACGTCCCGCACTGCAACTTGAGACCATTACTCCTTGTTTTGTCATCTGCTACAACTGAGAACAGTCTAGATCCATCCTCTTTGGAACTCCCTTTCAGGTAGTTGGAAGCAGCTATCAAATCCCCCCTCATTCTTCTCTTCTGCAGACTAAATAATCCCAGTTCCCTCAGCCTCTCCTCATAAGTGATGTGCTCCAGCCCCCTAATCATTTTTGTTGCCCTCCGCTGGACTCTTTCCAATTTTCCACATTGTTCTTGTAGTGTGGGGTCCAAACTGGACACAGTACTCCAGATGAGGCCTCACCAATCTTAAACAGAGGGGAATGATCACGTCCCTCGATCTGCTGGCAATGCTCCTACTTATACAGCCCAAAATGCTGTTAGCCTTCTTGGCAACCATGGCACACTGTTGACTCATATCCAGCTTCTCGTCTACTGTAATCCCTAGGTCCTTTGCTGCAGAACTGCTGCCTAGCAATTCAGTCCCTAGTCTGTAGCAGTGCATGGGATTCTTCTGTCCTAAGTGCAGAACTCTGCACTTGTCCTTGTTGAACCTCATCAGATTTCTTTTGGCCCAATCCTCTAATTTGTCTAGGTCCCTCTGTATCCTATCCCTACCCTCCAGTGTATCTACCACTCCTCCCAGTTTAGTGTCATCTGCAAACTTGCTGAGGGTGCAATCCAAGCCATCATCCAGATCATTAATGAAGATATTGAACAAAACCGGACCCAGGACTGACCCTCCACTTGATACCGGCTGCCAACTAGACATGGAGCCATTGATCACTACCCATTGAGCCCGACGATCTAGCCAGCTTTCTATCCACCTTATAGTCCATTCATCCAGCCCAAACTTCTGTAACTTGCTGGCAAGAATACTGTGGGAGACCGTATCACGGAATAACACGTCCACTGCTTTCCCCTCATCCACAGAGCCAGTTATCTCACCATAGAAGGCAATTAGGTTAGTCAGGTATGACTTGCCCTTGATGAATCCATGGTGACTGTTTCTGATCACTTTCCTCTCCTCTAAGTGCTTCAAAATTGATTCCTTGAGGACCTGCTCCATGATTTTTCCAGGGACTGAGGTGAGGCTGACTGGCCTGTAGTTCCCCGGATACTTCTTCTCCCTTTTTTAAAGATGGGCACTCCATTAGCCTTTTTCCAGTCATCCGGGACCTCTTCCGATCGGCATGAGTTTTCAAAGATAATGGCCAATGGCTCTGCAATCACATCCACCAACTCCTTTAGCACCTTTGGATTCAGTGCATCCAGCCCCATGGACTTGTGCTCATCCAGCTTTTCTAAATAGTCCTGAAGCACTTATTTCTTCACAGAGGGCTGGTCACCTCCTCCCCATACTGTGCTGCCCAGTGCAGTAGTCTGGGAGCTGACCTTGTTTGTGCAGACAGAGGCAAAAAAATCATTGAGAACATTAGCTTCTTCCACATCCTCTGTCACTAGGTTGCCTCCCCCATTCCGTAAGGGATCCACACTTTTCCTGACCTTTGTCTTGTTGCTGACATACCTGTAGAAACCCTTCTTGTTACTCTTAACATCCCTTGCTAGCTGCAACTCCAAGTGTGATTTGGCCTTCCTGATTTCACTCCTGCATGCCTGAGCAATATTTTTATACTCTTCCCTGGTCATTTGTCCAAGCTTCCACTTCTTGTAAGCTTCTTTTTTGTGTTTAAGATCAGCAAGGATTTCACTGTTAAGCCAAGCTGGTCGCCTGCCAAATTTACTATTCTTGCTACACATCGTGATGGTTTCTTCCTGCAACCTCAATAAGGATTCTTTAAAATACAGCCAGCTTTCCTGGACGCCTTTCCCCCTCATGTTATTCTCCCAGGAGATCCTGCCCATCAGTTCCCTGAGGGAGTCAAAGTCTGCTTTTCTGAAGTCCAGGATCCGTATTCTGCTGCTCTCCTTTCTTCCTTTTGTCAGGATCCTGAACTCTACCATCTCATGCTAACTGCCTCCCAGTTTCCCATCCACTTTTGCTTCCCCTACTAATTCTTCCCTGTTTGTGAGCAGCAGGTCAAGAAGAGCTCTGCCCCTAGTTGGTTCCTCCAGCACTTGCACCAGGAAATTGTATTACTGTATATTATTCAATAGCTGTTGCATTCCTTCTTAGAGGTGGTTCTATTTTGGTTGTAGTGAGATGATTCCTGTATGTATGTAAAGTCTATAAAGTACTTAGGAACAAATTCTACTCCCACAAAACTCAATTTCAGAGCTCCCATTGATTTAAGTGGGACCAGGGTCTGGCCCTTTGGGATAAAAGGCACTAGATAAATGTCAAAATTATTCACTGAGAAAAAATAAAGATCTTTGCTGTCTCAGTTTCAAACAAATGCATCCACCTCCCTTTCCACAATCTTCTCCCTCCCCAAACCTCAAAGAAAACTGGGTTTACAGCTTCTTTGCTGATAGTCAATTTCGATGTCATTTCAGAAACATATGGACTGTATTGAATCTGTTTTTGCAAAATGTTCAGGTTGAGGGGAAACAAATTTTATTCTCAACCCTTAAAACAGTAAAGAAAGAGCATTTTCACCATAATTAATAGTTACCTCACTCATCTCTAACAATAACATGCAAAACCATGTTCTAAATGTTGCTTCATAACTTATTTTGTTATGACGCTCAAAGCAGCTGAAGACAGGGTTAAAATTTCCTTCCCCAATAAAAGAGTGTTTATTGTTAATGGGTATTTACTCTCTTGCCATTTTTACTGTGCAAAACCAGGCAATTAAAACAGCCCTTATTTTAAATTCTATGAATATATTTTTCTGTACAAGCCATTAGGGAGTTCATTATGAGCCTTTTTACAAGTTCTAGTGACATTCTTGATGCTGCCTATACCAGCAAGAGCCTAAAAAACTACTAGCTGGCAATTATGAACTTGTGGCATGATACTAGGATTAGTACAGCATATGAATTTTTGCTAATGGTGTTAGCCATTGACTGACATGAGCTGTTGTTTTACTCCCTCTTTTCTCTAGACTAAAAAGAACATTGATAACACAATAACACTTTAACATTCAAGGTTCTGTACACATGAACAAATGTACTGTAGTGAAATTTCCCTGCATTTGGCTACATTTCTTGAGATTTCTGCCATTACACATCACTTGATGCACATAGCACCTAGAAAAAGAATTCTGTGAATGTTCAACTGTGCATGCGAAAAGCACTTATACGTTACACATACTCTTTTAGTTGCTCATACAGCTCCCATTGTATCTAAGCACCTCAAAAACATTCATGAAAAAAGTCAACACAAAACCCAGGCAAGGTAAAGCACTATTATTATCCATCTTTTACCACAGAAGAGTAAGGCATGAAAAGATTAAGGTTCTAGTATTGCAAAGCATTTCGGCTCCATTTCAGGAAAGCTTTTTAGCATGTTTAATCACGTGCTTAAACCCCACGGTGCTTAAGTACGTTCTTAACTGCTGTCCTGAAAAGTGATGTTTCCCTGAAACAGGGCATTTACTCCAACAGTGAACTAACTAACTGTAGTCATAGGGACCACTCACATTCTTAGAGTTAAACAGCCCCTTTGCTGGATTGGGAACTAATTGACTTGCTGAAGGTCATGCAGGAAGTCTGTGGCAAAGCTAGGCATTGAACCCAGATTTCTCAAGACCCGGACCAATGCCCTTACCACAAGCCCATCCTTCTTCTCATATACTATATCTTTGTTAAATACTTCATCTTGTATTTTTGGAGCCATTTAATTAAGCTATAGAGTTGCATACTTTTAAGCATTTAATTAAGCGAGTTGCATACTTCATAGCTTTGTCAGCTGAGCTCATTGCACACAGCAGGGACTCCTTGCATTCCTCCATCTCCACCCCCTCACAAGATCCCTGTGTGCCACTCTCCCATCTCCCTCTATCTCAGGGACTCCTGGAAACCCACCTCACCCCACCCCACCCCACCTCCTCCCTCATGCCAGTGGCTCTGTGTGCCCGCAACCCCAATGCCATGAGCACTGTGTGGCCACTAGTGAGAAGGGAAGTCAAAGAGGAGGCCTGGCAATTCTTAACCACCCAAGGCAAGAAGTCATAGCAACTTTCCACTTGACTGGAGACAGACAAGGATAGGTGGACTGTGGCCACAAGAGAGAAGAGAAGTGAAGTAGGCAGAATTCCACACAGCTAGAAGTTTCACATTGATACCAGCACCTCAATATGGAAACTATGGAAGATAGCTCTCAAGATCCAGGGACTGGATCTCAAGTGCAAGGGACTGGAAAGATGTACAGGACACACATGTGGATAGCAGCTCAGCCCAATCTTTAAGAAAAATCAAGTTTACCTGCAATGTGTTCTCCAACTGTCCAAGGTAGAGAGATTATCCTTGTTGGAGATTTAATACTCAGAAGAATTGACAGAACATTCTTCATGGGACAGGTGGACAACAGTACAGTGTGCTGCCTTCCTGGAGCCAAGACACTAGACGTCACTCTAAGATTAGATGGGCTTCTGAAGTCAACAGGCAAGGATCCATTGGGGATGGACTAATGACACTGCATCATGGGATATCTCACAGAGAGTAGATATTTCACGGAACTTGGAAGCGTGATGAAGAATAATGTCCAAACAATCTTCTCTGAGATCTTTCCTGTCCCCTGAGCAAAGATAGAAGGCAGAAGATTCCAAAAGTGAATCATAGGGAGGAGGGTTTTGGTTTCTATGGTGACTCAATGGGTTTCCTTGTGAACTTATGGGTCTGCCTAAGCAGAATCTCACAGACTCAATGGGTTTCCTTGTGAACTTATGGGTCTGCCTAAGCAGAGTCTCACGGAGGTAACTCGGGTTCCACATAGACATGCAGATCAGACTGTGGACAAATTTTGCATACCGAAGGGGTTCACATATTTTGGATAAGAGGCAAGGAAAGCAAATGAGGATAGGTGGCTGGACCAATAGCATCCACTGGGATGGGGACAAAGGCAGGAATCAGTACTAATTATCAGGCCAGGGTCAAGGACAGGAGTCAGACGGGTGAAAGCTGCAGTCTGTATCAGTGGTAAGGCAGACTTCACATGTTGCTCAATCAGCTCACTAAGGCAACTTCCTTTTTTAAATTGATGGTGTGGACGAATCAGGTAGCTGCAGGGTTCCGTAGTCTGGCCTCTTCAGATGGTTCATCCTACCATGCTTAACCCTCCAATAATTGTTGGCGGGGGGGTTGCCAGGCTTCCCACTGGCCATGTGGAGTTGTCAGCTGTTCAGGACCCTGCAACAGTAGGTTCTAAACCTGGTGCTCTTTGCAGGCACATATTCAGTATGAATCTTTTGAGGTTCACCCAAATCCAATTTCCATTTTCTTGTTTATTAGCACATTACTCTTTCTAATAGCCAGACGTATTCTGCCAACTTTCCTTACTGTGTGCTGTGCCTCACTCTGCAAATAGTCCCACTGAAATCAGTGAGACTACTCAGGGTGTAAAGTTAATCTACTAATACTACTACACTGTTATAAAACATCCATAGCTAGGACCCCACGAGTCAGCATGATCCTTCAGGGCTCTGGTCAGACACCCTATAGAGCCAGCGCATATCTGCTGTATGGCCCTGCAGCTTAAGAACAGGTTTTTATCTGCAGTCTGGTTCTCTGGTGGACTTTCCACTACTGGAGCCATCTGTTTCGGTTCTGATAGGCATTAGCCAGCAGACATGCTAAGTGAACTTAGTCTAATATGTTAGATCATTCCTCAGTATACATCTTAATAGAATCTCTAACTGATTTCATAAAATTAAAACAACTAAGGGTTCAGTCCTACAAGTTGCTCCACACATCTGCACCAACATGCAGCCCCACTGAAGTTAACAAGGCTCTGCTCAGGCGAAGGGATCAGTCCACACAAAACAATATGCATGCTAACATGTTTTATAGGGTTACATGCGTCCTAACTGCAATAATAGGCAACATATCTTAACAGAACACATTAATTATTTTTACATAAATAATATATTTTGGGTAGCATATCTTTTCTTGCCTATTATTTGCATTTTGTAAAAAAAACCCAGACATTTAAAAAAGGAATGAAGACAATGCTGTCTTTAAAATTGAAAACAAATTAAAATGGTGAACTCTGATCACCTATAGGGACCTTTTTTGATTATGGGGGGCAGTTGGGGGCTTTTTTGCTCTTTTAAGAACAAAATATTTACAATTAGGAAAATTATTTTTGCAGCTAGCAAAGCTTAGTTTCGAACAACATTAAGCACCAGACAGCCACGTAACCCAGATTTGCAGTCTCCTATTCCTGCTGTCTGACTTTACTCTCTTCTAGCTCTGCTTTCACCCTAACCTTCATCTAAGTTTCATTTACAATCTTAAATCTAGCTCTTCACTAATCTGTTTCAGCTTCTGCTGAAAACTTTTGCTTCCTTAAACTGGCTCCAAGCAAGCTCCCACTGCAGCGAATCACCTGACTTACTGCTTTCTGATTAACTGTGAGCAGGAGTAAAATTTTAAAGCTGTGCATGAGGATTTAGCAGCAAGTCTCTTATGGGCATTAAACGAGTTTCAGAGCTAAATTCCCAAACCCCCTGAAAGATCCAACAGTAAGTTTAACCCATGTGGAAGATGTGAGGACATATCTAGGCATTAATGTGTTTCTATTGCTATAATATATTATGCTTATCCATTCATATCTATTAATCACTGTTAAAGTAAACAAATGCTGTTTGCTTTAGAGTTCAGTTTCAGCAGACACAATTGTTTTCTCAAACTCCTGTTAAGACCTTAATGCGGGAAGTACTAATCACGTATGTAATTCTAAACATGTGAATAGTCCCACTGATGACTTACACCAGGGGTCGGCAACCTAGGGCAGGCGTGCCAAACATGGCACGCGAGCCGATTTTGGGTGACACGCCTCTGCCTGCCGCAGTCCCAGCCCCCAGCCCCACTCAGCCCCCCCGCCCACCGCTCTCCCCTGCGGAGGCAGGAGGCAGAAGCTTGGTCCTGTGGCAGCCAAGCTCCCCCCTCCCCCACTTCTTCCCCCAGCGTGGTGCTTTCCTGCCCCTCCTCCTCCCTCCCGACAATCAGCTGATCGCCGGGGGAAGGGGGGCGGAGCCGAGCCGCAGCGTGCTCGCTGCTCCGTAGAGGAGACAGAGAAGAGGTAGGGACGGGGCCTTGGGGAAGGGGGTGGAACAGGGCATATCCCTTCCAGCCCCCTGCCCTGAGCTGCTCAGGGCAGGGGGCTGGGAGCACCCCCACAAGCCAAGCACCCCAGCCCTCTGCTCTCACCCCTGAACTCCCCCCCACACCCAGCCTTCTGCCCTGCACCTCCACACACACACAGCTCTCTGCCCTCACCCCTGAACCTCCCCCACACCCAGCCTTCTACCCTGCACCTCCACACACACCCAGCCCTCTGCCCTGAACCCCTCCACACACACCCAGCCTTCTGCCCTGCACCTCCACACACACCCAGCCCTTTGCCCTGAACCTCTCCACACACATCCAGCCTTCTGCCCTGCACCTNCTCCCCCCCCAGGTCTGGGGTCCCAGCTGCCAGCCCCATGCCAGCTGGCGTCCCGGCCGCAGGCCGCGCTCAACCCGCTGCAGGCCTAGGTGAACAGAACCCCAGGCTGGCATCTTAAGATCAGAATTTTAATTTAACTTTAAATGAAGCTTCTTAAACATTTTGAAAACCTTGTTTACTTTACATACAACAATAGTTTAGTTATATAATATAGACTTATAGAAAGAGACCTTCTAAAAAACATTAAAATGTATTACCGGCACGCGAAACCTTAAATTAAAGTGAATAAATGAAGACTCGGCCCACCACTTCTGAAAGGTTGCCTACCCCTGACTTACACACTTAAAGTTAAGCACATTCTTAAATATGTTGCTGAATCAGTTCCCAAACTTTGCTCAATCTCTTACAAAAAGGAACTTGTTGCAGAAAAGTTGTCACTTTCCACAGACCCATTTTTAAAAAATCTGCTACTCAGCCTATTAGAAAATTAGGGGCTGAAGTTCCCCCCACTTGGAGAATGTCAAAACTGGCCATATGAAGGCTTCAAATAGAAAATACTCTAGGTCAGATCTCATCTAATTTTAGAAATCATCAAGTAGCTTCTTGCCGCCATATCATGCAAAAAAAATTTGGTTCTAATTTTTTTTAAATGGAGTTCTTCAGGAAAGAGAAAAAAAAACCATTACAGATAACGTTCTCCCCCACTCATCCCTCCAACCAGATCTGGAAACACTAGCAGATCTCAGCCAAAGCAGTCCTACATCCCAACATATTTTCTTGCTTGAATAGTTTGGCAGAGTGAGAAAGCAAGATGTGTGACCTTTCTGCAGCTTTCCTACTGTGGATAATTTCTGCTGAATAGGGCAAAAAGTAATCAGGATACGAAACTGTACAGCATAGGTATCTGATCTCATTTCATCATTATGGTACAAGTAGCGAATCGTATGAAGATTACTCTTTGATTTTAATTTAAATGGATTTTACTGCTAAATTGGATTTTGTTATGCTTCATAAGAATATATTTCATGAAGCAAACTGAATTGCCTACCTTTACAAATTGATATGGATCAGAGGAGAAACTTCATTTCATGCAACCTTTGAAATATCCATACAGAAATGTAAAATTTACTCTTGCAAGTCATCTGTGATTCTAATGCATTAAGAATTATTTTTATCAAAGCAGATGCAAAAAGCTTGCTATTTAGGTATTTTCCTTTTCAAGCCACTCTCCTTTCATCTCTCATATCAAATATATTAAATGTATAATATCTATTAAACTTTTAGACTCCTTTAAAACTGCCACTTATCTTTTTACACATGCCTAGACTTCCTGTTTTATCCTTCTTATGTTTTAATCAATTTGATCTTTTTACAAGTGTTTTAAGTAACTCCCCATTCAGTGACATACTGAACATAAGTTTTGAAAAGAAAACAATAGTGCTGTTTCTCAGGATATGTAAATAAACACAGTATATTTCCCTCACTGCTTTATACAGTAGATTCTTCACAAATACTTTAACAGCAACACTTCACCAAGGCCTCCTCTAGATACCATACCTTTTGGATTGGTGTGTAGGGTATGTGTAGCTACACACTGCAGTATGTAGCTATTCATGTAAGTGAAAGGCTGGAGGGGAAGGCAGCAGAGAAAGGCTCACCAGCAGGGACTTGCTGGAGCCTTTGTTTTTACTGCCTTCTCCTGCCTTTCCCTGCAGCAGGAAAGATTCTAGCAGCAGGGAGGCAGTGGGACACTGCTAAAAATAGCAGTGTAGCTGGGGATGCACATACCAGGTATACAACAACAGGATTCAGGAGTGTCTTTCCTCTACTCATCTAAGCAGTGCCTCACTGTCTGCACTGCTATTTATACCCAGTCTAAAGGTGTATGTTTGTCTACATGTCAACAAAATGAGTGTGCAATGTAGTCATACCCGAAGGCTCCAAGTCAGCACAACACTTAAGCACATGCTTAAGTCGTGAGGACTTAAGCATGTGGTTAAGTGCTTTGCTGAACAGAGATGAACTTAAACGCTTGCTTATAGTTAAGATTTCTACAAATATAGAGTTTTGTATGTGATGTTAGAAAATGTAATTGTAAAAGGTCAAAACTGTATGGAGTAGAGCTAAAATGCTCTGCGAATTCTCCGATGTGTGTTAAGAAAGCACCACACAAAGTTATAGGAAGCCTGGTTTTCACTTAATTATGCTTGCATGAAGATTTTTCTGTAATCTACTGAATGCACTTTGCACTTAACCTTTATATTACATTTTCAATTATTTTTAGTCAATGTCAATATATTAACATTGCATTAATGGAATCCTATGCAAGTCATCCAGTGGCAAAAGTACTACCACTCAATTCTCATGTATGTTAACCTAATATTATATATTCTAATGGATAAATTGCCCGTTTTATGTTTCAAAAGTACGGAGTTCTAATCTTGTGAAAATGCACTTTCATTTTCTTTATAACTTGCAGCTATCACTCTGGGATATAGTCATTCTTATTTCTAACCAAAAATTGAGTCAAAATATTTAAGATGTTTAAAACAACTACTGGTAAGAAAATGAACAATTCAACAATATATATAATTAAAATGGCTGTGTTAGAAAAGGATTTGCTTTTTGGAATAGTCAGGAACCAGTAACAAGTCATGCAGGTATAAGATCATTTATTGAAGAAGCAACTCTTTAGCTAGTGCTAACTTGGGGCATAATCCTGATTTTACTGATCTCCATTGGATTTTTGCCATAGATTTCCTTCAACAGCATCAGGCTCAAGCCTTTTGTCTCTAATCTAGGTTTTATGATCATGGGAGCACTGAATTGTGGCGAGTCTGGGTAAAGGCAGCTGTAATAGTGTTTTGTTTCTTTTAACCATTGAAATAGCTAATCCTTTCCTAACATGGCTATTTTTTTATTATTACAGCTTTATAAAACCAAAATGTTCTATTTCTAAGTTTTCCTCTCCCCCAACATCTAAAACACATTTTAAAAGATTAAAAAGTACAGAGAAGCCAATAAGCTTAAACTGAATTAGTGCTCATTAACATATAGTGCATCTTATTTATTAATGTTCACCCCAGTATGTTTACAGAAGAAAGGTGATGCAGATTAAAGAAAGATATGAACAGAATATGTCACGATTTATTTTTAAAATTATTACTTCTATTTCCAAGTTGATTGAATTAAAGTTAATATTTGTCCACTTTGAAGAAACAAAATGGAAAATGTATGTTTCTTTATGAGACCACACAGAGCTATGTTTGTGGTCAACAAAAATATTTTGAGTGATGTTGCCTAGCAACCTTCATGAGAGGAAAATTATATTCCTGCAACACAGTTTATAGAATATAAGCTTTAGGATAGCTATAAAATCAACTGAGCTACAGTGTTGCTTCTGCAAAAGAAGCCTAACACCAACAAACACTTTCCTCCCTATTTAATTAATGCTGCGAGTTTGAACTGGCCTTCTTGTAGAAAAGAAGCATACCAAGATTTGAAAAAAGAGTAAGTAATTTGGCAGAAATACTCATATGTAAACAGCCATGTCATTACACATTAGGAAAACAGGCTGAAGTCATTAGGCATGCCTATTGGTTAGAGCAGGCATCAGTTGCCAGGAGTCAGAGCCCAGGATCAGAACTGGAGTCAGAGGCCAAAACCCAGGGTCACAGATGGGAGAGCCGTCCATAGGACAGACTGGGGCCACCGCCCCGGGCCCCCCACTTTGGGGGCCCCTGCATTTCGGGAGGCAGGATCCAGGGCAGCCTGGGGGGCTAGTGTGGGGCCTGGCGCCAGCAGCAGCGAGCGACCCAGCCCCAGCCTGCCCTGCTCCGCTCTGCCCCGCCAGCTCCTGGCGTCATTCGGGGGAGGGGACAGAAGCTGGAAAGAGGCAGGGCGGGAGCTTGGGGGAAGGGGTGGAGTGGGGGCGGGGCCTGGACTGGAGAGTGGGGGGCTTGTCTCAGGCCCCGCACCCCCCTAGGGGCAGCCCGGACAGGTGGAGTCAGGAATCAGAGCCAAGGGTCAGAACCAGGTTACCCGGGGTGAGACAAGACATGGGCAATGCTGGGGCTGAGATAGAAGCAGAGCTGGGAGCAAGCAGCCACAGAAGCTATCACAATCAAGATAAATGCTTTGTGTAGCCACTGAACTGCTGCTGCTTCTGGGCTTAAGAGCCAGTCTGCTGACCCCTGCAGCCAATTAGGGATCTTATTAAAGGCCAGCCGTGCTCTTTGGTTGCCTGGAGACTGACTCAGCTGGAGGCCCTGATTCCAGACAATTTTTACTGATGAGTTGCTACTCATCCCTATCATTGTACAGTTATTTTGAGATAAATATTGCTGTCTCATAATAAAAGATCTCTCTACCAAACTCTGTGAGCAGTGGGTGAAAAAAACAGGTGTATGCAGCTAGGTAATTTAAGGCTGTTTGCTATGTCCTGTACCTTTAAAAATGGACTTCCTAGCCAGCTTGCAGGAGCACTCACTGAATTATATATATATGAAGTCTCCATGAGAGAGTACAGTGAATGTGATTCACTTTGTAACAGCAGCCATCATGAAGTAATTCAGTGAGTGCTCCTGCAAGCTGGCTAGGAAGTCCATTTTTAAAGGTACAGGACATAGCAAACAGCCTTAAATTACCTAGCTGCATACACCTGTTTTATATACAGTTTCCTTTAATCTAAAATATAAAATAATTTGGACTGAAAGTGAATGTGAATTTATTCATGTTTGTGGTAATACATAAAAACGAAGAGTAGATACTTTCACATGTGAAAGGGTACAAATGTTGGCTGCATCTCAAAATGTGGTCAATTTATAGAAACATTGAAGTGAGTTCTCAATGTCCATGTGTAGCTCATGAAAAGCGTAGCAGCAAGTATTTTTTCTATTAACTTTTTATTAATTTTTTTAAAATATATATACAGAAAAAACAAGCATAACAAACTATACATAAACTTCTCATAATACATAAACTTCTTATAGTATATTAACAATTTGCAACCTAACCTTGGCTTTGCTTGAAACGTTATATATGAATGAATGATTAAAATATAAATCAATTATTTGTATTATACAATTTAGAAAGAAACAACATTTGTTTATAAAAATCCAACTACTGAAAGAAAATTAAGTTAAGCTAAAGAATAGAAGCAAAATTCAAAGGAGGGTGATAGAGATAGGGATGGAAGGAAATGATAGTGGGGGGGGGGGGCGTGCATTTAATAGGAGGATCATTTAGATACTTCCAGAGATCCCATATCTCTGAAAAAATTTCTTGGGGCTTTTTATTACAGTATACAATTTTTTCCATGATGGCCAAGTTTATGATGTCTGTACTCCAGACAACACTTGTTTGTGGCTTTTTGGATTTCCACTTTTGTAGTAGTAGTCCTTTAGCAATCATTAGTGCTCTACTTAGCCAAAGGCTTTCAGATTTATTCAGCTTCCAATTAACATTTAACAGGTTTAAAATTACATATTTAGCTTATAACACAATTTTATTTGATAGGAAAAAAAAATACTTCAGCAATTAAGTTCTTCCCAAAACATATGGGGGTAGAAGCATTCCCAGAGCATATGGGTTAAGTTAGCACCTGTTGAATCATAGAGCCAACATTTGTCTGACTTAACAAGACATATTGGAGAGGGGGTCCAATGCATCCTCCATGTGCTTTTCTGCTGGATGAATCTTAAACAGATGTTCAAGGAACAGTTCTGAGCACTGGCTAAAATTTGGTTAGCAGAGAATGATTGGCCTAGTTCCTCCTTTCATTTCTTTTTTAGGGAATCTATGTTTAATTCAAATTTGCTGGTTTGCATATAATGTTGCCATAAGTCTTGGCAATCTGGGTAATATTTGGAGAAATGAAAGTAGTTCAATGGGTTGGGGTGCAGGCATCAAGGCATGTTTGAGTTGGATATATTGCCGTTCCTTCTTAGTCCCTACATTGGACCTTTCTTTTAATATTGTAAAAGGGAGGAAGGTATCATTTTCAGTAAATTGACTCATGGTCAAAATTCCTTTCCTAATGCAATCTGGCCAAATAATGGGGTTGCCTGCTATACAGAGTTTCAAGTTATCTCCTATAGAGGCCTTTGTATGTAGAAGCGAGTGATTTTTAAATTTAGTGGACGTGGTATGCCAAGTATTTCTAGCTGCCACAATAGTTGGTAATTGTTCTTTAGGGAATTGATAATAATCCAAGTGCAGCTCATTGAAAATGGGGAAAGGACCAACCAATTCTGTTTCCAGTTGGAGCCAATTTGGGGCTCTGCAGCATGAGGGAATGAGCCACTATGCTGCTTGGCTAAGAATTTTGCCTGATGGTAAAGTTTAAAGTTGGAAAATCTAAAAGCACCTGTTTTGATTGGAAGAAGTAATCTTAGTAACAAAATTTGGTGTTTCTTACCAGGACCCCACAAGAAGGACCTGAACATGTTGTTGATTTTGGTAAATTAAAATGAAGTCATATGGATAGGGAGGGAATTCAGAATAAAAAGGATCTTGGGGAGGGCATTCATTTTAATTGCTTATTTTTCGCCCAAAGAGAGATAGTGCCTGCCATCTATTTCAATCATTTGCTAACTGCATGAATATCGTGGCTAGGTTAATCTTGATTATGTTTTCAATTTCCTTAGGGAACAGGATGCCAAGGTGTCTGAGGTGTGACAGTTGCCATCTCAATGTCCCTTTAGGAGAGCCACTTGCAACCAAATCCAATGAGCTCTTTTTTGCTTCTGATTTATCCCAATTTATCTTGGAGCCAGAGAATTTGCCAAAATCATGTATTGTTTGTAGGATATTTAGAATAGATTGATCTGAATTTTTAATAAATAGGAGGATGTCATCTGCATATAGAAGCATTTTGTCTCCTAAGACCCTGTTTTGATCCCTTGAATACTTTGGTGTTCCCTAATTAGTACTGTAAGTGGCTCTAATGCTAAATTGAACAGGAAGGGTGAGTGAGGGCCTCTCTGTTTAGTTCCCAAAACAAATCAAAGGGAGAGGGGATATTGTGCTATTGTTAGTATGCAAGACTTGGGGTTGGATTATAACAGCTTTATCCATGGAATAAAGGAATCTCCCAACCCAACTTTATGCAGGGTAAGAAACAGATATTTCCAGTTCACTCTGTCAAAGGTTTTCTCTTCATTGAGTGAAATGAGTGCTTGGAAATTTCTAAAATGTTGGTGGAATGCCATAACGTTAATCAACTGATGTGTTATCTGAACCATGCTTTTTAATAAATCTCACTTGTTGGGGTGAACCATATCATTAATTACTTTTTAAGCCTCTTATAAAAATACTTTCAAAAATATTGGTTATCAGTATTGATTAAAGAGCTGGGTTTACAGCTGTAACATTTTTGTACATACTTGCCCAGTTTAAGTAGTATAGTAATTAGGGGTTTGTTCATAGTAGGAGGTAATGTAACTTTCTTTAAGACATCTTCATAAATGTGTAACACCTTAGGAGGCAGAATTTCTTTGAGACTTTGATAGAATTCTATGAGTAGGCCATCAGGACCGGAGGTCTTGCCCGGACTTATTTCCTCCATGGTCTTGATTATTTCTTCTGATTGCAAGGGAGAGGACAGCCTGGCCTGCTGCTTTTCTGAGATTTGTGGGAGGTTAAGAGTTTTACAAAATGATTGCATTCTTCTGAGGCAGGTGATAAGTAATTATTGAAAGAGCCTGCTAGAATTTTAAACACTGATCTCTTTTTGATAAGTAGTAATCTGCCCTTGTTCTGATTTGAGTGATGCTATTCAGGACTTTTGAGCTCTCTCTTTTAAATGTGTATGCAAGAATTTTCTCTGTTCACTCCCCTGATGCCCAGTATGTTAGAGTCTAAAAAGAGCAAATCTTGTGGTGAAGTCAATAGATTTACTTCATACTGAAGACTGATTACTTTTTAAAAGATTTCTTTGGAAGGGATACTTTGCATATTTTAAATCCATAGCTTTAATGTGTACCAGTATTTCCAGGAGCTGAGCCTGGCTAATCCTCTTTCTATCCACTGAATAAGAATTGACCCTGCTCCAAATAAAAGCTTTTAGTGTATCCTGTAGGGTGGATTGGGATCTCTTTGGTGTCATTTGTGTTGAAGAAAAAACAAATTTCTTCTGTGACATAGTTTTGAAAATGTTTATCTTTCAAAGTAGAGGAGTTCAATCTCTATCTTTTACAAGTCCAATTTGTCTGAGGAGGGGGAAAATATATTATCACTGGTACATGATCAGAGATCACAATAGACTTGATTTCATTATTTAGCACTGAGTCCACCAGATTCGAAGAAATCTATTCATGAATACGTGGAATGTGGGGAGGAAAAAAAAGTAAAATCCTTCATTGTAGGGTTCTGCAACTGCCATAGATCTTTTAACCCTAATTCTTCCATAAAATCTTTTAAAGTATTTCTAGCATGTGATTTTGTACACGGGGGCCACACTAACTTGTCTAAAAAGGGTCCAACACCTCATTAAAACCTCCTGTTATGATGATTGATTCTAGTGGAATATTACTTAATTTGGGGGAAAAAAACACTTTTAAAAAAAAAACTTCGATCATCTTTTCTGGGTCCATATATAATAATCAGAGTATATACAGAGTCAGAGATCTTAGTCTTCACCAGCAAAAATCTAACTTCCTCATCTTTATTTACGTCCAGCATTAATAATAGTGTTAAATATAAAAAAATGTTTTTTAATTTATAAGAGGGTCGCACTCAGAGGCTTGCTGTGTGAAAGGGGTCACCAGTACAAAAGTTTGAGAACCACTGCCCTAGAACCTCATCCACACCTGATGATAGCGTGAAGGCCATTGCCCAGTGGTGACATCAGCAATATAAATCAGCATAGTATTGATTTTAACTCATTTCATAAAAATAAAAACTAAAGAAAAGCATTTGAACTAATATTATTGAAAAAACAATTGAACATCTCATACTAACACATTCTCAGTAACGTGGTGGATCATAACCATCAATAATAATTATTCTTGGATGGGATTTTAGGAGACCAGATTTCTTTACAGTTGGGGAATTGAAAAGATTCATCATTAAACTGAAATCTTCATTACATTGTTTAGATCTGGTATTTCTTATTACATTACATTAGGACATTACAGTACATTAGGACAAATGGATTGAATAATTCCAGATTTATTATAAACTCAGAATCTAGGAAATTAGATGGAGATGAAACAAAGTAAAATCATTATGGGTAGAATGGGAAGATTAAAAATAATAATAATAATAATAATAATAAATAATAATTAATAATAATAAAAATAAAAGAGAGAGGGAAAGGGCTAGAAAAGGTACCAGGAGGGAGAGTGCCTTGGACAGAAAACAAAATCACACTCTGTTGAGCCTTGCTGATCCACAGGTGTAAAGAGTCCCCATGTCTGGAGAAGCGATTTGCTTGGAGTCAGCATCTCAGAAGTGGGTGTGCTCCCAGTGCACTGGGATTATGGGGGGGAGGGAGGTGGATAGATGCAGGCAAAGCAGGAGTGTCCAACACTCCAACCTGCTAACACCAGCAGCCAGAGCCCAGAGCTGCTTCCTGAGCCAATCAGGAGGTTCAAAATTCAATCCGAGATGATATCCTTCTCCCCAGCCACTTGCTCCCCAACCATCTCCCTGTGCTGGTGAAACAAGGGAACTTCAAGGAAATAAAACTGAGAGAAAGGGAGGCGGCAAAGTGGTGGATTTGCCCTGTACAGCTTGTTGCTTAACTGAGAACTGAATTCCAGCACTGCAGTGACTGAGCTGGTAAATTTGTTTTAATTCATCATGTCTGTATCTTCTGCAGAGTCCTTTGCTGTAGTGAGATCAGATACCTTTCGGCTTTTTCTGCTGTCATAGAACTAAGCATCTTGCTCTCCTTTTTAACTCTGAAGGTAGCAGGGAAGGAAATGAGGTCATCCAAACCCAACCCATTGGCTCGGGCTCTTGATCTATTGAAGTTAGCCCTCTTCTCCTCCACGTCTTTGGTGTCATCCAGGAAAATCATCCGCCTGTGTCCTTTCCATGTTAGTTTTTTAAATGCATGAGCTTTATGAAGAATGAGTTCCTTACTATTTTATTTTAAAAATCTTACATTTGCCCGGGGCTTTGGATTTGGAGGGGGCTGGTGCAAGGGAGCAGTGGTCTCTCTCAATATGTAAATTCTGATCAGGGAGAAGAAACAAAAACGCTTGCAGTCTGGTGGATAAAAATTCCTCAGGTCTCCCTTTTTCCAGCCCGTCTGGGCACCCTACAATTCTCAGATTGTTTTTCCTTGATCTTCCCTTGAGATCATTAGCTTTCTCCTGCAGTGTTTTCATAGTCCTTCCCTGTTGCTTTGCAGTTATATTCACAATACTCACTGTGTCTTCTAGCAAGGAGATTCTGTTCTCAGCCTCATCTAGTTTTGATGCTGAGCCTAGAAAAGTAGCTTGATGTGTACTAGTAATATTTTTTACCTCAATTATATCTTCAAATATTCTTCTCAAGTTAGTCTGATCACCGAGATTTGTTTTAGCCAGTCCATAATTGCATCTAGTCTCAGAGAGGCAGCTTCTCCCTTGTCAGCCATCTTGGCTGCAAGAGGGCTGACCAATGGCTTTTGCTTTTTAGGATTTTGTAGAAAGTCTGGAGATGAAGCAACAACCAATATGGTATTAAATTGAAAGAAAAGAGTTATAGAATAATACTTGATGGAAATTAGATGGTAAAAAGCAATTTAATTGCGAACAATTGTGGATTTTAGGAGGTGGGGAAGGGAGCTATAAAGCTATGCATCCTTAGTGGCTCCCAGAAGTCAGAGCAGCAAGTATTTAATGAGTCTCTTCAGCCTCTCATCTTATCTGATTCAGAAGGATAAAGAATTTTTTCTGAAGCTAGAGGACACGTGAATTGGGGTTTTAAATTAATACAGAAAATATCTGGCTTATCTTTAACCTCTGATCAGCGGGACTATATGGGCTGGGGTTGTTAAAACATGTTTCTTCTCAAAACTTCATGTGGTTGCCTGGCATGTGATGGGAATAGAAATCCAGATCTGATTTTTAAGGTCCCAGATCAGTGATTGACACTATTTGTTGGATATTAATAAAACAATTTTTAATTCTTCAGGACTTTCCTAGGTGGTTCTTATGGGGAGATGCCTCACCTTCAATGATACCCTCAAAGAGTAAGATTACCACAAATAATGACTATTACTTATATGGCCTGGAGGAGTGTCTTATAGCAGAAGTAGAGTTGTTGAGAATGTAACCCTTCTGCCAGGGTGAGCTGGCAGCAACCAGGGCTGGGTTCAATATCTAGGGGTTCCTTTTCAACAATACAACACAGAACCGTCTCGAACCGCTACCCAGTAATCTGGGAAAATTATACACTACAAAAAGAAACTTTTAATGAAAGGAGGGAAGTCACCTGACATTAATTAGGGAAAATGCTGCAAGCAGGAACCATAATCATAAAACTGTGAGCAGGACACCCACCCTAGAGTGCATGGGACAGTGTCTTCTGCCTCATGTTCTTGAGTTCAACAACCAAAAGTTCCTTTACTGTGCCCCCCCGCCCCACCTCTGCTCCCTCACCATACCCCACTCACAGTGGTTGTCCTTGGTCAGTGAGGACCCAGGGTTCAGAGGTGTATCTGTGTGAGTTCACCTCCCACCCGGGAAAGAAGGCACGTCACTTGTTCCGCCATCTGAGACCTTGCCCCGCCAGCTGCCGTTCCTCTCCACTGGACACCCTGCCAGCCGCTGTTCTGCTCCTCTGGCCACCCCGCCAGCTGCCATCACCGGCCATTCGTCGGTCACCTTCTGCTGCCACCTGCTTCTCCGCTGTGACTTCTGCAGGTCAGATCCCGCTTACAAGAGCAAGTTCTTGAAAAGAAATAGCTACCACACTTTTGTGGAACTGCAAAAAGATTCAGCTCCTCAGGTACTGAATCAAAGTGGATAACAGAGATCGGGGCAATTTGGCAAACCTTATTTTAGGCTAGGTACTTGTCCAACTGCCAAAGTAAATATGAGAAAGACATCTTTCTGTTCTATTCTTGATGCATGTCAAAAATATTGCAATTTGTCTTTCCTTTGAAGAACTCACAGATAAGTCTCTTAGATATAAGTCTAAAGGAAAGTAATACAAGCCACTAAAGTTTTAAAGTAGTAAAACTACTAATTTATAATTAAATGGGAATTGGTATCCTGACAGCTTGATATTGCAGAGTAGGGATAAGAAAAGATGAACTCATTCCTATGGAGTGCAGGCAATCTTAAATTGTAAGGCAGATTCTATTATTTTCTTATACTTTTAACTCAAGTAAATTAACTGAAAACTACTTTTAAATTAACATTTAATTTAAATTAACTTTTATTTTAAATAATAATAAATTTTACTTTACAACATCTTTGAATGTCCCTGCTTTCCCATGCATAGGAATGAGTTCTACTTTAACACAGTCCTACTCAGCTTCATTATTAGTCTGCAGCTCTTCAGCAAAATGGCAGTTTGTACTGCAAGGCCATTAAGGTCTGGAGATAACAAAACAATCATTGGTAATTCAAAAAAACATTTTAATGTTCATTTTTAGTATGTAACATAGCATTCGTGCTTGAGTGAGAACTAAAGTACTTGGGTCTCATTTAGTAAATATTTAAATATGTAACTTATTACATTTCGATAGATGATCCTCCCCCCGCAGGGATGGATGAAGTTGGAGCATCTATGATGCTACTATTACCTCTGTTGGCTGCTTGAAATATCCTTCAAGATAAGGCATAGTTGTCTCATCTCCAGACTCTTGCATGACTGGACAAGTGGCTATAGTCTTCCCTTGATAAGCATTTTAAGGCCAGGTGCTCTTATTCCTTGAGGGCACTGTTATGTAGATCTGAGCAAATAATTGATTTAGACTCATAGACTTTAAGGTCAGAAGGGACCATCATCTAGTCCAGTGGTGGGCAACCTGTGGCCCGCGGGCCGCACACGGCCCATCAGGGTAATCCGCTGGCGGGCTGCAAGACAGTTAATTTACATTGACCGTCCACAGGCACGGCCGCCCGCAGCTTCCAGTGGCTGTGATTCGCCGTTCCTGGCCAATGGGAGCTGTGGGAAGTGGCAGCCAGCACGCCCCTGTGGCCCATGCCCTTGTCTATGTCTGTAGCTCATCCATACCCCAATAGTGTCAAATGCCCAGCCTTGTATCTGGGCATAAATGAAAGCCAGCTGACTGATGCTCTGTCTGGATAAGACTAAGGTGATACTGGTAGACTGGGCAAAGCAATCAGAAAGGAGGATTATAGCTGTATCTCTTACTGAGGGTGTGTGCATGCTATTTGTGTTTAGAGTTTGCAGTCTAGAGAGACAAGGAAGGTGACGTAATATCTTTTATTGAACCAACTTCTGTTGATGACAGAGACAAGTTTTTGAGCTACACAGAGCTCTATGTAGCTCGAAAACTTGTCAGTTTGCAATCTAGGGCATTTCTTGGATTCCTACCAGCTGATAAGCAAACACATAGTAGTTTTGAGGAAAGCTATTTTTCTCTCCCATGCCATATTGCCACCGCTGCTATCAACAAACTGGAGACCTCTCAGAGATCCTCAGTTTTGGAATAGAATCCCCCCTTCATCTGCTATAACTCAAATATGTTGAGCTAAATATGTACCCAGACTTTTAGGGAGGGATGGGAATGATGAGTCCTATTTGTGGAGCTGGAGGTATTGTTTGGGGATGATTTTATTGTGGTTAGTTATTCTGGGATTTACCAGTGATAAGAACCTGTAGCCTTTATTTCTGGTATGATTATATATTTAATTTTTAGCAAAGGCACCGAAAAGAGTCTTTTAACTTTTGTACATACTTATAAATGTAAATAAGCAATTAATCATTGGAGTATTATGTTAAAAGTGCTACATTTAAATATATATATAATATAGGTCAAAAATATTATAGCTGTGTTTGAATTCCGACCCTTTAGTGCTATCCATTGCTGTCTATTAGTATCCACAACTTTGTCACATACACAGACAAGGATTACAAATGATGAATATTTTAAATATTTTAATGAAAATCTCTAACTGTAAATATAATTAGTTTGTTTATTAGTGAGAAGCAGTTAGCATTTATTAACTGATCTCTCTAATCTGAATTGCTTTCCTGTTCTATTTTTTCCTCTCTGACACAGCTCCTGGAGCAATTTTAAAATGCTGGATTTTTTTTTTATTAAAAACAAAAACAAACAAAAGAAAACACAACACAGTCCCGACCTGTAGAGCCTCCCACACCAACTGTCACCAGTGCTACTGAGTGTAAAAAGCATGATGCTTGCTCATTCCTCTGTGGCAGATGTTGCTGTATCAAGTGCACAGAGGTCCTGCCAGCTGGCAAGAATATGATTTGATGAAAGAATAAAAGAGAGGTTTCAGAGCTGAGCTGCCCTGACTAGGAAAAGAGAGGAATTGAGGGTGTATTCTGAGAACCACTGAATATAGAACCCTAGCAGCTGCAAAGCCTGTGGAGAAGACATGGACTGAACTCTGTGGCCAAGTTTTTCCAAAGTCACCAGGAATTTTGGGTGCCTGAGGTTTTGGATGTCCAAACTCATGTGCCTCAAAGAGGCCCAATTTTCAGGACATGCTAAACCCATTGAAAATCATGTCCCTTCAATGTGTCTGATGTTGGACACCCAAAACCTGAAGTGCAAAGAGTCATTAGACACCTCAGAAAACCTTGACCTATCTTATTTGTCCTATTGTTCACTTGTTTGCTAAAAAAGTCAAACTCCAGGAAGGGGTAAATTTTGATCCTACAGAGAGTGTGTGGTGTGTGTCCCAGATCAGGTAAGAGAGTAATTTGTTCACTAGCGTTTGAACAGATGAAAGTTTTTTTCACTGTATATAAAATTCAATAACAATCTTTTGAATTAAAAACAAAACAAAACACTAATCCAGAAGAGTTCAGAGATCAGGTCTGGTTTAGGAGGAGCAATGAGTGAAAGGGCAAGGTTCAGGTCATTCAAACTGGTTTTACTTGACTGAAAATGGGAACAGTATCCTTATGTTTAATGGAGAGGACAGTAATATGTGTAAGAGGTAACTGAATTTAAGTATACTATTTCCTTCTAAAGAGTCTGTAAAAGAGGGAAGGATGAAAAAAATGGGCCCCCCCACCCCAAAGCAAAATTAGAAGAAAAACATTAACTGCAACTCCTTTGCTGCCCTCAGAGATAAGGCATACAAAGGGAACCCTCTCCATCTTCCCACGAACAAGGTAAGTTTCAGAAGCCTTCCTATCATTGACTATAAATAACTCTTCCCCCTTGGCAGTTCTACTTCTGCAGTAATGCTGCCAGAAGATATAGGCCTCAAGGTATCTATAGTGCAGAATCCATGAAATGTTTTATTGTGAATAATTTATTTTGGCAGGTGCTTGATCTTAAGTTTTAAATGTAAAACTGAAATCAGGCTTCAATAGGGTTCAGACATTCATCTTCTTACCTTTGACAAAGTAATACGGACTGGGCTATCCTCCATCTCTTTCTCATCTACTACATCAAGGCACTAACTTGTACACTCTTGATGGACATAGCATCTATTTAAAAATCAAGACCAGGCCTCTAAATTTCACAATATCTATTAAAATGGAGTAGCTGCAGATACCACCCCCCAGATGTTTCAGCTCTCAATTAGTTATATCATCTACTTCTTTCTTTTGCAATAGTACAGCTCCCACTGAAACTCAGACATGAGGCTTGATTTCAATTAAGGTTTCAGTCCATGCAAGAGTGAAAGAGCTTATTGTAGTGAAAATATTGTGCTCACAATACATTTATTACCTGACATTTCAAATCAAGAACAGGAGGAAAACCATGCAAAGATAGCAGGGAAAATGTGAAAGAGGGGAACTGGAAAGAAAGAGAAAAGTGGAGAAAAATTGATCAGAGGAAAGGGAAGAAGGACCAAGGTGGTGTAGAGGAAGAAATGGAGGTAGGAAAAACAACTGGAGAAGATAGAGTAAGACGCACAAAGGAGAACTGAGAAAACAAGTGTGAACTATAAAAACAAGGATTAAAGCAAATGAATATTAAAAAAACACAATGGGAAAGTGCATGGATAATAGACAAAAATATAGGTATATGGATGGAGATAGCTGATTGTGAAGAATGGCAGGTGTTATGGAAAAATGTATTATGAACAAGAAAAGGAAGAAAGAATCGAGGAGATTAAAAAAGATATAGACACAAGAAAGTTAACAGAATTAAAGAGAATTCTATTTAGCATTATTAACTAGAAAGAGCCTTATTTACTTTTTGTTTATTTGGTTGTTTATGATGTCAGTTCCAGGATAACTGCACCTGTATTCCTCCTTCTGTGGCCCATCAAGGGCACCCACTTAAGGTTTCTGGCTTCCATCTGTCACCTCTCTTAGGTGGAGGCCTGCGTCTCCCTCCTGACAGGGGTTTAAGGCTGCATAGCTCCCTGCCTTACCCTGCAATATCCCCAGCAAACCAGTCTGCCTAAAGGCCAGTGCCTGTACTCTGCTTTCTCTGAGAGGGGTAAGAATAGCATATTGCCAGCAGTTACAAGTTACCACACAGCTCTGTCTCAACAAGCACTTCATTCTCAAGAAAAAAGCATTACAAAGAAAACATAAGAAAGTCCCGGGAGGCCTGGTGGTCCAAAGTCTTTCTGATTCTTGCACAAGGGTTGGAGCCCTTGGACAGAAGATCCTGTCCATTTGTTGGATCCGAAAGAAGGCGCTGAGTCAGTTTAAATGCAGCCTTGTTAAGTCAAAAGCCCTTTCTTTGTTTTACTAGTCTTTGGAAATCCAGTTTGATCCAGTATATGTGAACCTCCCGAGGAGTTGGAGGTGTTTACAAAGTGAGTGACTCATCTTAATCACTGTTTTAAATCCTGAGGGAGCTGTGGTAACATTCCCCAATGGAGTAGAACACAATCATACATACAATTCTTGGCCCGCAGCAATACATAAACTTAATATAGTATGTTCCCCCACAGATACTGCATGCGGTTCAATATCTGTCACATATGGCATCTTATGCTTTGTGGCCCACATTTCAGATTCCTCTAGAAGCAATCTGTATTTAGTAAGTGCATAGGACTCCTCACCTCCTATTTCTTTTAAGAAATTTTGGCGTGGGGGGTCAATTATAAAAGTTTCAAGAAGATATATAAGAAAAAAAGCTGCAGCAATTCTTGCTGTCAGCTTATGGGACAAATTTAACACATTGAAAATTAAACAACTTTGGAGTTGTTGGTTCCCCCCCCCATTTATAGCTCCAATTTGGATATTTTTGGAGTTTTCCTCTGGACATTGCATACTATTACCGAGACATTTTTTTTTAATCAATTTAACTCTATGTACCAGGACTGTTAGACTGCAGGAAGTATTGTCCTTTAGAGCAACATTAAACTTCTCATGTATGATACCATATCCCTCACTTGCAGACACTTCCACTGGGTGTATGGGGTAACAACTCCCATTTCATCTAATACCTCAATTAGGGTTGTCTGGTATCCAGTTTTCAACCAGAACGCCCGGTTGAAAAGAGACCCCGGCAGTTCAGGTCAGTACTGCTGACCACACTGCTAAAAGTCCGGTCGGAGGTGCAGCGGGACTAAGGCAAGCTCCTGGGCGCAGGGGTGATCAGGAAAGTTCTGTGTGCTTTCCCCACCCCCAATACGGCACCGCAGCTTCCAGTTGCCAGAAACCGTGGCCAATGGGAGCTGCGGGGGCAGCGCCTGCAGGTGCAGACACCACACATCATGCAGAGCCACCTGGCCACGCCTCCGCCTAGGGGCCAGACATGCCATCCGCTTCCTGGAGCAGCATGGAGCCAGGGCAGGCAGGGAGCCTGCTTTACCCCACTGTGCCGCCGAACAGGAGCCGCTTGAGGTAAGTGTCACCCAGCCGGAGCCCACACCCCAAACCCCCTGCCCCAGCCCTGAGCCCCCTCCTGCACCCTAACTCCCTCCCAGACCCCACACCTCCACCTGCACCCTAACACTCTGCCCCAGGTCAGAATCCCCTCCTGCACCCAAACTCCCTCCCAGAGCCCACACCCCCTCCCACACCCCAACCCTCTACCCCAGCGCTGAGCCCCCTCCTGCATGCAAACTTCTTCCCGGAGCCCACACCCTGCACCCTCTCCTGCATTCAACCCCCCTGCCCCAGATCTGAGCCCCCTCCTGCACTCCAAACCCCTCATCCTTAGCCCCACCCTAGAGCTCGCACCCCCAACCGGAGCCCTTACTATTTCCCACACCCCAACCCCCTGCTCCAATCTGGAGCCCCCTCCCGCAGCTGAAACCCTCACCCTCTCCTGCACCCCAACCCTCTGCCCCATCCTAATGAAAGTGAGTGAGGGTGGTGGAGAGTGAGCGATGGAGGGAGGGAGCCTGGAGTGAGTGGGGGCGGGACACAGGTGTTCGGTTTTGTGCAATTAGAAAGTTGGCAACCCTAACCCCAATGATTAAAAAAATAAATCTATAGGTCAAGGGAAGGTCATTTAATTTACAGAGAAAGAAGCTGGCAATAGCCTGTAAATAATGTCTACAGAAAATCAGTAATACCAGTGAATACAGTCGTCATTCTCAAAAGATGGGCTAGATCCTTAGGAGGGGTAAACAGACATAGATTCATTGTATGCCATGTTGTTTAGCCGTGTAGGTCCCATGATATCAGAGAGATAAGGTGGGTGAGGTAATATCTTTTATTGGACCAACTTCTGTTGATGAGAGAGAGAAGCTTCTGAGCTTAAATGGAGTTATGTGACTTACCCTAGCTGAAGACAGGCTGCATGACTATAGGCTACATTATAAAATCTACATATAGCAATATTCACCACTCTTATTTATGTTTCTGACTCAAGGATAAAACTCTGGCCTCTCAAATGCTATTGCAGGGATCGGCAAAGGTTGCTGTGCTATTGTTTGGTAACTTGACTAATTGCAATCAATGTGTATGGTGAATGGGCTGAGTAGAATTATAGATTGTATCATTAGGAAGGAATTCCTAATAGACCATTTCATTCACATCAACAGATGGGTGCTTACCCCCATGAAAAGTGAGCAGCTTACATGGTTATGGACCTAATCTTGGGAAGTTTGCAGGGTTTTGTTGGCCAGCAGCTGTCAAAGTGCATTTGGGATGAATCAAGCCTTAAACAGAAAAAAAATGATGCAAAGGAAGCGAAAATGGTGGCAGAAGGTAGAAAGGGCAAATCCTGAACCCCACATACATTTAAAAACTAGGAGAATATCTGAAACTTGTTAAAATGTTTGAACCATTAAATAACCACTAATACTGAAAAATGATATTTAATTTATTTTCAAAAACTTTAATGAGGGAGACAGGATCAGATGTTGGTCCCAAATTCTACCAGCCAGTTACACTAGTCATGCCATGAGTCACACCAGACTTCTGCTGGTGCAAATGAGTTCACAATTTAGCCCATTAACATTATTAAAATATTCTAACAATCAATGAGGCTAATAATTTACTCTAACATTTACTCTAACAAGTCTATTATCTTACAAAACAAATCATCCAATTTAATGCTTGTTCTCATTTTTCAAACTATAATTAAATATGTTTTGCCTTTATCCCACTATAATTCTTAGCTACCTGATCAAACCCACTATCCTAAACTTCAAACAAAAATGTTGAAATTTTAAACACAATGCCTTTATTCCTCCCCCCCCCCCCCCCCCCCCCCCCCCCCCCCCCCCCCANTGGATAAGGGCTGGATAGATGTTCTTAAAATGAAAAGAAATTAAAATTCAGTTCATTAAAATACAACAGCGGGACATCAATTGAACATGAAGAGAATTTTTCCATACAAATGAAATAATGTTGAACTTATAAGACATACTGTAGAGTTGATCATTAAGAGTTCTATTCATCTAAAATTCCCAGCTCCATGGGTGTCCGTTCAGGAGACTTCACAGTTTAGCACATAAAAGAGTGGGATTAAATTTAAAAATTTTAAAAATAGCCTCCATAGTCATAGAGGGTCAGTTTTTGGCCTTCATGTATACTGCAGAGAGCCAGACAAGGGGGGAATTACTCAATTATCTCCTTTGTTCAGGGTTCTAACTTGAGCAGCACATTAAAAAACCTGTTTTTGGTGATGCAGCTTCTTTGAGTTTACACAACTGAAGGTTTCTGGGATGCATCCACATTGCATAGGTGCAAAATAATATCACCCAGGTGCATTGTAGTGGACCATCAAACTTGGAGCTTTCCTGTCTCTTTGTGCCCCTCTCATGGAACTGTTCTATGTAATATCTGTAATATGACTACTGCCAGGCTTTATCTATGTGGCAGGGAGACTGCAAGAACTCTGCAGTAATGAGACAGTAACAGTAATTCTATGCATTATTGATGTGTAGTAATAAGTAACATTTTGAAGCGTATTACACATATATTTTTGAGTTCACTGGTAAGTTTCTGAATTGATTCAAATATGTTCAGTGTCTTCCTTATTAAGCAGTTTAAAAGTTTCCTTTAATTTCACTGAATACCCACATTTCCGTTTTGCCTCAGCACAAAAAGCTGTTTTTGCTGGCAAAAATGAAAATATACAACCTTTTGCAAAATGTATATAAAATATATACTTTGCAGGAGCAAGGATGCTTTTGTTTAAAAAAAATAATAATTTATTTTCGGTGAAAGATCTGGGAATTAATGGAAGAAAGACAAACAGTAAAAGTATGTCCATTATGATCCAAAATAACTCTCTCTCTTTGATAGGCTTCCTATTTCCAAACTCAATTCAAAACTGCTCCTCTCTAAAATTTTATATCCTATTTACTACCATCACAGCAAATCACTATTATTACTACCCCCTTCTCTACTCCCCTCCTATGTTCTGACTGCTTTTCTGTCTCCTTCCCATGATTCCTCACAGTTAGGGAGTCACACTTTTACTTGAGCTCTGCCATCAGGGCCAGATCATGCAGTCCTTCTTGCAAAATTCCCAATGACATTAGTGGGCTGCAAGACCATGCCCTTCCTCTGGAACTCTGTTCCCTCTTTCTCAAGGCCATAGAGTAATTGTTTCACTCAAATCTTGCCTATTGCCTTTAAAAAACAAAACCTGAACACACACCATACCATTTCTATTTGTCTTGCCATTGACACCAGAATCACTGTGTGTGATATTATGTACTAAGGATACTATATAATAAAAGACTATTTTTTGTATTTTGTTCCCCTCGTTGTTATTACTTCCAATTCAGATTTTTATTTCACTTGCTCTACTCTGCTTCCCCTTTACATTTTTGTTTGTTTGGCTTTCACTTTCAATGTTTCTGTTCCATTCTCATTAACACTGCCTGTTCCATTCACCCTTCCTGTCTGGTGCATTTTCTCTTTGTACCACTCTATTATACTGCTCATCAACATTACTCTAATCTCATCACTGCAGGCACTCCCATTTGATATGATCTATGATTTACGAGAAGAGGTGTACAATAGTGTGTTATTCCTATACTGTAGAAGTGAGGACAACAACCTGATAGAAGTGGTGTGTGTGTGAAATAGATGAAGAGAAGGACAAAGGGCAGTGCGTAGGAGCACCTTCTAACTGAGGGAGTGATGGTAAGATTCACAGGCCATGTCTACACTAGAAACTGTGGTTGATGCAAGTTACATAGGCAGACAGCCACTGAAGTTTGTATATTGTTCAGGTGCATGCATACTTTGCTGCTTGCATCTGTGCTGCGTATACTCACCAGGAGTGCTAGTATGGATGCAAAGTGCAGTGTACCATAGGTAGGTATCCCAGTGCAATGCCTTTTGGAAAATGTTCACAATGTGTTGTGGGATAGAAATGACTTGCCCCGGATGTCTGGGAGCTAAAAGTCTGGTTCCCGGCATTCAACTTTCCCCATTCCATCATGCCATCCATATTTAATATTTTTTGTGCCTTTTTAAAAAAAATCCTACAAATCTGCGTGGCACTTTTTGGTACCTGCCATCTACACTATTCTTATGAACATTTCAACTCCAGGATGCACAATTTTCCAGACCAGCAGGAATTACTGCAACAACAGGGGACATGACAATTTCTTTGAGGACAATTTGCTGAGGGACATAGCAAAAACCAAATCAGTTGTTGAGGCATTCACAGAGCAGCTATAGATGGTAGAGAACTGCTTCTGGTCCTTAGAAATGAGCACTGACTAGCGGGATCACATCATTATGCAGATTTGGGGTGGCAAGCAATGGCTGCTAAACTTTCAGATGTGAAAGGCCACATTCCTGAATCTGTGTACTGAGCTTACCCCAGCCCTCCAGTCCATGGACAGCAGAATGAGAGCAGCATTGACAGTGGAGAAATGAATGGTGATCATACTCTGGAAGCTTGCAATGACAGATTGCTACTGGTCAGTGGGAAATCATTTTGGAGTTGGAAAATCCATAGGGGGGCTGTTGTCATACAAGCATGTAGGGTCATTCATTGTCTCCTGCTACACAGGACTGTGATTACTGACAATGTGAAGGACATAGTGGATGGATTTGCAGCAATGGGGTTCCCGAACTACAGTGAGGTGATAGATGGCATGGGATGCTTCACTCACACCAGTGTGAGCTGGCATGGGAAGGTACATGGCGCTATCATCATGGCAGGGCCATTCTTTTCTGACCAGTGGATTACCATTGATGATACTGAAATGCGAATAATGATTCTGGGTGACCCCAGCCTACCCTTTGCTCATGAAGCCATAGACTGTCCACCATGGCAGCACCAAGAAAAGATTCAACTATTAGTTCAGCAGGTGCAGAATGACTGTTGAATCTGCTTTTGGTAGATTGAATAGAGGCTGGCAGTGTTTACTCACTAGTTTGGATCTCAGTAAGAACAATATCCCATTGGTTATAGAAACATAGAAATGTAGGACTGAAAGGGACCTCAATAGATCATCTAGACCAGTCCCCTGTTCTGAGACAGGACTAAGTATTATCTAGGTCATCCCTGATAGGGTGTTTGTCTAATATGTTCTTAAAAACCTCCAGTGACAGAGATTCCACAATCTCCCTAGGTAATTTTCTCCAGTGTTTAACTACCCTTACAGTTAGGAAGTTTTTCCTAATGTCTAACCTAAATCTCTCTGGCTGCAATTTAAGCTCATTACTCCTTGTCCTGTCCTCAGTGATTAAGGAGAATAATTTATCACCCTCCTCTTTATGAAAAACTTTCATTTACTTGAAGACTGTTATGTCCCTCCTCAGGCTTCTCTTATCCAGACTAAACAAAATCAGTTTTTTTCAATCTTTCCTCGTAGGTCCTGTTTTCTCGATCATTTTTGTTGCTTTCCTGTGGCCTTTCTCCAATTTGTCCACATCTTTCCTGAATTGAGGTGCCCAGAACTGGACACAATTCTCCAGTAGAGGTCTGACCACTGCTGAGCAGAATGGAAGAATTACTTCTCATGTCTTGCTTACAACACTCCTGCTAATATAGCTGCCTGTTGTGTCTTGCATAATACCTGTGAGACAATGGGGGAAAAACTGCTGTCAGGGTGGAGGACAGAGGTGGAGTGGCTGTCTGCTGACTTTGAACGGCCAGACACAAGGGCTATTACTAGCGCCCAACATGGAACTATTCAATTGAGGGAGGCTTTTAAAGAGCATTTTAAATGGTCATCCAGAGTAGTGTTCTATGCTGGAGTGTTCTCTGCATCTGGAGCTTTGGTTGCAAAGAACTGTGTAGTGCTTGCTGTACCTTTATAAATATGATGGGGTGTTTTCCTGGAGCTATGAATTCTTTGAAGCTTGGTGTGCGTTTATAAGTATTGTTTGCTTTGACTACCACTATGAATTCTGCGATATTTATTGTGAATTAATAAAGATATTTGATTTTCCAAAAATAGAACTTCGAGTGGAAAAAACAGTGCAGATATCTCACTCCTGTGGACAACAATGATGCCAGACAAACTCATCACAGGAATAGCAAAGGAGGAAGAGGAAGAAATAAGGCAGCCATCCCAAGAAATCTTTGGGAGAGGATTGCAGAATATTTCCATTAAAGTTTCATCACGATGTCTCAGGAGGATAAAACAGACATCCCTGTGCACATAAACAAAGTGCTCCACATGTCCACCTGCCTACCCAAAGAGGGGAATGAAAAGCAGCTGCCAACTCTACCTCTGTTTGTTGTATCTCTACCTCGTCTCATATGAGTAGAACAATGAAAAATCAATACTCTTGTCTTGTTAACTTGGGGATGGGTCGGGTGCCAGCTTTAAATCTGAGTACTGTAAGGACAAATGCATGCACACAGTTATCTGAGTTCCCTTCCCCTTCATCAGGCTTATCCGTGTTCACCTGGTGGGACTGGTCAGATTGTGGCAGAGTCTCAAACAGGTTTTGGCTCTCAGCTTGGCTGGAGTCCTCCACCATGTCTCTCCCCATCCTTCTTCTCCTCTTCACTGTTCACAGCAGGGGGTCACCGTCTCAGGCTCCTCTGAAGTACCCACAGTGGTCTGCGGGGTGCTGTAGGGTCTCCACCAAGTATGGCGAGCAATTCCTTCTAGAAGCAGCAGATCTATGGTATAGCACCAGATCTACTGTTGCACTCTCTGGCCTTGTGGTATGTATGGCAAAGCTCATTCACTTCCTCACAGCACTGCTGCTGAACCCTGTCATACCTCTCTGCCCGCATCCCCTATGTAATCTGCTCATAGATGTCCAAGTGTCTATGGCTGGTCTCCAGGTATGCTTGCACAGCCTCTTATCCCCACAGGCCCAGTAGATCCAGCACTTCCTCTGTACTCCATACAAGAGCACATCTAGTGCATGGAGCCAGCATGGTTGGTTGGGCAATTGCACCCAACAAGGATGAGCTGCTAGGTGTTTGCATCAAGGAGGGCAACTAGGAAAAGGCATGTGAAAAAACACTCGGGGGATTTTAAAAGGGAGGGTGGCTTCCAGTCTCTGTGACCTCTGGGCTGTGGGGTTAAAAATAGTGACCTGTTGCAGGGAATGGGGCATTGTGAAACAGCTGTTGGAGGACTGTTAGGGTTGACACAGTTCATGCAGCATCTACACTTGCACTGCATCGACCTCAGTTGGTTGACCATTACACTGTTTTCCTATTTTAAGGTACTCAGAGAATGTTTACATAGAGACATCCAGGAAAATTAAACCAAAATTAACTAAAGGTTAATTGAAAGTGCATTAAGAAGTAAACTGGCCTCAGTTCACTTTAGCTTAATGCCCTTTGAAGGGAATGCATCCACAAAGGATTTTAATGTGCTTTAACTAATAATTTTTACATTCACACCTTTAGTTAATTTCATTTAACTTTCCTGTGCATCTCTTATGGGTATGTCTACACAGTAACTAAAAACCCCCAGCTGGCCCATGCCAGCCGTTTCGGGTTCATGGGGATCAGTCTGCAGGTCTGTTTCATTGCTGTATAGACTTCAAGGCTCAGGCTGAGCCCAGGCTCTAAGACCCTGCAAGGTGAGAGGGTCCCAAAGCCCAAACTGCAGCCCAAGCCCAGAAGTTTACACAACAATGAAACAGCCCCACAGCCTGAGCTCCAGGAGCTCTAGTAGGCTGACATGGGCCAGCTGTGTGGCTAATTGCTGACAGTGCTTAATTTGTAATGAAAGAGGTGCTGGGGATCAAGCAATTAGTTGCTGGGGTTCAAGCAATTTTTTTACATTCATAACTGATGCAGCAAGCCCAGAAGTGCTGGGACTATGAACTACTAATCCTAGAGGTGCGTGGGCTCAGCTCTGGCAAACCCTGACACAAATTAAGCACTGGTTGCTGTGTAGATATACTCTATGCAGACATCTCCTCAAAGACAGAATGATCAATAGTACTTAATGATGTACTGAGAACAAGTACAATAGATTTCAAAAGGTCTCGATCAGAGACAAGCATAAGGTCATTTCACTAACTACCAAGGAAAGTACAGTGTCAATACCATTAAAGGCCCAGTAGTCACAAAAGTTTTTCCAGCAAAGGTAATTCAGAAAGATAAGAGACGATCATCTTTTCTAGAACGGTGTTGAAGAGAAAGAGGTTGAAGATACGGTGGGGTCAGACAGTGAAGGGTGCCCATGTTTAAAAGGGAGCTTCTTGTTCAAATGTTTGTGTTTTGTTTAATATTTTATCTCATGAGGTGTGAAAAGTTTAGACTATAACAGGAAAAAGTCCCATAAAGCTCCAGCCGCTGCGGGGAGCCCCACACCCTTTAAATCACCGCCGGAGCTCTGGCAGCGGGGCTCGGGCAGGGATTTAAAAGGCCCGGGGCTCCCCGCAGCGGCTGGAACCTCTAGCCCTTTAAATCACTGCCAGAGCCCCAGTGGGGATTTAAAGGGCCCAGTGCTCCAGCTGCTGTGGGGAGCCCCGGGCCCTTTAAATCACCGCCGGAGCTCTGGCAGCGGGGCTTGGGTGGGGATTTAAAGGGCCTGGGGCTCCCCGCTGCTTTACTGCGTTATATCCAAATTTGTGTTATATCAGGTTGCGTTCTATCGGGGTAGAGGTGTATTCCAATATCCAGTTTACTTAGAAATATCATGGTTGGAGTAAAGATCAAGAAGCATCTTTCTATTCCCCTCTGTAAAGGTTGTCTTATCTCCTGAAGCATGAGAGTTTATATTCCTTTCATACTTATAATATATTAATAAATAGGTGCGTTCTCACAGATAGGAAAAGACAAGTATGAAACTCCAAAAAGGAAAAAGAAACACAATAGGTTACTTCCCTTTTGATACCATCTTAGCCAAGTGTAGTGTAGTTTTATGTGATTTTAATAACTTTCTTCTGCAGGCATCTCAATTTTAGGATTGCTTCACTGGCGTAATTGGTAACATCCTTAAAAGTAGACGATAATTAACATTTGAGGGACATTCAAACATCAGAAAATCCAGTAAAAATAACTAATATTTGATGAATTTTGTGAAAGGTTTAGAAAATAGAGCAATGATGATATTGGGCCCAATCCGCATCTGTTGTAAATCAGTGTCGCTTCATTGTCTTCTGTAGGGCTTTGCTGATTTACACTTAAGGAGTGTGTTCATGGACACTGGGCCATGTTTATGCTCACCCATGTACTGCATACCCCTGGTGAGAGTACAATGTGCTGTCCCTGCGTATACCCACATTCACATTGCATTTATGGTACACAAGGTTAGTGCCAGCATTTCAGGAGTGGTATCACAGGGTTTGTGTCACAGGAGACATTCTAGGATCATCCTTGCTGTGTACTGGTGGTACTGCAGATGTCTTCACAAAATTGGCAACATCAGCGCCAACCCATTGCTCTATCCTACCCAATTTGGTGGAAGACATGGAGCAAGTGACTGACAATGTGGTTCTGCTCCCGTTCCTTCTTGCAGGGTAAATGTGTCTGTGTTGCCATACATGACTAGTGAGAATCTTGGGTGAATAGACTCAAACCTTTCTCACAAGCCAAAGATGGATGACTGGGACTATGACCGATCTAGTGACACCATACAACATGACTGGGACTATGACCGATCTAGTGACACCATACAACACAGGAGATTGCCAGTGTTGTAACTGTATGTCCATGAGTGGACAACAGCTTCTGAACCAGGAGAACCAGTATGGTGTGGTGGAATCACATTGTCTTGGAAACCTGGGAGGATAAGCAGTGGCTGCAGAACTTTAGAATGAGGAAGCATACGTTCCTGGAGCTCTGTGAGGAGCTGGCCCCAACCCTACAACAGCAGAACACTTGGTTCCAGAGACCCATAGTGATGAAAAAGCAGGGGGCTATTGCCCTCTGGCAGCTGCCAATGCCAGACAGCTGTTGGTCAGTTGTAAACCAATTGGGGTTGGTAATGCACTGTCAGGCTTGTGGTGGCATTGGTTTTCAAAGCTATCCACACTCTCATCCACCCATGGGTGGCTGCCATCACCAAAGTTCCAGACATTATAGCTGGGTTCCAGAGAATGGAGTTTCTCAACTTTACCGGGGCTCTCAAAGTTACCCATATCCCCATACTTTGTCTCCCAAAAGGAGTGAGTGAGTACATCAATCAGAAAGGTTGCCTAGTGGACAACAAAGGCAGGTTCATGCACATGAATGTCAGACCCACAGGAAAGGTTCATGACTCCAGGGTGCTGAGGAGATCGGAATTGTACTTGAAGAAGAAGGACGGGACTTTATTCCCCAGAAACAACCTGGTTCTGTACAGTGTCTTCCTGTGCATGGTTATTCTGGGGAACCCTGGTTAATGAAACCATACCCCAACATCAACAACCCATCAATGGGAGTTCAATTCCAAACTAAGCAGCTGCAGGACAGTAGTGGAGTGTGCCTTTGTATGGCTGAAGGCTCACCAGCGATGCCTACACACCCAATTGGATGCCAACATGGCCAATGCTGTTTGCATTATTGTGGCGTGAAGGTGGACCAATCACATTTGTGCTGCCATTGAACCTTAAGAACCAGCTGGAGTTTCTTCTGCACCAGATATTTGTTGACATATGCTTATGGGACTTGGAGACAATTCAAATGGAAATAGACTTGTGACACATAGCCAGAAAGGGTTAAGTAGCTTGCAGGCTAATTGACCCAGAGTCAACCTTTAGAGACATGTTAGATAGGCTAGAACTTTGAAATGCAAACCTATATTGGTAGAAATTAAAGGTGATACTAACTGTATGTGTTTACTTATATCTTGCGTAATGATCAACAGTGGAACAAATAGTCCCTGTCTATGCTGTATTCTGTTAATTCAGAGATCAAAGGACATCTTAACATTTAAATGAACTGTAAACATAGGATATCGCTGTATTCATCTCTCTTTGAAATGCATAGCAAATCATCTGTGAATTGTGGAAAAACAGGCAATTGCCTTATGTTAATCTGTGGAGATAATTACCGGCAATGCTTAGGAAATGGGTCCACTTCAAAGTCCCCATAATTGTCTATTGTTCACCTAAGGACTCCGAGCTGTCACAAGAAGGCCTGAAACTTTATAAAGATGTTTGGGTCCCAATCCTTTTTATCTCAGATCTGCTTGAGGCATCATGCAGGGGAAGCCTAAGCCATAAGGACTGAGATCCCAATCCTGACTGGACCACCCCAAATATAAACATTGGACTATAACCTATGAACTATTTCTGAAAAAACTCTTTGCATCTGCAAAGCTCACCATCTCTGCTATGAATCTGAATCTCAAGAATTGTACTCATGTCTGTATACTGACCTTTTAACCAATACACTCTCTCTCTCTTCTTTTTTAATACATTTTATTTTAGTTAATAAGAATTGGCTGTAAGCGTGCATTTGGGTAAGATCTGAAATATTCATCAACCTGTAATGGAGGTGTCCGATCCTTTGGGATTGGTAGAACTTTTTTATATGATGAATAAGATTTTCAGTAATCATATTTGACTTGTGTGTCTGGGTGAAGGCGTAAGGTTGGGTTACTTTAAGGGAACTATCTTGTTGGCTTCTGGGTAAACCAGTAAGGTTGTTTTGTGCTGGTTTGGTAAATCTAACTATTTGAATATCCACCAGCTTTGGGGATTGCCTGCCCCATTCTTTGCAGTCCACCCTAATTGGGTGACCTCAGTTGGCTCCCCTGGGACCCCGGTCACAAGACAAGATTCTAAACTAGCAGATGGAGCCTGCCTGGAGGGGGAGAATCAAACCACTTCAAATGCCCACCCATCCTCAAACTAGCCCCTGCAGCATCAGGAAATCCAACCCCTTTGTCCAGTGAAGAGCAGAAAAAGCCCCTGCAACTGTACATTGTCTTATGAATTTTCAGATCAAGACTGCAAGCCACTCGCCTCCCCCCCTACAAAGGGACACCACCTTTTGATTGTGCAGGCACCACTGTGGATCCCAGACCCACCCTCCTTTCTCCCCACTTCTGTGACGTGGCTCTGAGAAGGGAGACTTTGGACACCAGGGCATGGAAATGCTTGAAAACATTTCTACTGTGACAGAGGAACACTGTGACATTCCTCAGAGAAGCACAGATTCCCTTTCTCCTTCCCATACATAACCACCCCCGTACTACACTGAATCCCACTTCCGTGTGGCCCATGTTTGTAAGGGGGAGCGGGCTGTTACTGTAGTGAAAGTTTGTGATCTTCAGAGGAGTAGAAAACAGAGTAACTCTGGAGAACCATTAATCTTGTATAAATGCCCTGTTCCTAAACTGGACCTTTCCACCCCCTCCCTTGCTATCAGCCTTTTGGCCAACAATGGCACAGACCCAGTATGATAGTTTTCTGATAATCTGTTAGGTAGCTTTTTCCAAAAGCTTTTTAGTGGTTCATGGTGATTCAATAAGATGTTGAATTTAAAGTTGTGCTTTGGTCGGGGACCACTGGTGGGGGAAAGGTTAGTGGCTTTCCAGTCCTGAATGCGGCCCTGGAGAAAGAGGGAGGGGATGTTGGCAGGAATGGTGAGATTTTAACGTACCAGCTTTGGGTTCCTCTTCCTGCCGAGTCTTGGCATCCTTCTATGGCTCGTCAGGAAGGGCTTGTTGAACCAGCTCCTCTGGGAAGAAGTGCAGGATAATGTGTTCCTCTTCCTCCGTGTCTTCTGGGGCACCCTCCTTCCAGACCTTCTCCTCTGCAGTCCCTACTGCCTCCATGCCCTAGCCTTCATCTGTGTCCCATTGGATGATGAGGCCAGCAGGTTTGAGGAGGGGATCATGCCCTGGCTCGGTACTGAAAGCCCTGGGGAGTATTCAGTCCATCTCCTTGAAGAGGAGGCATGTTGCAGGACCCTTCCCGGAGTGACTGTTGGAATCTTTTTCCCTCCAATACTGGAGCCTCAGGTGCTTTATCTGTTCCTGGCACAGAGCCAGAATGCAGTGACTGCCTGCCTGTGACAGCGTCTCTGAAACTTTCTGCTATAGATGTAAATTCCTATTGCTGTGGGAGAAGACAGTGAACTCTGACCACACATTTATCAAGACCCAGGTGTGCTCGGCTAACCAGACGGCTGCTCTCAGAGCATGTTCCATGTCCACATATAACGATGTAAAAAGTGCAGGGGAAAACTGTTCTGGAGTGGTCAGTGCAACTCACGACTGACTACAAGTGAGAAAGAGGGGACAGGAACCTTTATAGATTTGTGTAAGGGTCAGACAGGAAAGGGTTCAGTGCATTGTGGAAATGGGTCTGGATATTACCTAACCCATCTTGTCTCTCTAATTCGGCCTCAGGTTTTTTGTATGCTTCTATTTTTTTTTATGACTTCATGGCCAAAAATTAAAGCCAAAGTCCACAGAAATAACTTTTGGAGTGCAAACTTAATCACTGGTAATTTTTTATTCCTTGAGAGAAACTGCGACAGATTGAAGAATAGATAAAATAATTCTCCTTGCTTTAGATATTGACACCCCAACTGCACTAAGTTAAAGAAATGGTGCTATACATTTCCAAACACATAATTGACCTAGAAGAGAAAACTGAAACAGAAGAAACGCTAAATATTAGCGTCCATCTTTTCATTGTCATAGAAGCAAAATATTGAAATACAGATAAGAACCCTCGGCTGCTGGAATCGACATGCAAAAGCTATACTCTTTAAGTAGAATAATCTTTAAATTTGACATGTGTGGGTTTCCAGTGACTCATACAACTGTTCACTTGCACTTAATTTTCTCCCAGTGAATTAGGAAAAAATCCAAAAGAAAATCTGTGCATTGTAGTTTTCCCCCATACAATTGAGTTTTCATATCTTCACCTCTACTAAGAGTGTATTTGTGGGAAAAGGAGAAATTACTGTCAGATAATTTCATTTTACAGTACTTACCAGTTACAACCTTTTGTTATATTGAATTCCAGACTTCTTTCAGTTCTTTGCACAGAGGGGAAAAATATAGTTACTGGAGGGAAATATAGAGTTTTGGAATTTAATACACAATGAATTAATGGCATGCTATCTTATGTATTAAGTTACTGTAAAATAAAAGTGAATTTTTCCTTTCTTTCTCAGAGAAAAATTAAACACTCATGGGAGATAGTCTCTCTGAGTGGAAGAGTCTCTACATTCCTGACTAAGGCTCTCACCCTGCTCTCCTGTGTTAGAAAGACCAACCTTCCAAATGAGAAGGAATATGTGGCCAGTTGACATTAGGAAGTTAGTTGTCATGCAACACATATAAAAATGGGCCTGAACCAAACCCATAGATCATAGAATCATAGAAATGTAGGATTGGAAGGGACCTCAATAGGTCATCTTGTCCGGACCCCTACACTCAAGGCAGGACTAAGTAATAACTATACCATTACTGGCAGGTGTTTGTCTAGTCTCTTCTTAAAAACCTCCAATGATGGAGATTCCACAACCTCCCTAGGCAATTTATTCTCGTTCTTGAAACATGTTTGATGTATGATATGAATCCATTCAAAATGTGAAAGTGTTAAAGAATCTGGATCCAGGTCTAAATTTTCCAAGTGGTCTTTTTCTGTAAAATGAACCAAACTAAAACCCTTAATCTCAACCATGAATTATTATTACTCATTTGTTTGGTGGTAGAACCCATAGGACTTGATTGGAATAGGGCCCCATTGTGCTATGTGTTATACAAACACAATCAGAACCTGAACTTTGACATATTCATAATCTGGATCTGAATTTTGTGGCTTTGAGGTCACCTCTAGAGAGAAGATAATACCTTCCCTAGGAAGCTAGAGTGTTCTATAGAAATTAAGCAAAAATCTACCAAATTTAATAGATGAGGGCATCATTTCTATAGGTTTTCATCTAAAATCCTAAAGAATTATACAGCAAGACATCTGAACTGAGTAAGGATTACCACATTGTGCCTTATATTTCCAATTAACACTTTCCACTCTGGTGTTACTCTGTATCAAAAGTCAAACTAAAATATTTTTGTAAGCAGCTGAGGATTTAATATAGTTCAAAAGCAATATTACAATAAATGATTGATTTTGAAATATTAATTTTATTTTAGAAAATATTTAGAATTTTACAATGTTGCTCTGGCCTCTCTGCCCTCTCCCAGAAGGTTTCTCTAGCATTAAACTAAAAATCCTATGGAATATATAAGTGGAAAAATAATAGTGCCACATTTTGAAAAGCACACAGTACTTCTCATCTCTTCAGATACTACTGCAGTACAGCAGACAACAAACCTGATTTTAAATAATGTATATGGATTTGCTTCAATTTTCAGAAAAATCCAATGCAAAAAAGTTTGGCATTAACCTTTAGGTTTACAAATGAAAATTAATTTTTTTCTTCTACAAAATTCTAAAGTTATGTGAAAAGTGCTATTTTGATGCAGTGCATGCTTAACTCAATAGAAGTACCTCTAGTTTTCTCTAGGTAACCTTCATCAAAGCATTCTCCTCTCTAACAAAATCATCATCATAAATGTGACCAAAATGAAACCAAACAATACTCTTTGCAGTCAATGATAAAGATTTATATCTTCTTTTTCAATTTCTATTGCTGCCCCAAAGCCATTCAGAATAAATCCAGAGGAACTTTATGCATTCTATCACTCTGAGTGAAGGATGTGACCTCGTACGAACGTAGGTAATTTGCGCTTAATGTAGTGGTGTAAACATTTATCAACATGGCAGTTTTTCATTGTGCTGAGTTGAGTAGGATTTTTTTTTAAATAGAAGCCATCACAACCAAATTGAACTAACTCCTAATTTGTGCTTTTCAGTAAAATTGGTGATGCATAGGAGTAATTAAAAATACAGGTTCCTCATCATTATAGTGAACAATCCAACTTTTGTAACATTGAATGAGATGGAGCTCCTATTTACATATTAAAATAAGTGGCCTATTAAGGGCTGCATCTTGCATTTCTTGTGCATCCAAAGTCATTTGGAATTATGTGAATGGAGAAACACAAGGTCAAACTCTAAAGTGTCACATTTCTAGTTTAGAGATAAAAAGTCACTAGTAAGAGACAAGAGATGAGCACAGAAAACCTAGTACTGCTTTTGACCACTTTATAAGCCCAATCTAGCAACACACATATGCTTAACTTTAAGTATATGAGAAGGCTCATTGATGTCAACAGGGCTAGTTACATGCTTAAAGTTAAACATATGCTTAAGTGCTTTGCTGAACTGAGGCCTGAATGAAGTAATTGCTAAACTTCCACTCTTCTCCCATCCCCAGAAAGAAACAAGCTAGAGAGTCAAAACACTTTGCTGATAGTGGACATCAGCTCAGTGTTATTCACCTAGTTTGTAGATCTTTTTATTGTGAAAAAATTCTGTGTTCCTGGGGCTCAAAACTGTAATGGGGAACGATGATCCTGATCCTGCAAATCTGAACATGATTAAATTTAGACGTGTGAGTAGTCTCATTGTCTTTAGTTTGACTGTCCACACACAGGAAGTTAAGCACATGCCTAAGTGTTTACAAGATCAGAGTCTTAGTAATGAGAAATACAGGTTAGAATTTTAAAGCACATAAGAGTCTACAACATCACTAGTTTGTTATATACTACTTTAGTCTTTTCAGTATTCTGCATTTGTTTAGCTCTGTGTTGCACTATTTCCTTACAGATTGCTAAGGCTGTAGTCATGAAAAAAATTGCAAGCAAATCAAATTTCAAAAAGCTAAGAAAATCAAAAGTAATTCCATTTATTATCTTTCAAGGACTATAGAATACTTTATTTTTGAACACAAATTGTAAAGATAATAGGAAATGTTATAAATATTTTATCATGGCAATGATTTTCATACCAATTGAAAATGGTATAAATTCAGCACAATCTTGTCTGCATTTCCAAACCATATAATTTGGCATCATGCATCCAGTCTGACAGTCACTGTCAAAAGACCTAAGCCCAGACTGCAAGATTTGTGCCAGGCCAGTTTTCAGATGTAATGCCAGACTTCTACACTCTCTGCTAAAAAACGCCTGGTGCAATACTGTAAGGTGTTTTTTCTTTTGGTGGGGGGAAGGGACCGGGTGAGTTATACTTTTAAACATTAAAATGCTTCTCTTGTCTATTATCCCAAGTCACATCAAGTAAGGGAATAGTGCAGTATAGATCTCTTTCATGACCATAATTGTTCCTACACCACATTTTCGTTAACTTAATATTAAGGCTTCTGAAGTAATTAATATAAACTTATTCACGATAATTAAAAAAGACTATAAAAGACTATTAAGTTTGGGTAAGAAAGTTAAGGTAATTTACATAGGGAATGAATTATACTTAGAGATAATGGGTGAAATCCTGGCCCCATTGAAGTAAATGGCAAAACTCCCATTAATGTCACCTGAGCCAGATGCTCAGGTTGTGTAAATCAGCATAACTCCACTGGCTTCAATGGATCTATGATAATTTACACAAGCTGAGAAATTGGTTCCATATATAAATGCCATCGGTGCTTGACAATGTACTTACACATTCCAATTTTGGCTCAGAAGACATACCGTATTTATTAAATTATCAACTTGAACTTATCCTATCTATCATTACATACTTCACATTATCCATCATATATGGTACATGTGTTAGTATTGTATTTGCTGAAGGATTAATCTCATCAACACTGATGTCAGTTAGTAGCTAAAGTTACCTGTTCAAACAGTGTTATTCACTGCAGTAACACTATATATATAGGTCATAGGAAAGTGAAAGCAAACTAACCATTCTGCTGTAACATTCAGTGTCATTGTCCCAAAAACTATGGAACCAAGGCTGGTCACCCTTTCACTATTCAGGCATAGCTGAAGTACTTCCCCAATTTGCCTGTCTTTTTCTGAACAGTGATATCTGCTGGAGTTAGGGCAGGGATCTATGTCCTTACTAAGTTTTAACAGTCAAATCAGGCCAATTACACTTTGTCTGCTCTCCTAATGGCAAAATTTCATAGGAATATATAATCTTTTCATTTATCATTTTAAGTGATGCTTGTACTAAACTCTGCAATTGCTATCTTTTCCCTTGGTAGATTTTTTAGTACATCTATCAGGGCCATAATATATTAAGTATTACCCCATAGCTGTCAGTGAGCAATCAGTCTCTATTTGGTATATGATCTTGCTCGATCTTCATACAGTGGTTGCACCACCTCCTTGAGTCTCTGTCACATGAAAGTCACAATCTTGATTACTTTGTCTTTGAAAATGAAGAGTTCCTTAGGGAGGACATTGACTGGGGTAGCCTAATTCTTTAATGCTTAATAATTGTATTGGTTGCCAGTTGATATTAATTTAATGAGCCTTGGGTAATAGGGTTCTAGACCCAGAATCAGGCTCAACAGAGTTAAAACTAACAAGTTCAATATCGTATCGGGAACCTCAGTGTGTATGGGAAAAATACTCCACTGAGAGCAAAGGAAAGCCTTAGCCACTTTTATTAAAACAATCAGTAAAGACAAGAAAGCTCCAAACCACATAAACACATAGCAGTAATATAGTATTAAGGATATATTTGGTGTCATCCCCTTTATATGTTCAGACACTTATATATTCACACCCTTCCTTGGGGACCTTGTGGTAAGAGATAAAGGACCAGCCCTGTCCCTGGCATGCCAAATTAGTCCGATGGTCCACACCCCCAATGCCCAAAGTTCGGAGGTAGATAATAACAACAAAGAGCTGAAGGGTCAATGATGGCTCTTCTACGTCGTGGCTCAGCTTATTATATGGCCTGGATACTATCACAAATATTAATTCAGATGCCCAGCCTCCCATTTCCAAATCTAACTTCCTCACCTTCATAATATTGGGGTGTCCTTATCTTATAGGTTAACATATTAATGCCTTTTAGCTCATCATATATGCAACTATAGTTAAAGCAAGTTTATGGTAAAACATCTGCCAATGATTCTGTCCTAAAATATCCAAGCCCAGTATCTGTTCAGTGTTCCTGCGGGTGCCTAATATTGTTACGTACCAACTCCTTCTCTTGAGCAAGCTATTCCCAGTTCCCCAAAATCTAGGGTAACTGTAAGATAAGGGTGATAGGCTTATGCTAACTTGCTTAGCCAATGTCTTACAGGATAGAGACCTGTAGGTTCCTTGTGTTACTGCTAAGTAAAAATAAAAAGCTAAGCTACTTCTATGAGCTACACGGGGAGCCACTGGCCTGTTCTGTGACTTGCTACTGTAAAACTAAAAATGATCCCTTCTTTTTTGCTCTTTGATTCATGTTCTTTACACTTAAAAAGCCCATTGCCTAAATGAGTGTCCAAGAAATACAGCAGAAGTGCTGAGCAAATCAATTCAAAAAAGTAAGCTGCCTCAACTAAAATTTTTGCCAAAATTCAAACTGAACCCAAACTAAACCTGTTTTGTAATTCTGAAAGAGTTCAATAGAATCCATTATTTGCATGCCTCTGCACTGCAACATAAGACCACAAGTACTGAAGTCACACAAGAAAGTATGTTGTTATAGTATTTCCAGTCTAATTTTGCAACCCAAAACCTTTGAGTTGCCTCTGTATAAGCATCAGAATGGTGCGTCCCTAGCTGCATCAAGCCAAATCTTCAAACTTTCGGAAGTTTGCTCATCACTAGTAAGAACCATATTCACACACTATTTTTACACAGCAATAACTTCTGTTTTTATTGTCAAGTGCCACTTTTTCATTCTCTTCCATGCAGATCTAGGTATAGCAGTATATTATTTTTAGCTCCTGTGGGAGTTTCTCAAATAGCTTTGTGTATTTTATACACACACACACACATACTCACACACAAATTATATTAGATATATATAAATATATATTCATCTTTTTGAATGTATATAAAAATAAAAGAGTATTGAGTAGATTGAGTAGTCTTCAGCTTAGACCTAATAACCTCCATTAAAACTAGATGCAGCTGCAAAGACTAATATTCAACTTGGGGCCATCATTTCAGATGAACTTTGAGAGATTGAGGTCCTTTGCAAGCAGTGCCCCAAATGAGACCCAAACAGCATAATATAAACAACAAGCCAACTGTATAAGCATCTGATATCCTGCCCTGACCCCTCCACCACCTAGTGGATAAAATGAGGTGTTTTTGTCTGTTAAGACCTAAAGGGTGTTGTACATACCCAGTGACAAATCTCAGAGATGAGAACATGGTTTTAATGCAGTGAGATCTATCCAACCCCTGATCCTTCATTTAAAAATCTAACTTTTTTAAAGATTAATTGCCTTGAAACCTAAATATCCAATTAGCACAATGCAGTAAGCTTTTTTTTTTTTTTGGTTATTCAGTCCCTGTGGGCTCAGGTAGGCGACCAATGGGACATAAGGTACATAAATAGGATAGCTTGATGTTTAACCATGCAACGTTGGTAGGCATTTGAGCTTACTGTTAGTGCAATACAGCTCTCTATTCACACTGAAAAGAATTGCCCAACCCTATGCCACAAAGTTTGGGCTATCTTGTGGTAGACCCTAGGTGCATCCTAGCCAATGGAAATCTAAACTACACTTCCCTTATTATTATACTCTCACCAACTGTGCTGAGAAAAAACTCGGTGAACTGAAGGGGACATGCAAAGCCATCTTTTTTTCTTCCTCTGATCCTAGTCTTCATATTAGGTTGAGTCTTCCACAAATAGGTCTGTATGAATTCTGACCTTGTTTCTTCACTGTGTGGGTGGATTGGTGAGCAGAGGGAGGGCTCTTTCAGGTAGCTGGTTGTGGCTCCATGATTCAGAGCCACACAGCTCCAGTGCTGCATATCCCTTACTTACACCACCAGTATAAGATCCCTTACGGACCTCACACCAGTTCAGGAATAGCATATCAGAGTTTCACTACAGCATGCATGTAATATGGTCCTTGGTGGGTTAGGTGGCCTAGTGGTTAGTGCCACCTGCCACTGAGTAGGTCTTGCTGTCCTAGTCCTCCTTTAAATCAAGGGTTGCAGTGAGGTAGACAGGTGGTTTGAGTTCCTGCTGTAGGACGGGCAGTGATAGGGGAGCCTGGGCCCACTCACTCCATTGGGCTTCAACCCAGGGCCCTAACAGGGTCAACAGTGTTGGGCCCTTGAAGGTGCCCTCTGTGTTATCCTTCCTAGGTCACTTCCTACCACTGCTTTTCTCTCTCAGCTTCTGATCCAAGACAGGATGAAAAGAAAAGGTAATCAAAACATCAGCCCCGACCAGGCTCGGCATATAGTCCAATTCCCTCGGGGACTCTTCTCCAGCACTTTGTCAGGAGCCTTCAGGTTAGGTCTGTCTTCCTTCCCACTTTTTGAGCTGGGTTACTCCCTTTTCAACCCTTTCTCTAGCTGGAGCATGATCTGAAGGGTTGGATGGGTGAGCTACCTGGGCCCAGTACTGTCTTTTAGCCCTCTTTGGCCCAGTGTGAGGTTTGTATACCCCATCACAATGCCATATCACTAAAACATCCCTCCTTACACTTTATGCCATGGTAGAAGGAGCAGCTGGCACAAAAGGCATCAGAGCTGCCCCTGCCAGCTTTCTGCCAATGGAGAGTTCCTCATTCAGGGAGAATTCTCCACAATATCTGCAGCCAGTTAAAGGTCACTTTATACTGTCTATAGGGTATAAAGCAGACAGGAGAATCCATCCTTCTATCTCTAAAAACGTACAGCATATTATATATTATTCAGTATGCCTCACACCTTTTATATCCAGTGCCAGTTTTAAACCTACAAATAGCATTTGTATAAGAGAGAAAAAAAGTCAACATTTTCAGCAAGAACAAAGTTAAATGCAATTTATAATATTACTGGAATATGTAGGCTGAGGAAAATACCTGCTTCAGAACATATTTGTCCGTTCATAATTTTTTACAGGACTGATTTGGAATGTTGTTGTTTTTTAAAAATCCTCCTTATAGATTTTTCTCCCCATGTGATGGAAATAACACTAAAATATAGTTTTGTTCCACTTGAGAAAGAATCCTGTGCTTCCTGTTAATCAACAGGAAGAAAGCATTACATAAATGTATACTGTTCTAGGCTTGCAAAAAACTACTAGTGGAGATATTGTATGTGTCAAAATTTCACTACAGTAGGTGATCATACTTCCTTTGATATCTCTGGTCAAATAACTGGCCAAATAAAAGAAGATGGATAAATATACAGCATTTTGCATTGACTGTTATGATTAATTACCATGAGACCGTGTGAAGAAAAACAAAAAAATGTTTGGCATGAAACAAGATAGACAATGTTGACTTTTGGTTGGCTTTTTGAGCAATTTATACTTAAATACTGGAGAATAGGGCTGTGTTATTTTTCACAGCTACATTATCTCCTTTTCCTAGCGGGTTCATATCCACTTTGAACAATAGGGTGGCAAGATGGAACTCTGTGGAATTCCACAAATGAGCAACCTTGGTGAAGAAGAGAAATACCCCAAACTTCCCTAATAAAAGCTCTCAGACAAGAAGAAATGGTATCACTTAGGAACAGCCCTTTCAAATCCATCTAGGGCCTACAAATAAGCCAATACCACCTCAAGACCCATGGTATCAAAGACAACTGAGAGATTTAATAATACCACCTTTATCCATCACAGTCCATTCTGAATACTATAATCAGGTCTGTACTGAGGCTGAAAAAGGTGAAAGAAATCTGAGGCATAATTCTCTTCCCCCAGCCACAATACTTCAGTGATATTGCCCAAATATAGATGTATATACCAGGTGATGGGTGCCTAGATTGCCAATATTAAGGTGATGTTTTCTTCAGCAGAAGCCTTGTAAGCACTTCTCAGTGGATGAAACGGCACTCCACCCTCCACCCATTATCCATAAATGAGGTAATGAAAGTCTCCACTAAAAATGGGCCCAACTCATCTCCACTGGCTTTCCCCTGCAAAGAAAGGCCTGGGTCCAAAGCAGAGGTTGTGGCACAAAATTTTCTCTACCTCAACAGTGCTTCTATGAATACTACCAGCTGAAACTCCAGCAAAGAAAACATAGCAGTTGTTTCTTCGGTTCAAATCAGCTCAATTTTATCTGCTTAATTACATTGCAACCTCCTTGGGGCAATGACATGACTTTCTATGTATTTGTACAACATCGAGACAATGAGACTTGATCTTGACTCAGGCCTTTGGGTGCTATCATAATACAAATAAGTTAATTAATAATAACAATATCAATCTATAATAATAAAGTAACATGCCTTTCCTCCCAGCGTGAAGCACCCAAAGCAGCCATTTAGGGAAGAGAGAGCAAATTAGCCAAGCTATCCAAAACCCAAAACAAAACCAGTGGCCTAGGTTTTGCAGATGCTATGGTAGAAGCAACGAACCTCTCCTGATCTTTGCTGCATCACAGATAAAATAAAAATCAAATAATTATTGTTCATTCAATGGGCATGTTCGGTTTTTGGAGGCTTTTCTGATAAAAAGTCACCAGATTTTTGTGTGTTGAAGGCTGAAAAGAATGTCTGACTGACACTTTGCTTGGTAGTTTACTCTTCTTGCAATACATTGCAAGTATTGTAATACATTGCAAGCCCTAGTGAGGAGGGCTTTAAACTAGGTTCACTGGGGGAAGGAGTTCCAAAGCCCTGAGGTAAGTGGGGAAGTGGGATACCGGGAGGAAGCACGAGCAGGAGAGTGCAGGAGGGGAGGACTCCTGCCTCATACTGAGAAAGCGGGATGATCAGCGAGTTATCTTAAGTGCCTATAAACAAACGCAAGAAGCCTGGGAAACAAGCAGGGGGAACTGGAAGTCCTGGCACAGTCAAGGAATTATGATGTGATTGGAATAACGGAGACTTAGTGGGATAACTCACATGACTGAAGTACTGTCATGGATGGACAGAAAAGGTGGGGGAGTTGCATTGTATGTAAGAGAGCAGTATGACTGCTCAGAGCTCCACTATGAAACTGTAGAAAAATCTGAGAGTCTCTGGATTAAGTTTAGAAGTGTGAGCAACAACAGTGATGTCGTGGTGGGAGTCTGCTATAGACCACCAGACCAGGGGGATGAGGTGGATGAGGCTTTCTTCTGGCAACTAACAGAAGTTACTAGCTCACAGGCCCTGGTTCTCATGGGGGACTTCAATCACCCCGATATCTGCTGGGAGAGTAATACAGTGGAGCACAGACAATCCAGGACATTTTTGGAAAGTGTAGGGGACAATTTCCTGGTGCAAGTGCTGGAGGAACCAACTAGGGGCAGAGCTCTTCTTGACCTGCTGCTCACAAACAGGGAAGAATTAGTAGGGGAAGCAAAAGTGGATGGGAACCTGGGAGGCAGTGACCATGAGATGTTTGAATTCAGGATCCTGACACAAGGAAGAAAGGAGAGCAGCAGAATACGGACCCTGGTCTTCAGAAAAGCAGATTTTGACTCCCTCGGGGAACTGATGGGCAGGATCCCCTGGGAGAATAATATGGGGGAAAAGTAGTCCAGGAGAGCTGGCTGTATTTTAAAGAATCCTTATTGAGGTTGCAAGAACAAACCATCCCGATGTGTAGCAAGAATAGTAAATATGGCAGGTGACAAAGCTTGGCTTAACCATGAAATCCTTGCTGATCTTAAACACAAAAAAGAAGCTTACAAGAAGTGGAGGATTGGACAAATGACCAGGGACGAATATAGAAATATTGCTCAGGCATGCAGGAGTGAAATCAAGAATGCCAAATCACACTTGGAGTTGCAGCTAGCAAGAGATATTAAGAGTAACAAGAAGGGTTTCTTCAGGTATGTTCGTGACAAGAAGAAAGTCAAGGAAAGCGTGGGCCCCTTACTGAATGGGGGAGGCAACGTAGTGACAGAAGATGTGGAAAAAGCTAATGTACTCAATGCTTTTTTTGCCTCTGTCTTCATGAACAAGGTCAGCTCCCAGACTACTGCACTGGGCAGCACAGTATGGGGAGGAGGTGACTAGCTCCCTGTGGAGGATGGATCTAGACTGTTCACAGTGGTACCAGATGACAGAACAAGGAGTAATGGTCTCAAGTTGCAGTGGGGGAGGTTTAGATTGGATATTAGGAAAAACTTTTTCACTAGGAGGGTGGTGAAGCACTGGAATGGGTTACCTAGGGAGGTGGTGGAATCTCCTTCCTTAGAGGTTTTTAAGGTCAGGCTTGACAAAGCCCTGGCTGGGATGATTTAGTTGGGATTAGGTCCTGCTTTGAGCAGGGGGTTGGACTAGATGACCTCCTGAGGTCCCTTCCAACCCTGATATTCTATGATT